>JBBGZY010001491.1:0-718348 GCA_037952925.1 Lithobates clamitans
GAGAGAGAGAGAGAGAGAGAGAGAGAGAGAGAGAGAGAGAGAGAGAGAGAGAGAGAGGACAGGCAGCTGCCGGTGTGGATGTTTTTAATAAAATAAATGCTTACTAACAGGGCCAGCTTTAATATTAATTGGATCCTGGGCAAAACTTTTATAGGAGCCCCCCCTCCTCTATATTTGCCCCCCCTCCTCTGTATTTGCACCCCCTCCTCTGTATTTGCACCCCCTCCTTTGTATTTGCACCCCCTTCACTGTAATTGTCCCCCCTCCTCTGTAATCATCCCCCCTTCACTGTAATTGTCCCCCCTTCTCTGTAATCATCCCCCCTTCACTGTAATTGTCCCCCTTCTCTGTAATCATCCCCCCTTCACTGTAATTGTCCCCCCCTTCTCTGTAATTGTCCCCCCTTCTCTGTAATTGCCCCCCTCCTCTGTATTTGCACCCCCTTCACTGTAATTGTCCCGCCTTCTCTGTAATTGCCCCCTCCTCTGTATTTGCACCCCCTTCACTGTAATTGTCCCACCTTCTCTGTAATTGCCCCCCCTTCTCTGTATTTGCACCCCCTTCTCTATAATTGTCCCCTTCTCCGTAATTGTCCCGCCTTCTCTGTAATTGTCCCCCCTTCTCTGTAATTGCCCCCCCTCCTCTGTATTTGCACCCCCTTCCTCTGTAGTCGTCCCCCCTTCTCTGTATTTGTGCCCCCTTCTCTGTAATTGTCCCGCCTTCTCTGTATTTACACCCTTTCTCTGTAATTGCCCCCCTCCTCTGTATTTGCACCCCCTTCTCTGTAATTGTTCCCCCCTTCTCTGTAATTGTCCCCCCTTCTCTGTAATTGCCCCCTCCTCTGTATTTGCACCCCCTTTACTGTAATTGTCCCCCCTTCTCTGTAATTGTCCCCCCTTCTCTGTAATTGCCCCCTCATCTGTATTTGCACCCCCTTTTCTGTAATTGTCCCACCTTCTCTGTAATTGTCCCGCCTTCTCTGTAATTGTCCCCCTTCTCTGTAATTGCCCCCCCTCCTCTGTATTTGCACCCCCTTCCTCTGTAGTCGTCCCCCCTTCTCTGTATTTGTGCCCCCTTCTCTGTAATTGTCCCCCCTTCTCTGTATTTGCACCCTTTCTCTGTAATTGCCCCCTCCTCTGTATTTGCACCCCCTCCTCTGTATTTGCACCCCCTCCTCTGTATTTGCACCCCCCTCCTCTGTATTTGCACCCCCCCTCTGTATCTGCTCCCCCCTCCGCTGTAATTGTCCCCCAATCTCTGTAATTGTCCCCCAATCTCTGTAATTGTCCCCCCTCCTCTGTAATTGTCCCCCCTCCTCTGTAATTGCCCCCCTCCTCTGTAATTGTCTCCCCTTCTCTGTAATTGTCTCCCTTCTCTGTAATTGCCCCCCCCTCCTCTGTATTTGCACCCCCTTCTCTGTAGTCGTCCCCCCTTCTCTGTATTTGTGCCCCCTTCTCTGTAATTGCCCACCCCTTTTCTGTATTTGCACCCTTTCTCTGTAATTTCCCCCCTCCTCTGTATTTGCACCCCCCTCCTCTGTATTTGCACCCCTCCTCTGTATTTGCACCCCTCCTCTGTATTTGCCCCCCCTCCTCTGTGTTTGCACCCCCTTCCTCTGTAGTCGTCCCCCCTTCTCTGTATTTGTGCCCCCTTCTCTGTATTTGTCCCCTCTTCTCTGTATTTGCACCCCTTCTCTGTAATTGCCCCCCTCCTCTGTATTTGCACCCCTCCTCTGCATTTGCCCCCCTCCTCTGTGTTTGCACCCCCTTCCTCTGTAGTCGTCCCCCTTCTCTGTATTTGTGCCCCCTTCTCTGTAATTGTCCCCTCTTCTCTGTATTTGCCCCCCTTCTCTGTAATTGCCCCCCTCCTCTGTATTTGCACCCCCCTCCTCTGCAATTGCCCCCTTCCTCTGTAATTGCCCCCCAATCTCTGTAATTGTCCCCCCTCCTCTGTAATTGCCCCCCACGCCCACCGCTCCAAACCCCCCTGCTGTCCGCCCCCCCTGTGTGCTGGGGCCCCGTGATACCCCCTGTCGGCTGCCATGGGGGTATTGGAGGGAGGAGGATTTGTGCTGGTAGGGGAAGCAGATTTGTAATAGGAGGGGGTGGGGATAACGGCACCCCAATCTAAAAGCAAAACTTCTTTTGGGTGACAGGCATCCCACATCTCTGTTTACGTGATTTTGGCGCGATTTGTCGGGCGGCAATCCCGGCAAAATCGCACCGCAGTTGGGGTGCTATGCCGTGCGCCGCGAAAGTGTTCGGCTTGAAGAAAAGGTGCCGACCCTAATTGGGACGCCTGCCTTTACACGCACATGAACTTTAATGACATCCCAGTCTTAGTCCGGAGGGTTCAATATTGAGTTGGCTCCGCCCTTTGCAGCTATAACAGCTTCACCTCTTCTGGGAAGGCTGTCCACAAGGTTTAGGAGGGTGTCTATGGGAATGTTTGACCATTCTTCCAGAAGAGCATTTGTGAGGTGGGCAGTCATGTTGGAACAGGAAGGGGACATCCCCAAACTGTTCCCACAAAGTTAGGAGCATGAAATTGTCCAAAATGTCTTGGTATGCCAACGTCTTAAGTGTTTCCTTTACTGGAGCTAAGGGGCCCCCTGAAAAACACCCCCACACCATAATCCCCCCCCCCACACCATAATCCCCCTCCCCCCACACCATAATCCCCCCTCCACCAAATGGTTTGGACCAGTGCACAAAGCAAGGTCCATAAAGACATGTATGAGCGAGTTTGGGGTAGAGGAACACAGACAACGTGCAACCCCCACCCCCGGATTGTCATATTGGGGGCAGCGACTGTATCCCAATAAACACAGCTCCCAACTGTCCCTGATTTTGAAGGACTGTCCCTGATTTGTAGTAATGTCCCTCTGTCCCTCATTCCTCCTCATTTTGGGCTGATCGATAGCACTTTTTATCTTTCAAAAACTGTTTCCCGGTGCTAAACCTTACATCCAAATTATAAATGGCTGAATTTGTAAATTTTAAAAGCCAATATAAAGGAATAGTAGTGGTAAAAAAAAGTCCTTGTGGATTTGATTAACCTTTTTTTTGGTTAATTGCCCTTTAAGGGGGTGTGTAAGGGGGGCGTGTCCTATGCCTACATACGTTTGCAAGTAGATGTCCCTCATTCCCATCTCAAAATGTTGGGAGGTACACAATAAACATAAATGGAACTGGCTGATGGGGGTACCTGAGCACCTCCACCCAGGCAAACACAGACCTTGCATTGATACACTCCATGTGAGCAAGGCCTAATAATACAGACAGTCACAGGGTCTCATTCACATCAGTGTATACCCCATGTGAGGGATGGGTTTGACACACACTGGGATGCATAGGTTTTGCATGCTTCCCCGTGCAGACAGTTCCATCAATGTCTATTGGGGCGCAGCAGCTGCAAGGACCCAATTTGACATCCATGTAGGTGCAAATTCAGACATTGTGACCAGCTGGTCACAGTGTTCCCAATCACCATCACACCCATCACAGTGATGTCAGACCGGTGTAGCCAGCAATAGTGTCCCTTATCTCCTCCACGTCAGTAGAGTGTCACCAGACCGGTGTGGCCAGCAATAGTGTCCCTTATCTCCTCCACGTCAGTAGAGTATCACCAGACCGGTGTGGCCAGCAATAGTGTCCCTTATCTCCTCCACGTCTGTAGAGTATCACCAGACCAGTGTGGCCAGCAATAGTGTCCCTTATCTCCCCCATGTCAGTAGAGTGTCACCAGACCGGTGTGGCCAGCAATAGTGTCCCTTATCTCCTCCACTTCAGTAGAGTATCACCAGACCGGTGTGGCTAGCAATAGTGTCCCTTATCTCCTCCACGTCAGTAGAGTGTCACCAGACTGGTGTAGCCAGCAATAGTGTCCCTTATCTCCTCCACGTCAGTAGAGTGTCACCAGACTAGTGTGGCCAGTAACAGTATTCCTGACCACCACCACACCAGTGCAGTGTGGCCTCTGCCTGCCACCTGCTAACCTTGTGCCTGTTTAATGACCACGTCTCTGCCTGTGCCTGAACTGACCCATCTACACGTCCAACTGCACTCCGGGAATCACAGGAACTCTTTTCCTTTCTTCAGCCTCCTGTACTTCCTGACCAGTGAAGATGACATTCCTGGGGACAGCCATGTACCAGAAGGTTAGGCTTACTTGCCTTTTTTTGAAATAGGGACCGCTACAGGTGACACTTCACTAAGTTATATTCCCCGATCACCGGTATAGAGGCCACCATTACCGTACATTGGTTTCTGGTTTCTATGCAGTGCTGATTGTATCTCGTCTTTCACACAAATCAATGTCCAATCAGTCCAAATGCTGAGAAAGTCTCACACATGTGGTATCCCCATACTCAGGAGGAGGAGCAGAATGTGTTTTGGGGAGTAACTCTAAGTATGCCCATACTGCCTGTGAGAAATAACCTATTACATTTACAACTGTGTGTAAAAATAATCATTTTCATTTTCTTTCCGCATTTTGTAAAAAACCTTTGTCTTCAAAAGACTCACCGTGTCTCATAAAAAAATACCTAGGGGTGTTTATTCTCCAAAATGTGGTGATTTTGTTGGTGTTTCTATTGTCCTGGCAGTCCAGGGCCTCTAAAAATGTGATTTTAATAGTCAGGAAATGAGATGTCCTATGTATGCCCCTAGAACGCCTGGAGGTGCTCCTTGGATTTTGGGCCTCTCCGTGTAGTTTGGTTGTAAATTAAATACACATGTGGTATCCCCATACTCAGGAGGAGGAGTAGAATGTGTTTTGAGGTGTAATTCTAAGTATGCCCATACTGTGTGTGAGGAATATCTTATTTATTGACAATTTTGTCTAAAAAAAATAATAAATGTAATTTTCATTCCACATTTTCCAAAAAATGTGTGGCAGAAAAATGAAGTCTTCAAAAGACTCACCATGTCTCTTAGAAAATACCTTGAGGTGTTTTCTTTCCAAAATGGGGCAATTTAATAGTGCATTCTCCTCTCCTGGCACTTCAGGGACTTCAGGAAATTTGATTGGTAGTCAGAAAATTAGATGTGTCATTTATGCAACTTGAAATCCCAAAGGTGCTCCTTGGCTTTTGGGCCTCTCCATGTAGTTAGGTTGTGAATTAAAGTCTCACACATGTGATATCCCCAATACTAAGGAGGAGTAGAATGTGTTTTGGGGTGTAATTGCAAGTATACGTATGCTGTGTGTGAGAAATAAATAGTTAAAATTACAACTTTGTGAAAAAAAAAAAATATTTTATTTAATTTCTTAATTTTTTTAACAAATCATGACAAACATTTACAACTTCAAAAAACTGACCATGCCTCTTACTAAATACATGGGACTGTCTACTTTCCAAAAAGGGGTGATTTGGGGGGGGGGGGGTGTTTGTACTGTCCTGGCATTTTAGGGCCTCAAGAAATTAGATCGGCCATCAGCACAGCAGAATTGATCGATTTTAAGACATATCCCATAGTTTGTAGATGTTATAACTTTCACACAGACTAAATAATATACACTGATTTGTGATTTTTTTTAACCAAAGACATGTAGCAGAATACATTTTGGCCTAAATTTTTGAAGAAATGTGATTTTATTGGATGTGTTTTTTAGCAGAAAGTAGAAAAACAATTTGTTTTTGTTTTTTGTAAATTTTTTTTTTTGTTTATATAATAAAAAATAAAAAACTCAGTAGTGATCAAATACCACCAAAAGAAAGCTCAATCTGTGTGAAAAAAATGATATAAATGTAATTTGGGTACAGTGTTACATGACCACACAATTACCAGTTAAAGTATCTCAGTGCTGAATAGCCAAATATCATCATTGTCATGAAGGGGGGTAAAACCTTCCGGAGGTCTAGTGGTTAAAAATGTATTTGTTTCTATAAAAAGATCTCTATTTGTCACAGATCATCAGCTCTGGACTACACATACAGTATGTATTCTCTATATCAGCCCTGAAATTTTCCACTCGCATTCTAGAGCCGTTCTCCTGGCGATCGTGGAGGAGAAAGGAGAGGAGAGGAGGCGGCCGGATGATCAGGGCGCCGAGGAACATCACAGCTTTCATTTCAGTCGCCCGGTGTTCCCCGCACTCGCTGTCACATACAGCCCCGCCTCCTTGTCTGGGGACCTTGATAGACAGATCGCCTGTCCAATCACAGGACGTGTGACGTATATCAAAGTTCCCCGGCCAGGGGACGGGGCTGTATGTGACAGCGAGTGCGGGGAACATCGGGCAACTCAAATGAAAGCTGTTGTGTTCCTCGGCGCTCTGATCATCTGCCCGGCAATTCTCTTCCTTGCCTCTCTTCCTATGCACAGGTAGGCTGCATTGGTGGGCACGGGCTGCATTGGTGGAAACTGGTGAGGCTGCATTGGTGGGCACAGGCTGCAATGGAAGGCAAGGGGCTGCATTGGTGGGCACAGGCTGCATATCTAAAACTAATATTCTTTGTGTGTTATTTTTAATAGAGCAAGGAAGTGGGTAATTTTTTTTTCTTTATGTCCCATTGGGAAGACTTTCCCTCACTTCCTGTCTCGGAGACACAACAGGAAGTGAGGCTCTCCCAGAAAGGAAGATCTTCAGTTGTCACTGGAACAAGTATCCTCCCAATTGGAAGATTCCTCCTGTTCTGTTGACAACTCAACATTTTTCCCAGAATGTTCCCCAGAACATATTGAAGGGATGGGTCTTCACAGTGGGAACATAGACAGAAAAAAAACACTACAGAGGGTCTAACCCTTCCACCCTCCATCCAAATCTAAAAACAAACTAGGTAGAGTGTTATGGGCAGAGTGTGTCTGAGTATTGGGGATCCCTTAGTGCGGAGAAGCTTGGTTCAGTTTTTCTCCAATCCTATCCCTCCTTTATGTGAGGTCACCAGTTTTTGGGCAGATTTCTCATTTATGATCCTTTATGACCCTCCCACCACATATCATTAAATAACCATAATCATCCCACACACCGATCACAACATGGAGGGGTTCAGTGAAGGTGGCCCTGAAGGTGTGGAGGTGTCTGACGGGGACAGACGGCTCATAAAAGGAGATCTTTCCGGCCTCGTAATCCAGATACATCCTGATTATCTTAGTAGTAGTGTAAGGACTGTTATATTCTGAGTGT
This sequence comes from Lithobates clamitans, assembly GCA_037952925.1. Classification (NCBI taxonomy): domain Eukaryota; kingdom Metazoa; phylum Chordata; class Amphibia; order Anura; family Ranidae; genus Lithobates; species Lithobates clamitans. Next base: position 7,132 of record JBBGZY010001491.1, read on the forward strand.
CCAGCTAATCCATAATGAACAGTGTACTTATGTATACCCCAGTATTTGTCCTTGTATGGCCCTAGGTCAGGGTGGTCCCTTTTGAAACATATTTCAGGTTTCCAGCTTCTTTTTACACTGGGGTAACACATCCCGATATCCCATTTATCTGATCCCCCAACGTCCACCTCCCAGACATGCCGACCTGAGGAGAAACTCTGACTGCTCATTACCTGGGAAAACTCACACCTCTTTGGTGTTTCTGGAAGATTCCTGAATGGTGATGGAAGGGCGGTTACAGTTTTCCCGTCTTCTGAGATTTGTAGCTTATCACCAGCTGTGCTTTCATCCAGAAACTTGTCTCCAGCTTCCTCCATCCTGTTACTTATCCCAGACATGATATCAGATAACCCTGTGTGCAATGTGTGTGAGATCCCACCCATGTCCAGATCCCTGAGGTTATCATATCTCTCTCTGTCCTCATCATCTCCATTCTCAGTATCACACAAGTCCCCAGTCTCTGATTTCTGTAGGACAATCAATGGATCCGTCATGTTGCACAGCTCCTCAATGTCGCCCATCTTCCTGGACAGCTCCTCCTTCTTTATCTCCAGCTCCCGGGTCATATTTGAGATGGAGATGGAGATCTTCTCTGCCTGCTCGGAGATCTCCCCCAGGACTTTCTTTTCCAGGTCTTCCAGACGTCTCCTGAGGTTTCCAAGCAGAACGGTGATCTTTGATTTCTCCCCATCTGCTTTGTTCATCACTTTCCTCTGGTGTTCCTGAAGATGTTGAATTCTCCTCACCGCTTCTTTTTGCTTTGTCTTCAGTTTTTGGTGGACAGTTTTCATCTTCTCCTGCTTCATTTCAAAAGCCGCAGCCAACATCTTCACCAGGTGCCCGTGGTGTGCTCCATCCAACCTGCAGGCCAGACAGATACAGGCACCATCCACACTGCAGTAATACTCCAGGATCTTCTTATGGACGGAGCATTTCCTGCTCTCCAGAGAAGTGGTGGGGTCACATAAGACGTGTTCTGGTGACTTGCTGTGGACTCTCAGGTGTTTATCACACAGAGAAGCTTCACAATGTAGACAGGACTTCACAGCAGGTACAGGAGAGTCCACACAGTGAGTACAGAAGACCTCAGACTTCTCCTCGTCCGGCTGAGTAGACAGGAAGTTCTCCACAATGTTGCACAGAGTTATGTTTCTGTACAGTGCAGGACGTTCCTGGAACTCTGTTCTGCATTCAGGACAGGAATACCCTCCAGACCTCCCCTGTGTATCCAACACACGATCAATACAGACCCGGCAGAAGTTATGTCCACAGGTCAGGTTTACAGGATCGGTATAAATGTTCAGACAGAAGGAACAGTCCAGCTCCCTCCTCAGATCAGCAGACGCCATTGCTAAGAGCAGAATAGAGAAGTGATCGTCTCCGATACTCAGAAAGAATGAAGTTCTGTGTGATCTTCATTTCCTGCTGAGAACGAGGAGGAGGAGCTGACTGGCTGTGTGTGCGAGATAATGATGGAAGAGGGTTGTGTAATGTTAGAAGGTGAATAGGAAGTGAGATTCCTGCTCTCATCTATGGAGAACAGTGCTGTGTATATAGAGACTTTGTATTCTTTACAACAAGTGAGAGCGGCTGGGGAAAGGAATGCAAAGAATGCGTCTCCCTGGAGGGGATTACCTCATTCCAACCTGAAGTGATTGAAATAAAAACAGTCCAATCTCAGTGTTTGCTGAGGATACAAATATAAGCAGGACAATAACTTCACAACAGGAGACAGAAACTTAATAGGAAGACCTCAATAAAATAGAGGAGTGGGTCACTATATGGTAGATGGGATTCAATGCAGGAAAATGTAAAGTAACGCACCTGAGAGCTAAAAATATGAATACAAGTTATTATTATTGTTATTATTATTATATAGGATTTATATAGTGCCAACAGTTTGCACAGCACTTTACAACATGGGGACAGACAGTAACAGTTACAATATAATTCATTACTCACTAGGGGGAGAAACCCTGGGGAATGAAGAACCTCAGTTACAGGGGATGGCAGACCTCAGTTATGGGGCTGGAGGAACTCAATTATGGGGAATAGAGAAGCTCAGTTATGGGGGATGGAAGACCTCAGTTATGGGGATGGAGGAGGTCAGTTATGGGGGATGGAAGACCTCAGTTATGGAGATGGAGGAACTTAATTATGGGGAATAGAGGAGCTCAGTTATGGGGGATGGAAGACCTCAGTTATGGGGATGGAGGAGGTCAGTTATGGGGGATGGAAGACCTCACTTGCAGGGGATGGCAGACCTCAGTTATGGGGCTGGAGGACCTCAATTATGGGGCATAGAGGAGCTCAGTTTTGGGGGGTGGAAGACCTCAATTATGGGGATGGAGGAGGTCAGTTATGGGGGATGTAAGACCTCAGTTATGGGGGATGGAAGACCTCAGTTATGGGGATGGAGGAGGTCAGTTATGGGGGATGGAAGACCTCAGTTGCAGGGGATGGCAGACATTAGTTATGGGGGTGGAGGAGCTCAGCAATGGGGAATGGAGGAGTTCAGTTATGGGGGATGGAGGACCTCAGTTATGGGGGATGGAAGACCTTAGTTATGGGGATGGAGGAGGTCAGTTATGGGGGATAGAAGACCTCAGTTATGGGGATGGAGGAGGTCAGTTATGGGGGATGTAAGACCTCAGTTATGGGGGATGGAAGACCTCAGTTATGGGGATGGAGGAGGTCAGTTATGGGGGATGGAAGACCTCAGTTATGGAGGATGGAGGATCTCAGTTATGGGGGATGAATGACCTCAGTTATGGTAGATGAAGAACTTCAGTTATGGGGGATGGAAGACCTCAGTTATGGGGGATGGCAGACCTTAGTTAAGGGAATGGAAGAGGTCAGTTATGGGGGATGGAGGATCTCAGTTATGGGGAATGGAGGACCTCAGTTATGGAGGATGGAGGATCTCAGTTATGGGGAACAACTACAAACATTAAACTTATTCCCCCTGGAGAAGAGACACATAAGAGGGGATACGATCGCAATAATCAGTTCTTTAAATGGTGACTCCAGCACTGGGAGGAAACTGTTTAAACGTAAGTCTCTAAAGAAGACAAACCGCCTCACAATAAAGTTGTACAAAAAGTGGTTCAAATGCAGTGCGGGGGTCTCCAGTTCTGGGAGGGCATTCCTGGACGTCGTCCCCAGATCTCATCATCCACACACCCTGTGCAATGATTATTAGTGCAGTCCCATCAGTGCAGCCTATCAGTGTTCATCAGTCTAACCTCATTAGTGCCCATCAGTGCAGCCTCATCAGTGCGCATCAGTGCAGCCTCATCAGTGCCCATCAGTGCAGCCTCATCAGTGCCTGTGAAGGGGCATCTCTGTGATGTATAGAAAGTTCTGCATTCACAGAGGAAAAAAGGGTTTAACATTCCCAGCAAATGACATTTCATTGACAGTTTCTTGTCTAAAAATAAATAAAAAACATCACACAGACCCCCCCCCCCACTAAGGTTTTACTTTGTATTTTGGGGGACATTTGGAGGGCTTAAAAAAAAAAGATGCCGGCAATGAAATGTAAGTTGCTGAGAATTTAAACCGATTCATTTCTTTATGTGTAAAGGTTATTTTTGCTGTAGTACATTATACGAGAATGCCCCCCAAAAATATGTACAAGACCCTCTGAGTCTGGTATGGATTTTAAGAGGGTGCCTCAGACAATCCACATCAGATCCTTCAGGTTAGGTACAGATTTTAAGAGGCCCTCCATGCTAAAAAAACAAAAAAAAAAGTGTGAGTTTCCAATAAAAGTACATACCAGACCCTTAATCCAAGCAAGCAGCCTGAAGGGGATGAGCATTCACCCCCCCCTTCTGAACCATATCAGGCCACATGCCCTCAACATCAGGGGGTCCTCCTAGCAAAGCACCTTGTTCCCACGCTGATGAGGACAGGGGGCTCTTCCCCACAACCCTGCCTCAGTGGTGGTGGGGGGTTTATTGGAATCTAGAAGCCCCCTTCAATAATAGGGGGCGCCCCCAGATACTGTCCCCCATGTGAATGAGTATGGACTACATAGTACCCCTACTCCTTCACAAAGAAAAAGAGTTGTAGCCTAGAAATAAAGGCACCCAAATAATTGATCTTTTATAAAAAAAATAAACCCCCCCCCCAAAAAAAAATCTCTAGTTGTAAATCCATTGTCAATCATAATGACCGCCAACGCCAACTCAGCTACAAAAAAAAACAAAAAACCCAGACAGTCTGCTGCACATGACCAATCCCAATGGTAACACTAACCTAATAACAGCTACCTGAGCTGCCATTGGCTATATAAAGAAAGGGGCTGGGGTAGTGGTGACATCATTGGCCAAATATGGCCATGGTCATATTTAGGAAATGATGTCACCCAATTTATTCTCTGTCCATTTGCCGACATGGCTAAGTATCTCCAGCCATGTAAGTGAATGGGCCGGGTGAGGTCAGTAGTCAGTAAGGAAGCATCGGCTGTACTTCTTCGGGAACCATAGACAGCCGGGTAACTACCCCCTTCATCCGGGCTGAGCTTCCCAAATGTTGGGTGTTTGTACGAACGTTCACACAGCCACTGTTTGGTCCAAACCTACATTCAGACTGAAGACTGAACTCATCTCTAAATGTCACCCTATTATTGTTCTCAGAATATTGTAGGACATGCCGCCTTGTCCTCCTGTAACAAACAAACAAACTTGTATCACCTTTGGTCAGTAGGAGGTCTAGAGCCCCATCATTGGTGTCAGTGGGAGGAATCAGTGGGGAAGTATAATGCACCATTGTTGATTTCAGTGGAAGCAAAAGTTCCCCATAGTTGGTCTTAGTAGGAGGAATAGTGCCCCATCATTAGTGTCAGTTGACGGACTTATTATTATTATTATACAGGATTTATATAGTGCCAACAGTTTGCACAGCACTTTACAACATAAGGGCAGACATTAAAATGACAATACAATACAGGAGGAATTGGAGGGCCCTGCTCATTAGAGCTTACAATCTAAGAAGGAGGGTCAAGTAATACAAAAGGTAATAACTGTGGGGGATGGGCTGATGGAGAAAATAAAAGTACAGTTGTTAGGTGGGGGAGGGGTAGGCTAAGAGATGAGTTTTCAGGGATCGTCTAAAAGTTGACAAAGTAGGAGATAGTTGGACAGATTGGGGTAAGGAGTTCAATAGGATGAGAGAGGCTTGGGAGAAGTCCTGGAGGCGAGTATAGGATGAGGTGACGGGGGATCTAGAGAGCAGGAGGTCTTTGGAGGAATGAAGAGAATGATTCAATGGTATTCTGAGACTAGGTTAATGATGTAGCTGGGGGCTGGAAGCCAATGGAGGGACTGAATAGAGACCAATGGAGGGATTGGCAGAGAGGGGTGGAGGACACTGAATGGAGACCAGTGGAGGCATTGGCAGAGAGGGGTGACAGACATTGAAAGGAAGGCAGTGGAGAGATTGGCAGAGAGGGGTGGAGGACACTGAATGGAAGCCAATAGAGGGATTGGTAGAGAGGGGTGGAGGACACTGAATGGAAGCCAATGGAGGGATTGGCAGAGAGGAGTGGAGGACACTGAATGGAGACCAATGGAGGGATTGGCAGAGAGGGGTGGAGGACACTGAATGGAAGCCAATGGAGGGATTAGCAGAGAGGAGTGGAGGACACTGAATGGAAACCAATGGAGGGATTGGCAGACAGGGGTGGAGGACACTGAATGGAAGCCAATGGAGGGATTAGCAGAGAGGAGTGGAGGACACTGAATGGAAGCCAATGGAGGGATTAGCAGAGAGGAGTGGAGGACACTGAATGGATACCAGTGGAGGGATTGGTGGAGAGGGGTGGAGGACACTGAATGGAAGCCAGTTGAGGGATTGGCAGAGAGGGGTGGAGGACACTGAATGGAAGCCAATGGAGGGATTGGTAGAGAGGGGTGGAGGACACTGAATGGAGGTCAGTGGAGGGATTGGTGGAGAGGGGTGGAGGACACTGAATGGAAGCCAGTGGAGGGATTGGCAGAGAGGGGTGGAGGACACTGAATGGAAGCCAATGGAGGGATTGGCAGAGAGGGGTGGAGGACACTGAATTGAGACCAATGGAGGGATTGGCAGAGAGGGGTGGAGGACACTGATTGTGGGTCAGTGATGGTGTAGCAGACACTGAATGGTTGGTAAGGTAGATGAGTCTGGAAGCAGCATTCATGACAGACTGAAGGGGGGATAGCCTGTGTAAAAGGTAAGCCAATGAGGAGGGAGTTGCAGTAGATGAGGCATAAGATAACTAATGAGGGAATTAGAAGCTTTGTGGTGTAATTGGTTAGGAAGGGGCGTATTTTGGAAATGTTGCAGAGGTTGAGGTATCAATATTTTGGACACTAAATGGATGTGGGGCCAAGTGGATAGTTCCAATTCCAGGATTACACCTAGCACACTGGCATGCGGGGACGGGTCGATAGTTGAGCCATTGATTTTGGCGTAGAAGTCAGGGGAAAGGGCACATGGGGGAGGAAATATTATGAGCTCGGTTTTGGATAGATTGAGTTTGAGCAAGTGGTGTGACATCCATACTGATGTGACTGTCTATAAAATAGTGATGAGTGAGGAGACTGATGGGGTGAGGTGAGGGGTAGAGAGATAGCTGAGGGGTATTAAGTTCATCCACTCCCAAATAAGGAGGAACTGAATGTACCTGGGTTCATTTCAAGGCAGGTTTGGGAACGGAACCAAAGTTTAGGTGTCAAATCCGAACTCCATTGAAGTCAATGTTAAAAAAATAAAAATAATAATTCTGCCATTTTCTAAGCTGATAGACAAGGGATTATCCAAATAATGGCATGGGGGATGGGCACTGCCCTGGGGGACAGGCACCAAAGCAAAGTAACATTTTAAAAATTCAGTTTGTGGGGGGTAAGTGATTTCAGTAATTATTAAAATGAAACATTAAAAATGCAAAACTCCATTACATACCAAGTCTGGGGGCTTTCATGACCCATCTGTAAGATGTATACATGAAAGCCCCCAGACATGTTATACAGCAACACCGACATTTACAAAGAGAATGCAGTTTAAATTGTGCATAAATGACAGTTCCCAGCCTCTTCGCTCTGTTAGTAACCAAATGGCCTGGGGTTCTCTTTATCTATACCAGACCCTTATTCTAGGTGAGGGTTTGATGATAAATGTCAATGAGGGGCAAAATTGGTCAGTGATGTCACGCTTTCCCAGCCTAAAGGATTCCTGACCAGTTAATGTCGTGATCGGGTGACGTCACCTGGTTGCAGGTCATTGAGCATTTGCACCATTAGCAATCGCCAACAGGAAAGCGGCTTTCATTTCAAGGGTGCAGTATTTTGAGGTTTAGAGTTATTAACAACTGTCCTGCTGCTGATAAGTTTTACAATTCTGTATCCACTGCAGTATCTCTAGTGAATTTGGGTCTAGCCTTACTCATTAAATCTGTCCTGCTGCTGGCCAATTTGACACAGTTGTGTCATCTGCGGTCTCACAATTCTTGAAGTAAGAAACCTTGCTTTTCTTAGTCCGTTTTGCACAATTTCCCTCATTAAAACTGTCCTTCTGCTGGCCCAGTTCACACTGCTGTGTCATCTGTGGTCTCCTAATTTCTGTAGTAAAGCTTCACCCTGTTTTCGTCTCTTGGAAAATTGGGCCTAGCCTTGCTCATTAAAACTGTCCTGCTGCTGGCCAGTTTTATGGCCTGCTGAGTGGACTGATCCTTTGCCTGTTTATTGACCATGTCTCTGCCTGCCACAGGAACCAACCCATCCATCCCGCTGACTACATTCCTCCAAGACACCAGTCTTAGCCACCCCCCTGCAGACAACTGCACTCCTGGAACCACGGGAACTCTTTTTGTTCTTCATTTCTTCAGACTCCTGTACTTCCTGGCCAGTGAGCATGGTATTCTTGGTCAGCCATGTACCATTAGGCAAGGCTTACTTGGCTTACAGGAACTGGGACCACAACAGGTGACGCTACACTAAGCTATATTCCCTGATCACTAGGGATGAGCCGAACACCCCCCGGTTCGGTTCGCACCAGAACCTGCGAACGGACAGAAAATTTGCACGAACGTTAGAACCCCATTGACGTCTATGGGACTCGAACGTTCTAAATCAAAAGTGCTCATTTTAAAGGCTAATTTGCATGGTATTGTCCTAAAAAGGGTTTGGGGACCCGGGTCCTGCCCCAGGGGACATGTATCAATGCAAAAAAAACTTTTAAAAACGGCCGTTTTTTCGGAGCAGTGATTTTAATGATGCTTAAAGTAAAAAAAAAGTGAAATATTTCTTTAAATATCGTACCTGGGGGGTGTCTATAGTATGCCTGTAAAGTGACGCGTGTTTCCCGTGCTTAGAACAGTCCCTGCACAAAATGTCATTTTTTAAAGGAAAAAAAGTCATTTAAAACTGCTGGCGGGTTTAATGTAATGTCAGGTCCTGGCAATATGGATGAAAATCAGTGACACAAACGGCATGGGTACCCCCCAGTCCATTACCAGGCCCTTTGGGTCTTGTATGGATATTAAGGGGAACCCCGCACCCAAATTAAAATAAGGAAAGGTGTGGGGCCACCAAGCCCTATATACTCTGAACAGCAGTATACAGGCGGTGCAAACAAGACAGGGACTGTAGGTTTGTTGTTAAGTAGAATCTGTTTGTAATTTTGAACGGGTACATTTTTAACGTGTTTAGCTCCAGCCAAAAAATCTTTTTTAAGCTTTTTGGAAAACATAGGGAAGGGTTATCACCCCTGTGACATTTGTTTTGCTGTCTGTGCTCCTCTTCAGAAGATTTCACCTCACTTTTTGTCCCAATGACAAATGTTTTTTGAAAATTTGGGTTTTTTTGTGAAACAAGGATTGGTGATAAAGCATCAGTGGAAAGGAGAAATGTTTTTCCCATATTAACTCTTACAGGAGAGAATTTCTCTTCCTAGGGGTAGATTTCATCTCACTTCCTGTTGTCTCCTTCCGTTTGCAAGTAGGAGTCATTTGTAAGTTGGATGTTTGAAAGTAGGGGCCTGCCCTATATACTCAGCAGAAATTTGGGCCTTAGGTGTTGTTGTGGCCACAACACTGTAAGCCCTCACAGGGCCCTGCTGTGAAATATTAGATCAAGAATTGTAATTACATGCCCCTGTTGAACAGGGGCTGAAAAATTAGGCCTTAGGCACTGGTGCTGGTGCCACAACACTGCAACCCCTCACAGACACTCTAGTTGGAATGCAGGAACGAGCCCTGCTGCAAAGTATTGCATCAAAAATTGTAATTACATGCCCCTGTTAAACAGGGGCTGAAAAATTGGGCCTTAGGCACTGGTGGTGGCGCCCAGAACCAAAAATGTTCTTACAAGCTATCAGCGTGATCATTGAGGAGGAAGAGGATAATTACTCAGGGATAGTCACTCAGCATAGGCAGTCTTTGAAGGGATCTGAGATTTTAAAAAAAATTATTTGGTTACATCAGCATCAGGTGCTTGGTAGCTGGTGGTGATCCAAGACTGATTCATTTTTATGAAGGTCAGTCGATCGACCGAGTCGGTGGACAGACGAACCCTGTGATCGGTTACCACGCCTCCAGAAGCACTGAATGTGCGTTCCGAAAGAACGCTGGATGCAGGACAGGCCAGTAGCTCAATTGCATACTGTGCAAGCTCTGGCCAGTGATCCATCCTCAAGACCCAGTAACCCAGAGGATTTTCGGTGGGAAAGGTGTCCAAATCTGATCTTGCCCCTAGGTATTCCTGCACCATGTAAAACAGACGCTGGCGATGGTTGCTGGAACCGATCATACCTTGGGGCTGCGGATCAAAAAATTGTCTGAGCGCATCGGTCAGACGGCCACCTTCTCCACCGCTCCTTCTTTGACTGACCGAAGCCTCAGCAACACGTTGTCCAGAAACAGGAGTTTGTAACCTCCCAGTCTCTGGGAACGCATTGCACAGACCTTTCTGCAAGGCCTCCCGAAGATGTTTCATCCTCTGCTCCCTCTGCGATGGCAAGATAAGGTCCGCAACCTTACCCTTGTAACGTGGATCAAGGAGGGTTGCCAGCCAGTATTGGTCCTTCTCCTTGATACCACGAATACGAGGATCCTTACGCAGGCTTTGCAGGATCAGGGAGGCCATGCAGCGTAGGTTTGCTGAGGCATTCGGTCCGGAGTCCTCTGGGTCACTAAGGACGACATGGTACGCAGCCACCTTCTCCCAGCCACGTACAAGTCCATGTGTTTCTTGGGACTGATCCCTTAAAGACTGCTGCTGATGCTGAGTGCCAGGCTCCACCTCCATACTGACACAATCTTCCTCCTCCTCCTCGTCCTCTTCCTGTGTGATCGGCGGGCACGCAGGAACACTGTCTCTCAAGGGGGCCTTGAGAGCTAAGGAAGTCCTCCTCTTCCTGCCTCTGTTCTGCCTCAAGTGCCCTGTCCATTATTCCATGCAGCGTGTGCTCCAACAGGTGGACAAGGGGGACAGTGTCACTGATGCATGCACTGTCACTGCTCACCATCCTCGTGGCCTCCTCAAATGGTGACAGGACAGTGCATGCATCCCTGATCATGGCCCACTGGCATGGGGAAAAAAAAACAAGCTCCCCTGATCCTGTCCTGGTGCCATAGTCGCACAGGTACTCATTGATGGCCCTCTGCTGCGTGTGCAGCCGCTGCAGCATGGCCAACGTTGAGTTCCACCTGGTGGGCATGTCACAGATTAGGCAGTTCTTTGGCAGGTTAAATTCCTTTTGGAGGTCTGCCAGCCGAGCACTGGCATTATATGACCGGCGGAAATGCACACAGACTTTCCTGGCCTGCCTCAGGACATCCTGTAAGCCCGGGTACCTGCCCAAGAACCGCTGCACCACCAAGTTAAGGACGTGAGCCAAACAGGGCACATGGGTCATTTGTCCCTGTCGGAGGGCAGAGAGGAGGTTGGTGCCATTGTCGCAAACCACCATTCCTGCCTTAAGTTGGCGTGGCGTCAACCACCTCTGAACCTGCCCCTGCAGAGCTGACAGAACCTCCGCCCCAGTGTGGCTCCTGTCCCCCAAGCACACCAGCTCAAGCACCGCATGGCATCTTTTGGCCTGCGTACTTGCGTAGCCCCTTGAATGGCTACAGAGCACCGCTGGTTCCGAGGACAAAGCACAGGAAGAGGCCATGGAGGAAGAAAAAGAGGACGGGGTGGAGGAGAGAGGTGTGTCACAATCATTAGTAGTGGCATTTTGGAGGCGTGGTGGCGGAACAACCTCCAACACTACTGCACCTTGTCCTGCATCCGTCCCAGCTGCCAGCAGAGTCACCCAATGCGCCGTGAAACTTAATTAACGCCCCTGTCCATGCCTGCTGGACCATGAGTCAGCGGTAATATGCACCTTATCGCTGACCGCCCTGTCCAGCGAGGCATGGACATTGCCTTCCACATGCCGGTAGAGAGCCGAAATCGCCTTCCGTGAGAAAAAGTGGCATTTGGGTACCTGCCACTGAGGAACCGCACATTCCACAAACTCACGGAAGCAGGCAGAGTCTACCAACTGAAAAAGCAGCAGTTGAAGTGCTAGCAATTTTGCCAAGCTAGCATTCAACCGCTGGGCATGTTGATGGCTGGGAGCAAACTTCTTTCGGCGGTGCAGCAGCTGGAGCAGGGAAATTTGCCTGGTACAATCTGATGTCGGTGTACCGAAAGCAGATTGCCCACAAGTACTTGGCTGTGACACACCTAATTCTACACCTTCATTCCTCTCAGTGCAGGTCTCAGAGAGGACTGAAGGTATAGTGGGGTTAGAGATCTCAGCTGATGAGGAGAGGTCCTCTTTGTTCTTTGGTGTGGGTCTTTTAGATACGCTTGCCAACGAACTGCATGGCAGGTCAACATATGTCTGGTCAAGCATGTGGTACCCAAGCGGGAGATGTTTTGGCCACGCGAGATATGCTTGAGACATATGTTGCAAATAGCAGCGGTGCGATCTGATGCACTTGTTTAAAAAAGGCCCACACCAAAGAACCTTTTGAATAATACCCAGAGACTGCAGCGCCCTGCACATGTGGAGCTTTGGGGTGTGATGCAGTCAGTGTTCTGCCCTTAGGCTGGCCCCTGGAGGGCATCCTGCCTCGTTGGTGATGTGCCGCCTCCTCCTCTCTCCTATCAGGCACCCACGTTGAGTCAGTGACCTCATCATCCCCTCCCTCCTCATCACTGGAGCAAACCTGGCAGTATGCTGCAGCAGGGGGAACATGACTGCCAGATTGCTGTCCTTCTTGGGCACCCCCTCTGTCCGTGCTCACGTTACTGCTTTCATCAAGCTCAGTATCATCATCAGAGCCTTCCAAACGCTGGGCGTCCTCCTGGAGCATGTACCCAACACTGTGGTCAAACAGTTCGAGGGACTCCTCAGGAGGACATGGTGGGGCTAGGGAAGGAATCACTGATGACATTGAGCCGAGGGAAGAGGCCGCTGCTTTGCCAGACAAAGTACCCTGGGCATGGGTGAGAGAGGATGAGGAGGATGAGGACGGCTTGCTCATCCACTCGACCAAGTCTTCCGCATTTTGCAGCTCAACACGGCCAGCTGCCGAAAAAAAGGCCAAGTGTGTCCCACGGCCACGTGCTGATGAGGATGCACCGTCTCCACGACCAGCACTAGACACAGAGCCTGCTTGCCCTCTCTTATTGGCTTGTGACTGTCTGCCTCTCCTTCTTGGCCTTCCAGACATACTAATGGCCTGTAGCTGCACTAAGCTGGGATATATATATATGTACTGATACTGCAGCTAGCAAAATCAACTGCCTGCCTGTAGTATGAGAACACCACCAACCTTCTACAGGTAGCTTTAGCTGAACACTGTGCAGAGCTCGCAAAAAAATAACTTGTAGTTTTCAAAAAGAAAAAGAAGATATCCCCCGTGGGGTTTTAAAGCAGCAAAAAATTATGAAAATAATAGGTTGTTACTTGAAAGTTTTTTTTTATTAATGGAACTTAACCATGATGGTTAAAATAGGAGCTGTGCTACAGGAGATAACACAAATGAAGCTGGCACAAGTATTATACAATGATTAAGCGCTAAAATAGGGTGATAATCCTGACGCGTTTCGACCCCGTTGGGTCATCTTCAGAGGATTGAGGCGCTGTGACAAAATTTGCATATTAGAGTTCATGGATGTGACCATAAAAATATAATATAATATATATATGTTTAACAGTATAATTACCAATCACATTGTGTTTGAGCAGTTTCTCCTGAGCTTATAGTTCTCCGACGTCTCCCCCACCGGGTCCCGACAAGAGTCCCCGGCCGTCCACCACGTCAACAGGGGAAAAGGGGGGTTAATCGTCCATGCGTGTCTTACAAGGAGTCACACCAAGTGGATATTTCCCAAAACTGGGGAGGAGCGTGGGGGCTAGCGAGCGAGACCTGCAGCCAAAGCATCAAATAACAGACAACTGTACCATCAGTGCGTTCGGTTTAGCACGCATAGAGATATATGTATCATGTGTCATTTTTTGAAAAAAAGAGAGATAACTCTGTAATTTATTTAATTAAATATTTGTTGGATGTTGTCTGTGCTTGTGGTCAGCGATGTATGAATATTCCTATAGTGATGATGGTAACAAAAGGGGGGGAGGGGAAGGGGTTAGCAAGGGTAAGTAGGACTGCATATAGATATCAGTATATCAGAGTATGTAATGTAATAGGTAAATAGTGGTATCTATGTGTTGGCCGTGAAACAAGTGACGAAGTAGGGTGAAAATATAGGAATGTAAAGAAAAAGGCGAGTGTGGGGAGAACATGTGAGGAAAGAAGGGGACGGGCAGACTAGTAGGGGAAAAAAAAAAAACCAGGGGAAAGGAAGGGGATGGGAAAGAAAGAACGGGAAGGAGGGGGGGATGGTTAAGGGGAGAATGTTAAAACTTGTAGTTTTAGCTGAACACTGTGAGGAGGACGCACTGCACTAAGTTGTAGTTTTAGATGAACACTGTGCAGAGGTCTCACTACACTAACTTGTAGTTTTAGCTGAACACTGTGAGCAGGACGCACCACACTAAATGGTAGTTTTAGATGAACACTGTGCAGAGCTCGCAAAAAATAACTTGTAGTTTTAGCTGAACACTTTGAGCAGGATGCACTACACTAACTCGTAGTTTTAGCTGAACACTATGAGGAGGACGCACTACACTAACTGTAAATATATATATATATATATATATATATATATATATATATATATATATATATATACACAACACCTGGGATGCATATATATACACAATACACTGTAAGTGCAGCTAACTGACTGATTGTCCTGCCTAATCTAGCTAACTCAAATGAAATGACACTGTCTCTCTGTCTATCTATGTATCTCAACGCCGGAACACACTGCACAGGGTCGCCATGCAGGCGGCCTTATATAGTGTGGGGCGTGTTCTAAACCCCCTGAGCCATAATTAGCCAAAGCAACCCTGGATTTGGCCAATTACAGCTCTCTCTACCAACAGCGCTGTGATTGGCCAAGCATGCGGGTCATAGTGCATGCTTGGCCAATCATCAGCCAGCAATGCACTGCGATGCCGCAGTGAATTATGGGCCTTGACGCGCCACACAAATTTGGCGCGAACGGCCCATAACGTTTGGAATTCGGCGAACGACCGAACAGCCAATGTACGAGTCGAACATGGGTTCGACTCGAACACGAAGCTCATCCCTACTGATCACTCATATAGAGCCGACCATTACGCTACATTGATTTCTGGTTTCTATACAGTGATTTTTGTGATAGACAAGATATAATATCCAATCAGTCCAAATGCTGAAAAAGTCTGACACATGTGGTATCCCCATACACAGCAGAATGTGGGTATGTGTACACGAGTATTACAACAAAACATTCATTTTCTTTCCAGATTTTAGCAAAACACCTCTTCCCTTTTTTTTTTAAAATGCTCATCATGTCTTTTAAAAAATACCTTGGAGTGTTTACTTTCCAAAAATGTGGTCATTTTATGAGCGTTTCCACTATCCTGGTTCTGCAGGGCCTCCAAAAATGTGATTAGTATTCTGGAAATTAGATGTGTAATTTATGCCCTCAGAAAGCCCAAAGGTGCTCCTTGGATTTTTGGCCTCTCCATGTAGTTAGGCTGTGAAGTTGTTTGACACGCAAGTATAATGTGTGTGAGAAATATCTTACTTATTGACAACGTTGTGGAAAAAAAATAGTAATTAAAATGTGATTGGCAGTCAGGAAATTAAATGTGTAATTTATGCCTCTAGACTGCCTGATAGTGCTCCTTGGATTTTGGGCCTCAAAAAGCCTCACACATGTGGTATCCTCATACTTGGTAGGAGCAGTAGAATGTGTTTAAGCCCATTACATGTGTGAGAAATATTGTATTTATTGACAATTAAGTTTAATTTTTTTTCCATATTTTCCAAAAACATGTGGCACATAAATTCTTCAAAAGACGCAACATGCCTCATAGAAAACACCTTGAGGTGTTTTCTTTCCAAAATGGGGCAATTTAATGGTGGTTTCTCCTGTTCTGGAACTTCAGGGACTCAAGAAATGTGATGGGTAGTCAGGACATTAGTAATTTATGTTCCTTAAAAGCCCTTAAAAAGGTGCTCCTGGGATTTTGGGAAAAAAAATTAAGTCTTCATAAGACTCGCCACGCCTCTTAAAAAATACCTTGGAGTGTTTGCTTTCCAAAATGTGGCCATTATGTGAGTGTTTCCACTATCCTGGTGATCCAGGGCCTCCCAAAACGTGATAAGTGGTCAGGAAATTAGATGCATAATTTATGCCCTTAGAAAACATGAAGGTGCTCCTTGGATTTTGGGCCTCTCTATGCATCTAGACTGTGAAAAAATCTCACACATGTGGTATCGCCATACTCAGGAGGTATAACAGGTTGTGTTTTGGGGTGTAATTCTAAGTAAGTCTATGCTATGTGTTAGAAATACATTATTTATTGACAACATTGTGTAAAAAAACAATTACATTTCATTTTCATTTTCCATTTTCCAAAAATATGTGGAAGAAAAAATAAGTCTTCAACAAACTCCCCATGGCTCTTAGAAAATACCTTGAGGGGTTTTCTTTCCAAAACAGTGGCATTTAATGGTGGTTTCCCCTGTCCTGGCACTTCAGGGACTAAAGAAATGTGATTGGTAGTCAGGAAATTAGATGCGTAATTTATGGGTAATTTACAGTATGCTCCTTGAAAGCCCAAAGGTGTATAAAAAAGTATTTAATTTTTTAATTTCCTAAAATGTTGACAAACATTTACAACTTCAAAAAAATCACCATGCCTTATACTAAATACCTTAGACTGTCTACTTTCCAAAAAGAGGTCATGGGGGGGGGGGGGTATTTGTACTGTCTTGGCATTTTAGGGCTTGAGATTGGCCGTACATCAGGATTGATCAATTTATTTGATATATATATCCCATAGTTTGTAGACTTTATACATTTCACACAGACTAAATAATATAAACTGATTTGGGTTCATTTTTTTTACCAAAGAAATTGTACAGAATACATTTTGGTCTAAATTTATGAAGAAAGATTATTTATTTGTAAAATTAAAAAAAAAACATGTAAAATATAACAGAAACAAAGAAAAAGGTGTGTTTTTTTTTCATTTCCAAATTTTTAGTATTTTGTCATTTATATAGCAAAAAAAAAAAAATACCACCAAAAGAAAGCTCTACCTGTCTCAAAAAATTTTTTAAAAATGTAATTTTGTTACAGTGTTGTATGACTGAGTGGTTGTCATTCAAAGTGTGAAAGGGCTGAAATCTGAACATTGTCCTGGACAGGAAGGGGGATGAAATGCTCCGGGATTGAAGGGGTTAATATGACATTTATTAGTTCTATGTATACATCAGAGACAATTATAGAGGAAGTGAAGGGTGCGGGCCCCCAACACGGGGCCAGCCGGAGCTCTGCATTGAACCCTTTACTTGTCCCGCCTTCCCCATCAGAGGTGACCAATCATATAACAGAGATCAGCGTCTGTGATCAACCAATGGAATTATCTTTATCATTGGAATAAAATCAGGAAGAAGAAATCTCTTGATAATTGTCTGAAGATTATCATTATAATACAGCTGATTATTGTGTATTGATAATCATTTGGGCAGCAGAGCTGTGAGATATCGGGCACCTAGGCCATGGTGTCATGTTGTCACATTAATAATACATTTAGTTTTGTAAAAAAATCTCTATAAGTCACAGATCAGCAGCTCTGGGCCACACATATTCATATAAACAGGACTGGGGCAAGGAAGGGGCAGGAGGGGCAGCTGCCCTGGGCACTGTGGTGTCATGTGAGTTGGAGGAGGGTGGAATTTGGGGGGTGGCAGGGTGTAAGCATTGTTCTAGGAATGTAAAGTTAAAGGTGTGCTAGGATTGGTGATTTAGGGGGATTTGTGTTGGGAGGGGGATGGGGAAGAGGACTTCTGCTAGAAGGATGGATTTGGGGGGGTCTATGCTGGAAGAGGTGATATAGTAGAAGGGGCAGGGAAATGTTCTGGGAGGGTTTTTTTTTTGGGGGGGGGGATTTGTGTTAGTAGGTATAAATGGGGAATGGGGGTATTTGTGTTGGGGGGAGGAGGGGAAATTTGGGAGGTGGGGAGGATTTGTGCTAGGAACGGGTTGGGTGGAGAGACTTGCGCTAAGAGGGGGAATGGGGAGGCTGGCAGGGGGTAAGAATATTCCTAGGAGGGGAAATTTGGGGGGGGGGTGCTTGGACTGGTGATTTGGGGGGATTTGTGTTGGGAGGGGGATGGGGGAAGAGGACTTCTGCTAGGATGGATTTTGGGGTTCTATGCTAGAAGAGGTGATATAGTAGAGGGGGAGGGAAAATGTTCTGGGAGGGGGATATGTTTTGGGGGGAAGGGGGGGATTTGTGCTTGTAGGTATGAATGGGAGGTATTTCTGGTAGGAGGGGTAATTTGGGAGGGGGTGAGAATTTGTGCTAGGAAAGGGTTTTGGAGGGGGGGTGTTTGTGTTAGGAGACGGGGGGGAGAAGTGAGGGGATAGGATTTGTACTAGGAGGGGAAATCTGAGGGGCAGAGCACTTGTGTCAGGATTGTTTTTGGGGGGAGCATTTGTGCTGGGGGGATTCGGAGGAATGGGGGATCAAAGATTTGTGCTGGTAGGGGGGATTTCAGCAGAAGGGGGGAATATGTACTGGGAGGAAAGGGAATTTATTCTTAGGGGTAATCATGCAGATTAGTGCTATTTTTTTGGTGGGGTTGCTGACACATAATGCTCCTAAATCTGGGGGAGGGGGTGCAGGTTGGCATGTTCCTTCTAGGCTCTAAATGACCTTGTCCAAACACTGACTATACAAAACGTACACCATATACTGTATATGATATATTGTAGTTGTGTATATATATATAATTTATAGATTATATTACATCAAACCCCGCCATTTTGTGTTGGTCCCATTGGATAGACTTTCCCTCACTTCCTGTCTCGGAGACACAACAGGAAGTAAGAGGAAGTCTCTCCTAATAAGGAGGATAGACAATAGTTGTCTCTGGAACAGGTGACCCTATTAGAAGATATTCCCTCTTCTGCTGACAATTCAAAATTTGGGTTCCCCAAAATGTTCATCAGGACATACAGAGGGGGCAAATCTCTCCAGCAGGGGGCATAGATGGCAATAAGACCCAACAGAGGGTATAGTCCTTGCACTCTCTATCCAAAACTAAAAACAAGCTAGGTAAAGTGTTATGGGCAGTGTATGTCTGAATGTTTGGGGGTTCTTCAAGTGCAATTTTAAATTCTCCTCCAATCCGATCTCTTATTTATGTGATGTCACCAGTTTCTGGGCAGATTTCTCATTTTTGATCACTTATCACCCTCCCCCTAAGTATCTTTAAATAACCATAATCATGCCACACACCAATCACAACATGGAGGGGCTCAGTGAAGGTGGAGGTGAAGGTGTGGATGTGTCTGACGGGGACAGTCGGCTCATAAAAAGAGATCTTCCCGGCCTCGTAATCCAGATACATCCTGATTATCCTAGTGTACATTTGGCCACATGGCACATGTTCAGTCCTGTCAATTAAATCCCAAAAACTGTACCTATGTATACCCCAGTATTTGTTCTTGTATTCCTTCAAATCAGGGTGATCCCTTTGGGAGCATATTTCAGGTTTCCAGCTCCTTTTTACACTGGGGTAACACATCCCGATATCCCATAACCCCGATCCCCCAATGTCCACTTCCCAGTCATGCTGCCCTGAGGAGAAACTCTGACTGCTCATTACCTGAGAAAACTCACACCTCTTTGGTGTTTCTGGAAGATTCCTGAACGATGATGGAAAGGCGGTCACAGTTTTCCCGTCTTCCGAGATTTGTAGCTTATCACCAGCTGTACTTTCATCCAGAAACTTGTCTCCAGCTCCCTCCATCCTGTTATTTATCGCAGACATTATATCAGATAACCCTGTGTGCAATGTGTGTGAGATCCCACCCATGTCCAGATCCCTGAGGTTATCATATTTCTCTCTGTCCTCATCATCTCCATCCTCAGTATCACACAAGTCCCCAGTCTCTGATTTCTGTAGGACAATCAGTGGATCCGTCATGTTGCACAGCTCCTCAATGTCACCCATCTTTTTGGACAGGTTCTGCTTCTTTATTTCCAGCTCCCGGGTCATACCCGACATGAAGATGGAGATCCTCTCTGCCTGCCCGGAGATCTCCCCCAGGACTTTCTCCTCCAGGTCTTTCTGACGTCTCCTGAGGTTTCCAAGCAGAACGGTGATCTTTGATTTCTCCCCATCTGCTTTGTCCATCACTTTCCTCTGGTGTTCCTGAAGATGTTGAATTCTTCTCACCGCTTCTTTTTGTTTTGTCTTCAATTTTTGGTGGACAGTTTTCAGCTTCTCCTTCTTCATTTCAGAAGCCACAGCCAACATCTTCACCTGGTGCCCATGGTGAGCTCCATCCAACCTGCAGGCCAGACAGATACAGGCACCATCTACGCTGCAGTAATACTCCAGGATCTTCTTATGGACGGAGCAGTTCCTGCTCTCCAGGGTAGTGGTGGGGTCACATAAGATGTGTTCTGGTGACTTGCTGTGGACTCTCAGATGTTTATCACACAAAGAAGCTTTACAATGTAGACAGGACTTCACAGCAGATACAGAAGAGTCCACACAGTGAGTACAGAAGACCCCGGACATTTCCTGAACTGGCTGAGTAGACAGGAAGTTCTCCACAATGTTGCACAGAGTAATGTTTCTGTACAGTGCAGGACGTCTTCTGAACTTTGTTCTGCATTCAGGACAGGAATACCATCCAGACCCCTTCTGTGTATCCAACACACGATCAATACAGACCCGGCAGAAGTTATGTCCACATGTCAGGTTTACAGGATCGGTATAAATGTTCAGACAGACGGAACAGTCCAGCTCCCTCCTCAGATCAGCAGACGCCATCGCTAAGAGCAGAAGAGAGAAGTTATCATCTCCGATACTCAGAAAGAATGTAGCTGGGTGTGATCTTCATTTCCTGCTGAGAACGAGGAGAAGGAGCTGACTGGCTGTGTTTGCCAGGAAATGATGCAAGAGGGTTGTGTAATGTTAGAAGGTCAATAGGAAGTGAGATTCCTGGCCTTATCTACAGAGAACAGAGCTGTGTATATAGAGACTTTGTATTCTTTACAACAAGTGAGAGCGGGCGGGGAAAGGAATGCAAAGAATGCATCTCTCTGGATGGGGATTACCTCTCTATCATCTTATATGTCAGAGGCATTGAATTTAAATTTATGGAGGATCGGTCAGTAAAGCTTTTTTCTAGCGGAGGTTCGAATCTCATGTTTGTGCTGTGACTCAGACCTTTCACATCACAGTCCCCCATTCATATTTTTCCTACCAAATTCATTCAAGACCATGTAGAAAAAATGAACACACCCCAATGAAATTCTTAGGAGCAAAGCTAAATTAAGACAACAAAATCCTAAATAACAAGAATTCAGCTGCAGGTGAGTCTAATTATTGATTAAACAGGTGTCCAGCAGAATATAAGCGGGCGTTACTTAATAAAGAAAACCTCGCCCATTTCATGGTGTCAGCAATGGCACCACATGGAAGTGAAATGTCACAAGGCCTGAGAGAGAAAATCATTAATTTACACAAGAAAGGTGAGGGCTACAAGAAGATCAGCAAAGCTATACTTATCAGTCAGAATACTGAAGCAAAAGTGATACAAAAATGTAACAAAGTTGGAAGTGCAACCATCTCACAGAGACCTCCAGGCCATCTACTGAAGTTATCACCTCGACAGGAGCATCTTCTGAAGAAGGGTTGAAGAAAATCGCCATGCAAGGTCACCGCAGTTAGCTAAAGAAGTAGAAAGCCAAACTGGGATGATTGTTTCCTGTGACACAATATGGCGTACACTGCAGAGGAGTGGCATGCATGGGTTCCATCCACCAAGAAAGCATCTCCTAAAGCTCGTGCACAAAAAAGCCCACCTAGAATTTGCCAGGGTCCATGGTGAAAAAGAAGAAGACTACTGGGACTTTGTACTCTGGGGTGATGAGACCAAAATAAATGGTTTTGGAACTGATGGCTTCAAAACTGTATGGTGTTGCAAAGGTGAGGAGTACAAAGAAAAATGTATGGGGCCTACTGTGAGACATGGTGGTGACAGCGTCCTTCTGTGGGGCTCAATGAGTGCTGCTGGTGTCGGGGAGCTGCATTGCATTGATGGCATCATGAATTCTCAGAAGTACTGCTCTATATGAATAGAGAAGGTGCTCCCATCAATCTGTTGCCTTGGTCGTCGTGCACTTTTCCAACATGACAATCATCCAAAACACACATCTAAAGCCACTGTTGCATTTCTAAAGAAGAACCGGGTGAAAGTGATTCAGTGGCCGTCTCCTGATCTGGACCCAATCGGGGAACACCAATGGGGAATTCTGAAGAGACGAGCGTCACTCTCCAGCATCCAGGCTCTAAAAGAGGTTGTTCTTGAAGAATGAAAGAAGATCAATGTTGCAATACATCCCCGTTCATTCCATGCCTAGAAGACTTGCTGCCATCCTTACAAATCATGGATGTCATATAGAATACTAGATGGGGGATTTCTTGTTGTGGGGTGAATTCATTTTTGCATCAACTAATTTGAGTAAAACTGAAGATTTTGTAATCTAAGTTCTATTATTATCCTTACTTTCATGTAATGAGCTAAACAAATGTTCTATAAATTGTAATTACATGCCCCTGTCAAACAGGGGCAGAAAAATTGGGCCTTGGCCACTGGTTCTGGGCCACGGCGCCCAGAACCAAAAATGTTCTTACAAGCTATCAGCATGAAAATTGAGGATGAAGAGGATTGTCACTCAGCATCAGCATAGGCAGTCTTGAAGGATTCTCACATTAAAAAAAATCGGTTACATCAGCATCAGGTGCTTGGTATCTGGTGGTGATCCAAGACTGATTCATTTTAATGAAGGTCAGCCAATCGACCGATTCAGTGGACAGGCGCATCCTGTGATCGGTTACAAAGCCTCCAGCAGCACTAAATGTGCGTTCTGAAAGAACGCTGGATGCAGGACAGGCCAGTAGTTCAATTGCATACTGTGCAAGCTCTGGCCAGTGATCCATCCTCAAGACCCAGTAACCCAGAGGATTTTCGGTGGGAAAGGTGTCCAAGTATGATCTTGCCCCTAGGTATTCCTGCACCATGTGAATCAGATGCTGGCGTTGGTTGCTGGAACCAATCATACCTTGGGGCTGTGGAATAAAAAATTGTCTGAACGCATCGGTCAGATGGCCACCTTCTACACCGCTCCTTCTGTGACTGACGAAGCCTCAGCTACATGCTGTCCAGGAGGACCAGGAAATTATAACCTCCCAGGCTCTGGAAACGTGTCGCACAAACCTTTCTGCAAGGCCTCCCGAAGATGTTTCATCCTCTGCTCCCTCTGCGATGGCAAGATAAGGTCTGCAACCTTACCCTTGTAATGTGGATCAAGGAAGGTTGCCAGCCAGTAATGATCCCTCCCCTTATACCACAAATACAAGGATCCTTCCACAGGCTTTGCAGTATCAGGGAGGCCATGCAGCGTAGGTTTGCTGAGGCATTCGGTCCAGAGTCCTCTGGGTCACTAAGGATCCGCAGCCATCTCCTCCCAGCCACGTACAAGTCCATGGGTTTCTTGGGACTGTAAATGATCCCTTAAAGACTGCTGCTGATGCTGAGTGCCAGGCTCCACCTCCATGCTGACACAATCCTCATTCTCCTCCTCATCCTCTTCCTGTGTGATCGGCGGGCACTTAGGAACACTGTCTGGATAAAGGGGATCTTGAGAGGTAACGAAGTCTTCCTCTTCCTCCTTCTGTTCTGCCTCAAGTGCCCTGTCCATTATTCCACGCAGCGTGTGCTCCAACAGGTGGACAAGGGGGACAGTGTCACTGATGCATGCACTGTCACTGCTCACCACTTACGTGGCCTCCTCAAATGGTGACAGGACAGTGCATGCATCCCTGATCATGGCCCACTGGCGTGGGGAAAAAAACCAAGCTCCTCTGACCCTATCCTGGTGCCATAGTCGTACAGGTACTCATTGATGGCCCTCTGCTGTGCGTACAGCCGCTGCAGCATGGCCAACGTTGAGTTCCACCTGGTGGGCATGTCACAGATTAGGCGGTTCTTGGGCAGGTTAAACTCCTTTTTGGAGGTCCGCCAGCCGAGCACTGGCATTATATGACCGGCGGAAATGCACACAGACTTTCCTGGCCTGCCTAAGGACATCCTGTAAGCCCGGGTACCTGCCCAAGAACCGCTGCACCACCAAGTTAAGGACGTGAGCCAAACAGGGCACATGGGTCATTTGTCCCTGTTGGAGGGCAGAGAGGAGGTTGGTGCCATTGTCGCAAACCACCATACCTGGCTTAAGCTGGCGTGGCGTCAACTACCTCTGAACCTGCCCCTGCAGAGCTGACAGAACCTCTGCCCCAGTGTGGCTCCTGTCCCCCATGACATATTTTTGCCTGCGTGCTTGCGTAGCCCCTTGAATGCCTACGGAGCACCGCTGGTTCCGAGGACAAATCAACACAGATCAACACAGGAAGAGGCCATGGAGGAAGAAGAAGAGGAGGGGGTGGAGGAGAGAGGTGTGGCAGAATCATCACTAGTAGGGATGAGCCGAACACCCCCCTGTTCTTTAAGAACCGTCAGAAGAGAAGAAGCGTCACACAGCGGGAGCCTCCCTCCATGCCAGCATGGGTGCGGAGCGGCCCGGAGAAGAAGATGAAGAAGAGAAGAAGATGAAGAAGAGAAGAAGATGGAGAGAAGAGCGGGAGCCTCCCTCCATACCATGAATGCGGAGCGGCCGAGGAGAAGAAGGGAAGAACACGCCACGGAGGAGGTGCTGGACGAGAACACCGGAGGAAGAACCAGAAGAGCCAGAAGAACCAGAAGAGGAAGAAGAAGACGAAGGAAGATAGAAGAAAGAAGAAAGAAGAAGCATTTAAATAAAGGAATTGTCAAAAACTGTCTCTTGTTATTTTTAACATTTTTGACAGTTTTTTAGTGAAATGGTAGGCCCTTACCATTTCACACAGGGGGGAGGGCCGGGATCTGGGGGTCCCCTTGTTAAAGGGGATTTCCAGATTCCGATAAGCCCCCACCCACAGACCCCCACAACCACCGGCCAGGGTTGTGGGGATGAGGCCCTTGTCCTCATCAACATGGGGACAAGGTGTTTTGGGGGGCTACCCCAAAGCACCCTCCCAAAGTTGAGGGCATGTGGCCTGGTACGGTTCAGGAGGGGGGGCGCTCTCTCATCCCCCCTCTTTTCCTTCAGCCTGCCAGGTTGCGTGTTCGGTTAAGGGTCTGGTATGGATTTTTGGGGGGACCCCACGCCGTTTTTTTTTAAAATTTTGGCACGGGGTTCCCCTTAATATCCATATCAGACCTGAAGGGCCTGGTATGGAATTTAGGGGGACCCCCGCGTCTTTTTTTTTTAAATTTTGGCTCGGGGTTCCCCTGTGGGGAAATCCCATGACGTTTTTATCAATGAACTTCTATGTGTATCGTCGGACCGGCAATTCATTAATAGCCGCAAGTAGTTTTAAATGACTTTTTTTCCTTCGAAATGTCATTTTGCTGTCAGACTGTTCTAAACACGGGAAACATGCGCCCCTTTACAGGCATACTATAGACACCCCCCAGGTACGAAATTTAAAGGGATATTACACTTTTATTGTTTCACGTTAAGCATTATTAAAATCACTGCTCCCGAAAAAAAGTCTGTTTTTAAAACTTTTTTTTGCATTGATCCATGTCCCCTGGGGCAGGACCCGGGTCCCCAAATACTTTTTATGACAATAACTTGCATATAAGCCTTTAAAATTAGCACTTTTGATTTCTCCCATAGACTTTTAAAGGGTGTTCCGCAGCATTCGAATTTGCCGCGAACACCCCAAATTGTTCGCTGTTCGGCGAACTGGCGAACAGCCGATGTTCGAGTCGAACATGAATTCGACTCAAATTCGAAGCTCATCCCTAATCACTAGTAGAAATTTGGAGGCGTGGTGGCGGAACAACCTCCAACACTACTGCACTCTGTCCTGCTGGCTGTGACACACCTAATTCTACACCTTCATTCCTCTCAGTGCAGGTCTCAGAGAGGACTGAAGGTATAGTGGGGTTGGAGATCTCAGCTTATGAGGAGTAAGGAGAGGTCCTCTTTGTTCTATGGTGTGGGACTTTTAGGTACACTTGCCAACGAACTGCATGGCAGGTCGACATATGTCTGGTCAAGCATGTGGTGCCCAAGCGGGAGATGTTTTGGCCACGCGAGATACGCTTGAGACATATGTTGTAAATAGCAGCGGTGGGATCTGATGCACTCGTCTCAAAAAAGGCCCACACCAAAGAACTTTTGGAATAACGTGCAGAGACAGCAGCGCCCTGCACATGCGGAGCTTTGGGGTGTGATGCAGTCAGTGTGCTGGCCTTAGGCTGGCCCCTGGAGGGCATCCTGCCTCATTGGTGATGTGCCTCCTCCTCCTCCTCCTCCCCCTCCTCCTCTCTCCTATCAGGCACCCACGTGGAGTCAGTGACCTCATCATCCCCTTCCTCCTCATCACTGGACTAAACCTGGCAGTATGCTGCAGCAGGGGGAACATGACTGCCAGATTGCTGTCCTTCTTGGGCACCCCCTCTCTTTGGGCTCACGTTACTGCCTTCATCTAGCTAGGTACCATCATCGGAGCCTTCAAAATGCTGGGCATCCTCCTGGAGCATGTACCCAACACTGTGGTCAAACAGTTCGGGGGACTCCTCAGGAGGACATGGTGGGGCTAGGGAAGGAGTCACTAATGACATTGAGCCGAGTGAAGAGGCCGCGTTGGCAGCTGCTTTGCCAGACAAAGTACCCTGAGCATGGGTGAGAGAGGATGAGGAGGATGAGGATGGCTTGGTCATCCACTCGACCAAGTCTTCCGCATGTTGCGGCTCAACAGCTGCCGAAAAAAAGGACAAGCGTGTCCCACGGTCACGTGCTGATGAGGATGCACCATCTCCACGACCAGCACTGTTGCCTCTAGACACAGAGCCTGCTTGCCCTCTCTTATTGGCTTGTGACTGTCTGCCTCTCCTTGTTGGCCTTCCAGACATACTAATGGGCTGCAGTGAGATGTAGCTGCACAAAGCTGGGATGTATATATATATATATATATATATATATATATATATATATATATATATATATATATATATTGATACTGCAGCTAGTAGAATCAACTGCCTGCCTGTAGTATTATTAGTAGGAGAACACCACCAATTATCTTCAGGTAGCTTTAGGTGCACACTGTGCAGAGGACACAGTACACTAACTGTAAATACTACAGCTGCCTCCCTTTGGTACTAATATGATCAGAAGAACACCACCAATTTTCTTCAGGTAGCTGTAAATACTGTAGCTGCCTGCCTGTGGTACTAATAGGATGTGGCATTAATGCTGCCAACAAGTACCACCTATCAGTGCCCATCAGTACCACCTATCAGTTCTGCCAATCAGTGCTGCCTATCAGTGCTCATGAGTGCTGCCAATCAGTGTCACCTATCAGTGCCAATCAGTGCTGCCTATCAGTGCCCATCAGTGCTTCCTATCAATGCTTCCAATCAGTGCACTCAGTGCATGGATGGGCAGTTGAACTCAGCAGCTAGGCACATTGTCTATGGGGGTGCCTGGTGGGGCACAACTGAAATTCGTCTGTTTATTAATGCCACATGCCAATCTTTAGTATAATAGGTAATCACCACACTACTATTTACAATAAACTACTGGAGGTAAATTAAAAAAGTGTCAGTAAAAGGCCACTAAGCACTGTTATGTCTTCCCACACCACAAAAAAAAAGTGCAGCGCTAACTTACTGATCAATAACTTAACAATAATGGTGGAACCCTCTAATGTATGGAAATCTCAAAAAACGTCAATATTACCCCAATACCGGTGATATGTAACGACACATATAATACACATCAAACTGAAAATACAAATACAAAACGAAACGTAGCAGGGATGGTGGAAACCCCTCCTATAGATATTTGCCATACAGATTAACTACAAGTGTAATAATTCCAGTGATATGAGATTTCACATGTAATACACATCAGAATGAGACGAAGACATCTTTTTTTTTAACTTAGCAGGGATGGTGGAAACCCCTCTACAGATAATTGCAATACAAATTAACTTCAAGTGCAACAACGTTTTAGTTGGGAGGTTCCCACCATTATAGCACTTTGGAATTAATATTGTTTAGATTGTTACACTTAATTTTACATGTTTTAGTTACTATTATAATGTGAATTTTTGCGCTTGAAGTTAATTTTCCACCACCCTTGCTCAGTCCATGTCTTTATGGACCTTGCTTTGTGCACTGGTGGGCAGTCATATTGGAACAGGAAGGGGCCGTCCCCAAACTGTTCCCTCAAAGTTGGGAGCATGAAATTGTCCAGAATGTCCTTGTATGCTGACGCCTTAAGAGTTCCCTTCACTGGAACTAAGGGGCCAAGTCCAACCCCTGAAAAAACAACCCCCCCACCATAATCCCCCCTCCACCAAGTGGTTTGGACCAGTGCACAAAGCAAGGTCCAAAAAGACATGGATGAGCGAGTTTGGGGTGGAGGAACTTGACTGGCCTTCACATTAAAGTGGAGACTGCGAGCCAGTCCTTCTCATTCAACATCAGTGCCTGGCCTCACAAACGCTCTTCTGGAAGAATGGTCAAACATTTCCATAGACACACTCCTAAACCTTGTGGACGGCCTTCCCAGAAGAGGTGAAGCTGTTATAGTTGCAAAGGGCGGAGCCAACTCAATATTGAACACTACGGACTTATGCCCCGTACACACGGTCGGACATTGATCGGACATTCCGACAACAAAATCCTAGGATTTTTTCCGACGGATGTTGGCTCAAACTTGTTTTGCGTACACACGGTCACACAAAGTTGTCGGAATTTCCGATCGCCAACAACGCGGTCACGTACACTACGTACGACTAGACTAGAAAAGGCCAGTTCAGTACCAAGCGCGGCACCCTTTGGGCCCCTTTTGCTAATCTCGTGTTAGTAAAAGTTTGGTGAGAGACGATTCGCGCTTTTTCAGACTCGTGGCTTTCAGATCGTTTTCTGCGGTTCAGTTTGTGCTTGTGGGTTTGTATCTGCTCTTCAGTGTGTGCAGTCAGTTCGTATTGGAGTGTTCTGTGCGATCTTGTCCGCTCGTTGCTGTTTTTCAGGTCGCTCTTCACAGGCCTTGCTGTTCTTCAGTGCGTTCTGTTACTTCATTCTGAGCAGCCGACCGTTTTCTAGCCATGTTTCGTATGCGTACTCCTCGTAGAGTTCGTGCTGTGCGGGGGCTTGGTGTTGGGGTCCTGACCTTGACACAAGTCCAGTCCATGAACAGGGTGGGGAGGAGTTCATGGACCAAGAATTGGTTGCTCCAGCATGACCAGTTCTCTCATATGCCTTTTCTCCGTGAGATCTGTGAGAATAATCCTGATGATTTCAGGAACTTTCTCCGGATGACGGACCCCGTATTTCACCGTTTGTTGGCTTCGCTGACCACCTATATCAGCAGGCAGGATACCTGCATGAGGCAAGCCATCACTCCGGAGCAGAGGTTGGTCGCTACCCTGCGGTATTTGGCCACAGGGAGAAGCCTGCAGGACCTCAAGTTCTCGACAGGCATCTCCCCCCAGGCTCTGGGGATCATTATCCCAGAGACCTGTTCTGCCATCATACAGGTCCTGCAGAAGGAGTATATGAAGGTAAGATTTTTATCCTTTAATATCACATTTTATTGTATTGAATGTTTGCTAATATCTTGTATTTCTTTCCTCATTCCCTAATTACCATGATTGGAATATGCTGTGAATGTCCCCTTTGTCCTCATGCATGCTGGATTTTTATGTAATTATTATTTTAGGTCCTTCATACATA
This sequence comes from Lithobates clamitans, assembly GCA_037952925.1. Lineage (NCBI taxonomy): Eukaryota > Metazoa > Chordata > Amphibia > Anura > Ranidae > Lithobates > Lithobates clamitans. The sequence goes on from JBBGZY010001491.1 coordinate 36,657, forward strand.
TTTGCCCTTCAATAACCTCCCCAGCATGGTGTCTCCTGGCCTATATTCACCTCATGTAGTCACTTAACAATGTATTTTATCAGCTCCATAGTAGTGCTTTACCCCAAACACCCCCTAAAATGTTTAGAAATGTGATTTGTGCTTTAAATTCAGGCAGAGTGCCAAGGCTTTTTTGGGGGGTTCCCAAATCATTTGGAACCCTCCCTCCCCCCAACTGCTAAGTCAGCTGATCCCAATTCTCTATCCTCAATCATCTATCTGCTGACTTTGCCAAACCCATACACACTATACCCATCTCTTTACTGGTCAGATTTATGGATGAATTCCCCAAGGCATGTAGTGCAAGGGCCTGCCTGTATACTTTCCAATGGTACTGTTTAAAGTTCTTGTATCCTATTATGATCTTGATAGGTAATATCAGAATGTTCAAATGTCCTCAAATGTGTACAATGTGTATTTATATCTTTGTATTATGACACTTCTTACCTGTCCAGTGGGCTGCCAAAAGTGTAACTAATGAGGGGCTGTTCCAAGTAATACCCTGTATTTAGGCATTCATCTCTCAATGAAGTGAAGAGGGTTACCTGTCCAAGATTCCTCCCCCCCTATAATGTTAGAAATGGCCCATGAGAGGGGGGGGGGGGAATATGATAGGTGTACCTTATACTTTGGTGTTGTAAAACTCCCCTTAATAAATGTTATCTGGATGTTGGCCAAGAATGCTTGTGTCTAATCTGCTTTCCATGTTTATGTGCAAAAATACAAAGTTTTTTTTTGCTTTCCTCAACAGTTTCCTTCCACGCCACAGGAAGGGCAGACTGTGGCTTCCCACTTTGCCCAGCGGTGGGACTTTCCTAACTGCGGAGGGGCAATTGATGGGAAACACGTCCACATCTTCCCACCACCCAACTCGGGGTCGTACTATTATAATTACAAGGGGTTCAATAGTATTGTGATGTTGGTGGTGGTGTCGGCTAATTACGACTTCTTGTATGTGGACGTGGGGAAGAATGGCCGGATGTCCGATGGTGGAGTCATCGCCCAGACGGAATTTTACAGGTGTCTCCAGAATGGCAGCTTGGACTTGCCACCTCCAGAAGAGAATGTGGAAGGACTCCCATTCGTCTTCGTTGCGGATGAAGCATTTGCGCTGGGGGACCATCTTATGCGGCCATTCCCGATGAGGACCCTCACCCCGGAACAGAGGGTTTTTAATTACCGGCTGGCCAGAGCCAGAAGAGTGGTGGAGAACACATTTGGAATCATGGCCAGCCGGTTCCGCCTATTTCTGACACCCATCCATATGTCGGAGTATAAACTTAATCATATAATCCTGGCGTGCTGTGTTCTACATAACTTTTTACGCCAACATTCTGCCAACTATGCTGGCTCAGTTGGGCCTGAGGCCGGAATAATAAATGAAACAACCCTGATGGCGCTTGAAAGTGGCCGTCCTGGCTTGCCCTCCCTGAGTGCCCGTGATGTCCGGTTAAGATACCTGGAGTTCTTTGCGGGTAGGGGGGCCATAAATATGCCAGACAATTTGTGAAGCCTTTATCAAATAAAAACAAAAAAAAGCAAATCTTTGGTGACATTTACTAGCTGACCCTGACAGAAATGTGGGGAGTCCTGAAAATGGCGTGATTGTGTAACCTTATACAAAGCACTGTTGGGTGTTATTTACTAAAGGCAAAGACACTTTGCACTACAAGTGCACTTGAAACTGCACTGAAACTGCACTTGTAGTGCAAAGAGGATTTGCCCTTAGGAAATAACCCCCATTTTAACAGAAAGCAGCAATTACATCACCACAGAAGTGTTGTAGCGTTGAGACAATAATCCACACATTCTTGATTAACAAACTTTTTAATACCTGCACAATCACATGTGCATTTAGAAAAGGTTTTTAAAACTTACCAACATGTTTGTTGTATAACAATTTTTGGGGTGGCATTATCCAAAATAGAAATGTCCATTTAAGATAAAACAGGTATGTGTAAAACCAACAAGAAAGACACAAATCTTGAACTTACAAAGTTCACATTAGGTAGAACTTGAAGGCAATATCAGACATCAGTATTTAGGAACTGTGTTTGATATTGCGTTCAGATGGGGTGAAGTCACCCCAGGAAAAGCCAAATTTTAAAGATGCACACCAATTTACGAATGTCAACATGTGCTAGCTGCCATCACGGGGGATCAAAGGACTTGTTTTGGGGGAGAAACCCCTTCCTCTCTGCTACTTTATTATTGAGAAAGGGGTTGCACACCCAAAACACGTCCATTGATCTCCCGTGATGGCAGATAGCACATGTTGACACACTGTGTGGATCCTCCAAATTTTGCTTTTCGAAAAATCGCTAAAACATTTTGAACTTTGTAGCACACAAAAGAAGAAAGTGATTTGGAGTGGTTTTAAACTCGCCCCAAAACATAAATTATGTTTTTATATTTTTGAATAACATCATTGATGTTTTTCTTGAGGTTTTCCAATTGTAAATTACACCCCACGATCTCCCCGATCAGGATCTGGGCGCTTTCGGATGTGAAAGGATCTGGATCCACAACATCACGATCACCTAAAATGAGAGGAAACCAAAAAAAAAAAGGTATCAAAAATATGCCGCCATCCATCTCTTACCTGAGTCTGTGGTCGCAGACACTCACCTGTTGTGGTGACTAGTTCCACCACATCTTCTTCTTCCTCCTGCTCTTCTTGGGTTGGGGGGATTTCCCCTTCTTCCAGAGGTGGGGGGTCTCTGGTCTCCTCGGATGAGGGGTGTCCTCTGAGTCTTTTCTCCCCTATGTAAAACAAAAATGGTATACTTAGCACACAGATATTTGATGGCAGAACTATAAATAGAAAACATTGCTTGGAAGTGGGGTACAATTGTCTCTTTTGGCAGAGTTAAAAATGTAGCATTTTCAGTGTCCTTTGTCAAGCTGCAATACTTTACCTGTTTAGTACAAGCTTCACAGATCGAGACCCCCCTATAGTATACACTGCAGCACCTGTGTGGCCCCCCTAATAAAAAGGGTGTTTTGGGGTCCCACACTAGTGCTCCAGTGTCCAGATGTGAAAACAGCTTCTCAGTGTCCTCTCCTTACACACAATCTAGTTTGCATTTCATTCTAGTAACAAAGCCATCTCCACAACCAAATTAGTTTCATACAAGTAGGGCGTAAAAAATGTGGCCAAATGCATATGGCCAAAACAATGGTGTTTTATAGGTCGAAAGAAAAATGTTTGATACGAACTAATAATGTGCCCATGAACATGAAAGTTGCCATTTTAAAATGTACACTTTTAAAAAAAGCACATGGAGCAGCACGAACGTAATAAACATAAAGAATAGGAACACAGCACAACTACTTACTTTTTTGCAGCACTCTTCGGATCTTTCCGTACTGCTCATGTTCTCTTAATTTGAGGTCCGACCACCGCTTCCTGAGCTGATCTTTCGATCGTCGTACCCCGAAATGCCTGTGCAGACTTTTGACCACTTTCGCCATGATCTTGGCCTTTCTGACATTGGGGTTGGGGTAAGGTCCATACTTCCCGTCATAGTCGGCCTTCTTCAGGATGTCCACCATCTCCAACATCTCCCCAAAGGACATATTTGAGGCCTTAAATCTCCTTAAATCTCGGGACGTTTCTGGATCCGGGCTTTCCTCCTCCTCGTTGCTATAATTAGCACGATCCTGCTGTGTATCCGCCATGTGCTCTTCCCCCACTGCGCAGAACGAAAAGGGGCGGGGAATAGACTAGAAAGAACGTCAGGGGCGGGCGGAGTTACACGCATGCGCAGTGTGTATAAAGCGTAACACGCGTGCGTAGTACGTACGATCTGTGAGCGGAGGAAGGAGTATCGGAGGCGCCGATCGTGAGAACGAAAGTAAGATCTAAACTTGGGCCTATACTGCTTCTAAATTGAGGCCTATATTGTAACAAGATTAGGGGAGTTTGGCCTGACATTAGGGTTTGTCTTGTGTTGTGTCTTGCAGAGAAAATGGATGGCTTCAACAACCACAATTTCCTCCCCCTGTTCTTAGACAAATACAGGGAGCTGCCATGTCTGTGGCAAGTGAGACACCCCCATTATAACCACAAACAGAAGAGGCAGGCAGCGCTGGAGAAACTGCTGGAGTTGGTGAAGCCGGTGGTCCCCACAGCAACCATCCCCTATTTAAAAGTCAAAATTGGTGACCTGAGGAGCACTTATCTTAGGGAGCGCAAGAAGGTCACAGATTCCCAGAGGTCCGGAGCTGCAGCAGATGACGTTTATGTCCCCAGGCTGTGGTACTATGAGAGACTGCGATTTCTGTCAGACCACACTGAAGTCAGGGAATCCCTCTCTACTCTTCCTTCCACTCTTCCTTCCATCCCAGCTGAGGCTTCCGATGTCCAACCTGGGCCTTCCAGCCAGGAAGAAGTGGAGGAGCCCAGCTGGAGTCAGGTATAGCATTCTTCTACTGATTTCTGGGCAATAAATAAATGATGTTTATTAGATGTCATTATTGATCACTAATTGCTGATTGAAAAAAGTGTTTTATATATCAATAGACAGTAGTGGGCACCCAAAATTGGGACAAGAATGAAAACTGCTGGGCTCAGAAGGATAGTCTGTTATATTTGTTAACATTCAATTTGCAACAGTCAGGAGGTGACAATTGTGTGTGATCGATGAAGAAAATACTAAAACTATGTCCCTTTTTCATACACAGGAAGACCTCAGCCAGGAGGAGGTTGTGGAATGTGGCAGCCAGGAGGAGGCGGGGATTAGTGGCAGCCAGGAGGAGGCGGGGCTAAGTGTCAGCCAGGGGAAGTCTGAGACCAGTCGCAGCCTGACAGAATCTCAGGTCCCTCCCCTCCGCCTTCCATACAAAAGAGCGAGGAAGGGGAGTCACGGTCAGGATTCTGCACTCAGGCTCATTCAGGAGGCTTCTGCGTCCCTCCAAGCCTTACCCACTCCTGAAGAGGCCTTTGCCTGCATGGCTGCCACAAAACTGCAGGGCATGCAGGAGGGTCAACGCCTCATGTGTGAGCAACTTATTTATAAAGTCCTAACTAAGGAGGTGAGTGGCGAAATCACACCCAAGACCGACGTGATTGAGTTGGACCATCCTCCTCCTCTTCCTCCTGCTGCCACAACTCCACCACCAGAGCCACAGCGTGGAAGGAAGCGTGGAGAGAAGACAAGAGAGTGATGGCCCTGGGTTCAGTCTGGTCTGACAAAAGATGCAGGCTCTTGTATGACCACAGCCTGGGGACACAGATGTCATTGGCTGCTTTCCGGATTTCTGGGACTTATGGACCAGACTGCACTCCCTTAGATAAGGACTCCTCAGGCCACCAATTTTGCCTGGAAATAATTGATGTCTGCCCTGGGGGTCCAAGGCTTCACCCATTTCTGCTGTTTCTCCAACGTTGCCTCCCTCTTTGTTTAGTTGTGAGCCCTTAATAAATGATTTTTTTGGGAAAATTATACTCTCCTGTGTGTGTTTTCATCCAAAAAGGACAGTTTGTTGGTGAGGATTTAGGTACATTTCTAAAGTACAATGTGAAATTAACAAGAGACACCAACACCAAACAATCTCCTACAGATTAAATAATACAACATATCAATGGTGTTGTAGTAACTTGACACACAAAACACACACAAAAATATTCTGGAGTAAAAATAAAAATACAATAAAACAAAGATCAGCCTTGGAAAAAAAGACAAACCAAAAAAAAAAGAATCTGCCTTAAAACCTAAAAAAAAAAAATTCCAATACAAAAAAAAAATGTTGTCAGATGTGACAAATCTAAATATATTGAGGGAATCCCGCTAAATAATAAAGAAAGAAGTTTGTGAGAAGTGTGTGTGAATATGAGCAGCAAAACTACTTAATTCTTGTCACATTATAAAGAAGAAGAGAGTGCGCTGTATTAAACCATTTTGAACATTGCAGCGTGACGAAAGTATTGTATCCATTGCGAACGCTAAGTTTACCAGACCGAGCTGTTCCGTCTCGGAATTTCTTCTGAGCATGCGTGGCACTTTGTGCGTCGGAACAGGCCAACGCGGTCGGAATTGACGCGATCGGATTTTGTTGTCGGAAAATTTTATAGCCTGCTCTCAAACTTTGTGTGTCGGAAAATCCGATGAAAAATGTCCGATGGAGCCCACACACGGTCGGAATGTCCGACAACACGCACCGATCCGACATTTTCCATCGGAAAATCCGACCGTGTGTATGGGGCATTATAAAAAATATATGTATAATGTTTGGGGGTTCTAAGTAATTTTCTAGCAAAAAAAATCTGTTTTTAACCTGTAAACAGCAAATCTCAGAAAAAGGCTTGGTCCTTAATAGGGATGAGCTTCGAGTTCGAGTCGAACTCATGTTCTACTCGAACATTGGCTGTTCGCAAGTTCGCCGAACAGCGAACAATTTGGGGTGTTCGCGGCAAATTCGAATGCCGCGGAACACCCTTTAAAAGTCTATGGGAGAAATCAAAAGTGCTAATTTTAAAGGCTTATATGCAAGTTATTGTCATAAAAAGTGTTTGGGGACCCGGGTCCTGCCCCAGGGGACATGGATCAATGCAAAAAAAAGTTTTAAAAACGGACGTTTTTTCAGGAGCAGTGATTTTATTAATGCTTAAAGTCAAACAATAAAAGTGTAATATCCCTTTAAATTTCGTACCTGGGGGGTGTCTATAGTATGCCTGTAAAGGGGCGCATGTTTCCTGTGTTTAGAACAGTCTGACAGCAAAATGACATTTGGAAGGAAAAAACTCATTTAAAACTAGCCGCGGCTATTGCATTGCCGACAATACACATAGAAGTTCATTGATAAAAACGGCATGGGAATTCCCCACAGGGGAACCCCGAACCAAAAAAAAAAAAAAAAAATGATGTGGGGGTCCCCCTAAATTCCATACAAGGCCCTTCAGGTCTGGTATGGATATTAAGGGGAACCCCAGCCAAAATTGAAAAAAAAAATTGACGTGGGGTTCCCCCTAAATTCCATACCAGACCCTTCAGGTCTGGTATGGATTTTAAGGGGAACCCCGCGCCAAAAAAAAAAAAAAAAAACGGTGTGGGGTCCCCCTAAAAATCCATACCAGACCCTTATCCGAGCACGCAACCTGGCAGGCCGCAGGAAAAGAGGGGGGGACGAGAGTGCGGCCCCCCCCCCCTCCTGAACCGTACCAGGCCACATGCCCTCAACATTGGGAGGGTGCTTTGGGGTAGCCCCCCAAAACACCTTGTCCCCATGTTGATGAGGACAAGGGCCTCATCCTCACAACCCTGGCCGGTGGTTGTGAGGGTCTGCGGGCGGGGGGCTTATCGGAATCTGGAAGCCCCCTTTAACAAGGGGACCCCCAGATCCCGGCCCCCCCCCTGTGTGAAATGGTAAGGGGGTACTTACCCCTACCATTTCACTAAAAAACTGTCAAAAATGTTAAAAATGACAAGAGACAGTTTTTGACAATTCCTTTATTTAAATGCTTCTTCTTTCTTCTTTCTTCCTTCATCTTCTTCTGGTTCTTCTGGCTCTTCTGGTTCTTCCTCCGGCGTTCTCGTCCAGCATCTTCTCCGCGGCGTCTTCTATCTTCTTCTCCTCGGGCCGCTCCGCACCCATGGCATGGGGGGGAGGCTCCCGCTCTTCTCTTCATCTTCTTCTCTTCTTCATCTTCTTCTTCATCTTCTTCTTCTTCTTCTCTTCTTCTCTTCTTCTCTTCTTCCTGTCTTCTGCGGGCCGCTCCGCAGCCATGCTGTGGCATGGAGGGAGGCTCCCGCTGTGTGACGGCGTCTCTTCGTCTGACGGTTCTTAAATAACGGGGGCGGGGCCACCCGGTGGCCCCGCCCCCCTCTGACGCACGGTGACATGACGGGACTTCCCTGTGGCATTCCCCGTGACGTCACAGGGAAGTCCCTCAAGTCACCGTGCGTCAGAGGGGGGCGGGGTCACCGGATGGCCCCGCCCCCCGTTATTTAAGAACCGTCAGACGAAGAGACGCCGTCACACAGCGGGAGCCTCCCACCATGCCAGCATGGCTGCGGAGCGGCCCGGAGAAGACAGGAAGAAGAGAAGAAGGAAGAAGAAGAAGAAGAAGAAGAAGATGAAGAAGAAGATGAAGAAGAGAAGAAGATGAAGAGAAGAGCGGGAGCCTCCCCTCATGCCATGGGTGCGGAGCGGCCCGAGGAGAAGAAGATAGAAGACGCCGCGGAGAAGATGCTGGACGAGAACGCCGGAGGAAGAACCAGAAGAGCCAGAAGAACCAGAAGAAGATGAAGGAAGAAAGAAGAAAGAAGAAGCATTTAAATAAAGGAATTGTCAAAAACTGTCTCTTGTCATTTTTAACATTTTTGACAGTTTTTTAGTGAAATGGTAGGGGTAAGTACCCCCTTACCATTTCACACAGGGGGGGGGGCCGGGATCTGGGGGTCCCCTTGTTAAAGGGGGCTTCCAGATTCCGATAAGCCCCCCGCCCGCAGACCCTCACAACCACCGGCCAGGGTTGTGAGGATGAGGCCCTTGTCCTCATCAACATGGGGACAAGGTGTTTTGGGGGGCTACCCCAAAGCACCCTCCCAATGTTGAGGGCATGTGGCCTGGTACGGTTCAGGAGGGGGGGGGGGCCGCACTCTCGTCCCCCCCTCTTTTCCTGCGGCCTGCCAGGTTGCGTGCTCGGATAAGGGTCTGGTATGGATTTTTAGGGGGACCCCACGCCGTTTTTTTTTTTTTTTTTTGGCGCGGGGTTCCCCTTAAAATCCATACCAGACCTGAAGGGTCTGGTATGGAATTTAGGGGGAACCCCACGTCAATTTTTTTTTTTAATTTTGGCTGGGGTTCCCCTTAATATCCATACCAGACCTGAAGGGCCTTGTATGGAATTTAGGGGGACTCCCACATCATTTTTTTTTTTTAATTTTGGTTCGGGGTTGCCCTGTGGGGAATTCCCATGCCGTTTTTATCAATGAACTTCTATGTGTATTGTCGGCAATGCAATAGCCGCGGTAGTTTTAAATGTGTTTTTTCCTTCAAAATGTCACTTTGCTGTCAGACTGTTCTAAACACGGGAAACATGCGCCCCTTTACAGGCATACTATAGACACCCCCCAGGTATGAAATTTAAAGGGATATTACACTTTTATTGTTTGACTTTAAGCATTATTAAAATCACTGCTCCTGAAAAAACGGCCGTTTTTAAAACTTTTTTTTGCATTGATTCATGTCCCCTGGGGCAGGACCCGGGTCCCCAAACACTTTTTATGACAATAACTTGCATATTAGCCTTTAAAATTAGCACTTTTGATTATTCATGTTCGTGTCCCATAGACTTTAACGGCGTTCGCGTGTTCGAACGAATTTTTTTCCTGTTCGCATGTTCTGGTGCGAACCGAACAGGGGGGTGTTCGGCTCATCCCTAGTCCTTAAAGTGGTTAATGGATGTTTCAGTTAACTACCTATGTGGCCACACTAAGCTAGATGTAATCTAGACAACCTATGTTTTATTGTAATGAGAGAGCTAATCTCCCCATAGTGATTATATATATATATACTTCCTATTAGTAATGGCAGTAAAGTTCCACGTGGCAGATCTGTTATTTCTTCGCTAGCTAGTTGGAGCTCGTTAACTGTAATCCATTTGGTTGCAGATGAAACAATAAATTCCAAGTGATGACGGCCTAAGGTATCTGAGCACAGTATTCCAGCAATGCAGTAAGGTGTTCTTGGGTAGAGATGTGTGTGCACGGTGTTCTGTAATGGTGGTAGTGAATAGATATTGATTGAGTAGCTTCCTCTATCACCAACGACCCGAACCGATCTGTGGTCTTCTAGACAGAAACACGAGTGGCAACACTCCGGCAACGGATCCCCCGTCTCGGCCACCTAAAGTGACTTTCTCCACACGTCTGCACCGATGGGTAGGCACTGTAGATGATGTTAGTAACAGGATGTCCGACAGCGGGTAGCAGAACTAGGCCTCTCAGGCCTCGTGGTGGAAGTAACATCTCGTGTGGTAGACCGCAACCTCTCTCTCTTTGTCACACAGAGAGGTCCGTCTTGCGTCAGGCCCAGGAGGCAGAGAGAGAGCGCGGGCTTCTAAGCTCCTTTTACTATCCCTCTCAGCAACCTTCAGACCACTGCAAGGTCCCTGGGATTTGTAGTCTTATGGTACATGGATGCATAGCAGCAGACTCAAAGAGGACCAAACGCCCCACAATTCACTCCGTTGGCCTACAGGTATGAGGTCACTGGCTGCACAAATAATCATGGGGACAAACAATGTTTAGCACACTGGGAGGTACAAAGCTTTCTGGAAACAGTTCATATCACTACATAAAGAAAGGGGTTGGGATAGTGGTGACATCATTGGCCAAATATAGCCATGGTCATATTTAGGAAATGATGTCACCCACTTTATTCTCTGTCCCTTTGCTGACATAGCTAAGTATCTCAAGCCATGTAAGTGAATGGGCCGGGTGAGGTCAGTAGGCGGTAAGGAAGCATCGGCTGTACTTCTTCAGGAACCATTGACAGCTAGAAGCTACCAACTTCATCAGGGCTGAGCTCCCCAAATGTTTGGCGTTTGTACAAACGTTCACACAGCCGCTGTTTGGTCCAAACCTACATTCAGACTGAAGACTGAACTCATCTCTAAATGTCACCCTATTATTGTTCTCAGAATATTGAAGGACATGCCGCCTTGTCCTCCTGTATTATTTTTATATTATTATTAATTTACAGGATTTATATTGCGCCAACAGTTTACGCAGCGCTTTACAATGTGATGGCAGACAGTTCAATTACAATACAATTCAATACGGGAGGAATTTAGAGGGCCCTGCTTGTTAAAGCTTACAATCTAAGATGGAGAAAATAAATGTAAAGTTGTTAGATGGAGGTAGGATAGGCTTCTCTGAACAGAAATGTTTTAATGTTTTCAGAGTAGGAGATAGCTGGACAGATTGGGGTAGGGAGTTACAGAGGATGGGAGGAGGTGACATAGGTCCTGGAGGTGAGCATGGGAGGAGGTGACAAGGGAATTAGAGAACAGGAGGTCTTGGGAGGAATGAAGAGAATGATTAGATTGGTATTTTGAGACTAAGTTAGTGGGTGGAGAACACTGAATAGAGGCCAGTGCAAGGATTGGTAGAGAGGGGTGGAGGACACTGAATGGAGACCAGTGGAGGGATTGGTAGAGAGGGGTGGAGAACACTGAATGGAGGCCAGTGCAAGGATTGGTAGAGAGGGGTGGAGGACACTGAATGGAGCCAGTGGAGGGATTGGTAGAGAGGGGTGGAGGACACTGAATGGGGACAGTGGAGGGATTGGTAGAGAGGGGTGGAGGACACTGAATGGGGCCAGTGGAGGGATTGGCAGTGAAGGGTGGAGGACACTGAATGGAGGTCAGTTCTAGGATTGGCAAAGAGGGGCGGAGGATATTGAATGGGGCCAGTGGAGGGATTGGTAGAGAGGGGTGGAGGACATTGAATGGGGCCAGTGGAGGGATTGGTAGAGAGGGTTGGAGGACACTGAATGGAGACCAGTGGAGGAATTGGCAGAGAGGGGTGGAGGACACTGAATGGAGGTCAGTGGAAGGATTGGTAGAGGGGGGTGGAGGACACTGAATGCAGACCAATGGAGGGATTGGCAGAGAGGGGTGGAGGACACTGAATGGAGACCAGTGGAGGGATTGGCAGAGAGGGGTGGAGGACACTGAATGGAGACCAGTGGAGGAATTGGCAGAGAGGGGTGGAGGACACTGAATGGAGGTCAGTGGAAGGATTGGTCGAGGGGGGTGGAGGACACTGAATGCAGACCAGTGGAGGGATTGGTAGAGAGGGGTGGAGAACACTGAATGGAGGTCAGTGGAAGGATTGGTAGAGGGGGGTGGAGGACACTGAATGGAGACCAGTGGTGGGTTTGGCAGAGAGGGGTTGAGGACACTGAATGGAGGTCAGTGGAGGGATTGGCAGATAGGGGTGGAGAACACTGATTGGAGGCCAGTGCTAGGATTGGTAAAGAGGGGTGGAGGACATTGAATGGGGCCAGTGGAGGGATTGGTAGAGAGGGGTGGAGGACACTGAATGGAGACCAGTGGAGGGATTGGTAGAGAGGGATGGAGGTCACTGAATGGAGACCAGTGGAGGGATTGGCAGAGAGGGATGGAGGACACTGAGTAAGGCTGGTAGGGTGAATGAGCCTGGCGGCAGCATTCATGATGGCCTGAAGGGGGGATAGCCTATGTAAAGGTAAGCCAATGAGGAGTTGCAGTAATCAAAATGAGAGATGACCAGGGAGTTAATTAGAGGTTTTGTGGTTAGGAAGGGGCATATTTTGGAGATGTTGTGGAGAGGTTGAAGCAGCAAGCTTTGAACAGTGATTTGACGTGGGGCCGAAAGGATAGTTCAGAGTCCAGGATTACACCTAGTACACTGGCATGTGGTGACGGATCGATAGTTGAGCCGTTGATTTTGACAGAGAAGTCAGGGGAAGGGGCACGTGGGGAAGGAAATAATTTGAGCTCAGTTTTGGATAGAGTTTTAAGAAGTGGTGTGACATCCAGACTGATATGTCGGTCAGTAAATTAGTAATATGTGAGGAGACTGATGGGGTGAGGTGAGGAGTAGAGAGATAGCTGAGGGGAATTGAGTTCATCATATCCCACATAAGGAAGAACTGAATGTACCTGCTGCTGGTCAGTTTTATAGCCTGCTGAGTGGACTGCCTGTTTATTGACCATGTCGCTGCCTGCCACGTAACCCAACCCATCCATTCCGCTGGCTACGTTCCTCCAAGACACCAGTCTCAGCCATCCCCTGCAGACAAATGCACTCCTGGAATCATAGGAACTCTTTTGTTCTTCATTTCTTCAGCTTCCTGTACTTCCTGGTTAGGGATGAAAAAGTTCGACTCGAACATCGGGTGCTCGCCCATTCGGCGAATACTGAACATTATGGAACATTCGCGGCAAATTTGAGCTCCGTGGAACGCCTCATAATGCACTGCGAGATTGCAGTGCATTGACATTCTATGATTGGTAAAGCATGCACCTTATCTGCATGCTTTGGCCAATCATAGCACGCTCTGCTGAGAGAGCCATAATTCAAAAGGCAGGGTGCCAATCATGGCTCAGGGGGCTAAGTCCACGCCCCACACTATGTAATTGTAATGAATGAGAGCAGAAAAATTACATTTGTAAAGGAAAAAATGTCATTTTAAATTGCTTGTGGCATGGGGGTCCCAAAAGTAAAAAAAAATGACGTGGGGGTCCCGCCCAAAATCCATACCAGACCCTTATCTGAGCATGCAACCTGGCAGGCTGCAGGAAAGGGGGTGGGACGAGATAGCGCCCCCCCCTCCTGAACCGTACCAGGCCACATGCCCTCAACATGGGGAGGGTGCTTTGTTGATCGGGACAAGGGCCTCTGTGGGGGTCTGCGGGCGGGGGGCTTATCAGAATCTGGAAGCCCCTTTAAACAAAGGGGCCCTCAGATCCTGGCTCAACCCATGTAAATGGGAATCGGGTACATTGTACCCCTACCCATTCACCAAAAAAAGTGTAAAAAAAGTAAAAAAGACAGGAGACAGTACTGGACAATTCCTTTATTAAAAATAAAAAAAAGTGTCCCGCGATGTCCATCCATCTTCAATCACAGCGCCGATAGTCCAGAAAAAATAAAAAAATAAAAAACTCTGCCTCCATGGGAGATGTTCCTCTGACTGCCTTTTTTTCGCAGTGACAGCTCTTATATAGCCAAAGGCGGGGCCACTTGGTGATGTAAACTGGTGACCCCGCCTCCCTCAGATGTCACATCACATCACATCAGAAGGGGTGGGGTCACCTGGCTATGTCACCGTGTGGCCCCTCCCTTTGCTATATAAAAGCTGTCACCGTAAAAAGACAGCAGTCGGTGGGGACGCCTCCAACGGAGGCGGAAAATTTCCGTTTTTTCATTTTTATATATTTTTCGGGTCGTCAGACGATGTGATTGAAGATGGATTTACATCGCGGGACATTTTTTTTTAAATAAAGGAATTGTCAAAAACTGTCTCCTGTCATTTTTACTTATTTTGACACTTTTTTTGGTGAATGAGTAGAGGTACAATGTACCTCTACTCATTCACATGGGGGAGGGGATCTGGGGGTCCCCTTGTTAAAGGGGGCTTCCAGATTCCAATAAGCCCCCCGCCTGCAGACCCCTACAACCACCGGGCAAGGGTTGTGGGGATGAGGCCCTTGTCCCCATCAACATGGGGACAAGGTACTTTGGGGGGACCCCAAAACACCCTCCTCATGTTCAGGGCATGTGGCCTGGTATGGTTTAGGAGGGGGTGCTCTTTTGTCCCCTCCCTTTTCCTGCGGCCTGCCAGGTTGTGTGCTCGGATAAAGGTCTGGTATGGATTTTGGGTGGCCCCCACGCCATTTTTTTTTACATTTTGGAGTGGGTTTCCCCTTAAAATCCATACCAAACCTGAAGGGCCTGGAAATGGGCTGGGGGGGGGACCCACACCTTTTTCTCAATGATTTTTATCTATATTGCCGAGACCCGACAATTCATTACAGCAGTAAACAGTTTTAAATGACATTTTTTTTCCTTTAGAAATGTCATTTTGCTGTGGTATTGTTCTAAACACGGGAAACACGCGCCATTTTACAGGCATACTATAGACACCCCCCAGGTATGAAATTTAAAGGAATATTACACTTTTATTGTTTCACTTTAAGCATTCCTAAAATCACTGCTCCCGAAAAAACTGCATTTTTTTGCATTGATCCATGTCCCCTGGGGCAGGACCCGGGTCCCCAAACACTTTTATGACAATAACTTGCATATAAGCCTTTAAAATTAGCACTTTTGATTTTTCATGTTCGTGTCCCATAGACTTTAACGGTGTTCGCACAAATTTTTTGCCTGTTTGCAAGTTCTGGTGCAAATCGAACCGGGGGGGGGGGGGGTGTTCAGCTCATCCTTACTTTTTAACAACTTTATGTAAAAAAAAAAAAAAAAAGAAGAAAATTAAGTTAAAATGTGGTTGGTAGTCAGGAAATGAAATGTGAAATTTATACCCCTAGAACACCTGATGGTGCTCCTTGAATTTTGGGCCCCTTCATGTAGTTAAGCTGTGAAAAACTCTCACACATGTGGTATCCTCATACTTGGTAGGAGCAGAAGATTGTGTTTAAGCCTATTATGTGTGTGAGAAATATTGTATTTATTGACAATTTTGTGTAACAAAATTAAGTTTAATTTTTATTTCCCATTTTCCAAAAACATGTGACAGAACAATTCTTCAAAAGACGCAACATGCTTCTTAGAAAATACCTTGAGGGGTTCTCTTTCCAAAACGGGGCCATTTAACGGGAGTTTCTCCTGTCTTCTCCTGGCACTTCAGGGACTCAAGAAATGTGATTGGTAGTCAGGTAATTAGATGGGTAATTTATGCTCCTTAACCGCTTGCCGACCAGCCGCCTCAGTTTTACTGCGGCAGAATGGCACGGGCAGGCGAATCGATGTTATGGTAAGTCGCTCCCTTGGGTGGCCGCCGCAGTCTCGAGGAATGCTGGGCTCCCGCGATCGCGCGTAACACGGCGAGAACCGGGCCCTCTCTGTGTAAACACAGAGATCCCAGTTCTCTGAGGGGAGAAGTGACAGATCGTCTGTTCATACAAAGGATGAACAGTGATCTGTCATCTCCCCTAGTCAGTCCCCTCCCCCCTGCAATGAGAACACACACTAGGGAACACAATTAACGCCCCCTAGTATTAACCCCTTCCCTGCCAGTGACATTTACACAGTAATCAATGCATTTTTATAGCACGGATCGCTGTATAAATGCCAATGGTCCCAAAAATGTGTCAGAATTGTCCGATGTGTCCGCCATAATGTTGCAGTCATGATAAAAATCATAGATCGCTGCCATTACGAGTAAAAAAATAATAATAATAATAAAAATGCTATAAATCTATCCCCTATTTTGTAGGCGCTATAACTTTTGCGCAAACTAATCAATAAACGCTTATTGGGATTTTTATTACTAAAAATATGTAGAAGAATACGTATCAGCCTAAACTGAGAAAAAATTTGCTTTTTTAAAAAACAAAATGAGGATATTTATTATAGCAAAAAGTACAAAATGTTGTGTTTTTTTCAAAATTGACGCTCGTCTTTTGTTTATAGCGCAAAAAATAAAAACCGCAGAGGTGATCAAATACCACCAAAAGAAAGCTCTATTTGTGGGGAAAAAAGGACGTCAATTTTGTTTGGGTACAACGTCGCACGACCGCGCAATTGTCAATTAAAGCGACGCAGTGCCGAATCGCAAAAAATAGGCCGGTCATTGAGCAGCCAAATCCTCCGGGGCTGAAGCGGTTAAAATCCCAAAGGTGCTCCTGGGATTTTGGGCAAAAAAACAGGCTGTCTTTTGATGTGTAGCTCTAAGTAAGTCTATGCTATGTGTTAGAAATATATTATTTATTGACAACATTGTGTAAAAAAGCAATTATATTTCATTTTCTTTTCCCATTTTTCAAAAATATATGAAAGAAAAATGAAGTCTTCAAAAAACTCACCATGCCTCTTAGAAAATACCTTGAGGTGTTTTCTTTCCAAAATAGTGCCATTTAATGGTGGCTTCTCCTGTCCTGGCACTTCAGGGACTAAAGAAATGCGATTGGTAGTCAGGAAAATAGATGCGTAATTTATGTGTAATTTACAGTATGCTGCTTGAAAGCCCAAAAGTGCTCCTTGGATTTTGGGCCTTCTATGCATCTAAGCTGTGAAAAAGTCTCACACATGTGGTATTCCCAATACTAATGAGGAGAAGCAGAATGTGTTTTGGGGTGTAATTGTAAGTATGACTATGCTGTGTGTGAGAAATAACCAAAAAAATACAACTTTGTATATATATATAAACAAATTTTATTTAATTTCTTAATTTCCCCAAAAATTTTGACAAACATTTACAACTTCAAAAAAATCACCACGCCTTTTACCAAATACTGTAGACTGTCTACTTTACAAAAAGGGGTGATTTGGGGGTATTTGTTTATTTATTTGTGATGTGGTTGGTTATTTATTTATTTCAAGAAATGAGATTGGTCGTTAGTTAGGATTGATCAGTTTGTTATACAGTATATAACACAGATTGTAGGCACTATACATTTCACACAGACTAAATAATATAAACTGATTTTGTTTTTTGTTTTTTTTACCAAAGAAATTGTACAGAAAGAAAAATTATTTATTTGTAAAATTTTAAAAAATTGTAAAATTTTACAGAAACAAAGAAAAATGTTTTTTTTTTAATTTCCAAATTTTCAGCATTTTGTCATTTACATAGCAAAAAAATAAAAAAATAAAATGCCACCAAAAGAAAGCTCTGTCTAAAAAAATGCTAAAAATTGATTTGCTGAAATCTGAACATTGTCCTGGACAGAAAGGGGGATGAAATGCTCCGGGATTGAAGGGGTTAATATGACATTTATTAGTTCTATGTATACATCAGAGACAATTATAGAGGAAGAGAAGGGTGGGGCCCCCAACACGGGGCCAGCCGGAGCTCTGCAGGAAAATCTTTTCATTTAACCCTTTACTTGTCCCGCCTTCCCCATCAGAGGTGACCAATCATGTAACAGAGATCAGCGTCTGTGATCCCCCAATGGATTTATCATTATCATTGGAATAAAACCAGTAAGAAGGTATGTCTTGATTTGTAATTGTCTGAAGATTATCATTATAATACAGCTGATTATTGTGTATTGATCATTAATAATCATTTGGGCAGCAGAGCTGTGAGACTTGGCCACCTAGGCCATGGCGTCATGTTGTCACATTAATAATACATTTTGTTTTATATAAACAGCTCTATATGTCACAGATCAGCAGCTCTGGGCCACACGTGTATTCCTATACACAGGACCGGGGCAAGGGAGGGGCAAGGGGGGAGGCTGCCCTGGGCACTGTAGTGTCATGTGAGTCTGGGGGGGAGAGGAGATTGGGGGGAGGGGATTTGTGTTGGGAGGGGGAATTTGGGGGGTGGCAGGGGGTAAGAATTGTTCTAGGATGGGAAATTGGAGGTGCCAAGAGTGGTGATTTATGGGAATTTGTGTTGGGAGGGGGATGGGGGAAGAGGACTTCTGCTAGAAGGAGGGATTTGGGGGGGTCTATGCTAGAAGAGGTGATATAGGGCAGGGAAATGTTCTGGGAGGGGGATATGTTTTGGGGGGAAGGGGGATTTGTTTCTTGTAGGTATGAATGGGAGGTATTTCTGCTAGGAGGGGTAATTTGTGAGGGGGTGAGGATTTGTGCTAGAAATGGGTTTTGGGCGGGGGTGTTCGTGCTAAGAGATGGGGGGGTAGAAGTAAGGAGATAGGATTTGCACTAGGAGGGGTAATTTGGGAGGGATGAGGATTTGTGCTAGGAACACGTTGGGGGGGGGGGGGTGTTTGTGCTAGGAGACGGGGGGGTAGAAGTAAGGGGATAGGATTTGCACTAGGAGGGGTAATTTGGGAGGGATGAGGATTTGTGCTAGGAACACGTTGGGGGGGGGGGGGGTGTTTGTGCTAGGAGACGGAGGGGTAGAAGTAAGGGGATAGGATTTGCACTAGGAGGGGAAATATGAGGCGCAGAAAACTTGTGCAAGGATTTTTTTTTTGGGGGGGAAGGTGCTGGGGGGATTCGGAGGATGGGGGGTCAAAGATTTGTGCTGGGAGGGGGGAATTCAGCAGAAGGGGTGGATATGTACTGGGAGTAGGGGAAATTTATTCTTAGGGGGTAATCATGCAGATTAGTGCTATTTTTTTGGGGGGGGGGGTTGCTGACACATAATGCTCCTAAATCTGGGGGAGGGGGTGCAGGTTGACATGTTCCCTCTAGGCTCTAGATGACCTTGTCCCAACACTGACTATACAAAACATACACTATATACTGTATATGATATATTGTAGTTGTATGTATATAATTTATAGATTATACTACATCAAACCCCGCCATGTTGTGTTGGTCCCATTGGATAGACTTTCCCTCACTTCCTGTCTCTGAGACACAACAGGAAGTGAGAGGAAGTCTCTCCTAATAAGGAGGATAGACAATAGTTGTCTCTGGAACAGGTGACCCCATTAGAAGATTTTCCCTCTTCTGCTGACCACTCAGCAATTTGGGTTTCCCAAAATGTTCATCAGGACATATGGAGGGGGCGAATCTCCCCAGCGGGGGGGGGGGGGGGGGGCATAGATGGCAATAAGAGTCAACAGAGGGTCTAACCCTTCCACCCTCCATCCAAAACTAAAAACAAACTAGGTAAAGTGTTATGTGTCTGAGTGTTGGGGGTTTTTTAAGCGCAATTTTCAATTTTGCTCCAATCCTATCCCTCCTTTATGTGATGTCACCAGTTTCTGGGCAGATTTCTCATTTATGTTCATTTATCGCCCTCCCCCCACATATCTTTACATAACCATAATCATCCCACACACCAATCACAACATGGAGGGGCTCAGTGAAGGTGGCGGTGAAGGTGGAGATGTGTCTGATGGGGACAGTCAGATCATAAAAGGAGATCTTTCCAGCCTCGTAATCCAGATACATCCTGATTATCTTACTGTAAGGATGGTCACAATGCACATGTTCAGTCTTGCCAATTAAATTCCAAACACTGTACCTATGTATACCCCAGTATTTGTTCTCATATTCTTTCAAACCAGGGGTATCCCTTTGGAATGATAATTCAGCATTCCAGCTTCTTTTTACACTGGGGTAACACATCCCGATATCCCATAACTCCGATCCCCCAATGTCCACCTCCCAGTCATGCCGCCCTGAGGAGAAACTCTGACTGCTCATTACCTGAGAAAACTCACACCTCTTTGGTGTTTCTGGAAGATTCCTGTCTGGTGAGGGAAAAGCAGTCACAGTTTTCCCATCTTCTGAGATTTGTAGCTTATCACCAGCTGTGCTTTCATCCAGAAACTTGTCTCCAGCTTCCCCCATCCTGTTATTTATCCCAGACATGATATCAGACAATCCTGTGTGCAATGTGTGTGAGATCCCACCCATGTCCAGATCCCTGAGGTTATCATGTCTATCTCTGTCCTCATCATCTCCATCCTCAGTATCACACAAGTCCCCAGTCTCTGATTTCTGTAGGACAATCAGTGGATCCGTCATGTTGCACAGCTCCTCAATGTCACCCATCTTCCTGGACAACTTCTCCTTCTTTATCTCCAGCTCCCGGGTCATATTTGAGATGGAGATGGAGATCTTCTCTGCCTGCTCGGAGATCTCCCCCAGGACTTTCTTTTCCAGGTCTTCCAGACGTCTCCTGAGGTTTCCAAGCAGAACGGTGATCTTTGATTTCTCCACATCTGCTTTGTCCATCACTTTCCTCTGGTGTTCCTGAAGACGTTGAATTCTTTTCACTGCCTCTTTTTGTTTTATCTTCAGTTTTTGGTGGACAATTTTCAGCTTGTCCTTCTTCATTTCAGAAGCCGCAGCCAACATCTTCACCTGGTGCCCATGGTGAGCTCCATCCAACCTGCAGGCCAGACAGATACAGGCCCCATCCACGCTGCAGTAATACTCCAGGATCTTCTTATGGACGGAGCATTTCCTGCTCTCCAGGGAAGTGGTGGGGTCACATAAGACGTGTTCTGGTGACTTGCTGTGAACTCTCAGGTGTTTATCACACAGAGAAGCTTCACAGAGCAGACAGGACTTCACAGCAGGTACAGGAGAGTCCACACAGTGAGTACAGAAGACCTCAGACTTCTCCTCGTCTGGCTGAGTAGACAGGAAGTTCTCCACAATGTTGCACAGAGTTATGTTTCTGTACAGTGCGGGACGATCCTGGAACTCTGTTCTGCATTCAGGACAGGAATACCCTCCAGACCTCCCCTGTGTATCCAACACACGATCAATACAGACCCGGCAGAAGTTGTGTCCACAGGTCAGGTTTACAGGATCGGTATAAATGTTCAGACAGACGGAACAGTCCAGCTCCCTCCTCAGATCAGCAGACGCCATCGCTAAGAGCAGAAGAGAGAAGTGATCGTCTCCGATACTCGAAGAATGGAGTTGGGTGTGATCTTCATTTCCTGCTTAGAACGAGGAGGAGGAGCTGACTGGCTGTGTGCGCGAGATAATGATGGAAGAGGGTTGTGTAATGTTAGAAGGTGAATAGGAAGTGAGATTCCTGCACTCATCTATGGAGAACAGTGCTGTGTATATAGAGACTTTGTATTCTTTACAACAAGTGAGAGCGGCTGGGGAAAGGAATGCAAAGAATGCGTCTCCTTGGAGGGGATTAACTCATTCCAACCTGAAGAGATTGAAATAAAAACAGTCCAATCTCAGTGTTTGCTGAGGATACAAATCTAAGCAGGACAATAACTTCACAACGGGAGAAACTTTACAGGAAGACCTCAATAAAATAGAGGGGTGGGTCACTATATGGTAGGTGGGGTTCAATGCAGGAAAATGTAAAGTAACGCACCTGAGAGCTAAAAATATGAATACAAGTTATTATTATTATTATTATAGTGCCAACAATTTGCACAGCACTTTACAACATGGGGACAGACAGTAACAGTTACAATACAATTCATTACTCACTAGGGGGAGAAACCCTGGGGAATGAAGAACCTCAGTTACAGGGGATGGCAGACCTCAGTCATGGGGATGGAAGATCTCAATTATGGGGCATAGAGGAGCTCAGTTATGGGGGATGGCAGACCTCAGTTATGGGGCTGGAGGAGGTCAGTTATGGGGGATTGAAGACCTCAGTTGCAGGGGATGGCAGACCTCAGTTATGGGGCTGGAGGACCTCAATTATGGGGCATAGAGGAGCTCAGTTATGGGGGGTGGAAGACCTCAATTATGGGGATGGAGGAGGTCAGTTGTGGGGGATGGAAGACCTCAGTTATGGGGATGGAGGAGGTCAGTTATGGGGATGGAAGACCTCAGTTATGGGGATGGAGGAGGTCAGTTATGGGGGATGGAAGACCTCAGTTGCAGGGGATGGCAGACATTAGTTATGGGGGTGGAGGAGCTCAGTAATGGGGAATGGAGGAGCTCAGTTATGGTGGATGGAAGACCTCAGTTATGGGGGATGGAAGACCACAGTTATGGGGATGGAGGAGGTCAGTTATGGGGGATGGAAGACCTCAGTTATGGGGATGGAGGAGGTCAGTTATGGGGGATGGAAGACCTCAGTTGCAGGGGATGGCAGACATTAGTTATGGGGATGGAGGACCTCAGTTAGGGGGGATGGAAGACCTCAGTTATGGGGGATGGAAGACCTTAGTTATGGGGATGGAGGAGGTCAGTTATGGGGGATAGAAGATCTCAGTTATGGGGATGGAGGAGGTCAGTTATGGGGATGGAGGATCTCAGTTATGGAGGATGGAGGATCTCAGTTATGGGGGATGAATGACCTCAGTTATGGTAGATGAAGAACTTCAGTTATGGGGAATGGGGGACCTCAGTTATGGAGGATGGAGGATCTCAGTCATGGGGAACAACTACAAACATTAAACTTATTCTCCCTGGAGAAGAGACACATAAGAGGGGATACGATCGCAATAATCAGTTATTTAAATGGTGACTCCAGCACTGGGAGGAAACTGTTTAAACGTAAGTCTCTAAAGAAGACAAACCGCCTCACAATAAAGTTGTACAAAAAGTGGTTCAAATGCAGTGCGGGGATCTCCAGTTCTGGGAGGGCATTCCTGGACGTCGTCCCCAGATCTCATCATCCACACACCCTGTGCAATGATTATTAGTGCAGTCCCATCAGTGCAGCCTATCAGTGTTCATCAGTCTAACCTCATCAGTGCACATCAGTGCAGCCTCATCAGTTCCTGTGAAGGGGCATCTCTGTGATGTATAGAAAGTTCTGCATTCACAGAGGAAAAAAGGTTTAAAAGGTTTCCCAGCAAATGACATTTCATTGACAGTTTCTTGTTTAAAAAAAAAATTAAAAACATCACACAGACCCCCCCCCCACTAAGGTTTTACTTTGTATTTTGGGGGACGTTTGAAGGGCTTAAAAAAAAAAGATGCCGGCAATGAAATGTAAGTTGCTGAGAATTTAAACCGATTCATTTCTTTATGTGTAAATGTTATTTTTGCTGTACTACATTATACGAGAATGCCCCCCAAAAATATGTACAAGACCCTCTGAGTCTGGTATGGATTTTAAGGGGGTGCCTCAGACAATCCACACCAGATCCTTCAGGTTAGGTGCAGATTTTAAGGGTCACTCCATGCTAAAAAAACAAAAACAAAGTGTGAGCTTCCAATAAAAGTACATACCAGACCCTTAATCCAAGCAAGCAGCCTGAAGGGGATGAGCATTCACCCCCCCCCCCCCTTCTGAACCATACCAGGCCACATGCCCTCAACATCAGGGGGTCCTTCCTAGCAAAGCACCTTGTTCCCACGCTGATGAGGACAAGGGGCCTCTCTTCCCCGCAACCCTGCCCCAGTGGTGGTGGGGGGTTTATCGGAATCTAGAAGCCCCCTTCAATAATAAGGGGCACCCCAGATACTGTCCCCCGTGTGAATGAGTATCGACTACATAGTACCCCTACTCCTTCACAAAGAAAATGAGTTGTAGCCTAGAAATAAAGGCACCCAAATAATTGATATTTTATTAAAAAAATAAAATCCCCCCAAAAATCTCTTGTTGTAAATCCATTGTCAATTATAATGACCACCAACGCCAACTCAGCTACAAAAAAAAAAAAACCCAGACAGTCTGCTGCACATGACCAATCCCCAACGGTAACACTAACCTAATAACACCTGAGCTGCCATTGGCTATATAAAGAAAGGGGTTGGGATAGTGGTGACATCATTGGCCAAATATGGCCATGGTCATATTTAGGAAATTATGTCACCCACTTTATTCTCTGTCCATTTGGCGACATGGCTAAGTATCTCCAGCCATGTAAGTGAATGGGCCGGGTGAGGTCAGTAGTCAGTAAGGAAGCAGCAGCTGTACTTCTTCGGGAACCATAGACAGCCGGGTAACTACCCCCTTCATCCGGGCTGAGCTCCACAAATGTTTGTTGTTTGTATGAACGTTCACACAGCCGCTGTTTGGTCCAAACCTACATTCAGACTGAACTGATCTCTAAATGTCACCCTATTATTGTTCTCAGAATATTGTAGGACATGCCGCCTTGTCCTCCTGTAACAAACAAACAAACTTGTATCACCTTTGGTCAGTAGGAGGTCTAGAGCCCCATCATTGGTGTCAGTGGGAGGAATCAGTGGGGAAGTATAATGCACCATTGTTGGTTTCAGTGGAAGCAAAAGTTCCCCATAGTTGGTCTTAGTAGGAGGAATAGTGCCCCATCATTGGTGTCAGTTGGGGGACTTTATATTATTATTATACAGGTTTGCCAACAGTTTGCGCAGCACTTTACAACATGAGGGCAGACAGTACAATTACAATTCAATACAGGAGGAATCAGAGGGCTATGCTCGTTAGAGCTTACAATCTAAGAGGGAGGGTCAAGTTATACAAAAGGTAATAACTGTGGGGAATGGGCTGCTGGAGAAAGTAAAAGTACATTTGTTAGGTGGGGGAGAGGTAGGCTTCTGTGAAGAGATGAGTTTTCAGGGATCGTCTAAAAGTTGACAGAGTAGGAGATAGTTGGACAGATTGGGGTAAGGAGTTCCAAAGGATGGGAGAGGCTTGGGAGAAGTCTTGGAGGCGAGTATGGGATGAGGTGACGAGGGATCTAGAGAGCAGGAGGTCTTCGGTGGAATGAAGACAATGATTGGATTGGTATTCTGAGACTAGGTTAGTGATGTATCTGGGGGCCAGAAGCCAATGGCGGGACTGAATGGAGACCAGTGAAGGGATTGAATGGAGACCAGTGAAGGGATTGGTAGAGAGGGGTGGAGGACACTGAATGGAGATCAGTGGAGGGATTGGTAGAGAGGGGTGGAGGACACTGAATGGAGATCAGTGGAGGGATTGGTAGAGAGGGGTGGAGGACACTGAATGGAGACCAGTGGAGGGATTGGTAGAGAGGGGTGGAGGACACTGAATGGAGACCAGTGGAGGGATTGGTAGAGAGGGGTGGAGGACACTGAATGGAGGCCAGTGGAGGGATTGGTAGAGAGGGGTGGAGGACACTGAATGGAGGCCAGTGGAGGGATTGGCAGAGAGAGGTGGAGGACACTGAATGGAGACCAGTGGTGGGATTGGCAGAGAGGGGTGGAGGACACTGAATGGAGACCACTGGAGGGATTGGCAGAGAGGGGTGGAGGATACTGAATGGAGACCAGTGGTGGGATTGGCAGAGAGGGGTGAAGGACACTGAATGGAGTTCAGTGGAGGGATTGGTAGAGAGGGGTGGAGGACACTGAATGGAGACCAGTGGAGGGATTGGTAGAGAGGGGTGGAGGACACTGAATGGAGACCAGTGGAGGGATTGGTAGAGAGGGGTGGAGGACACTGAATGGAGATCAGTGGAGGGATTGGCAGAGAGAGGTGGAGGACACTGAATGGAGGTCAGTGGAAGGATTGGCAGAGAGGGGTGGAGGACACTGAATGGAGGTCAGTGGAGGGATTGGTAGAGAGGGGTGGAGGACACTGAATAGAGGCCAGTGGAGGGATTGGTAGAGAGGGGTGGAGGACACTGAATGGAGGCCAGTGGAGGGATTGGCAGAGAGAGGTGGAGGACACTGAATGGAGGTCAGTGGAAGGATTGGTAGAGAGGGGTGGAGGACA
Source organism: Lithobates clamitans (assembly GCA_037952925.1). Taxonomy (NCBI): domain Eukaryota; kingdom Metazoa; phylum Chordata; class Amphibia; order Anura; family Ranidae; genus Lithobates; species Lithobates clamitans. The sequence goes on from JBBGZY010001491.1 coordinate 62,406, forward strand.
CTGAATGGAGTCCAGTGGAGGGATTGGCAGAGAGGGGTGGAGGACACTGAATCGAGACCAGTGGAGGGATTGGCAGAGAGGGGTGGAGGACATTGAATGGAGACCAGTGGAGGGATTGGCAGAGAGGAGTGGAGGACACTGAATGGAGACCAGTGGAGGGATTGGCAGAGAGGGGTGGAGGACACTGAATGGAGACCAGTGGTGGGATTGGCAGAGAGGGGTGGAGGACACTGAATGGAGACCACTGGAGGGATTGGCAGAGAGGGGTGGAGGATACTGAATGGAGACCAGTGGTGGGATTGGCAGAGAGGGGTGAAGGACACTGAATGGAGGTCAGTGGAGGGATTGGTAGAGAGGGGTGGAGGACACTGAGTGGAGGCCAGTGGGGGATTGGTTGAGAGGGGTGAAGGACACTGAATGGAGACCAGTGGAGGGATTGGCAGAGAGGGGTGGAGGACACTGAAAGGAGGCCAGTGGGGGATTGGTTTAGAGGGGTGGAGGACACTGAATGGAAGTCAGTGGATGGATTGGCAGAGAGGAGCAGCAGACACTGAGTGGCTGGTAAGGTGGATGAGCCTGGCGGCAGCATTCATGGTGGACTGAAGGGGGGGATAGCCTATGTAAAGGTAAACCAATGAGGAGTTGCAGTAATCAAAGTGAGAGATGATCAGAGAGTTAATTAGAGGTTTTGTGGTTAGGAAGGGGCATATTTTGGAGATGTTGTGGAGAGGTTGAGGCAGCAAGCTTTGGACAGGGATTGGATGTGGGGATGAAAGGATAGTTCAGAGTCCAGGATTACACCTAGTACACTGGCATGTGGTGACCGGTCGATAGTTGAGCCATTGATTTTGACAGATAAGTCAGGGGAAAGGGCACATGGGGGAGGAAATAATATGAGCTTAGATTTGGATAGATTGAGTGTGAGGAAGTTGTGTGACATCCAGACTGATATGTCGGTTAGCAAATTAGTAATGTGTGAAGAGACTGATGGAGTGAGGTCAGGGGTAGAGGAATGTACCTGGGTTCAGTTCAAGGCAGGTTTGGGGAAAGCGATTAACGTTCAGGTGCCAAATCCAAATCCCATTGAAGTCAATGTAAAAAAAGCCAAAACATTTCTTGCCATTTTGTAGGCTGATAGATAAGGGATTTGAAAAAAAAATGGCATGGGGGACGGGGGCTGCTGGGCATTGCCCTGGGGGACATGTACCAAAGCAAAATGACATTAATATTGAAATGTGCATAAATATATATATATATATATATATATATATATATATATATATATACCGTATTTATCGGCGTATAACGGCGTATTAACTGAATGGAGACCAGTGGAGGGATTGGTAGAGAGGGTGGAGGACACTGAATGGAGGTCAGTGGAAGGATTGGTAGAGAGGGGTGGAAGACACTGAATGGAGGTCAGTGGAAGGATTGGTAGAGAGGGGTGGAGGACACTGAATGGAGACCAGTGGAAGGATTGGTAGAGAGGGGTGGAAGACACTGAATGGAGACCAGTGGAGGGATTGGTAGAGAGGGGTAGAGGACACTGAATGGAGGCCAGTGGAGGGATTGGCAGAGAGGGGTGGAGGACACTGAATGGAGACCAGTGGAGGGATTGGTAGAGAGGGGTGGAGGACACTGAATGGAGACCAGTGGAGGGATTGGCAGAGAGGGGTGGAGGACACTTAATGGAGGCCAGTGGGGGATTGGTTGAGAGGGGTGGAGGACACTGAATGGAAGTCAGTGGATGGATTGGCAGAGAGGGATGGAGGACACTGAGTGGCTGGTAAGGTGGATGAGCCTGGCGGCAGCATTCATGATAGACTGAAGGGGGGGATAGCCTATGTAAAGGTAAACCAATGAGGAGTTGCAGTAATCAAAGTCAGAGATGATCAGAGAGTTGATTAGAGGTTTTGTGGTTAGGAAGGGGCATATTTTGGAGATGTTGTGGAGAGGTTGAGGCAGCAAGCTTTGGACAGGGATTGGATGTGGGGATGAAAGGAAAGTTCAGCGTCCAGGATTACACCTAGTACACTGGCATGTGGTGACCGGTCGATAGTTGAGCCATTGATTTTGACAGATAAGTCAGGGGAAGGGGCACGTGGGGGAGGAAATAATATGAGCTTAGATTTGGATAGATTGAGTGTGAGGAAGTTGTGTGACATCCAGACTGATATGTCGGTTAGCAAATTAGTAATGTGTGAAGAGACTGATGGAGTGAGGTCAGGGGTAGAGGAATGTACCTGGGTTCAGTTCAAGGCAGGTTTGGGGAAAGCGATTAACGTTCAGGTGCCAAATCCAAATCCCATTGAAGTCAATGTAAAAAAAGCCAAAACATTTCTTGCCATTTTGTAGGCCATGTACCAAAGCAAAATGACATTAATATTGAAATGTGCATATATATATATAAACCATGATTATAATTAAAACCATTATATCCAAAATGTCCATGGTATTAAAGACCAAAAAGAGTGCAAAAAAAAAAAGGGGGGGGTTTTAATTATAATCATGGTTTATATATGAATTATATATGAATTTTTGCTGAAAATATTTTTATGCACATTTCAATATTAATTGACACTTCTGGTGAACTTTTAGCTTTCTTGGATTTTGCATATTATTTGAATCATTATTTGCACCGAATGGATTTTTGATGTTATTTTAGTTAGCGCACACATCCTTTGCTATATATTCAATTTATCTGCGGGTTTGTGGTAACCTGTTTGATGTTGGCAGCTGCTCACTACTGCGGTTGATCAAAAATAGGTGTGCGCATTAGTTGTTTATTTTAAAATATATAATGCAGAGCCAGGCTTGGAGCCTAGTCCTAGGGGGCAGGTGACAGGGGGACACCAGGGGGTAGAGGGGGGCTGGAAAATACAAGACAACCAGGGGGCCCACGGAATGAAGAGGCTCTTGTGGGAAGAAGGGATCCTAAGGAATGAAGGAGGTGTTTGAGATGTAGAGGCCCTAAAAGAAGAACCATATGGAATGAAGGGGGCACCCAATGGCAATAAGGATCCTATGGAATGTAGGGGTTGTATGGTATGTAGGGGGCCTAGAAGAAGGACCCTATAGAATGAAGGGGGCCCCAAATGGGAGGGAAGAATTGGTGTTATGGTTTCTGTAGCAGTCTTGATGACATCAGAAGACCTTGGAGCATGGGGGAGAAGACTATGAGGACCAGTCTAATGCCCTGTACACATGGTCAGACATTGATCAAGCATTCTGACAACAAAATCCATGGATTTTTTCTGACGGATGTTGGCTCAAACTTGTCTTGCATACACACGGTCACACAAAGTTGTCAGAAAATCCGATCGTTCTGAACGTGGTGACATAAAACACGTATGTCGGGACTATAAACAAGGCAGTAGCCAATAACTTTCGTCTCTTAATTTATTCTGAGCATGCGTGGCACTTTGTGCATCGGATTTGTGTACACACGATTGGAATTTCCGACAACGGAATTTGTTGTCGGAAAATTTTATAGCCTGCTCTCAAACTTTGTGTGTCGGAAATTCCGATGGAAAATGTGTGATGGAGCCCACACACGGTCGGAATTTCCGACAACAAGATCCTATCACACATTTCCATCAGAAAATCCCACCGTGTGCACGGGACATAACAGGATGGGTGATCAAGTAAGCAAATCTTCCTTTTTCATGCAGCTTGGACCTAAACAAGCCTTTGCAGTGTGGGCAGGATTTTATTGTCACGTGACAAACTTACCTTTTGAAGCAAAGCCCTCCAGCAGCGTGCTGTCACTGCTGCCGAGGGCTTCCCTCTTCACCCGGTCTTGCTTCTGGGTTTGCATGCTCCTGCTATGTGGATATCCGTGCCGTGATGACGTCACTCTTGTACAAGTGCACAGCATACTGTTTTTGTGCGTGTTTGCAAAATTAGAGTGGGCCGGTCTGGATGAAGTCCAGGGCCAAATTTTTGTCCCAGTCCAGCCCTGCTGGTTGCTAAGGGCACATTGAGCATTTGCATCCTTAGCAATCACCAACAGTAAAGCAGCTTTTATTTCAGGGGTGCAGTATTTTGTGGTTATTTACAGTCCTGCTGCTGGCAAATTTTACAATGCTGTATCCACTGCAGTATCTCTAGTGAATTTGGGCCTAGCTTTGCTCATTAAATCTGTCCTGCTGCTGGCCAATTTGACACAGTTGTGTCACCTGCGGTCTCACAATTCTTGAAGTAAAACCCCTTCCTTTTCTTAGTCCATTTAATATAATTTCCCTCATTAAATCTGAGGTGCTGACCAAGTTCACACTTCTGTGTCATCTGTGGTCGCCTAATTCCTGTGATAAAGCTTCACCCTATGCTCTTCATCTCTAGGAAATTTGGACCTAGCCTTGCTCATTAAATCTCTCCTGCTGCTGGTCAGTTTTATTGCCTGCTGAGTGGACTGATCCTTTGACTGTTTATTGACCATGTCGCTGCCTGCCACATGAACCGACCCATCCATCCCGCTGGCTACGTTCCTCCAAGACACCAATCTTAGCCACCCCCTGCAGACAACTACACTCCTGGAACCACTGGAACTCTTTTGTTCTTCATTTCTTTATCTTCCTGTACTTCCTGGCTAGGGATGAGCCCAATGTTCGAATGGAACTTACGTTCCACTCGAACATCGGGTGTTTGCCCGTTCGGCGAATACTGAACATTATGGGGTGTTCAGGGCAAATTTGAGCACCACGGAACGCCCCATAATGCACTGTGAGATCGTAGTGCATTGGTGTCCTATGATTGGTAAAGCATGCACCTGACCTGCATGCTTTGGCCAATCACAGCACGCTCTGCTGAGAGAGCCATAATTGACCAAAGACAGGGTGCCTTTGGCCAATCATGGCTCAGGGGGCTAAGTACACACCCCACACTATGTAATTGTAATGAATGAGAGCAGCAAAATGACATTTGTAAAGGAAAAAATGTCATTTAAAATTGCTTGCGGCATGGGGGTCCCAAAAGTAAAAAAAAAATGGCGTGGGGGTCCCCCGCAAAATCCATAACAGACCCATATCCGAGCATGCAACCTGGCAGGCTGCAGGAAAAGGGGACAAGAGAGCGCCCCTCCTCCTGAACCATACCAGGCCACATGCCCTCAACATGTAGAGGGTGCTTTGGGCCCCCCCAAAGCACCTTGTCCCCATGTTGATGGGGACAAGGGCCTCTGTGGGGGTCTGCGGGCAGGGGGCTTATGAGAATCTGGAAGCCCCTTTAAACAAAGGAGCCCTCAGATCCTGCCCCCCCATGTGAATGGGTAGGGGTACATTGTACCCCTACCAATTCACCAAAAAAAGTGTAAAAAAAGTAAAAAAGACAGGAGACAGTCCTGGACAATTCCTTTATTAAAAAAAAGTGTCCCACGATGTCCATCCATCTTCAATCACAGCGTTGAAAAAAAACCCTGAAAAACTCCGCCTCCATGCAAAACGCTGACTGACGTTTTTTTGCAGTGACAGCTCTTATATAGCGAAAGGCGGGGCCACTTGGTGATGTAAACTGGTGACCCCGCCTCCCTCTGATGTCACATCACGTCAGAAGGGGTGGGGTCACCTGACTGACGTTTTTTTGCAGTGACAGCTCTTATATAGCGAAAGGCGGGGCCACTTGGTGATGTAAACTGGTGACCCCGCCTCCCTCTGATGTCACATCACGTCAGAAGGGGTGGGGTCACCTGGCTATGTCACCGGGTGGCCCCGCCCTTTGCTATATAAAAGCTGTCACCGTAAAAAGACAGCAGTCGGTGGGGACGCCTCCAACGGAGGCGGAAATTTTCATTTTTTTTCATTCTTATATATCTTTTTCGGGTCGTCAGACGCTGTGATTGAAGATGGATTTACGTTACGGGGCATTTTTTTTTTCAAATAAAGGAATTATCAAAAACTGTCTCCTGTCATTTTTACTTATTTTGACACTTTTTATGGTGAATGAGTAGAGGTACAGGTACAATGTACCCGATACTCATTTACATGGGGGGGCGGGATCTGGGGGTCCCGTTGTTAAAGGGGGCTTCCAGATTCCAATAAGCCCCCTGCCTGCAGACCCCTACAACCACCGGGCAAGGGTTGTGGGGATGAGGCCCTTGTCCCCATCAACATGGGGACAAGGTGCTTTGGGGGACCCCAAAACACCCTCCCCATGTTGAGGGCATGTGGCCTGGTATGGTTTAGGAGGGGGCGCTCTCTCGTCCCCTCCCTTTTCCTGCAGCCTGCCAGGTTATGTGCTTGGATAAGGGTCTAGTATGGATTTTGAGGGGCCCCCATGCCATTTTTTTTTTTACATTTTGGAATGGGGTTCCCCTTAAAATCCATACCAAACCTGAAGGGCCTGGAAATGGACTGGGGGGGAACCCACACCTTTTTTTCAATGATTTTTATCTATATTGCCGAGACGCAACAATTCATTACAGCAGCAAACAGTTTTAAATGACATTTTTTTCCTTTAGAAATGTCATTTTGCTGTGGTATTGTTCTAAACATGGGAAACACGCACCATTTTACAGGCATACTATAGACACCCCCCAGGTATGAAATTTAAAGGAATATTTCATTTTTTATTGTTTCACTTTAAGCATTCCTAAAATCACTGCTCCCAAAAAAACTGCATTTTTTTTGCATTGATACATGTCCCCTGGGGCAGGACCCGGGTCCCCAAACACTTTTTATGACAATAACTTGCATATAAGCCTTTAAAATGAGAACTTTTGATTTTTCATGTTCGTGTCCCATAGACTTTAACAGTGTTCGCACTAATTTTCTGCCTGTTCGCAAGTTCTGGTGCAAATCGAACCGGGGGGGGTGTTCAGCTCATCCCTACTTATTAACAACTTTATGTAAAAAAAAAAAGAGAAAATTAAGTTAAAATGTGGTTGGTAGTCAGGAAATAAAATGTGAAATTTATACCCCTAGAACACCTGATGGTGCTCCTTGAATTTTGGGCCCCTTCATGTAGTTAAGCTATGTGTGTGAGAAATATTGTATTTATTGACAATTTTGTGTAACAAAATTAAGTTTCATTTTTATTTCCCATTTTCCAAAAACATGTGACAGAACAATTCTTCAAAAGACACAACATGCTTCTTAGAAAATACCTTGAGGTGTTCTTTTTCCAAAACGGGGCCATTTAACGGGAGTTTCTCCTGTCTTCTCCTGGCATTTCAAGGACTCAAGAAATGTGATTGGTAGTCAGGTATTTAGATGGGTAATTTATGCTCCTTAACCACTTGCCGACCGCCTCACGCCTATATACGTGAACAGAATGGCACGGGCAGGCAAAATCACGTACCTGGTACGTGATTGCCTTCCCGCGGGCGGGGGGTCCGTTCGGACCTCCATCGGTGCCAGCGGCGGTTGGCATTTGTCTGGGAGCGTGTAGAGATAAGGGGGAGGCCATCCGATCGTGGCCCCCCCCTCGCGATTGCTCCCAGCCAATGAGAGACATCCCCTGCCTGTGTATAGTACACACAGGCAGAGGATGTGATGTCATCTCTCCTCGGCTCCTGCGCCGGAACGGCAGTTTCCGTTCCGGCGCAGAGGAGAGAAGACATGTGAGTGCACAACACATACACACACACAGCAGAACATGCCAGGCATACTTTACACCCCCGATCGCCCCCCGATCCCCCCCAATCACCCCTCCCCCTCCCTGTCACACTGACACCAAGCAGTGTTTTTTTTTTTTCTGATTACTGCATGGTGTCAGTTTGTGACAGTTAGAAGTGTTAGGGCAGTTAGTATTAGCCCCCTGTAGGTCTAGGGTACCCCCCTAAACCCCCCTAATAAAGTTTTAACCCCTTGATCACCCCCCCTCACCAGTGTCACTAAGCGATCATTTTTCTGATCTCTGTATTAGTGTCACTGGTGACGCTAGTTAGGGACGTAAATATTTAGGTCCGCCGTCAGCGTTTTATAGTGACAGGGACCCCCATATACTACCGAATAAAGGTTTTAACCCCTTGATGGCCCCCTAGTTAACCCTTTCACCACTGATCACCGTATAACTGTTACGGGTGACGCTGGTTAGTTCGTTTATTTTTTATAGTGTCAGGGCACCCGCCGTTTATTACCGAATAAAGGTTTAGCCCCCCGATCGCCCGGCGGTGATATGCGTCGCCCCAGGCAGCGTCAGATTAGCGCCAGTACCACTAACACCCACGCACGCACCGTACACCTCCCTTAGTGGTATAGTATCTCAACCGATCAATATCTGATCCGATCAGATCTATACTAGTCTTCAGGTACGCCATTCACAACTTTGAGTGGTTATACCAGAATGATGCCTGCAGGTTTAGGTATCATCTTGGTATCATTCTTTTCAGCCAGCGGTCGGCTTTCATGTAAAAGCAATCCTAGCGGCTAATTAGCCTCTAGACTGCTTTTACAAGCAGTGGGAGGGAATGCCCCCCCCACACCGTCTTCTGTGTTTTTCTCTGGCTCTCCTGTCTCAACAGGGAACCTGAGAATGCAGCCGGTGATTCAGCCAGCTGACCATAGAGCTGATCAGAGACCAGAGTGGCTCCAAACATCTCTATGGCCTAAGAAACCGGAAGCTACAAGCATTTAATGACTTAGATTTCGCCGGATGTAAACAGCGCCATTGGGAAATTGGGGAAGCATTTTATCACACCGATCTTGGTGTGGTCAGATGCTTTGAGGGCAGAGGAGAGATCTAGGGTCAAAAAAGAGTACCTGTCACTACCTATTGCTATCATAGGGGATATTTACATTCCCTGAGATAACAATAAAAATGATTTAAAAAAAATAATGAAAGGAACAGTTTAAAAATAAGATAAAAAAGCAAAAAAATAATAAAGAAAAAAAAAAAAAAAGCACCCCTGTCCCCCCTGCTCTCGCGCTAAGGCGAACGCAAGCGTCGGTCTGGCGTCAAATGTAAACAGCAATTGCACCATGCATGTGAGGTATCACCGCGAAGGTCAGATCGAGGGCAGTAATTTTAGCTGTAGACCTCCTCTGTAAATCTAAAGTGGTAACCTGTAAAGGCTTTTAAAGGCTTTTAAAAATGTATTTAGTTTGTCGCCACTGCACGTTTGTGCGCAATTTTAAAGCATTTCATGTTTGGTATCCATGTACTCGGCCTAAGATCATCTTTTTTATTTCATCAAACATTTGGGCAATATAGTGTGTTTTAGTGCATTAAAATTAAAAAAATTGTGTTTTTTTCCCAAAAACTGCGTTTGAAAAATCGCTGCGCAAATACTGTGTGAGAAAAAAAATGAAACACCCACCATTTTAATCTGTAGGGCATTTGCTTTAAAAAAATATATAATGCTTGGGGGTTCAAAGTAATTTTCTTGCAAAAAAAAAAATTTTTTCATGTAAACAATAAGTGTCAGAAAGGGCTTTGTCTTCAAGTGGTTAGAAGAGTGGGTGATGTGTGACATAAGCTTCTAAATGTTGTGCATAAAATGCCAGGACAGTTCAAAACCCCCCCAAATGACCCCATTTTGGAAAGTAGACACCCAAAGCTATTTGCTGAGAGGCATGTCGAGTCCAATATATCATTTAGTGACAACTTTTTGTAATTTTTTTTTTCGTCATTATTCAATCTCTTGGGACAAAAAAAAAAAGAATATTCAATGGACTCAACATGCCTCTCATCAATTTCCTTGGGGTGTCTACTTTCCAAAATGGGGTCATTTGGGGGGGTTTTGTACTGCCCTGCCATTTTAGCACCTCAAGAAACAACATAGGCAGTCATAAACTAAAAGCTGTGTAAATTCCAGAAAATGTACCCTAGTTTGTAGGCGCTATAACTTTTGCGCAAACCAATAAATATACACTTATTGACATTTTTTTTTTACCAAAGACATGTGGCCGAATACATTTTGGCCTAAATATATGACTAAAATTGAGTTTATTGGATTTTTTTTTAGAACAAAAAGTAGAAAATATCATTTTTTTTTCAAAATTTTCGGTCTTTTTCCGTGTATAGCGCAAAAAATAAAAACGGCAGAGGTGATCAAATACCATCAAAAGAAAGCTCTATTTGTGGGAAGAAAAGGACGCAAATTTAGTTTGGGTACAGCATTGCATGACCGCGCAATTAGCAGTTAAAGCGACGCAGTGCCAAATTGCAAAAAGTGCTCTGGTCAGGAAGGGGGTAAATCCTTCCGGGGCTGAAGTGGTTAACCGCTTGCCGACCAGCCGCCTCAGTTTTACTGCGGCAGAATGGCACGGGCAGGCGAATCGATGTTATGGTACGTCGCTCATTTGGTTGGCCGCCGGAGCCGATGTGAGTGCCCGGCAGTCTCGAGGAACGCTGGGCTCCTGCGATCGCTCGTAACACGGCGAGAACCGGGCCCTCTGTGTGTAAACACAGAGATCCCAGTTCTCTGAGGGGAGAAGTGACAGATCGTCTGTTCATACAAAGGATGAACAGTGATCTGTCATCTCCCCTAGTCAGTCCCCTCCCCCCTGCAATGAGAACCCACACTAGGGAACACAATTAACCCCTTGATCGCCCCCTAATGCTAACCCCTTCCCTGCCAGTGACATTTACACAGTAATCAATGCATTTTTATAGCACGGATCGCTGTATAAATGCCAATGGTCCCAAAAATGTGTCAAAATTGTCCGATGTGTCTGCCATAATGTCGCAGTCATGATAAAAATCGCAGATCGCTGCCATTACGAGTAAAAAAAAAAATAATAATAAAAATGCTATAAATCTATCCCCTATTTTGTAGACGCTATAACTTTTGCGCAAACCAATCAATAAACGCATATTGGAATTTTTATTACCAAAAATATGTAGAAGAATACGTATCGGCCTAAACTGAGAAAAACATGTGCTTTTTTAAAAAACAAAATGAGGATATTTATTATAGCAAAAAGTACAAAATATTGTGTTTTTTCAAAATTGACGCTCTTCTTTTGTTTATAGCCCAAAAAATAAAAACCGCAGAGGCGATCAAATACCACCAAAAGAAAGCTCTATTTGTGGGGAAAAAAGGACGTCAATTTTGTTTGGGTACAACGTCGCACGACCGCGCAATTGTCAATTAAAGCGACGCAGTGCCGAATCGCAAAAAATGGGCCGGTCATTGAGCAGCCAAATCCTCCGGGGCTGAAGCGGTTAAAATCCCAAAGGTGCTCCTGGGATTTTGGGCAAAAAAAGTTAAGTGTTCAAAAGACTCACCTTGCCTCTTAAAAAAATACCTTTTGTGTTTGCTTTCCAAAATATGGTCATTATATGGGTGTTTCTACTGTCCTGGCGATCCAGGGTCTCCCAAAATATGATAGGCAGTCAGGAAATTAAATGCATAATTTATGCCCTTAGAAAACCTAAAGGTGCTCCTTGGATTTTGGGCCTCTCTATGCATCTGTGAGAAAGTCCCACACATGTGATATCCCCATACTCGGGAGGTATAACAGGCTGTCTTTTGATGTGTAGCTCTAAGTAAGTCTATGCTATGTGTTAGAAATATATTATTTATTGACAACATTGTGTAAAAAAGCAATTATATTTCATTTTCTTTTCCCATTTTTCAAAAATATATGAAAGAAAAATGAAGTCTTCAAAAAACTCACCATGCCTCTTAGAAAATACCTTGAGGTGTTTTCTTTCCAAAATGGTGCCATTTAATGGTGGCTTCTCCTGTCCTGGCACTTCAGGGACTAAAGAAATGCGACTGGTAGTCAGGAAAATAGATGCGTAATTTATGTGTAATTTACAGTATGCTGCTTGAAAGCCCAAAGGTGCTCCTTGGATTTTGGGCCTGCTATGCATCTAGGCTGTGATAAAGTCTCACACATGTGGTATCCCCAATACTAATGAGGAGAAGCAGAATGTGTTTTGGGGTGTAATTGTAAGTATGACTATGCTGTGTGTGAGAAATAACAAAAAAATACAACTTTGTATATATATATATATATATATATATATATATACATATATATATATATATATATATATATATATATATATAAACAAATTTTATTTAATTTCTTAATTTCCCCCAAAATTTTGACAAACATTTACAACTTCAAAACAATCACCACACCTTTTATTAAATACTGTAGACTGTCTACTTTCCAAAAAGGGGTGATTTGGGGGTATTTGTTTATTTATTTGTGGTGTGGTTGGTTATTTATTTATTTCATAAATGAGATTGGCCGTTATTTAGGATTGATCAATTTGTTATACAGTATATAACACAGATTGTAGACACTGTACATTTCACACAGACTAAATAATATAAACTGATTTTGGTTATTATTTTTTTTTTACCAAAGAAATTGTACAGAAAGAAAAATTATTTATTTGTAAAATTTTAAAAAATTGTAAAATTTAACAGAAACAAAGAAAAATGTTTTTTTTTTATTTCCAAATTTTCAGTATTTTGTCATTTACATAGCAAAAAAATAAAAAATAAAATGCCACCAAAAGAAAGCTCTGTCTAAAAAAATGCTAAAAATTGATTTGCTGAAATCTGAACATTGTCCTGGACAGAAAGGGGGATGAAATGCTCCGGGATTGAAGGGGTTAATATGACATTTATTAGTTCTATGTATACATCAGAGACAATTATAGAGGAAGAGAAGGGTGGGGCCCCCAACACGGGGCCAGCCGGAGCTCTGCAGGAAAATCTTTTCATTGAACCCTTTACTTGTCCCGCCTTCCCCATCAGAGGTGACCAATCATATAACAGAGATCAGCGTCTGTGATCAACCAATGGAATTATCTTTATCATTGGAATAAAATCAGGAAGAAGATATCTCTTGATAATTGTCTGAAGATTATCATTATAATACAGCTGATTATTGTGTATTGATCATTGATAATCATTTAGGCAGCAGAGCTGTGAGATGTCATGTTGTCACATTAATAATACATTTAGTTTTATATAAACATATCTATATGTGTCACAGATCAGCAGCTCTGGGCCACACATATTTGACCGCAGGGGCAGCTGCCCTGGGCACTTCTGGTGTCATGTAAGTCGGGGGGGGGATTGGGAAGAGGGAATTTGTGTTGGGAGGGGAAATTTGGGGGTGGCAGAGTTAAGAATTGTTTTTAAATGGGAAATTGAGGGGAGGGGTGTGCTATGAGTGGTGATTTTGGGGCATTTGTGTTGGGAGGGGGATGGGGGAAGAAGACTTCTGGTAGAAGGATGGATTTGGGGGGTCTATGCTAGAAGAGGTGATATAGTAGAGGGGGTCAGGGAAATGTTCTGAGAGGGGATGTTTTTGGGGTGGGGTGGGATTTGTGTTAGTAGGTATAAATGGGGAATGGGGTGTATTTGTGTTCGGGGGGGTTGGGGGTGGGATTTGTGTTCGTAGGTATAAATGGGGAATGGGGGTATTTGTGTTGGGGGGGGTTTGGGGGGGGGGATTTGTGCTAGTAGGCATGAATGGGATGTATGTATGCTAGGAGGGGAAATTTGGGAGGTGGGGAGGATTTGAGCTAGTAACGGGTTGGGCGGCAGGGACTTGGGCTGGAAGGGGGAATGTGGGGGCTGGCAGGGGGTAAGAATATTTATAGGAGGTGAAATTTTTTTTTTTGGGGGGGGGGGGTGGGTATGCTAGGATTGGTGATTTAGGGGCATTTGTGTTGGAAGGGGGATAGGAGAAGAGGACTTCTGCTAGAAGGATGGATTGGGGGTTCTATGCTAGAAAAGGTGATATAGTAGAGGGGGAGGGAAAATGTTCTGGGAGGGGTTTGTTTTGGGGGGAAGGGGGGATTTGTGCTTTTAGGTATGAATGGGAGGTATTTCTGCTAGGAGGGGTAATTTGGGAGGGGTGGGGATTTGTGCTAGGAAGGGGTTGGGGAGAGGGTTTGTGCTAGGAGATGGGGGGGGGGGGTAGAAGTAAGGGGATAGGATTTGTACTGGGAGGGGAAATGTGAGGGGCAGAGAAGTTGTGCAAGGATTTTTTGTGGGGGGGAGCATTTGTGCTGTGGGGATATGGAGGATGGGGGGGCAAAGATTTGTGCTGGGAGGCAGGATTTCAGCAGAAGTGGCAGATATGTACTGGGAGGAGGGGGGATTTATTCTTAGGGGGTAATCATGCAGATTAGTGCTCATTTCTTATTTTGTTTGGGGGGGGGGTTGCTGACACATAATCCTCCTAAATCTGGGGGAGGGGATGCAGGTTGGCATGTTCCCTCTAGGCTCTAGATGACCTTGTCCCAACACTGACTATACAAAACATACACCATATACTGTATATGATATATTATATTTGTTTGTATATATATATATATATATATATATATATATATATATATATATATATATAATTTATAGATTATATTACATCAAACCCCGTCATTTTGAGTTGGCTCATTGGATAGACTTTCCCTCTCAGAGACACAACAGGAAGTGAGAGGAAGTCTCTCCTAATAAGGAGGATAGACAATAGTAGTTGTCTCTGGAACAGGTGACCCCCATTAGAAGATATTTCCTCTTCTGCTGACAACTCAGCAATTTGGGTTCCCCAAAATGTTCATCAGGACATACAGAGGGGGTGAATCTCCCCAGCGGGGGGGCATAGATGGCAATAAGACCCAACAGAGGGTCTAACCCTTCCACCCTCCATCCAAACTAAAAACAAACTAGGTAAAGTGTTATGGGCAGTGTGTGTCTGACTGTTGGGGCTTTTTTAAGCGTAGTTTTCAATTTTCCTCCAATCCCATCCCTCCTTTATGTGATGTCACCAGTTTCTGGGCAGATTTCTCATTACTGATCACTTATCACCCTTCCCCCACATATCTTTAAATAACCATAATCATCCCACACACCGATCACAACATGGAGGGGTTCAGTGAAGGTGGCGGTGAAGGTGTGGATGCGTCTGACGGGGACAGTCGGCTCATAAAAGGAGATCTTCCCGGCCTCGTAATCCAAATACATCCTGATTATCCTAGTGTACATTTGGCCACATGGCACATGTTCAGTCCTGTCAATTAAATCCCAAACACTGTACCTATGTACACCCCAGTATTTGTTCTTGTATTCCTTCAAATCAGGGGGAACCGCTTGGGAACATATTTCAGGATTCCAGCTTCTTTTTACACTGGGGTAACACATCCCGATATCCCATAACCCCGATCCCCCAATGTCCACCTCCCAGACATGCCGCCCTGAGGAGAAACTCTGACTGCTCATTACCTGGGAAAACTCACACCTCTTTGGTGTTTCTGGAAGATTCCTGAATTGTGAGGGAAAAGCGGTCACTGTTTTCCCGTCTTCTGAGATTTGCAGCTTATCACCAGCTGTACTTTCATCCAGAAACTTGTCTCCAGCTTTCTCCACCCTTTTATTTATCCCAGACATGATATCAGATAATCCTGTGTGCAATGTGTGTGAGATCCCACCCATGTCCAGATCCCTGAGGTTATCTTGTCTCTCTCTGTCCTCATCTTCTCCATCCTCAGTATCACACAAGTCCCCAGTCTCTGATTTCTGTAGGACAATCAGTGGATCCGTCATGTTGCACAGCTCCTCAATGTCACCCATCTTCCTGGACAACTTCTCCTTCTTTATATCCAGCTCCCGGGTCATATTTGACATGGAGATGGAGATCTTCTCTGCCTGCCCGGAGATCTCCCCCAGGACTTTCTTTTCCAGGTCTTCCAGACGTCTCCTGAGGTTTCCAAGCAGAATGGTGATCTTTGATTTCTCCACATCTGCTTTGTCCATCACTTTCCTCTGGTGTTCCTGAAGACGTTGAATTCTTCTCACCGCATCTTTTTGTTTTGTCTTCAGTTTTTGGTGGACAGTTTTCATCTTCTCCTTCTTCATTTCAGAAGCTGCAGCCAACATCTTCACCTGATGCCCATGGTGAGCTCCATCCAACCTGCAGGCCAGACAGATACAGGCACCATCCACACTGCAGTAATACTCCAGGATCTTCTTATGGACGGAGCATTTCCTGCTCTCCAGAGAAGTGGTGGGATCACATAAGACGTGTTCTGGTGACTTGCTGTGGACTCTCAGGTGTTTATCACACAGAGAAGCTTCACAGAGCAGACAGGACTTCACAGCAGGTACAGGAGAGTCCACACAGTGAGTACAGAAGACCTCAGACTTCTCCTCGTCTGGCTGAGTAGACAGGAAGTTCTCCACAATGTTGCACAGAGTTATGTTTCTGTACAGTGCAGGACGTTCCTGGAACTCTGTTCTGCATTCAGGACAGGAATACCCTCCAGACCTCCCCTGTGTATCCAACACACGATCAATACAGACCCGGCAGAAGTTGTGTCCACATAACAGCATTACTGGATCCGTATAAATGTTCAGACAGACGGAACAGTCCAGCTCCTTCCTCAGATCAGCAGATGCCATCGCTAAGAGCAGAAGAGAGAAGTGATCGTCTCATACTCAGAAAGAATGAAGTTCTGTGTGATCTTCATTTCCTGCTTAGAACGAGGAGGAGGAGCTGACTGGCTGTGTGTGCGAGATAATGATGGAAGAGGGTTGTGTAATGTTAGAAGGTGAATAGGAAGTGAGATTCCTGCACTCATCTATGGAGAACAGTGCTGGGTATATAGAGACTTTGTATTCTTTACAACAAGTGAGAGCGGCTGGGGAAAGGAATGCAAAGAATGCATCTCCCTGGAGGGGATTAACTCATTCCAACCTGAAGAGATTGAAATAAAAACAGTCCAATCTCAGTGTTTGCTGAGGATACAAATCTAAGCAGGACAATAACTTCACAACGGGAGACAGAAACTTTACAGGAAGACCTTAATAAAATAGAGGGGTGGGTAAGTATATGGTAGATGGGGATCAATGTAGGAAAATGTAAAGTAATTCATGTGAGAGCTAAAAATATGAATACAAGTTATTATTATTATTATTATTATTATATAGGATTTATATCGCACCAACAGTTTGCAGAGCAACATGAGGACAGACAGTAACAATTACAATACAATTCATTACTCACTATGGGAAGAACCTCTAGGGGAATAGAGAATGGAAAAGGATCTGGGGGGCCTAGTAGATATCAGACTCGGCACACAAGGCAAGCAGAATATTAGCATCCATTAAAATGGCATTTACTCCAGACGTAAATCTATAATCCTACTACTTAAAAAAAAAAAAAATTAGATTGGCCACATCCGGAGTTTGCCGTACAGTTCTGGTCACCAGTCTTCAGGAATGATGTGCTGGAACTGGAGAGAGTCCGGAGAAGGGAAACAAAGCTAAGAAGGGGGCTGGAGGACCTCAGTATGGAGGATTGAAGACCTCAGTTATGGGGGATGAAGGAACTCAGTTATGGGGGGTGGAGGACCTTAGTTATGGGGAATGAAGAATCTCAGTTATGGAGGATTGAAGACCTCAGTTATGGGGGATGGAGGACCTCAGTTATGGGGGATGGAGGACCTCAGTTATGGAGGATTGAAGACCTCAGTTATGGGGGATGGAGGACCTCAGTTATGGGGGATGGAGGACCTCAGTTATGGGGGATGGAGGACCATAGTTATGTGGGATGGAGAACCTTAGTTATTGGGAATGAAGAACCTCCGTTATGGAGGAAGGCAGGCCTTAGTTATGGGGATGGAGGACCTCAGTATGGAGGATTGAAGACCTCAGTTATGGGGAATGAAGGAACTCAGTTATGGAGGATTGAAGACCTCAGTTATGGGGGATGGAGGACCATAGTTATATGGGATGGAAAACCTTAGTTATTGGGAATGAAGAACCTCAGTTATGGAGGAAGGCAGGCCTTAGTTATGGGGATGGAGGACCTCAGTATGGAGGATTGAAGACCTCAGTTATGGGGAATGAAGGAACTCAGTTATGGAGGATTGAAGACCTCAGTTATGGGGGATGGAGGACCATAGTTATATGGGATGGAAAACCTTAGTTATTGGGAATGAAGAACCTCAGTTATGGAGGAAGGCAGGCCTTAGTTATGGGGATGGAGGACCTCAGTTATGGAGGATTGAAGACCTCAGTTATGGGGGATGGAGGACCTCAGTTATGGAGGATTGAAGACCTCAGTTATGGGGGATGGAGGACGTCAGTTATGGGGGATGGAGGACCTCGGTTATGGAGAATGGGGGATCTCAGTTATGGGGATAGAGGAGCTTAGTTATGAGGGATGGAGGACCTCAGATATGGGGATGGAGAAGCTCAGTTATGGGGGATGGAGGACCTAATTTATGGGGGATGATGGACCTTAGTTATGGGGATAGAGGAGCTTAGTTATGAGGGATGGAGGACCTCAGTTATGAGGAATGAAAAACCTCAGTTACGGGGGATGGCAGACCTCAGTTATGGGGAATGGAGAAGGTCAGTTATGGGGATGGAGGGCCTCAGTTATGGGGATGGAAGACCTAATTTAATAGGGATGGATGAGCTGAGTTATGGGAGAAGGAGAACCTCAGGTATGGGAGAAGGAGGAGCTCAGTTATGGGGGAAGGAGAACCTTATTTATGGGGAATGAAGGACCTTAGTTACTATATGAGGAATGGAAGCAGGGCCGGTACAAGGCAGGGGCGGAAGGGGCATGTGCCCTGGGCGGTACCATTTCCTTTAGGGGGGGCGCAGCCTGCAGGTGAAGTCCTGCCACGGCCGCCGCCCGCCAGGGTGTACAATACAACTACTGTCTACAGTGCATTTACAGCGCCCAGCGGCACTACTTCGTGCGCTCCTGCTTCCTCCCTTCCCTCAGCACACAACTACACTGTGTTACAGTTTACTCCCCTACGGAGGAGTGCTGTAGTCCCTGCCAGCGCCGCGACATCACTCACGGCCGGAGGTGAGGTGGGAGGACGCAGAGGAGCGCAGGGAGGAGGGAGCTGTGTCGGCGCGCTGTTACCTCGAGAAGCCAAGCTGAGGAGCTGTTGCCCGCCTGGCTGGCTCTAGTAGCTGCTGCTGGATTCTGGAAGGAAGCGAAGGTGGAAGATTGCAGTGCCAGTGTGTGCCAGTGTGTGCCAGTGTGTGTCAGTGTTCTGAGTCTGAACTTGTGTAAGTAAACACTAAAAAACAGATTAATAAATGGCTGGATTGGGGGAGGGGAGGAGGCTGAGGCGAGGTTAATGACCAGTAACCACCACTGCTGTTTAACCAAACCGGCCCATAGCCGAATGATGGCTACAGGGTGGTTGCTTAACTCTGGGAGGACGTACTATGACCCTCTCACAGCGCTGTGGGCTGTATGTGTAGTGCCCACAGCTCTGCTCAGTGACATCCAGCCATCCATCCATCCATGCTCAGCCATCCCTAATGCCCCGCAATACTCTGCAATACCCCACAATACTGTGCAATACTCTGCAATCCCCCACAATACTGTGCAATACTCTGCAATACCCCACAATACTCTGCAATACCCTGCATTACCCCGCAATACTCTGCAATACTCCACAATACTCTGCAATACTCCACAATACTGTGCAATACTCTGCAATACCCCGCAACACTGTGCAGTACTCTGCAATACTCCACAATACTGTGCAATACTCTGCAATACCTCACAATACTCTGCAATACCCCGCAATACCCTGCAATACTCTGCAATACCTCACAACACTGTGCAATACTCTGCAATACCCCGCAATACTCTGCAATACCCCGCAATACCCTGCAATACTCTGCAATACCCTGAAATACTGTGCAATACCCCACAATACTGTGCAATACTCTGCAATACCCCACAATACTGTGCAATACTCTGCAATACTCTACAGTACCCCGCAACACTGTGCAGTACTCTGCAATACTCCACAATACTGTGCAATACTCTGTAATACCCCTCAATACTCTGCAATACTCTTCAATACCCCACAATACTCTGCAATACTCTGCAATACTCTGCAATACCCCACAATACTCTGCAATACTCTGCAATACTCCACAATACTGTGCAATACTCTGTAATACCCCTCAATACTCTGCAATACCCCACAATACTCTGCAATACTCTGCAATACCCCACAATACTCTGCAGTACCCCGCAATACTCTGCAATACTCTGCAATACCCCACAACACTGTGCAATACTCTGCAATACCCCACAATACTGTGCAATACTCTGCAATACCCCACAATACTCTGCAGTACCCCGCAATACTCTGCAATACTCTGCAATACCCCACAACACTGTGCAATACTCTGCAATACCCCACAATACTGTGCAATACTCTGCAATACCCCACAATACTCTGCAGTACCCCGCAATACTTTGCAATACCCCGCAATACTGTGCAATACTCTGCAATACCCCACAATACTCTGCAGTACCCCGCAATACTTTGCAATACCCCGCAATACTGTGCAATACTCTGCAATACCCCACAACACTGTGCAATACTCTGCAATACCCCACAATACTGTGCAATACTCTGCAATACCCCACAATACTCTGCAGTACCCCGCAATACTTTGCAATACCCCGCAATACTGTGCAATACTCTGCAATACCCTGCAATACTTTGCAATACCCAGCCATACTCTGTGATACTTGGCGATACCCTGCCATACTCTGCAATACCCCACAATACTCTGCAATACTGTGCAATACCCCACAATACTCTGCAATACTCTGCAATACTCTGCAATACCCCACAATACTCTGCAATACTCTGCAATACCCCACAATACTCTGCAATACTCTGCAATACCCCGCAACACTGTGCAATACTCTGCCATACCCAGCCATACTCTGCAATACTCTGCAATACCCCGCAATACTGTGCAATACTCTGCAATACCCAGCCATACTCTGTGATACTTGGCGATACCCCGCCATACTCTGCAATACCCCACAATACTGTGCAATACTCTGCAATACCCCACAACACTGTGCAGTACTCTGCAATACCCCACAATACTCTGCAATACCCCACAATACTCTGCAATACTCTGTAATACCCAGCCATACTCTGCCATACCCCGCAATACTCTGCAATACTCTGTAATACCCCGCAATACTCTGCAATACCCCGCAATACTTTGCAATACCCCGCAATACTGTGCAATACTCTGCAATACCCTGAAATACTGTGCAATACCCCACAATACTGTGCAATACTCTACAATACCCCGCAATACTCTGCAATACCCCGCAACACTGTGCAATACTCTGCAATACCCTGCATTACCCCGCAATACTCTGCAATACTCTACAGTACCCCACAACACTGTGCAGTACTCTGCAATACCCCACAATACTGTGCAAAACTCTGTAATACCCCTCAATACTCTGCAATACCCCACAATACCCCGCAATACTCTGCAATACCCCACAATACTGTGCAATACTCTGCAATAGCCCGCAACACTGTGCAATACTCTGCAATACCCTGCCATACTCTGCAACACTGTGCAATACTCTGCAATACCCCGCCATACTCTGCAATACCCCACAACACTGTGCAATACCCTGCAATACCCTGAAATACATTGCAATACTCTGCAATACCCCGCAAAAATGTTCTTACAAGCTATCAGCGTGATGATTGAGGAGGAAGAGGATAATTACTCAGGGATAGTCACTCAGCATCAGCATAGGCAGTCTTTGACGGGATCTGAGATTTCAAAAAAAATTATTCGGTTACATCAGCATCAGGTGCTTGGTAGCTGGTGGTGATCCAAGACTGATTCATTTTTATGAAGGTCAGTCGATCGACTGAGTCGGTGGACAGACGCACCCTGTGACCCTGTACTCATTGATGGCCCTCAGCTGCGTGTGCAGCCGCTGTAGCATGGCCAATGTTGGGTTCCACCTGGTGGGCATGTCACAGTTTAGGCGGTTCTTGGGCAGGTTAAATTCCTTTTTGCCGAGCACTGGCATTATATGACTGACGGAAATGCACACAGACTTTCCTGGCCTGCCTCAGGACATCCTGTAAGCCCGGGTACCTGCCCTAGAACCGCTGCACCACCAAGTTAAGGACGTGAGCCAAACAGGACACATGGGACATTTGTCCCTGTCGGAGGGCGGAGAGGAGGTTGGTGCCATTGTCGCAAACCACCATTCCTGCGTGGCGTCAACCACCTCTGAACCTGCCTGAAATTTGCCTGGTACAATCTGACGTCGGTGAACTGATAGTAAATTGCACGCAAGTACTTGGCTGTGACACACCTAATTCTACACCCTCATTCCTCTCAGTGCAGGTCTCAGAGAGGACTAAAGGTATAGTGGGGTTGGAGATCTCAGCTGATGAGGAGCAAGGAGAGGTCCTCTTTGTTATTTGGTATGGGTTATTTAGGTACGCTTGCCAACGAACTGCATGGCAGGTCAACATATGTCTGATCAAGCATGTGGTGCCCAAGTGGGTGATGTTTTGGCCACGCGAGATACGCTTGAGACATATGTGGCAAATAGCAGTGATGCGATCTGATGCACTCGTCTCAAAAAAGGCCACACCAAAGAACTTTCTTTAAGTATGTAAACAGTAAAAAAGGGAGGACAGACCATATTGGCCCCATAAAGAATGAGGAAGGACATCTGGTTACAAAGGATGGGGAGATGGCAGAGGTATTGAATTTATTCTTCTCCTCAGTCTTCACGAGAGGCCCAGTTTTGGGCTTCAGTAACCAAAACTGCAGTGTTTATCCTCAGGACACAACACAGGAAGCACCTCTATGGTTAACAGAGGACAGAATTAGAATTAGACTTGGGAAACTTAACATTAATAAATCACCGGGACCAGATGGCTTGCATCCGAGGGTACTTAGGGAACTCAGTCAGGTGATTGCCAGACCGTTGTTACTAATTTTTACAGACAGTCTACTGACTGGAATGGTACCAGCTGATTGGAGAAAAGCCAATGTAGCACCAATATTTAAAAAGAGCCCAAAATACATCCCTGGGAATTACAAACCAGTTAGCCTAACATCAATAGTATGTAAACTCTTGGAGGGGATGATAAGGGACTGTATACAAGATTTTAGTAATAAAAACGATATCATTAGCAGTAATCAGCATGGATTCATGAAGAATCGTTCTTGCCAAACCAATCTATTAACCTTCTATGAGGAGGTAAGTTGCCATCTAGATAAAGGAAGGCCCGTAGATGTGGTGTATCTGGATTTTACAAAAGCATTTGACACAGTTTCCCATAAACGTTTACTGTACCAAATAAGGTGCGTTGGCATGGACCATAGGGTGAGTACATGGATTGAAAACTGGCTACAAGGGCGAGTTCAGAGGGTGGTGATAAATGGGGAGTACTCAGAATGGTCAGGGGTGGGTAGTGGGGTCCCCCAGGGTTCTGTGCTGGGACCAATCCTCTTTAATTTGTTCATAAACGATCTGGAGGATGGGATAAACAGTTCAATCTCTGTATTTGTAAGGAAAATGGCTGCACTTTGGTTCACTTGGTTCACTATATATATAGATTTTTGATAATAGGCCTGAACTCCTTTTTGAAACTCTTTTTATGCAAGGCTTTGACAATGTTTAAGTGGAAATTTTACTGCGAGCTGTCTGCAAAAACAGAAGGTTTGCGGTGACAGATCTTGTACATATGTACAGGAACAAGACAGGACATCTCACCACAAGTCTGGGCCTAATGCCAGGAGGCACCTTATCGAAAGTACCTTTAAAGGTTATTTCTATATTAAACTTTGGGGTAACTTTTTTTATTAGGTACTTTTTAAGCACGTCATCTAGCAGAAAGGTAATTGTCTTTTTTCTATATGCCATATACCATGTAACTTGTGATACTTGTACTCTTGTGATTGGATAAGCTAAGGGACCGCCCCTTGGTTTGCCCCTTATGATGTATATTGAATTGTTATCATATATACCAGGGAAAGAGAAACATAAAGATATATTTGCGATATCCAACTGACTTGTGTGGTGTCGTTCATATCAGAATTCCAATCGATTGAAGAGGCCTTCTTGATGTCCAAGTTCAGCTCGAGCAAGGAAAAGGTTTGGGGGCGCACTTGACCAGTTGACCAGTTGACCACTACCCTCACAAATGGTGTCAGAAGTGGGATATATATTCTGAAGTCCGGTGGTCAAGCCAAAGCCAAAAGAATTTTGGCCAAAGCCAAAAAAGGTAAGGTCTCTTTAAATTTCTTTTGCAAGGTGGTTTTCTTGTGCTTGACCGGACTTCAGAATATGTAAGGTCGGATCTGGTAAGGTCAAGTAGCTCGTCAAAATATAATAGGAAAGTTATTGTATAAGTGTCCCCGCTAGGTTGGCCAGGACTGGTAGAATATTGTAAATATTTTACTAAGAAATAGGACTGGACATCAAGAACGTCTATAATGTATTGATGCATGTATTGATGTATTGATGTATTAATTGAAATTAAGGTGGCCACCAAGGGTGAAAAATATCACGCAGGACGCTGCGATAATTTTAGTCTTGGATTGTTATTTGTGTCATAATCAGGTTCCTTTAAGACAGTAGGTGCTGTAAGAAGTTTTATAAAGATATCTGATGGAGTGTGCCAGAAAAACCCAAACCTCTTTGCTTGCCTTTCTTTCGCTTAGGAGATAAAATAAGTACATAAAATAAGGTAATCTGTTTGTCTGTGTGGAATTTGTCAGGTGTCATAAGGTAAGATGACACCTTTCCACTGCATTGTATTATCATTGTATTATAATGAAACGTAGAGTGATGTTATAATATTTGGTGATGTATTGATGCTGACTTTTAATGATTTATATATAAATGCTTTGACTCTAAAGTATAAGATATATATAGTTGGCAGGATGATTCTGGCATTGATGCAGTGAGTAAAAATATTTTCTTTGCAAGAATTATTTTCTTTATTATTTATTATTTATTATTTTCTTTGCCTTGCTGTAATCAGGCGTTCGGTGTCATCTTAGGGAAAGTTAAAAAAAAAAAAAAAAAGTGTCCTGATTGTATTACTGGTTTACACAAATTTGTGTTTCAAGAAGGATTGACAGTGCAGGGAGTAATGTCACTTATTGGAAGAGCAGGGGAGACTTATCAAGTCTGTCCTCGGTCTTTGAAGTATTGTGACATTAGGGACGTTTTTACCATTTAAAATACGGGTAGAGCGTTAACACTTTTTTAAGGTAATACATAAATTGGTAAGGCTAACTTTTGATTAAAACATGTTATTTGAATAATTCTTGTTGCTACTGACATCTCTTGCAAAGAGGAAGTCAGGTGCAAAATTTGGACATTTGCTTTTTGCCAACAGGGTACAAGTACTAATATCTCACTGACTGTAATAGATGGTGGGGAATTGTTTGTGGCATTAGTACTACCGCAATTGAAGGCACTGTTTGAACCTGTTGGCATACTGCAAAAAGGAATAAAGAGACTCAGTATCTAATTACAATGTTTAGAAAGAAAAAAAATAAATATATATGTTGTGGAGATCGGCTGGGCCGAGGCTCCCTATAGTATCCTAGCCCATACATTGTTCATGATGGGTTTAGCAGAGTCATGGGATGGTAAATTAAGGTTTAAATCTTACATACCACAACACAGAAATTGAAAGCTGCAGAGGCTGCACACGCTGTAGAAAGTCAGAATACAAAACACGTAGTTTTAAAGCAAGCAGAGAGCACAGAGAAAAAAAAAAAAGGAAGTAACTACGCAGTTAGTTAGTGCTCTAGGTTTCCTTTCATTACACGCCAGATTTAACACTTAAGATAAAATACACAGTCTTTTAATACAGACTTATTAAAGTCTGTCTTCAAAAAAAAAAAAAAACGATGAAAATTTTTTTTTATGTGAAGATTGTACGGAGGGTTGCTCTATAGGGATCAATGGAACTGATGTGGTACACAAAATTACACCTCTCCTAGAGGTCTGTGACTTGGAGAACAGAGTGTTAACCAAATCTAAGTTTGCAATATTACCACAATGTCCCCTATGCCTAATGGGCAGGGACCTAATGTCTAAATTAAAACTGAATATAACTTTTACAGCAGAAGGAGGGATTATTGCCAAATCCCCTCACTGTGATTTACAGATGCCAAAAAGACAAGATTTTCTGTGTTACTTCATGTCAGTTCCTACATACTTAGAAACACATCCCATCTGGGCAAAGTCCAAAACCGATGTAGGACACATACCTTGTACACCATATGTACCTACCTTCAAACCAGACACAGTACCCACATTCCAGAAACAATACCCTTTGCCAAAAGAAAAGATCATGGGACTTCAGCCTCTGATAGAAGAATACCTAACATTAGGTATTCTAAGGCCTATAATTAGTCCCTGGAACACACCAATTAATCCAGTAAGGAAGGCTAACGGGGAATGGAGGATGGTGCAGGATCTTAGGGTAGTCACCAAAAGTATACAACCCTTACCCCCACTAGTGGCAGACATTTCAGGGATATTCATCAATATTCCTGCACGGTCCTCCATATACACGGTACTAGACCTGTCAAATGCATTTTTCAGTATAGAAGTGCATGAGGACTTCCAAGACATCTTTTCTTTCACATGGTCCACCGAGCAGGCCGTTGGCCAGCAACTAACCTGGACCAGGCTTCCGCAAGGTTATGTGGACAGTCCAGCAGCCTTCTCAATGGTGCTTAAAGCCACCTTGGATGACTGGGTCCCCCCAATGAAATCCACACTCTTGCAGTATGTTGATGATCTACTGATATGTAGTGAAAGTAGGGCACAATGTGAGGTCGATTCCGAGAGTCTGATGTCGCACCTAGCACTCAAGGGTCATCTCGAGTCTAGAAAGAAGATTCAATGGGCCCAAGAGCAGGTAGAGTACCTGGGGTGCGTCATTGCAGAGGGAACACGGATGGTGTCTCCAAAACGGGTCGAAGCCCTCACTTGTCTCGGCCCACCAAAGGACAAAGCATCACTATTGTCCTTTCTAGGTTCAATAGTTTACTGCAGACAGTGGATTCCTGATTGTTCCTACTATGACTCTCTGCTAAGGCAGGCTACAACAGCACAGGCGCCAAAGCTGATTACATACACCCCAGAAATGACTGAAGCCTTTCAAATTCTTTTGAAATCACTAGCCTCGGCCCCGGCCCTCGGCTTGGCAAATTATGAAAAGCCCTATGCCCTATACTGTGTGGTCAGGGGTCATGCCTTTGCTGCAGTTCTAGCCCAAATGCATGGCACCCACTACCGCCCCGTAGCCTACATCTCAAAAAAATTACCAGTGACAGTCCAAGGGATGCCGGGCTGCTTGCAAGCGCTGGCAGCCTGTGCAATGACTGTAAAAGAAGCACAAAAGATCACTTTAGGGACTCCAACCACCCTATACACATCACACAGTGTCCTCCATTTGTTACAAAACATGAACATCCAACACATGACTACGCAACGTTCATCAGGGTATGAAATCATTCTTACAAACACGCACAACTTAACTGTCAAAAGCTGTGCTGAAGTAACACCGGCAATCAAACTCTTACACGCTTTGCTAAAACTCCCAGTCACTCCCCAAGACTGTCATGACTGTACACAAGAACTTCTCACTGTCACAGTACCTTGAAGAGATCTCACTGATCTGCCTAATCCAGACTACCCTAATGTCTTTATAGATGGTAGCTGCACACGTCCAGCAGACAATCAATACAAGACAGGCTATTCGGTGGTAATGCTACCGGATCTCATACTAGAAGATGGTTACCTCACTGGCGCAACCTCCGCACAACAAGCTGAGCTGTATGCACTCACCAGGGCATGTTTAATACACAAAGGAAAAAAGGTGAACATTTACACAGACAGTAGGTACGCATTCGGAGTCGAGCACGATTATTGCATGATCTGGTTTAGGCGTGGTTTCCGCACCGCAGATAACAAAAAAATAAATAACAGTGGTTACGTGTACGATCTAATTAATGCAATACAACAGCCCGATAAATTAAACATTGTCAAAGTTAAGGGACATGCCACTGACGGATCTCTAGAGTCACAGGGAAACGCTCTAGCAGACAGAGTAGCAAAAGCCGCAGCAGAAAGGCAGCCACAACCACATGACACAAAGCTCCTATTATTCCAGAATGACTTTAACACCCCCTCGTTCCAACACACGTCTGTACTCTTGCAAAAACAGGCATCGGCTGATGACCTGGACTACTGGAGCGATTCAGGTTTGACCAGAGACCCTACAGGTCTCTGGACAAACAAGGAGGGAGTCATAGGGATACCTAGAGCAGCAGCGCCCCTATTGCTGTCTTATCTCCACGGCCCAGGACATATAGGACCCAGACCACTCTTAAAAAAGTATGAAGACTGTTTTAGCACACACAAGGCATATGAATTAGTACAACAGCTTGTCTCTTCCTGTCTGACTTGTGCTCAGAACAATGTTCAGGGCCACCGACATGGGAAAAATGGACATTTGCCACCACCATTAGGCCCACTACAAGACTTACAGATAGACTTCACACATATGCCCAGGCAGAGAGGTAATCTCAAATATTTGTGCGTGCTGGTGGACAAATTTTCAGGTTGGCCCGAGATAATACCCGTTACAGGGGAAACCGCAGGCATTGCAGCCCAGTGTCTGATCAATCATTGGATCAGTCGATATGGACTTCCTGCCACCATATACTCTGACCAAGGTCCAGCATTTACTTCAAAATTGGTGAAAGAATTGACAAGGGTATTAGGGATACAGTGGAAGCTACATATCCCATACCACCCACAGAGTTCAGGGGTAGTGGAAAGAATGAATAGAACAATGAAAGAAAAACTAAAGAAGGCTACTAACGGTACTATGAAGGACTGGCTAAAATACCTGCCAGGGGTCCTCTTCCAGATAAGAACCACCCCCCACAGTAGGACAGGCTTATCCCCATATGAAATACTAATGGGAAGGCCGGCCCAAAAGAAAGCAATTGAGGGAGAGGAGGTTAATCTTTATTCCTTACAGGAAGAGCACGTGAAACATCTGGTAAGTAGCCTTACTGAAAACTATGACAAGGTAGCTGTCACTTTTCCTCCTCTTTCCACAGAACCTACACACCCCTTCATACCCGGTGACAGAGTCTTGATAAAGCAGCTTGCAGCAAGGAAGGTACCAGGGCCCATCTACCAAGGACCACAATGGATCCACACATCAAGGATAAAGAAAGCACCAAGCCTGGAAGCAAGCCAAGGATCACGAAAGAAAAAGAAACCAAGCCTAGAAGCAAGCCAAGGACCACAAAAGAAAGAGACATTGAACTCAAACCCCTGCCCAAGCCCTCTACTATCTCCACCCGAAAGCCCCCCAACCCCCCCCAATCCCTAGAGATCTTAAGCAATCCCTCTGCAGCACCCTCCCTAGAGGACTTGGGAGCCCCAGAAACATTAAGCAAACCCCCTGCAGCACCCTCCCTAAAGGACTCCGGAGCCCCAGAGACCTTAGACCTAATGACATTCGAGTAGTAGATGTTCAGGTATTTCCCCCAGGTTCTCAGGACCCACCTGAACAGCTCTGGAAATGTACCACTCGAATAATTTTAGTCTTTGCCATCCTGGTTACTCTTAAGATTATTCTGATAACTACCTTTGTATGTTGGATGACTAACAGTTGTAATTTTCAGCTCCCCTCTAATTATACTAACCGTACTCGGCGAGGTTTTATGGGAAATTCTATTTATCCCTGCTGCACTCAGATAGCCGGACAGATGTCCAAAGCCCAATCTCAAGGCGTTACGGGGTATCATATTCAAAGGAGGGATGGGAATTGTCACATAGCAGCCATTGTCTTTACAGCCAAATATAAGGGAGTATAAAGGACTTGGTGTATGGATCCCAATCATAAACCAAGTCAGAGCCAGGTGTCCAAGTTTAAAAAGGCCAAACTCAGAGATATAGGAATCAGCCAAGTTATTCAAAATAAAAGATCAAATTATGCTCCCTTTGCACCATTAAATGATACTAGTATGAAAAAGGCCCCCAAATCAGAATTCCAATTTTTAGAATCCAGAAGGGAACTCCTAAGACCAGACTTTAGAAGTATTAATAATGGGGCACAGCTAGATCCTGAAACTTATTCAGTACCCGGGACCTCACAACCAATAGTAAACCCCTTCTCTTTACAGGATACACCAGGAGTCCACAATTTAATCTTAATGGAGCAGGTAAAGACTTGTATAACGGTAGATTTTGCAGAGACACAGTAGTAAATTTTACACTGGTAGATTTGGGGCTCATAGCCAATGGGACACTAGATATAGAGGGACTTCTCACACACAACATAACAGACCCTGATGAACGCATTGGGAACATGTGCTCCTACAGTATTTCAAATTGTATGAAAGGGAATAGCTCGATCACAGAATCTTGGCTTATCAGCACACATATGAATAGTTCATGGATGGAGGAGCAGGAGGATGCGGCACCCTCCATAGGGGACTGGATGTGCCTAGTGGGACTAAGGTTCAACCTACATTCAACTGGGGATGTACCCGCCCCTCATATGCCCCACGGATGGATGGTGTGCTGCGGCCTTAGGTGCCACACCACCATCCCATATCCCCTTGATAGAAAGACCTCAGGGTGGTGCACCCTGGTAGAAATGATTCCTTTCATGGGTGCTACTCCAGGGGACTCCCCTGTTGAGATGATACAAGCACATGGTCATTTAGAGTTTGGGAGGCACAAAAGAGAGGTCACAACCTGGTGGGACAAGGTATTCGCTTCCATGGGAGGGGCAGGCATGTACAATGCACTAACAAAGGTAGATGAGTTTGGGGAACTAGTAGATTCCTGGATGAATAAAACATCAGCTGATGTGGGCTTCATCAATGAGGAATTGAGGAAAATCCTGTTTGAACAAGAAATAATCAAGCATCGTCAAGAAAGGATGATGATGGTATGACAGGGCTATGTGATGTGACAGGGGATAAAAGCCTATGTTGCACATATATGAACAACTTAACCAAACCAAGTGAAGATTTAGAGGTACCAGATTATTATGATATAATCAAAGGACACCAGGAGGAAAGGGCAAAGTTGCAGACACAAATGAGGAGATTGGGAGACTCTTGGAACCCACTCTCAGGAATTGGGGGTTGGTTCGGATCATTTTGGGATAGTGTAATGGGTTTCTTTAAAAAGGCAGGCATGATATTGATCATGATAGTACTCCTGGGTATCGCCATTTATGCCACTATTAAATTCCTATTCTATATAACCAGTAAAGTCCCTGATATTACAGCAAAGATTAAATCGGACTCTGAGCTCAAGGAAACTATGGCCATGTTCTACATTGACCCCCTCTACATTGAGCCAGAGGAAGCCACGGCTATGTTCTACACAGAACATACCTGGTACTCCAAACATTAGGAAATTTATGATCAGGGAGAATGAAATCCTCCCTGATCAAAGGAGGGATTGTAAGGAAAATGGCTGCACTTTGGTTCACTTGGTTCACTATATATATATATTTTTGATAATAGGCCTGAACTCCTTTTTGAAACTCTTTTTATGCAAGGCTTTGACAATGTTTAAGTGGAAATTTTACTGCGAGCTGTCTGCAAAAACAGAAGGTTTGCGGTGACAGATCTTGTACATATGTACAGGAACAAGACAGGACATCTCACCACAAGTCTGGGCCTAATGCCAGGAGGCACCTTATCGAAAGTACCTTTAAAGGTTATTTCTATATTAAACTTTGGGGTAACTTTTTTTATTAGGTACTTTTTAAGCACGTCATCTAGCAGAAAGGTAATTGTCTTTTTTCTATATGCCATATACCATGTAACTTGTGATACTTGTACTCTTGTGATTGGATAAGCTAAGGGACCGCCCCTTGGTTTGCCCCTTATGATGTATATTGAATTGTTATCATATATACCAGGGAAAGAGAAACATAAAGATATATTTGCGATATCCAACTGACTTGTGTGGTGTCGTTCATATCAGAATTCCAATCGATTGAAGAGGCCTTCTTGATGTCCAAGTTCAGCTCGAGCAAGGAAAAGGTTTGGGGGCGCACTTGACCAGTTGACCAGTTGACCACTACCCTCACAGTATTTGCAGACGATACTAAGCTAAGCAGGGCAATAACTTCTCTGCAGGATGTGGAAACCTACAAAAAGAGCTGAACAAATGAATGGGGGAGGGGCAACTACATGGCAAATGAGGTTCAAAGTAGAAAAATGTAAAATAATGCATTTGGGTGGCAAAAATATGAATGCTTTCTATAGACTGGGGGGAGAACCTCTGGGGGAATCTAGGATGGAAAAGGATGGACTTTACAATAAAGAAGTTTGGATTATAATTTCCTGGAGTGCGGCTGTCCGGATTTTCCCAATTGCACACAGCTGATACCAGATGGCATTTTTCCAGATTTGACAGCGGCACATGAAAGAACTCCTACTAGCCAACACCAGCCAAGCAAGTGCCACATGGCCAGATCTAGTGGGGTTCTGGGGTGGGCTTCACCCTCTCAAATTTCAGTTTGGCCCCCAAAAAAGCCCCCCGCCCTCAACTCCCCATATCTTCATCCAAAACCGTGTGCCTAGCCATCTCCCACCCCTGTGCTGTATACACACAGCCTAAAGACCCAGCACAAAGTTCACATCTGATCTTCTGCCTGACTTTTTCTGCTCTCAAGCTATCTTTAGGCCCCATTCACACATTGCGATTTAGAATTGTGGGCAGAATTGTCCTGATTCTTAATCACACTGCAATCATGGCAAAACTCACCATGTGTGTTGCGTCATTCTTAATGTCACCTCAAGCATGGTGATATTTTGCTGCTCAACAAAATTACTTGGCAGTCGAGACAAATTGCAGTGCGCAGAGCTTGCCCAAATAGGAGCTTCTTTTGGGCAACAGCTTTATGTGATGTGTATTGCCACAATCGGCACACATCAATCGTGACAAAATTGCACCGTGGTGATACTTATGTCAAGTCACCGTGCGCCAGAGGGGAGCGGGGTCACCGGGTTATTTAAGAACTGTCAGACGAGGAGCGCCATCACACAGCGGGAGCCTCCCTCCATGCCAGCATGGGTGTGGAGCGGCCCGGAGAAGAAAATGAAGAAGAGAAGAAGAGAAGAAGATGAAGAAGATGAAGAGAAGAGCGGGAGCCTCCCCCCCATGCCATGGGTGCGGAGCGGCCGAGGAGAAGAAGATAGAAGATGCTGCGGAGGAGATGCTGGACGAGAACACCGGAGGAAGAACCAAAAGAGCCAGAAGAACCAGAAGAACCAGAAGAAGATGAAGGAAGATAGAAGAAAGAAGAAGCATTTAAATAAAGGAATTGTCAAAAACTGTCTCTTGTCATTTTTAACATTTTTGACAGTTTTTTAGTGAAATGGTAGGGGTAAGTACCCCCTTACCAATTCACACAGGGGGGGCCGGGATCTGGGGGTCCCCTTGTTAAAGGGGGCTTCCAGATTCCGATAAGCCCCCCGCCCGCAGACCCCCACAACCACCGGCCAGGGTTGTGGGGATGAGGCCCTTGTCCTCATCAACATGGGGACAAGATGTTTTGGGGGGCTACCCCAAAGCACCCTCCCACTGTTGAGGGCATGTGGCCTGGTACAGTTCAGGAGGGGGCCGCACTCTTGTCCCCCCCCTCTTTTCCTGTGGCCTGCCAGGTTGCGTGCTCGGATAAGGGTCTGGTATGGATTTTTGGGGGGACCCCACGCCGTTTTTTTTGTTTTTTTTTTGGCGCGGGGTTCCCCTTAAAATCCATACCAGACCTGAAGGGTCTGGTATGGAATTTAGGGGGAACCCCATGTCATTTTTTTTTAAATGAGTTTTTTCCTTCAAAATGTCATTTTGCTGTCAGACTGTTCTAAACACGGGAAACATGCGCCCCTTTACAGGCATACTATAGACACCCCCCAGGTACGAAATTTAAAGGGATATTACACTTTTATTGTTTCACTTTAAGCATTATTAAATCATTGCTCCTGAAAAAACGGACGTTTTTAAAACTTTTTTTTGCATTGATCCATGTCCCCTGGGGCAGGACCCGGGTCCCCAAACACTTTTTATGACAATAACTTGCATATAAGCCTTTAAAATTAGCACTTTTGATTTCTCCCATAGACTTTTAAAGGGTGTTCCGCGGCATTCGAATTTGCCCCGAACACCCCAAATTGTTCACTGTTCGGCGAACTTGCGAACAGCCAATGTTCAAGTCGAGCATGAGTTCAACTCGAACTCGAAGCTCATCCCTAATTAAGAACATGAGCCATTGTTTGCAAAATCATCATCACAGTCTAGTTGCGCTGTCATCTGTGGATTGGGCGATCCTTATCTAAGGCTCTCCTGGCCAGTTTCATCCAGGTTTTCTGCTGATATCAGGCTTGTGGACTCCTGGACTCACTCCGATGGGAGGGGATCTCTAGTTACCTCATTTGAGTAAGCGATTAGCATGTATATGTATACATAATAGAAAATAGTAGTTTATTCAGAGTATTAAACAATCCATAACAACTTATGTACATGGGAGGAGCCTGTGATACTTATGTACATGGGAGGAGTCTGTGATACTTATGTACATGGGAGGAGTCTGTGATACTTATGTACATGGGAGGAGTCTGTGATACTTATGTACATGGGAGGAGCCTGTGATACTTATGTACATGGGAGGAGCCTGTGATACTTATGTACATGGGAGGAGCCTGTGATACTTATGTACATGGGAGGAGTCTGTGATACTTATGTACATGGGAGGAGTCTGTGATACTTATGTACATGGGAGGAGTCTGTGATCCTTATGTACATGGGAGGAGTCTGTGATGCTTATGTACATGGGAGGAGCCTGTGATACTTATGTACATGGGAGGAGTCTGTGATACTTATGTACATGGGAGGAGCCTGTGATACTTATGTACATGGGAGGAGTCTGTGATACTTATGTACATGGGGGGAGTCTGTGATCCTTATGTACATGGGAGGAGTCTGTGATACTTATGTACATGGGAGGAGTCTGTGATGCTTATGTACATGGAAGGAGCCTGTGATACTTATGTACATGGGAGGAGTCTGTGATCCTTATGTACATGGGAGGAGCCTGTAATACTTATGTACATGGGAGGAGTCTGTGATACTTACGTACATGGGAGGAGTCTGTGATACTTATGTACATGGGAGGAGTCTGTGATGCTTACGTACATGGGAGGAGTCTGTGATGCTTATGTACATGGGAGGAGTCTGTGATACTTATGTACATGGGAGGAGCCTGTGATACTTATGTACATGGGAGGAGTCTGTGATGCTTATGTACATGGGAGGAGCCTGTGATACTTATGTACATGGGAGGAGTCTGTGATACTTATGTACATGGGAGGAGCCTGTGATACTTATGTACATGGGAGGAGTCTGTGATACTTATGTACATGGGAGGAGCCTGTTATACTTATGTACATGGGAGGAGTCTGTGATGCTTATGTACATGGGAGGAGCCTGTGATACTTATGTACCTGGGAGGAGTCTGTGATGCTTATGTACATGGGAGGAGCTTGTGATACCTATGTACATGGGAGGAGTCTGTGATCCTTATGTACATGGGAGGAGCCTGTGATACTTATGTACATGGGAGGAGTCTGTGATGCTTATGTACATGGGAGGAGCCTGTGATACTTATGTACATGGGAGGAGTCTGTGATACTTATGTACATGGAAGGAGCCTGTGATACTTATGTACATGGGAGGAGCCTGTGATACTTATATACATGGGAGGAGCCTGTGATACTTATGTACATGGGAGGAGCCTGTGATACTTATGTACATGGGAGGAGTCTGTGATACTTATGTACATGGGAGGAGCCTGTGATCCTTATGTACATGGGAGGAGCCTGTGATGCTTATGTACATGGAAGGAGCCTGTGATACTTATGTACATGGGAGGAGTCTGTGATACTTATGTACATGGGAGGAGTCTGTGATACTTATGTACATGGGAGGAGCCTGTGATACTTATGTACATGGGAGGAGTCTGTGATACTTATGTACATGGGAGGAACCTGTGATACTTATGTACATGGGAGGAGCCTGTGATACTTATGTAAATGGGAGGAGCCTGTAATACTTATGTACATGGGAGGAGCCTGTGATACTTATGTACATGGGAGGAGTCTGTGATACTTATGTACATGGGAGGAACCTGTGATACTGAGAAAGTCCCACGACCATTGCTATTTTGTTTGTATATCCCATAGTTTGTGGAATAATATGCACTAATTTATTTATATAACAAATTTATTTAGGATTATTTATTTGTAAAACCTAAAAATTTTAAAAATATAACAGAAACTCAGAAAAAAGCATTTTTTTTTGTTTGTTTTTTTCAAACGTTTCGTTTTTTTGTCATTTATATAACAAACAAAAAAAACCCCATTGGGTTGTGAATAAAGTCCCGCGACCCATTGCTATTTTGTTTGTATATCCCTTATGCCGCGTACACACGGTCGGACTTTTCGTCTACAAAAGTCCGACAGCCTGCCCGACAGACTTCCGGCGGACTTTCGGCGGACTTGCGTCAGACTTTCTAACGAACGGACTTGCCTACACACGACCACACAAAAGTTCGACAGCCTAGTACGCGGTGACGTACACCAAGTCCGGCGAGACTATAAAACGGAAGTTCAATAGCCCGTACGACACCCTTTGGGCTCCTTCTGCTAATCTCGTGTTTATCTCGTGTTAGTAGAAGTTTGGTGAGAGACGATTCGCGCTTGTGAGACTCGTATTTTTCAGTTCGTTTTAACTGTTGTTCAGTCTGTGCTTGTGAGGTTTGTATCTGCTTTTCAGTGCGTTTGGTCAGTTGGCATTGAGAAATCTTTGTTTTATTGGCCGCTCGTTCCTGATTTTCAGGTCGCTCTTCACAGGCCTTGCTGTTCTTCAGTGCGTTCTGTTAAGTGCGTTCTGACCAGCCGACCGTTTTGAAGCCATGTTACCTGTACGTACTCGTCGTCGAGCTCGTGCATTGTATGTGTTTGGTGCTGTAGTTTATTCTTCAGACCAAGACCAGTCCATGAACAGGGTGAGGAGGAGTTCATGGACCAAGAATTGGTTGCTCCAGCGTGACCAGTTCTGTCACATGCCATTGCTCCGTGAGATCCGTGAGAATAATCCTGAGTATTTCAGGTACTTTCTCCGGATGACGGATCCCGTATTTCACCGTTTGTTGGCTTTGCTGACCCCCTATATCAGCAGGCAGGATACCTGCATGAGGCAAGCCATCACTCCGGAGCAGAGGCTAGTTTCCATGTTGCAGTACTTGGTGACAGGGAGAAGCCTGCAGGACCTCAAGTTCTCGACAGGCATCTCCCCCCAGGCTCTGGGGATCATTATCCCAGAGACCTGTTCTGCCATCATCCAGGTCCTGCAGAAGGACTATATTAAGGTAAGATATTTTTCTTTTATTAGCATCACATGTTCTTTTATTTATTCTTTGATAATGTAATGTATTTCTTAGCTCAAACACTACTTACCATCATTGCAATATAGTGTGAATGTCCCCTTTTTCTCCTCACGCATGCTGGATTTTTTTCCTGTTCTTTTTTGTCATGCATGTATATTTTCCTTCAATAACCTCCCCAGCATACAATGCTGGGCACATATCCACATAGTCTACTCAGTTTGAATGTATTTTGTCAGCTGCATTGTATTTTGTTTCCCCTAAACTCTATTCAAATAGTGTGCATATAATTAGCTTGATTTCCCACCCCCCCCACCTAAACTCTATCCAAATAGTGTGCATGTAATTAGCTTGATTTCCCACCCCCCCCCCCCCACCTAAACTCTATCCAAATAGTGTGCATGTAATTAGCTTGATTTCCCAACCCCCCCCCCACCTAAACTCCATCCAAATAGTGTGCATGTAATTAGCTTGATTTCCCAACCCCCCCCCCCCACCTAAACTCCATCCAAATAGTGTGCATGTAATTAGCTTGATTTCCCAACCCCCCCACCTAAACTCTATCCAAATAGTATGCATATAATTAGCTTGATTTCCAACCCCCCCCCCCTTAATAATTTGCTAGAATGTTCTGTGGTCTTGATTTTTACAAAGCAAATATATGTTGCACTTTGCAAAATGCATGTGCACTCTACAAGTGCATTTGTTCCAGTGCTTTAGTAAATGAGCAGAAGCTCTGCTGATTTCCATCATCAAATCATATACAAGCCACAAAGTGTTTTGATGAATTGCCCTTGCATGTGATTGTGTACTCCTTGCAACATGAAAGCCTTTTTACCTTACCTCATTTACTTTAAGCTGGGGAGCAACTGCACTTGCAGAGTGGGACAACTGCACAGTCTTGTAGCCTTTTTAGTCCATAAATCCCTGTGTGTCCTTAAACTTTTTTTTAATTTCACCACCCCCTAAAATGTAATCAATGTTCTATCAGAGGGGGTGAGCAATCTGATAAGTGTGCCTTCCCATATTATTTCTTCCAGAAGAATTAAATTATTTAATGTTATACTGATGCTGGGCAATAATGTTTTTAATTGTATAATGTTCTTGCCATGTTATATTCAAAATTACTGATTTTTGTTTTCTTGTTTGATTCCCCAGTTTCCTTCAACGCCACAGGAATGGAAGACTCTGGCATCCCATTTTGCCACCCGTTGGGACTTTCCCAATTGTGGAAGGGCTATAGATGGGAAACATGTCCTCATCGTGCCACCACCCCATTCGGGGTCATACTATTTTAATTATAAGGGGTTCCACAGTATAGTTTTAATGGCGGTGGTGTCGGCACACTATGAATTTCTATATGTGGACGTGGGGAAGAATGGCCGGATGTCGGATGGAGGAGTATTTGCCCAGACAGAGTTCTGCCAGCGTCTCCAGAGGGGTGGCCTGGGATTGCCACCTGATGCGGATAACCTGGAAGGACTCCCCTTTGTCTTCATTGCCGATGAAGCCTTCGCTCTGAGCAAGCACCTCATGAGGCCATTCCCCCAAAGAACCCTCACCCCGGAGAGGAGGGTTTTTAATTACCGGCTGGCCAGAGCTAGAAGAGTGGTTGAGAATGCGTTTGGGATTCTGGCCAGCCGGTTCCGCCTGTTTCAAACAGCCATTAATTTGGCGGAATACAAACTTAATTTTATAATTTTATCATGCTGCATCCTGCACAACTTTTTGCACAAACATTCACAAAATTATATTGTGCCAGTTGGGCCTGAGGCCGGACTTATTAGCAGTGACAATCTTACGGGCCTGGATAATGTCCGTACTGGCTTGGCCCCCCAAAGTGCCCGTCAAGTTAGACAGCAATATGTTAATTATTTTATGGGTAGGGGGGCCATTGCAATGGGCCAGGATATTTAAAGATTTAAAATAAAAAAAACTTGATGAAATCTTGAATTATATTTATTGCTTGCCTTTCTTTTGGGCTTTCTCCTAGGTTATGGTCGAGCAGTTGTAGTGCCAACTGTATTTTCCTTGTAAATTTCTAAATAAGCTCCATTGTCACAGTAAACAACTTTTTTCAATTTAAACAAACTTATACTGAGCATTGAAAAAACAAACCACACAGTTATTTAATTCAAAGCAGATGTTTTTAATCTTTGGTATCCATTCAGTTATGCATTTAGTATAAAATGTTAATAGCCAAAAATATAATGATATATTAATAAATTTAGAATAATATAATATAATATAATTATAGTTAAAGATTTTTAGATAATCAAAAATAAAATTTTTTGGGCATTTTGATTTTAGCAAACAGGCCTTTTTTTTTTTTTTGGTTTTTAAAATCCATTTTTTATTTTTATTTATTTATTTATTTTTTTAAAATTTTTTTGTTAAAAAACCTTTTTTTTGTTTTTTGGTTTTTAAAATCCTTTTTTTTTTTAAAAAAAAACCTTTTTTTTTTTTTGGTTTTTTAAAAACATTTTTTTGTATTTTTTTTGGTTTTTTAATTTTTTTTAATTTTTTTTTTTGTGTTTTCTAAAAACAGGCCTCCTTTTTTAAATGTTGTTAAACAGGCATATCATTTAACAGAAAATAGTAAAGAGAAGGCCCAGAATGGGGTCAGCAAACCAGGAAATGAAGGACATGATCGATGTTTTGGGGTTTCAAAAAGGGCATTTAGATTCGACCCAAAACATCAATCATGTCCTTCATTTCCTGCTGCATACGATCCAGCTGATTACGCATTTGATCGATCTCCCCATTCCAGGCCATTATTTGAGCAATTAGCCGTTGGGCACTGTCTGTGGTGAAATAGTCACTTGGACCTAAAGTGGAATGAAACAAAAAAATGTGTTTAGAAATATGCACACATACATAGTTTACTTTACCATAAAGCTGTTGTCTCAGACACTGACCTGGTGGGGTGCCCATGTCGCATAATTCCTCCACATCCTCGGGGGTGGCGCTGTTGCTTGAGTCAAGCACAACCAGATCACCTAAAATAGAGTAAAAAAATTACATAAAAGAAAAGGCAGCCATGCATAGATTACCGTAAGCTGGTGTGTCAGACACTCACCTGGTGGGGTGCCCATGTCGCCCACCTCTCCTTCCTCCACATCCTCAGTGGGGCTTGGGCTGATTTCCCAAGTATGTTCTTTTGCTTGGGGGGGACTGTGTTCTTCTTGGCTGAGTGTTTTTTTCCCCTATGTCAACCAAAAAAATGAATATACTTAGCACACAGATATTTTAGTACATAGTAATCTTCAAACATTTCTAGTGAAGTGGTGTACAAATTGTCTGTTTGTGTAGAGTTCCTAGTTGACTTAAAGATTTTAATTTCTAAAGACATATCGAGATAGATAGATATCAATATCTAAATATAGCTTAAAATCTTGATCTCTCTCTCTCTATATATCTATAAATAAATATAAATATCAAACAAAATCTAAATATAAAAATATATATTAATTTAAATATTAAAAAAAACATTACATAAATATCTATATCTATCTATATCTATATCTATATATATACATACATATATATATACATATATATATATATACATACATACATACATACATACATACATACATATATATATATATATATATATATATATATATATATATATATATATATATACATATATATATATATATATATATATCTATATATCTATAGATATGTAACGAGGTTTATTAAAAGATCGTTTCAAATATACGAGGTAATCAACACAAGATGAAAACACAAGTACTTACTTTTTTTCAGCACTTTACGGATCCGTCTGTACTGATCCGGCTCCCGGAGTTTGAGGTCAGACCATCTTTTTCGAATTTGATCCTTTGAACGTTGTACCCCAAAATAAGCCTGTAAGGTCTTCACCACCTTCGCCATTATTTTGGCTTTGCGCAAATTTGGCCGGGCGTACGGCCCATACTTCCCATCATAGTCCTTTTTTTTAAGAATGGCCACCATTTCCACCATCTCTTTAAAGGACATATTGGAGGCCTTAAATCTAGGCCTCACAGATCTTGACGTTCCGGCCTCCGGGCTTTCTTCGCTACCTGAGGTAGTGCACACCTGATGTGTCTCCACCATTATTCACCCCACTACGCGCCGTAAATAAAAAAGGGGCGGAGAACGTGAGTTAAAATCGAACGTCAGGGGCGGGCGACGCAGGCGGAGTTTCACACATGCGTAGTGTATAAAGAGGGGCCTTGCACACGCGTCGTACGTACGTTCTTTGCGTAGAGTCAAGGGCGGGTTATATGCGTAAACAAAAAGAACGTCAGGGGCGGGCCAAGTAGGCGTAGTATTACGCATGTGCAGTGTATAAAGCGCTGTTACGTATTGTGTCGTACGTACGTTCTGTGCGTAGGTGATAGTGGACCGGGACGCTACTAAACGAAGGTAATTTTAAATTTATACATATGGTCATGACTTTGTAGCAAGCGGCCTATATGGCTTGACAGATTGATGAGGCCTACATAGGGATAAGATGATGAGGGTTTAGCAGAAACCTAATAAGTGTTTTTTGTCTTGTGACTTTATCTTTTACAGACATTATGAATCCCCTATTTAAGGATCCAGATTTCATTACAGCTTTTATTTCTAAATATAGAGAGATGAGGAATCTGTGGGAGGTGAAACACCCTCAGGATTATTTAAAGCATGTGAGGAAGTCAAGGCTGGAGAGACTTCTGTCCTTTGTCCAGGCGACCATCCCGGAAGCAACAATGGAGACATTGCTCAAGAAAATTGGGGTCTTGAGGAACATGTATAAGAGGGAGCATAAGAAGATCCAGGAATCAATGAGATCAGGAGCATCAGCAGATGATGTTTATGTACCCAGGCTGTGGTACTACAAACAACTCCGTTTTCTTGATGACCAGACTGAAGCCAGGGCATCACTTTCAACCCTTCCCTCCACCCTTCCATGTACCCTTCCATGTACCCTTCCCTCCACCCTTCCCTCCACCCTTCCCTCCATCCTTCCATGTACCCTTCACTCCACCCTTCCCTCCACCCTTCCATGTACCCTTCCCACCACCCTTCCATGTACCCTGCCCTCCACCCTTCCCTCCACCCTTCCATGTACCCTTCCCTCCACCCTACCCTCCACCCTTCAATGTACCCTTCCATGTACCCTTCCCTCCACCCTTCCATGTACCCTTCCATGTACCCTTCCCTCCACCCTTCCATGTACCCTTCCCTCCACCCTTCTCTCCACCCTTCCATGTACCCTTCCCACCACCCTTCCCTCCACCCTTCCATGTACCCTTCCCTCCACCCTTCCCTCCACCCTTCCATGTACCCTTCCCACCACCCTTCCCTCCACCCTTCCATGTACCCTTCCCACCACCCTTCCCTCCACCCTTCCATGTACCCTTCCCTCCACCCTTCCCTCCACCCTTCTCTCCACCCTTCCATGTACCCTTCCCACCACCCTTCCCTCCACCCTTCCATGTACCCTTCCCACTACCCTTCCCTCCACCCTTCCATGTACCCTTCCCTCCACCCTTCCCTCCACCCTTCCCTCCACCCTTCCCACCACCCTTCCCTCCACCCTTCCATGTACCCTTCCCTCCACCCTTCCCTCCACCCTTCCATGTACCCTTCCCACCACCCTTCCCTCCACCCTTCCATGCACCCTTCCCACCACCCTTCCCTCCACCCTTCCATGTACCCTTCCCTCCACCCTTCCCTCCACCCTTCTCTCCACCCTTCCATGTACCCTTCCCACCACCCTTCCCTCCACCCTTCCATGTACCCTTCCCTCCACCCTTCCCTCCACCCTTCCCTCCACCCTTCCATGTACCCTTCCCACTACCCTTCCCTCCACCCTTCCATGTTCCCTTCCCTCCACCCTTCCCTCCACCCTTCCATGTACCCTTCCCTCCACCCTTCCCTCCACCCTTCCATGTACCCTTCCCTCCACCCTTCCCTCCACCCTTCCATGTACCCTTCCATGCACCCTTCCCTCCACCCCAGCAGAGGCTGATGAGGAGCAAGCTGGGTCTTCCATCCTGGATGAACCGGATATGACCATCTGGAGTCAGGTAAATTATTTTAACAAATATTTACTGTCCTAATATTAATGATGTTAACTGGATGTTATAATTGTCTAAAATAATTTTGCCCTCTAAATGATGTATACATATCAATTGACAGTAGTGGCTAAATATGTTTGGCACCTGCTTCAAAAAATTAGGGTGTCTGATTAGATTCTTTTATTAAAGAGATGAATTCACATTGAATTTTCTAGTCATAAGAAGCAAATTGTGTGTCATTGATGAACCCAAAAAAATATACTAAAACTATGTCCTTTTTTTATACACAGGATGAGTCCATCCAGGAGGAATGTGGGGAAAGTGGCAGGCAGGAGGAGACCGGGCCCAAGGACAGCCTGGAGGAGGCCGGATTCACCATCATCCTGGAGGAGGCCGGATTCACCATCATCCTGGAGGAGGCCGGATTCACCATCATCCTGGAGGAGGCCGTATTCACCATCATCCTGGAGGAGACCGGATTCACCATCATCCTGGAGGAGGCCGGATTCACCATCATCCTGGAGGAGGCCGGATTCACCATCATCCTGGAGGAGGCCGGATTCACCATCATCCTGGAGGAGGCTGGGCCCAGTGTCAGGCAGGAGGTGGCTGGGCCCAGTGAGGTGGCTGGGCCCAGTAGGAGCCTGACCGAATAACAAGTGCCTCCCCTCCGCCTTCCCAAAAAAAGGGCCAGGAAGGGGACGGTCACACAGGAGGCATCCCTGTGCCTCATGCAAGAGGCCACCCGTTTTTTAAGGAGCCCCCCCCCGAAGCGGAAGAGTCCTATGGCTGCTACTTAGCCAGAAGGCTTCTTCAAATGGATTGGGAGCAGCGCCTCATTTGCGAGCGACTATTTGGGGAAACAATCCAGAAAGGGCTGCAGGGCACGCTAACAAGAAACACCCAACTACATGAGGCAGCCCCCCCTCCTCCTCCTCCTCCTCCTCCTCCTCCTGCCACAACTGAAACACCAGAGCCACAGCCTCCAAAGAAGGCTACAGGGAAGGCTGCAGGGAAGGCTACAGGGAAGGCTGCAGGGAAGGCTGCAGGGCAGCGTGGAGGAAAGGCTGCAGGGAAGGCTGCAGGGAAGGCTGCAGGGCAGCGTGGAGGAAAGGCTGCAGGGAAGGCTGCAGGGAAGGCTGCAGGGCAGCATGGAGGGAAGGCTGCAGGGAAGGCTGCAGGGAAGGCTGCAGGGCAGCATGGAGGGAAGGCTGCAGGGAAGGCTACAGGGAAGGCTGCAGGGAAGGCTGCAGGGCAGCGTGGAGGAAAGGCTGCAGGGAAGGCTGCAGGGAAGGCTACAGGAAAGGCTACAGGGAAGGCTGCAGGGAAGGCTGCAGGGAAGGCTGCAGAGAAGGCTACAGGGAAGGCTACAGGGAAGGCTGCAGGGAAGGCTACAGGGAAGGCTACAGGGAAGGCTGCAGGGAAGGCTGCAGGGAAGGCTGCAGAGAAGGCTACAGGGAAGGCTACAGGGAAGGCTGCAGGGAAGGCTACAGGGAAGGCTACAGGGAAGGCTGCAGGGAAGGCTACAGGGAAGGCTGCAGGGAAGGCTGCAGGGAAGGCTGCAGAGAAGGCTACAGGGAAGGCTACAGGGAAGGATGCAGGGAAGGCTGCAGGGAAGGCTACAGGGAAGGCTACAGGGAAGGCTGCAGGGAAGGCTGCA
This sequence comes from Lithobates clamitans, assembly GCA_037952925.1. Taxonomy (NCBI): domain Eukaryota; kingdom Metazoa; phylum Chordata; class Amphibia; order Anura; family Ranidae; genus Lithobates; species Lithobates clamitans. The sequence goes on from JBBGZY010001491.1 coordinate 107,349, forward strand.
GGGAAGGCTATAGGGAAGGCTACAGGGAAGGCTACAGGGAAGGCTGCAGGGAAGGCTACAGGGAAGGCTGCAGGGAAGGCTGCAGGGAAGGCTATAGGGAAGGCTACAGGGAAGGCTACAGGGAAGGCTGCAGGGAAGGCTGCAGGGCAGCGTGGAGGAAAGGCTGCAGGGAAGGCTGCAGGGAAGGCTGCAGGGAAGGCTACAGGGAAGGCTGCAGGGAAGGCTGCAGGGAAGGCTGCAGAGAAGGCTACAGGGAAGGCTACAGGGAAGGATGCAGGGAAGGCTGCAGGGAAGGCTATAGGGAAGGCTACAGGGAAGGCTACAGGGAAGGCTGCAGGGAAGGCTGCAGGGCAGCGTGGAGGAAAGGCTGCAGGGAAGGCTGCAGGGAAGGCTGCAGGGAAGGCTACAGGGAAGGCTGCAGGGAAGGCTGCAGGGAAGGCTGCAGAGAAGGCTACAGGGAAGGCTACAGGGAAAGCTGCAGGGAAGGCTGCAGGGAAGGCTATAGGGAAGGCTACAGGGAAGGCTACAGGGAAGGCTGCAGGGAAGGCTGCAGAGAAGGCTGCAGGAAAGGCTACAGGGAAGGCTGCAGGGAAGGCTGCAGGGAAGGCTGCAGAGAAGGCTACAGGGAAGGCTACAGGGAAAGCTGCAGGGAAGGCTGCAGGGAAGGCTATAGGGAAGGCTACAGGGAAGGCTACAGGGAAGGCTGCAGGGAAGGCTGCAGGGCAGCGTGGAGGAAAGGCTGCAGGGAAGGCTGCAGGGAAGGCTGCAGGGAAGGCTACAGGGAAGGCTACAGGGAAAGCTGCAGGGAAGGCTGCAGGGAAGGCTACAGGGAAGGCTGCAGGGAAGGCTGCAGGGAAGGCTACAGGGAAGGCTGCAGGGAAGGCTGCAGGGAAGGCTGCAGGGAAGGCTACAGGGAAGGCTGCAGGGAAGGCTGCAGGGAAGGCTGCAGGGAAGGCTGCAGGGAAGGCTACAGGGAAGGCTGCAGGGAAGGCTACAGGGAAGGCTGCAGGGAAGGCTGCAGGGCAGCGTGGAGGAAAGGCTGCAGGGAAGGCTGCAGGGAAGGCTGCAGGGAAGGCTACAGGGAAGGCTGCAGGGAAGGCTGCAGGGCAGCGTGGAGGAAAGGCTGCAGGGAAGAGAAGAAAGTGATGACCTGGGTTCAGTCTGGTCTGACAGAAGACGCAGGCTGTTGTAGTACCACAGTCTGGGGACATCTAGATCATCTGCTGGTGCTGTTGATCTCTGGGATTCCTGGATCAGATTGTGCTCCCTCTTATATGGACTCCTCAAGATCCCAATTTTCTTGTCCACCGACTTTTTCCAGCGTTGACTTCCTCTTTATTTTATTTAGACCATAAATAAATGGATCTTTTTGAGTTTATGAAAACACTTTATGTGTTTTATTTTAAATCATTGATTTTACACACAATGTTAAATTAACAAGGGACAACAATCTCACTGAGTTTGCAAAAACACACCAAAAATACATTAATAATGTTAATAATGTTCAAGTGGTAAGTCCTTTAAAAAAAAAATGATACATAACCAAAAACGGTTATTTGGGTTAACTTTATATACAAAAAATAAAAAATCACTATAAAAACAAAAATAGTAATGGGTTCTTTGTGGTAACTTTACAAACAAAAACAAAAAATAAAAACATAGATAAACATAAAAAAAGTTCGACAACAATCATAAAATAAATATCTGGATAAAAATTACAAGAAAAGATGACTCCACCAAAAAAAAAAACAAGTGAAAAAAGTATTATTAGTATGGAAACATTGTTTTTAAAAAGCATACTATATCATTCATGAGATCCAAGAGAAAAAGAATTCAGAAATCAGTTTGGCAGAACTCTGTTTGAATATGAACAGAAAAACATCTTCGTTCTTTAGAACATTCGTAAAGAAGAAATAAAATGCGCTGCATTCAACGATCACAGATTTTGCAGCGTGATGAATGTGCTACCTACAATACGAACACTAGTTTTACTAGACCGAGTGCTTCCGTTTAGTTTTTGCTTATGAGCATGCGTCGTTTTTTTGTCCGTAGGACTAGCATACAGACGAGCGGATTTCTGGGTCCGTCGTAGTTACGACGTAAAGATTTGAGGCATGTTTCAAATCTAAAGTCCGTCGGATTTGAGGCTGAAAAAGTCCGCTGAAAGTCCGGGGAAGCCCACACACGATCGGATTGCCAGCCAGCTTTAGTCCGTCAGCGTCCGTTGGACTTTTGTAGACGAAAAGTCCAACGTGTACGCGGCATTAGTGTGTGGTCTCTAGAACTTTCCTACTAAATAATATACTAAATAATATACAATGATTTGGGGGATTTTCAACAAACAAAAAATTCAGCAGAATACATTTTGGCGCAATTTTATTTAAGATTACATATTTGTAACATTTTTACATTTTTTTTAAATATAACAGAAAGAAAAAAAAATGATAAGAAATAAAATTTAGTTTTTTTCAAAATTTTCAGGATTTTGTCATTTAAAAAAAAGCCCAGAGGTGATTAAATACCACCAAAAGAAAGCTCTATTTGTTTTAAAAAAAGATACAAATGTAAATTTGTTACAGTGTTGTATGACTGAGTAATTGTCGTTCAAAATGTGAGAGGGCTGAAATCTGAACATTGTCCTGGACAGGAAAGGGAAAAAAAGAAATGCTCTGAAGGGGTTAATATGACATTTATTAGTTCTATGTATACATCGGAGACAATTATAGAGGAAGAGAAGGGTGGGGCCCCCAACACGGGGCCAGCCGGAGCTCTGCAGGAAAATCTTTTCATTGAACCCTTTACTTGTCCCGCCTTCCCCATCAGAGGTGACCAATCATATAACAGAGATCAGCGCCCGTGATCCCCCAATGGATTTATCATTATCATTGGGGTAAAATCAGGAAGAAGATATCTCTGGAAGAAGGCAAACATTGATTAGTAATTATTATAATACAGCTGATTATTGTGTATTGATCATTGATTTGGGCAGCAGAGCTGTGAGATATCGGCCACCTAGGCCATGGCGTCATGTTGTCACATTAATAATACATTTAGTTTTATATAAACAGCTCTATAGGTCACAGATCAGCAGCTCTGGGCCACATATTCCTATACACAGGACCGGGGCAAGGGTGGGGCAGAAGGGGCGGCTGCCCTGGGCACTGTGGTAACATGTGAGTTGGGGGGGGGTTTGTTGGGTGGGTGAATTTGGGGGGCGGCAGGGTGTAATAATTGTTCTAGGAATGGAAACTTGGGGGGTGTGTGCAAGGAGTTGTTATTTAGGGGGATTTGTGTTGGGAGGGTGATGGGGGGAAGAGGACTTCTGTTATAGGCATTTGGGGGGTCTATGCTAAAAGAGGTGATATAGTAGGAGGGGAGGGGGAAGGGAAATGTTCTGAGAGGGAATTTTTTGAGGGGATTTGTGCTAGCACGTATGAATGGGGGTGATTTCTGCTAGGAGGGGAAATTTGGGAGGTGGGGAAGATTTGTACTTGGAGGGGGGGAACTTGTGCTAGAAGGAGGAATGTGGGGGTGGCAGTGGGTAAGAATCAGGGCTTTTTTCCAGCAGGAACGTGGAGGAACGCAGTTCCGGCACCTCCACAACTGAATGTATTTTTTGGCAGGGATTGCTGGGGTGTGCTGGAGGGTCTATTGATACTGGTTGCTGGGGATCTGTTGTCATTGTTGGGAGTCTATTTTTGTGTGGGGGGGGTCTATTGTTATTGGGCAGGTCTATTGTTGCTGGCAGGGGTTCTACTGTTGCTGGGAAAGATCTACTATTGAGAGAGAGGTCTACTGTTGCTGGCTGCTGGAGGATCTGTTGTTGCTGGTGGGGTCTATTGTTGTTGGGGTGGTATTTTGTTGCGGGAGGGCTCATTGTTGCTAGGGGGGGAGGTCTGTTGTTGTGTGTGGGATTCTTTTGTTGCTGGAGGGTCTACTGTTGCTGGGGTGGGGTCTATCAAATTCCATACAAATTATTTAGTAGCACAAAATGGTACTTGGTTTTGTATTCTCTAAAAGAGCCGATTATGGGAAGTGGGTAGGGGTTGGAGCCAAGAGACAGTGCTCAGAGGTGGGTAGGGGGCAGAGACGAAGGGTGACTCAGGAGGAGGGAGTTCCTGCACCTATTTTCTGAGAAAAAAAAGCCCTGGTAAGAATAGTTCTAGGAGGAGAAATTGGGGGGGTTTGTGCTAGGATTGGTGATTTAGGGGGATTTGTGTTGGGAGGGGGATGGGGAAGAGGACTTCTGCTAGAAGAGGGGATATAGTAGAGGGGAAGGGAAAATGTTTTGGGAGGGGATTTTTTAAGGGGGACGGGGGAATTCGTGCTATGAGGAGTAATTTGGGAGGGCGGAGTATTTGTGGTAGGAACAGGTTGGAGGGGGACTTGTGCTGGGGGGGTAGAAGTGAGGGAATAGGATGTGTAGTAGGAGGGGAAATCTGAGGGGCGGAGAATGTGTGCAAGGATTTTTTTTTTTGGGGGGGCATTTGTGCTGGGGTGATTTGTAGGATTTGTGCTGGGAGGGGGATTTCAGCAGAAGTGGCGGATATGTACTGGGAGGAGGGGGAATTTATTCTTGGGGGGTAATCATGCAGATTAGCGCTCAATTTTTTTTTGGGGGGGGGTTTGCTGACATAATGCTCATACATCTTAGGGGGGGGGGGCAGTTTGGCATGTTCCCCCTAGGCTCTAGATGACCTTGTCCTGGCACTGCCTGTACAAAACATACACCCAGTATATGAAACATTGTAGTTGCATATATAAAATTTTATATTACATAATTTTTTTCTAAAACCCAAACTATATTTTTTGTTTTGAATAGAGTAAGGAAGGATAAACCCCACCATTATTTTTTGTGTTGGTCCCATTGGATAGACTTCCCCTCACTTCCTGTCTCGGAGACACAACAGGAAGTGAGAGGAAGTCTCTTCTAATAAAGAAGGTAGACAATAGTTGTTGTCTCTGGAACAGGTGACCCCATTAGAAGATATTCCCTCTTCTGCTGACAACTCAGCAATTTGGGTTTCCCAAAATGTTCACCAGAAAATACGGAGGGGGCGAATCTCCCCAGCGGGGGGCATAGATGGCAATAAGACCCAACAGAGGGTCTAACCCTTCCACCCTCGATCCAAACTAAAAAGAAGCTAGGTAGAGTGTTATGGGCAGTGTGCGTCTGAGTGTTGGGGGTCCTTCAAGTGCAATTTTCAATTTTCCTCCAATCTGATCCCTTCTTTATGTGATGTCACCAGTTTCTGGGAAGATTTCTCATTCATGATCATTTATCGTCCTCCCCCCACATATCTTTACATAACCATAATCATGCCACACACCAATCACAACATGGAGGGGCTCAGTGAAGGTGGCGGTGAAGGTGTGGAGGTGTCTGACGGGGACAGTTGTATAATAGAAGGAGATGTTCCCGGCCTCGTAATCCAGATACATCCTGATTATATTACTGCTAGCACTATAACAGTACTTGTGTTCATCCGATCCCCCTTTAATATTGTACTTATGTATACCCCAGTATTTGTTCTTGTATGGCCCTAGGTCAGGGTGGTCCTCTTTTTCACATAATTCAGCATTCCAGGTTCTTTTTACACTGGGGTAACACATCCCGATATCCCATTTACCTGATCCCCGAACGTCCACCTCCCAGACATGCCGACCTGAGGAGAAACTCTGACTGCTCATTACCTGAGAAAACTCACACCTCTTTGGTGTTTCTAGAAGATTCCTGTTTGGTGTTGGAAGGGCGGTTACAGTTTTCCCATCTTCTGAGATTTGTAGCTTATCACCAGCTGTACTTTCATCCAGTAACTTGTCTCCAGCTCCCTCCATCCTGTTATTTATCCCAGACATGATATCAGATAACCCTGTGTGCAATGTGTGTGAGATCCCACCCATGTCCAGATCCCTGAGGTTATCATGTCTCTCTCTGTCCTCATCATCTCCATCCTCAGTATCACAAAAGTCCCCAGTCTCTGATTTCTGTAGGACAATCAGTGGATCCGTCATGTTGCACAGCTCCTCAATGTCACCCATCTTCCTGGACAGCTCCTCCTTCTTTATCTCCAGCTCCCGGGTCATATTTGACATGGAGATCTTCTCTGCCTGCCTGGAGATGTCTGCCAGAACTTTCTTTTCCAGGTCTTCCTGACGTCTCCTGAGGTTTCCAAGCAGGACGGTGATCTTTGATTTCTCCACATCTGCTTTGTCCATCACTTTCCTCTGGTGTTTCTGAAGATGTTGAATTCTTCTCACTGCCACTTTTTGTTTTGTCTTCAGTTTTTGGTGGACAGTTTTCATCTTCTCCTTCTTCATTTCAGAAGCTGCAGCCAACATCTTCACCTGGTGCCCATGGTGAGCTCCATCCAACCTGCAGGCCAGACAGATACAGGCACCATCCACGCTGCAGTAATACTCCAGGATCTTCTTATGGACGGAGCATTTCCTGCTCTCCAGAGAAGTGGTGGGATCACATAAGACGTGTTCTGGTGACTTGCTGTGGACTCTCAGGTGTTTATCACACAGAGAAGCTTCACAATGTAGACAGGACTTCACAGCAGTAACAGGAGAATCCACACAGTGAGTACAGAAGACCTCAGACTTCTCCTCGTCTGGCTGAGTAGACAGGAAGTTCTCCACAATGTTGCACAGAGTTATGTTTCTGTACAGTGCGGGACGTTTTCTGAACTCTGTTCTGCATTCAGGACAGGAATACCCTCCAGACCTCCCCTGTGTATCCAACACACGATCAATACAGACCCGGCAGAAGTTATGTCCACATAACAGCATTACTGGATCAGTATAAATGTTCAGACAGACGGAACAGTCCAGCTCTCTCCTCAGATCAGCAGACGCCATCGCTAAGAGCAGAAGAGAGAAGTGATCGTCTCAGATACTCAGAAAGAATGAAGTTCTGTGTGATCTTCATTTCCTGCTGAGAACGAGGAGGAGGAGCTGACTGGCTGTGTGTGCGAGATAATGATGGAAGAGGGTTGTGTAATGTTAGAAGGTCAATAGGAACTGTAAAGCAGGACTGTGTACCCTTTACAACCAGAGATAGAAGTCTAGTGATAGGGATGGAAACAATGTGTCTTTATGAAGGATATTAACTAATTCCAACATGAAGAGGTCGGGATAAATAGTTCAATCTCATTGTTTGGGGGTAACTATGTACAGGGGGGTTACTATGTACAGGGGGGTAACTATGCATGGGGGGTTACTATGTACGGGGGTAACTATGCACAGGGGGGGTAACTATGTACAGGGGGGTAACTATGTACAGGGGGGTACCTAGGGGGAGAGGGGTAACTATGTACAGGGGGAGGGGGGTAACTATGTACAGGGGGGTAACTATGGCTCTGCTTGGGACAATGATGTAAGGACTGAGGCTGGGGACACTGGTGTAAGGACTAACTCTGCTGGGGGCAACTGATCTGATGTAAGGAGAGACTCTGCTGGGGGCACCTGAAGCTAGGACGGACTCTTCTGGGGTCACCCGAAGCAAGGACGGACTCTGCTGGGGGCAACTAATGTAAGGACGGACTCTGCTGGGGCATCTGATGTAAGGACGGACTCTGCTGGGGGCAACTGAAGCAAGGACGGACTCTGCTGGGGGCAACTGATGTAAGGACGGACTCTGCTGGGGGCACCTGATGTAAAGACGGACTCTGCTGGGGGCAGCTGATGCAAGGGGGGTAGCTATGTACAGGGGGTAACTAGGAGGTGAGGGGTAACTATGTACAGGTGGGTAACTATGGCTCTGCTTGGGACACTAATGTAAGGACTGAGGCTGGGGACACTGATGTAAGGACTGAGGCTGGGGACCTTGGTGTAAGGACTGACTCTGCTGGGGGCAACTGATGTAAGGAGGGACTCTGCTGGGGGCACCTGATGCAAGGATGGACTCTACATGAGTAAATGTAAAGTAATGCACTTGGGGGCTAAAAATATAAATGCAAATTATTGGCTACTGATAAGCCAGGATACCCAGCCCTTCAGTACCGGGCCATGTTGAGGTCATGTGGCCTGATATGGTTCAGGAGAGGGGGGGTGCTCGCTTGTCCTCTCCCCTTTCCTGACTTGCCAGGCTGCATGCTCAGATAAGATGTCTGGTATGGATTGGGGGGGGGGCTTTTTATTTTCTTTATTTTTTTTTACCGCCACTTTTCTTTTTCAGTCAGCTGGAGAAACCCATTGACAGCTTGTTAAGGACGCCACGGCCGGTTTACCGGCGAAAGTGCTGTAGTCAGATGAGACCGAAATTGAGCTCTTTGGCATTGGATCTTGATCAAAATCTTGGATGAAAACCTTCTTCTCTCAGCCAGAACACTGAAGATGGGGCATGAATGGGTCTTCCAGCATGACAATGACTCAAAACATACCGCCAAGGCAACAAAGGAGGGGCTCAAGAAGAACCACATTAAGGTCATGAAGTGGCCTAGCCAGTCTCCAGACCTTAACCCTTTAGAAAATGCATAGTTGCCAACAGTCAATTTTCCCGGGACAATTTGCTAATTTTCCCGGGACAATCCTGATTTTGGGACCCTCGTCCCGATCGGAGGCCGTCCTGATTCTGGATTTTGCCTTTTTTGTCCAGGGAAATCGGGAATGTTTGGCTCTCCAGCAGCTGGCTCTAACAAAATGGCTACCAGCGCCGTCGCTAGATCGTTCCCCTTGTGTTTAGTGGAGAGGGGAGGGGGCTCAATCGGTGCAGCCAATGAATCGGCTTCTCTCTTTACAATATTGAAGCCTGGGCTAGCTGCACGTTTAGGCCCCTCCCCTCTCCACTGACCACACTGCAGCGCTCGTGGAGTGTGCTCTGCTCTTGTCCCTCTTGGTGTAAAGCCCAGGCCAACAGCGATGTAACTGTAATGTACAGGGGGGGTTAACTATGTACGGGGGGTAACTATGTACAGAGGGGGTAACTATGTACAGAGAGGGTAACTATGTACAGGGGGGTAACTAAGTACAGGGGGGGTTACTATGTACAGGGGGTAACTAAATACAGGGGGGTAACTATGTACAGGGGGTAACTATGTACAGGGGGGTAACTATGTACAGAGGGGGTAACTATGTACAAGGGGGAGAACTATGTACAGGGGGGAACTATGTACAGGGGGGTTACTATGTACAGGGGGGGTAACTATGTACAGAGGGGGTAACTATGTACAGGGGGGGTAACTATGTACAGGGGGGTTACTATGTACAGGGGGGTAACTATGCATGGGGGGTTACTATGTACGGGGGGTAACTATGCACAGGGGGGGTAACTATGTACAGGGGGGTAACTATGCACAGGGGGGGTAACTATGTACAGGGGGGTACCTAGGGGGAGAGGAATAACTATGTACAGGGGGAGGGGGGTAACTATGTAGAGGGGGGTAACTATGTACAGAGGGGGTAAATATGTACAAGGGGGAGAACTATGTACAGGGGGGAACTATGTACAGGGGGGTTACTATGTACAGGGGGGGTAACTATGTACAGAGGGGGTAACTATGTACAGGGGGGGTAACTATGCATGGGGGGTTACTATGTACGGGGGTAACTATGCACAGGGGGAGTAACTATGTACAGGGGGGTACCTAGGGGGTTAGGAATAACTATGTACAGGGGGAGGGGGGTAACTATGTACAGGGGGGTAACTATGGCTCTGCTTGGGACAATGATGTAAGGACTGAGGCTGGGTACACTGGTGTAAGGACTAACTCTGCTGGGGGCAACTGATCTGATGTAAGGAGAGACTCTGCTGGGGGCACCTGAAGCTAGGACGGACTCTTCTGGGGGCACCCGAAGCAAGGATGGACTCTGATGGGGCAACTGATGTAAGGACGGACTCTGCTGGGGCATCTGATGTAAGGACGGACTCTGCTGGGGGCAACTGAAGCAAGGACGGACTCTGCTGGGGGCAACTGATGTAAAGACGGACTCTGCTGGGGGCACCTGATGTAAAGACGGACTCTGCTGGGGGCACCTGATGCAAGGGGGGTAGCTATGTACAGGGGGTAACTAGGAGGTGAGGGGTAACTATGTACAGGGGGGTAACTATGGCTCTGCTTGGGACACTAATGTAAGGACTGAGGCTGGGGACACTGATGTAAGGACTGAGGCTGGGGACACTGATGTAAGGACTGAGGCTGGGGACACTGGTGTAAGGACTGACTCTGCTGGGGGCAACTGATGTAAGGAGGGACTCTGCTGGGGGCAGGCGACGTGGCAGGTGACACGCTCAGGGGTCCCCTTGATTCTACATTATGGTGAGTTGAATGATTTAATTTTATATTACAATGTAATAATAGAAATAATGTGCTTCAATCATCCTGACACCATAACAACCTTGGTGCCGGGATGATTGAAGCACTAACACCAGGTGTTTGGAGTATCTTTATCTGCTGATTTGTTAAACTCTGGAATACATATTTCTAATGTGGTGTAGGATCTGGGGCCGCTGTCCCTCCATCCCTCTCCCCCACTTTCCCCCTTTCCCTCCCCCCCCCTTTCCCTCTCCATCCCTCATTCATCTCAGACTCTAACCACGCCCCATTTGAGCCACAACCACTTAAGCCACGCCCACTATTTTCCGTAAACCACGCCCATTTTCGCCGCATGATGCACTTTTCCTTTTTTGGCTATGCCATGCCTACAAATGCATGCCCCGTCCCCTTATTATAATACGACCCACAGCCAAAAAAGTGTCCCTAAATTTTTTTTCTACAATGTTGGCAACTATGGAAAATGAATGGAGGAGCTGAAACTTCGAGTTGCCAAGCGGCAGCCAAGAAACCTTCAGGATTTAGAGAAGATCTGTAAAGAAGAGTGGAGCAAAATCCCTCCTGAGATCTGACCATGTAACCAACTACAAGAAACGTCTGACCTCTGTGATCGCCAACAAGGGTTTCTCCACCCACTACTAAGGGGGTCAAATACTTATTTCACTCACTGAACTCCATTTATAACATTTGTATCGTGTGATTTTTCTGGATTTTTGGTTGATTTTCTGTCTCTATGTCCCTATGATAAAAATGATAAACCCTTCATTTCTTTGTAAGTGGGTAAAACTTACACAATCTGCAGGAGAAACGATCATTATTCCCCCCACTGTACAGTACAGCCATAGAGCCACGTTTTTACCACCCCTCAACAACTCCCCCTTAGGGCCCTTTTCACACAACCTTTCCAGTCAAGTCCTCCAGTCAGTTTTTCAGGCAGAGCTGATCGGAAGCTCCATGCAGGTCTTTGGGCAGGCCGATGTAAATGGACTTGTGTGCGTTTACATCATGGGTGCTCAACCCGTGGCCCTCCAGCTGTTGCGGAACTACAAGTCCCATCATGCCTCTGCCTTTGGCAGTCTTGCTTGTAACTGTCTGTGGCTTGAAATGCTTCATGGGACTTGTAGTTCCACAATGGCTGAAGGGTCATGGGTTGAGCACCCATGGTTTACACCTACCTACCTCCTAGGTATTTCAGGTCCAGAAACAAAAAGAGAGGAAGACCGATGCGTGCTTTTCCATTTTTCTGAATGTAAACATTAGAGGACAAAGATATGTAAAGAGATAGACGGCTGCCCATAGAGCCATTACAGGTCCTCCCGTCCACAGGGCCGGTGCTACCACTAGGCAAACTAGGCAGCCGCTTAGGCCACACTGCTGCCTAGGGGCTCCTGGCCACTCGTGTTATTACTCTCTTCTCTCTGCAACAAGCAACTAAGTCTCAGCATCAGCAGGCAGCCGCCGCTCCATTCACACATAGTGTCAGAGCCGCAGTGGTGGCAGAGGACTGTGTCTGTATCCCAACTCCCGAATGAATGGAGGCAAGCAAACATTCATTGATGGGCACTAGTATGCTGCATAGATGGACACTGGTGAGGCTGCAGTTGATGGGCACTGGTGAGGCTGCATTGATGGGCGCTGGTGAGGCTGCATTTGATGGGCGCTAGTAGGCTGCATTTATGGACACTGGTGAGGCTGCATTTAATGGGCTCTGGTGTGGCTGCATTGATGGGTGCTGGTGAGGCTGCATTTGATTGGAACAGGTGAGGCTGCATTTGATGGGCACTGGTGAGGCTGCATTTGATGGGCACTGGTGAGGCTGCATTTGATGGGCACTTCATTAAAAAGGTGGAGTCAGGGGTGGAGCCAAGTGGGGGTGCGGCAAAATGAGGTTTCGCTTAGGGTCTCAAAGATCCTTGCACCAGCCCTGCCCTTCCACTATATAAATGTGGACACAAGCTGGACAGGTACGGTTTAACAAATACGAACATTTGTCCCATCCTGCTCCGATTCAGCCGGGGGATTGGCTTATGGACCCCATGCTGAATGCTGTGGACAATTCCTGTGTGAAAGGGTCCTAAAGGGTCCTTCACACACGCAATGTGGCGGCATAGATGAGTGGTTTGCTCATGTGGCTGGAGCTGCCTGTTACTACATGGGGATGCAGCGGCTGTACAGACACAGATCCTAACCTGACAGGTGTGCGTGAGCAAGCAATGAAGAAGCTGCAGCTGTGTCCTTATGTCCCCATAGCGTAACATAGGTACCTGCACACAGCCCCAATCTGCTCCAGCCACATAAACCAAACACTGATTTACAGTGTACAGGTCCCACTTTTTCTAATGGTGGCCCAAAGGATGGGGGGGGGGGCAGGGCCGGACTGGGAATAACATCCAGCCCTGGAAAAAATGTCATACCAGCCCCACAGCATTATTATACCACCGCAACAGCATAACGTCATTGATTTCTTGTTCATGAAAGGGAAAATCATAAAATGCACATTTGAAGAGTGTATTATATATAGATAAGACAGATATGAAATCACATAGGGCTTTATATATATATATAAGCAAATTCCAGTTAAAAGTGGTAAGTGATCAATCATCAAGGGGGACCCCAGGAACTCAGAACGTGGGAGGGGGGGGGAACCACCTTCCGCAGAAAGAATACACTAAGGTAAGGGGGGGTGGGTTACTGATATAGGGCTGTGCTTTATATCGGTGCCCCCTTACATTATCGTATTCACTCCCCCCTTACATCAGTGAACCCCCCCCCTTCAGACTGGCCTAGCGGTGCTGTCACTGACCTCCTCTCAGGTGCACCGTGTAGGGCTCAGTCAGTCGGCTCCAGCTCTGTGGCTCTGGTTTTATCCTATAGTCTCCTCTCCACAGTCCACACTTGTCTGACTTCTCCCATGACCCCCATCCCGGCGGTGCTCCCACTCTTGACTCCTCTGCAGACTCCCTCAGAGACTGCAGACATGATACAGGAGATGGTCAGAGACTGCAGACATGATACAGGAGATGGTCAGAGACTGCAGACATGATACAGGAGATGGTCAGAGACTGCAGACATGATACAGGAGATGGTCAGAGACTGCAGACATGATATAGGAGATGGTCAGAGACTGCAGACATGATACAGGAGCTCAATTCAGCCTCACCAGTGCCCATCAAATGCAGCCTCACCAGAGCCCATCAAATGCAGCCTCATCAGTACCAATCAAATGCAGCCTCACTGTGCCCATCAATGCAGCCTCACTGTGCCCATCAATGCAGCCTCACTGTGCCCATCAATGCAGCCTCACTGTGCTCATCAATGCAGCCTCACTGTGCCCATCAATGCAGCCTCGCTGTGCTCATCAAATGCAGCTTTACTCTGCCCGTGAATGCAGTCTCACTGTGCCCATGAATGCGGCCTCACTGTGCCCACCATTGCAGCCTCACTGTGCCCACCATTGCAGCCTCACTGTGCCCACCATTGCAGTCTCACTGTGCCCACCAATGCAGCCTCACTGTGCCCATCAATGCAGCCTCACTGTGCCCATCAATGCAGCCTCACTGTGCCCATCAATGCAGCCTCACTGTGCTCATCAATGCAGCCTCACTGTGCCCATCAATGCAGCCTCGCTGTGCTCATCAAATGCAGCTTTACTCTGCCCGTGAATGCAGTCTCACTGTGCCCATGAATGCGGCCTCACTGTGCCCACCATTGCAGCCTCACTGTGCCCACCATTGCAGCCTCACTGTGCCCATCAATGCAGCCTCACTGTGCCCATCAAATGCAGTCTCACTGTGTCCATCAAATGCAGTCTCACTGTGCCCGTGAATGCAGTCTCACTGTGCCCGTGAATGCAGTCTCACTGTGCCCAGGAATGCAGCTTCACTGTGCCCATCATTGCAGCCCCTCCTGTGCCCCATGGCCCAGTCAGCAGTCCCTGTCTGTGGGAAGGTGTGTTGTTGATGCTTGGTACGGTACCTTGCATGCCAGCAGGATATCCATGATGGCCAAAAGCAGGCAGGGTCTGTTCTCGTTTTGGATGGGGACAGTGCTCCTTCCAGAGGATCTGTTTGCTGTGAGATGGAGTGGTCCCTGGCCACCTGCACCTTCAGCCATCCTCATTTTCCGGCCCCAGTCAGCCTGTCCTCTGGTCCTGGGGAAGTGGAGAGCACTGGGTGGGAGCTGGAAAGAAGGGGGAGCAGAGAGTACTGGCGGGGTTGGAGAGCACATGGGTGGTGGCAAAGAGCAGGGGGGAGTGGAGATAACAGGGATGGGGAGCGGAGAGTGCTGGGGGGGGACTTGAGAGCACTGGGGGTCCAAAAAGAACAGAGGTGGAGAGCACTGTGGGGGCTAAGAGTGTGGGGTGGCGAAGAGCACTGGGGGAGGGGCAGAAAAACAGGGGTGGAGAGCACTGGGGGGTACAAAGAGCAGGGGGGATTGGAGAGCAATGGGGGAGCTTGAAAGCACCAGTGGGGGGCAGAAAGAACAGGGGTGGAAAGCATGGGGGACTGGAGAGCACTGGCGGGGGTTGGAGAGCACATGGGTGGGGGCAAAATGCAGGGGGGAGTGGAGAGTACAGGGGTGGGGAGCGGAGAGTGCTGGGGGGAAGCTTGAGAGCACTGGAGGGGGAGCCAAAAAAAACAGGGGTGGAGAGCACGGGGGGCAAAGAGCACGGGGGGGCTAAGAGTGTGGGGTGGCGAAGAGCACTGGAGGAGGGGCAGAAAAAATGGGGTGGAGAACACTGGGGGGTACAAAGAGCAGGGGGGAGTGGAGAGCAATGGGGGGAGCTTGAAAGCACCAGTGGGGGAGGGGAAGAAAAACAGGGGTGGAGAGCACTGGGGGGTACAAAGAGCAGGGGGGAGTGGAGAGCAATGGGGGGAGCTTGAAAGCACCAGTGGGGGAGGGGCAGAAAAACAGGGGTGGAGAGCACTGGGGGGTACAAAGAGCAGGGGGGAGTGGAGAGCAATGGAGGGAGCTTGAAAGCACCAGTGGGGGAGGGGCAGAAAAACAGGGGTGGAGAGCACTGGGGGGTACAAAGAGCAGGGGGGAGAGGAGAGCAATGGGGGGAGCTTGAAAGCACCAGTGGGGGCCAGAAAGAACAGGGGTGGAAAGCACGGGGGACTGGAGAGCACTGGCAGGGGAGTGGAGAGTACAGGGGTGGGGAGAGGAGAGTGCTGGGGGGGAAGCTTGAGAGCACTGGAGGAGGAGCCAAAAAAAAACAGGGGTGGAGAGCACGGGGGGCAAAGAGCACGGGGGGGGGGGGCTGGAGAGCGATGGGTGGAGCTTGAGAGCACCGGGGGGACCGAAAACAGGGGTGCGGAGAATGGGGGGCTGGAGAGCACTGTGGGGGGCGGAGAGCACTGGGGTGGGGGCTGGAGAGTGATGGGGAGTGAAGAGTAGGGATGAGCTTCGAGTTCGAGTCGAACTCATGTTCTACTCGAACATTGGCTGTTCGCAAGTTCGCCGAACAGCGAACAATTTGGGGTGTTCGCGGCAAATTCGAATGCCGCGGAACACCCTTTAAAAGTCTATGGGAGAAATCAAAAGTGCTCATTTTAAAGGCTTATATGCAAGTTATTGTCATAAAAAGTGTTTGGGGACCTGGGTCCTGCCCCAGGGGACATGGATCAATGCAAAAAAAAGTTTTAAAAATGGACGTTTTTTCAGGAGCAGTGATTTTAATAATGCTTAAAGTCAAACAATAAAAGTGTAATATCCCTTTAAATTTCATACCTGGGGGGTGTCTATAGTATGCCTGTAAAGGGGCGCATGTTTCCCGTGTTTAGAACAGTCTGACAGCAAAATGACATTTTGAAGAAAAAAACACATTTAAAACTACCCGCGGCTATTGCATTGCCGACAATACACATAGAAGTTCATTGATAAAAACGGCATGGGAATTCCCCACAGGGCAACCCCGAACCAAAAAAAAAAAAAAAAAAAAATGATGTGGGGGTCCCCCTAAATTCCATACAAGGCCCTTCAGGTCTGGTATGGATATTAAGGGGAACCCCAGCCAAAATTTAAAAAAAAATTGACGTGGGGTTCCCCCTAAATTCCATACCAGACCCTTCAGGTCTGGTATGGATATTAAGGGGAACCCCGCGCCAAAAAAAAAAAAAAACGGCGTGCGGTCCCCCCAAAAATCCATACCAGACCCTTATCCGAGCACGCAACCTGGCAGGCCGCAGGAAAAGAGGGGGGGACGAGAGTGCGCCCCCCCCTCCTGAACCGTACCAGGCCACATGCCCTCAACATTGGGAGGGTGCTTTGGGGTAGCCCCCCAAAACACCTTGTCCCCATGTTGATGAAGACAAGGGCCTCATCCCCACAACCCTGGCCGGTGATTGTGGGGGTCTGCGGGCGGGGGGCTTATCGGAATCTGGAAGCCCCCTTTAACAAGGGGACCCCCAGATCCCGGCCCCCCCCCTGTGTGAAATGGTAAGGGGGTACTTACCCCTACCATTTCACTAAAAAACTGTCAAAAATGTTAAAAATGACAAGTTTTTAAAAAGACAGTTTTTGACAATTCCTTTATTTAAATACTTCTTCTTTCTTCTATCTTCCTTCTTCTTCTGGTTCTTCTGGCCCTTCTGGTTCTTCCTCCGGCGTTCTCGTCCAGCATCTCCTCCGCGGCGTCTTCTATCTTCTTCTCCTCGGGCCGCTCCGCACCCATGGCATGAGGGGGGAGGCTCCCGCTCTTCTCTTCATCTTCTTCTTCATCCTCTTCTCTTCTTCATCTTCTTCTTCTTCTTCATCTCTTCTTCCTTCTTCTCTTCTTCATTTCTTCTCCGGGCCGCTCCGCAGCCATGCTGGCATGGTGGGAGGCTCCCGCTGTGTGACGGCGTCTCTTCGTCTGACGGTTCTTAAATAACGGGGGGCGGGGCCACCCGGTGACCCCGCCCCCCTCTGACGCACGGTGACTTGACGGGACTTCCCTGTGACGTCACGGGGAATGCCACAGGGAAGTCCCGTCATGTCCCGTGCGTCAGAGGGGGGCGGGGTCACCGGGTGGCCCCGCCCCCCGTTATTTAAGAACCATCAGACGAAGAGACGCCGTCACACAGCGGGAGCCTCCCACCATGCCAGCATGGCTGCGGAGCGGCCCGGAGAAGAAATGAAGAAGAGAAGAAGGAAGAAGAGAAGAAGAAGAAGAAGAAGATGAAGAAGAAGATGAAGAAGAGAAGAAGATGAAGAGAAGAGCGGGAGCCTCCCCCCCCATGCCATGGGTGCGGAGCGGCCCGAGGAGAAGAAGATAGAAGACGCCACGGAGGAGATGCTGGACGAGAACGCCGGAGGAAGAACCAAAAGAGCCAGAAGAAGATGAAGGAAGAAAGAAGAAAGAAGAAGCATTTAAATAAAGGAATTGTCAAAAACTGTCTCTTGTCATTTTTAACATTTTTGACAGTTTTTTAGTGAAATGGTAGGGGTAAGTACCCCCTTACCATTTCACACAGGGGGGGGGCCGGGATCTGGGGGTCCCCTTGTTAAAGGGGGCTTCCAGATTCCGATAAGCCCCCCGCCCGCAGACCCCCACAACCACCGGCCAGGGTTGTGGGGATGAGGCCCTTGTCGTCATCAACATGGGGACAAGGTGTTTTGGGGGGCTACCCCAAAGCACCTTCCCAATGTTGAGGGCATGTGGCCTGGTACGGTTCAGGAGGGGGGGGGGGCGCACTCTCGTCCCCCCCTCTTTTCCTGCGGCCTGCCAGGTTGCGTGCTCGGATAAGGGTCTGGTATGGATTTTTGGGGGGACCCCACGCCGTTTTTTTTTTTTTTTTGGCGCGGGGTTCCCCTTAAAATCCATACCAGACCTGAAGGGTCTTGTATGGAATTTAGGGGGACTCCCACATCATTTTTTTTTTTTAATTTTGGTTCGGGGTTGCCCTGTGGGGAATTCCCATGCCGTTTTTATCAATGAACTTCTATGTGTATTGTCGGCAATGCAATAGCCGCGGGTAGTTTTAAATGTGTTTTTTCCTTCAAAATGTCATTTTGCTGTCAGACTGTTCTAAACACGGGAAACATGCGCCCCTTTACAGGCATACTATAGACACCCCCCAGGTATGAAATTTAAAGGGATATTACACTTTTATTGTTTGACTTTAAGCATTATTAAAATCACTGCTCCTGAAAAAACGGCCTTTTTTAAAACTTTTTTTTGCATTGATTCATGTCCCCTGGGGCAGGACCCGGGTCCCCAAACACTTTTTATGACAATAACTTGCATATTAGCCTTTAAAATTAGCACTTTTGATTATTCATGTTCGTGTCCCATAGACTTTAACGGTGTTCGCGTGTTCGAACAAATTTTTTTCCTGTTCGCATGTTCTGGTGCGAACCGAACAGGGGGGTGTTCGGCTCATCCCTGGTGAAGAGCACTGGGGGGGGGGAAGAACATGGGTGGAGAGCACTGGGGGAGTGAAGAGCACTGGGATGGTGGCTAGAGTAGGATGGGGAGAGCTGGAGAGCAGGGGGGGCAGAAAAAACAGGGGTGGAGAGAACTGTGGGGGGGGGGGGGGGCTGGAGAGTGTGGTGAGGGGAGAAGAGCATGGGGGGGAGCCAGGGAGAACAAGGAGAACTGGGGGGGCCAGTAAAAGAAGTTGGATAGGAGGATCGGCGGGGGGCCGCATATAGAGGAAATTAGCTTTCTATATTCCTCTATGCAGCCGCTGAATACTTGATTCTCCTCCTCTCCCTCCTGCAAGTATTCAGCGGCTGCATGGAGGAATATAGAAAGCTCATTTCCTATATATGCGGCCCCCCTCCTCTCCCCCCGCCGATCCTCCTATACAGGCACACAGGGCGGACTGTACGGGCGGGCATCTACAGTATCCCTCTCTCCTGCTCCGTCCCTCTCTCCTGCTCCTGTGTGTCACGGAGCTGGCTGTGTCTGTGTTCGGCGGCCGCGCTGTAACATGGTCCCGCCCCCCTAGACCGGCTCGTGTGATAGGCGGAACACTGATTCTATCCACTATCACACAAGCCGGTCTAGGGGGGCGGTACCATGTTACAGCGCGGCCGCCGAACACAGACACAGAACACAGACCATCACAGACAGGAGCAGGAGGGGAGCACTGCAGCCGCAGCAACTGAGGCGGCCTACCGGGAAATCTCCCGCTATCCCGGTAGGCCAGTCCGGCCCTGCTTCAGTGCCACCTATCAATGCCCATCAGTGCCGTCCATCAGTGCCACCTCTCAGTGCAACCTATCAGTGCCCACCAGTGTCACCTATCAGTGCCCATCAGTGCAGTCTATCGGTGCCCATCAGTGCCACCTATCGGTGCCCATCAGAGCAGCCTTATCAGCGTACATCAATGAAGGAGAAAAATTACCTGTTTGCAAAATTTTATAACAAAATATAAAACTGTTTTGTATTTTTTTCAACATTTTCGGTCTTCTTTCATTTTTTTAACAAAAAATAAAAACCCCAGAGGTGATCAAATACCTCCAAAAGAAAGTTCTATTTGTGGGAAAAAAAATTATAAAAATGATAAAAAATATTAAATTGGGTACAGTGTTGCATGACCGCGTAATTGTCATTCAAAGTGTGACAGCCCTGAAAGCTGAAAACTGGTCTGGGCAGGAGGGGGGTTTAAGTGCCCAGTAAGCAAGTGATTAAAAGGGGGCTTCCAGTTTCCAATAAGCCCCGCGCCCACAGACCCCCACAACCACCGGGTAAGGGATGTGGGTAAGAGGCCCTTGTCCCCAAAACACCCTCCCCATGCTGCCTGCATGTGGCCTGGTACGGTTTGGGGGGGGTGCTCTCTCATCCCCCCCCCTTTTCCTGCAGCCTGCCAGGTTGAGTGCTCGGAAAAGGGTCTGGTATGGATTTTGGGGGGCCCCCATGTAATTTTATTTTATTTTGGCGCGGGGTTCCCCTTAAAATCCATACCAGATCTGAAGGGCCTAGTAATGGACTGGGAGGGGGGACCCATGCCATTTTTTTCAATGATTTTTATGTATATTGCCGGGATCCAACAATACATTACAGCCGCGAGCAATTTTAAATGACATTTTTTCCTTTAGAAATGTCATTTTGCTGTGTTATTGTTATGAACACGTGAAAGATGCACTACTTTACAGGCATACTAAGGGGACCCCCCAGGCACAATATTTAAAGGACATTTCATTTACTGAAAAAATGACCAAATGAGACCAGTTCACCCATCTGAACCCCCAGCTTCTGTTTCTAAACAAACTGCCAGGGATCACGTGCATCACGATTGACCAAATACTGTATGCCCCAGTTGAAGTCCGTTGGGACGAAACACGTCGGTCTTGCTACGTTTGCTTCCCACATTGCTTCTTATACTTTTACTACTTGTGATCACCAGTATTTTTTGCACTCATCTATTATGATGTATCTAAAAACGACAAAGAGTGTAGCGCTAAAACCTTATCACACATAACCCTAAGTGGGTAGGTATACAGTGAAAGGGATCACCAATAGAAAGACCCATATATAGCTGAGAAGACCCGTTATGGATGTTTATGGTCAAGCAATAAATAACAGTGTTTTAGTCCTTTAGATAAACAATTTATATAGATCCAGTATCCCAAAATGGCAGATCAGCTTACTACCACCGAGAGAAATGAAGGCTTACCAGATGTAGTGGACCCAGCAAGGCATACGCCAAACTGGGTCAGATGAGGCTTGGGTGGTAGAAAACTGTGGATATCTGTGGTGTCGCAGACTGCTAGATTCCTCCAACTGGTGTCCGGGTCCTGGAAGATGTGTGGAATTCAAGGGATATGGATGGTTCTGTAGGTCCCAGGGGGGAGGGGATGAGGTATTCCGTGGGTGGTTCCCTCAAACCAACATTCATTGGGTCTCCTCTGCCACCAAATCCTGCAACGTCTCCTCTCCCGAGCAGCGCAGGATTATTTTTGTATATATTATGATGTATCGCACTTTTAAATAAAACCTCTCCGTTTTTGACCTGCTCCATATGGAGCTTCTCCGCTTTTTCTTATCTTTTACCCCGGTACACACCATCGACCTCCGGACGGCTCCCCTATTGGGTGGAGGTTTTATGCTCATTTGAGAGTTACTTGAGTCTAGGAATTTTGGTTGGACCGTCACTGTCGAGGAGTGGAATTACCCGGTTTGGAGCAACCTACTTCCTGTCAACTTTTAACCCTTAGGCATTCGGTCTATACAAGCCTGATTGGCCCACCACCACAGGTAAGTGGGTCCACCATATCCAGTAAGAGTACCCATCTATACTCTTTTGAGCTTCACAGCTAGTCACATATTGTTTGCACTGCCACTAATATCATTGAGGCGTCACAAGCCATGTACCAGACGGACACGTCTTTTCCAGCAGTTTCTTTTATGTTTATTTGAACTTTCACACCAGTGAATGTTGGACTTTTGCACGTTCACTTATATTTGCTTATATGTTCACATACCTTCATTATTTCCATTCATTGCTGTTATATTACCACATTGAGCGCTACACTTGTTTTTTCACAAATACTGTATGCCCTGATAAGTACACCCCTGCAAACCACCATATCCTTTTTGGGGACCAGATGTGGGGTGAGGTCTTTTTTCTCTTAGCATGAGAGACAAGTTAATTTGTAAGAGGGAATGGGGCTTGTTTTTGTATTGCAAGGCACATTATCACCATGTTGATGGAAAAAGAGCCCCCCCCCCCCACCATTCTGCCCCCTAATACGGAAGTGGTGGTTTGCATGATATGGACTTATTGAAATCTGGAAGCTCCCCTCATAATAAAGGGGCCCCAGAGATCAGCCCACACAGGGGAATAAGTACAGAGTTCATAAATACCCTTTATTACCACCCTCCAAAAAAATGTAAAGACATCCATACCATCAAAAAAATACTTTCTGAAAAAAATGTAATTAATATCCCACAATTGTCCAGCAATGTAGATTTTTATTAATCATGAAGACCCCCGACACGACAGACTAAAGTCAAAATGATAGATCCCTGGTTAGCTTCTGTTGGTGAACACACTGGCTAGGGTTCCCGGGTGACGTCCTTGAATAAACATAGTCATGACCATATGGGGCTGGGAATCTGGTTTTGTGCTTTGTTCAGGGATTCATAGACTTCCTCCTGGGCTCCCTAACCTTCTGGAAACCCAACTTTGCCCGGTTTGCTCATCACTACTTACAAACCTAGTGAAGAAAAATGACCAGGGCCAGTCTAAGGTATGTCAAACTCAAATGACCCAACCAGTGGGCCAAAGTAATTGGAATAAATCTGAGAAGGGTCTCATTACTGACTACTGAGGGACACACCTAACTAGTATAATGCAAAAAAAAAATCACATTTTACTACAGAGAAAGAGCCAAATATTTCCTGATGTATTAGGTGACAAATGATGTAAGGAAGTATTGCTTGTATGAGATAAAGAACCCCAAGGCCTTCTATTTAATTCCTTAAACCAATGAGGGTCATGAATAAGCTATAGGGTTACACAAAGCCCAGAAATTTCTTTTTTATACTCCCAGTCTATGGACTTCTCTTTGAAAACAATTATCAAGTCTTGTAAATGTTCTCACTGTATCATGGATTCCCAACATGGATTCCCAACATGGATTCCCAACATGGATTCCCATTATGCATTCCCAACATGGATTTCCAACATGAATTTCCATCATGGATTTCCAACATAGATTCCCATCCTGGATTTCCAACATGAATTCCCATTATGTATTTCCAACATGGACTCCCATCATGGATTCATAACATGGGTTCCCATCATGGATTTTCAACATGGATTTCCAACATGAATTCCCATAATGGATTTCCAACATGAATTCCCATTATGTATTTCCAATATGGACTCCCATCATGGATTCATAACATGGGTTCCCATCATGGATTCCCATCATTTATTCCCATCATGGATTTCCAACATGGATTCCCAACATGGGTTCCCGTCATGGATTTCAATAATGGATTTCCAGCATGGATTCCAACATGGATAACCAACATGGATTCTGAATATGGATTCTGAACATGGATTCCCAGCATGAATTCCCAAAATGTATTACCAACATTATTATTATTATTATACGAGATTTATATAGCGCCAACAGTTTACTCAGCGCTTTACAATGTATAAGGGGGACAACACAATTACAGTACAATACAAAAGGTACAGGAGGGCCCTGCTCGTAGAGCTTACATTCTAAAAGGGAGGGGGTGGTGGTACAAAAGGTAATAGCTGCAAAGAATGATTTGATGGGGGTGGCTCAGGGACAGTTATGTGGGTGTGGGATAGGCTTCCCTGAATAAATGAGTTTTCAAGGATCTCCTAAAGGTGGACAGGGTAGGGGCTGATCGGACATACTGGGGCAGGGAATTCCAGAGGATGGGAGAGGCTCTGGAGAAGTCCTGAAGGCGAGCATGGGAGGAGGTAACAAGGGAGCTAGAGAGCAGGAGGTCCTGGGAGGAGCGGAGGGGGCGATTTGGGTGATATCTGCAGATGAGGTTGGTGATGTAGATGGGGGCGATGTTGTGAATGGCCTTGTATGTTATGGTTAGCATTTTGAATTTTACACGGTGGGGTAGGGGAAGCCAGTGAAGGGATTACCACATGGATTACCACCATGGATTCCCATTGTCTCACTGAAGTCTATAGCAAGTAGAGTCATCCAAAATATTGGTGGGTCTTTGTCCAGTCTTATGGAATAATTATATGAACTGTGATCACAAGGAGAGAACAATTAGAATTCCCTATGGCAGACACATTCAGATGAAGGTTTGTATCTCCTCAGCTGCTCTAGGTGACTCCTAAGGGATCTACAGGTTAATTATAACAAAATGGTTTGACATCCATGTCATTTTCCTGTCCTCTGTGCGGGTCCCCCGAGGATCACACAAGCTTTATAATTACAGATGGTTTCCCATAGTGTAGAATAGCTGTGACAGCCTGCGTCCTTTGACCACCGTTACACGCCGAGGTGAGAGACTACCCCTCCCCTAGATTTCTACAGACTGGGATAATATAATGTAAATTTACACTGGAAGATAGAGCCTGGAGTCACCGTGTGCAAGGCCTTGAAAAGTGAAGTATACGGGCTTCCCTGTATACCCAAGGGCAGAATATAGGTAAATATACTGAGTTAAAGTGCTTGTAAAGTCAGAAGGTGCATTCTATACATTAAGATAAAAAGCCTTCTGTGTGCAGCAGCCCCCCTCACCCCCCTAATACTTACCTGAGCCCCATCTCTGTCCAGCGATGTCTACGAATGCCTTGGTCATCCGGGACTCGCCCTTCTGATTATCTAAGACACGGCAGCGGCGCCATTGGCTCCCGCTACTGTCAATCAAACTCGGTTAGCCAATCAGGTTAGAGAGGGGGCGGGGCCGGGCAGCGGCTCTGTGTCTGAATGGATACACGGAGCTCGGGTGCCCCCAAACAAGTTGCTTGCAGTGGGGGGCACTCAACAGGAGGGAGGAGCCAGGAGAGCCAGGGAGGGACCCGAGAAAAGGAGGATCCAGACTGCTTTGTGCAAAACTATTTTACAGAGAGCAGGTCTAGTGCCTTGAAAAAGTATTCATACCCCTTGAAATTCCCCACATTTTGTTACAACCAAAAACGTAAATGTATTTTATTGGGATTTTATGTGATAGACCAACACAAAGTGTCACATAATTGTGAAGTGGAAGGAAAATGATAAATGATACAAATAAATATGTGAAAAGTGTGGGGGGGGGGCATTTGTATGGCGCCCCCCCGGAGTCAATACTTTGTAGAACCCCCTTTCTCTACAAGTCTTTTTGGGGGTGTCTCTACCAGCTTTGCACATCTAGAGAGGACATTTCTGCCCATTCTTCTTCTGTAAAATATCTCAAGCTCTGTCAGATTGGATGGAGAGCATCTGTGAACAGCAATTTTCAAGTCTTGCCACAGATTCTCAATGGGATTTAGGTCTGGACTGTGACTGGGCCATTCTAACACATGAATATGCTTTGATGTAAACCATTCCATTGTAGCTCTGGCTGGATGTTTTGGGTCGTTGTCCTGCTGGAAGGTGAACCTCCGCCCCGGTCTCAAGTCTTTTGTAGACTCTAACAGGTTTTCGTGCACATCGCTGGATCACAATGGCGCTCAGGTAAGTATTGGGGGACTGAGGGGGGCTGCTGCAGATAGAAGTTTTTTTTTTTTACCTTTATGCATAGAATGGATGAAATAAAAAAACCTTGAGCTTTTAGAATAACTTTAAGATGTGAAACAAGCTGGTAGAGATACATACGTTCTCTCTACCACTAACACCTACTCAAAATGCTTCGGAGTCATGTGACTCAGGACGGGTAGGAACAGACCATGTCCTTGACTGAGAAGATGCAGAAGAAGACATGTTCCTTCTGCAGGGGTGTGTTACTATAGAGGTATTAGTGTCTCCTTCCTGGAAGTGTTAATCCCACCTAAAGTAAGTGTCCAGGCTTGTAATCCTCGAGGGGTGCCCCTAACGGTGATATCCTGAATAACCTCCCAACCTATTGACCAGCAACAGAGGTGGGGAGAGGGGGGGGGGGGGGTCACTAGAGCCAGAATCTCCCACCGGCAAATGGAAGTTAAACATTTAAGCCTTAGGAATAATCTACACACCAGTCTCAGGTTTGTGGCAGGAAAGCAAATCACTTGCAAGAAACCCACACCAAAAGGGTGGCACACAAATGCCGTAGAGTCTATTTTCTTGAAGGCATTCATGGAGACAGGTCATCTTTTTTATGGGTATTAGTTCCAGCATTAAGTCAGATGAACTGAAATGATAGGTCGTATTTTAGGCCTGTAGTATCACTAACATAATTAGCACCTCTTTTTTTTATGTGATTTTGTCTTCTGCAGAATAGTATTTTATCTCGGTCAAGAAAAGTGTTTCCTGATTTTGTCACACTGAGTAACATTAGAAGAATGCATCTTGAACCAGCACACAACAGAGTCATGACGTCTGGGGGTAATAATCTGAGCTCCTCTTATTTCATCCTGGTTGGAATTCCTGGGATGGAAAACATCCAGGTCTGGTTTTCATTGCCGGCCTTCTGCATATACTTGATAACCTTGTTGGCCAATATTAGTGTCCTGCTTACCATTAAAACGGAGGAGAGCCTCCACCAGCCCATGTACCTCTTCCTTTCCATGTTGTTGTTAACAGACCTTGTCCAGTCTAATGCCATCCTCCCTAAGATGCTTCTGCTCTTCTTGTTCAACCTCCAAGAGATCACCTTTGAAGGTTGCCTTCTTCAGATGTTCTTCATCCATTCCTTCTCTGTCATGTGCTCCTCTGTCCTCTTGGCTATGGCCTTTGACCGTTACGTGGCCATATGCCAACCTCTGAGATATTCTACCATCTTGACCAACCCATTGATCTCAAAAATTGGAGTTGCGGTGGCCATGAGAGGAACTGTTCTGGTGTTACCCCATCCTTTCCTGGTCAGGAGGTTGCCGTTTTGCAACAGCCACATGATTGAGCATACTTATTGTGATCACATGACTGTGGCTAAACTGGCCTGCGCAGACATCGGAGTTAATGTTGTATACGGATTAGTAGCTGTTCTGCTTACAGCTGCAGATTTCATAGGTATTACAGTTTCTTATTCGATGATTGTAACCGCGGTCTTCAACCTCCCATCCCGAGAGGCCAGACACAAAGTCGGGAGTACATGCGTCAGCCACGTTTGTGTCATTCTGTTGGCTTACGTCCCGGCACTTTTCTCCTCTGTCACTCAAAGGTTTGGGGGGCAGATAGCTCCTTCCACCCAAATTATCTTGTCCAACCTATACCTAATCATTCCTCCAATGCTGAACCCGATAATATATGGAGTAAAAACCAAGGAGATCAAGAGAAATGTTTTAAAATTATACTGTGCACAGAAGTCCAGATGTCAGTGATTTTGGACAAATTTTGTTGGACGTATTGAACCCGCACTGGAAAGATCAATCACATGCAGATAAATGTGGCAACCAATCACTTTTTATTGGCTGAACATCAAAACAATGAAAAGTATTTCTGATTAGTGCCTAATTGTCTAAGCAATTCAAAATTTGGGGGAATGCAGATCAGTGCCATCAATGTTGGTTCTTTGAGCTATATCTTATCATCAGACACAGTTATGTGGTTGACATGGCCATTGGCCTTAAATGTTTACCATTCTGCATGGAGAACCTGTAAGTCAAGGGAAATATACCATTTAGGTTTGTGCTACAAGGTGTTCAAGATCTGTACTTTGTACTATATGGAAGTCTCATATTATGGGATATATTGGGACACCTGCCTTTAAACGAACATAAACTTTAATGGCATACCATAAAACACAAAAGGGGCATTGAGGCCACTTGAAGGGCCCCAGGGATTTTTAACGGTGCTAAGGTAAATGAAGTAATAAACGTATAATAAAATATATGTTTTATTTATCAAATGTTAAAAAACAGACATGAGCCAAAGATAATACAGAAAATAGAAAAATAATTCATTAATACAGAAGTTAATACCACTTTCTCAACATGTTTCGCTTTCCTAAGCTTCTTTAGGAGATATATTAGTGATATTAGCTATGAAAATAGAAAAATATAGATATAAACAATGACTAATTAATGTCTGCCTATAAATTCTACAATCATGATAATTTATTCAATATGGTAAATAAAAAATAAAAAGCAAGAATAAGGTTTTTAAATGTAAATATATATACATAAACAAATATTATACGTCAAAGTGTATACTAACAGTATGGACTAATGCACTATGCGTATCAAAGTCAAAAAAAAAAAAAAGGAAAAACATATATATACATCTCTATTGGTTCACCACCGCATCATAATCGATTGATAGAGTCTTACCTATTAGCAAAGGCAGGATTCAAAAAAATGAGTCTGTGTAGTGGCCGATATTATTCCCTCAGTCCCCACCTCACCACAAATGCATGCAGAGAGAAATAAAATCCCTAAGGGTAAATGAATTTCTCTAAAAAGAGAAAAATCAATTACATAAGTATAATGGAGGTTAGTATCAGTTTTGATAGAATCAGACATGTAAAAATCAACAGAAATCCAAAAAATATATAAAAAAATATATAAAAAAATATATAAAAAGGTACCTCTGGTAGAATCAATAAAAGATAACAAAAGATTACATCTCAGGGATGGTAAGAAGCTAAATTGCTGAGTGTATCAAAAGGCGGTTCTGAGATTATAATGGAGTAGCAGTCACATAGCGGGCAGCATACAGGGCTGGAAACGTCCAAAAGCAACTAATGGATGAAACAGACCTGAAGATATGGCAGCAAACTCTCAAAGAACCTAAAAGTATACATGAATGGAAAATTCTAAGGTTTCAAATTCCAAAGGGATAGATCAATACTTAAAACTGAAAGAGACTTACTGATGAAAGTTTGTGTAACAGCGTTACCGATCAAAAGGATCCATCTGCCCAGCGTATTGCCAGAGGGAATGACAGAAGCTGGTGGGAGCAGGTCCCGCTTTTAAATCTCTCCAGCGTGACGACGTCTGACTCATCGTCACGCTGCGGACTGAAAATGACATCTGCGCATGCGCACACTTACGATGTCTAAGAAGGAAATAGAACGTCAAAGGCGTCAGACACAGAGCGTTGACCCGCGGCCATCTTAAAGTATCCTATGCCCTTACTTTGGCTCTACGGAGGTCCATTAGGCTCAAAAATGAGGTTTAAATTATGGGGATTGATGAAAAATAGGTGGCGCCCAGTGTGTCCTGGCTATCCTATAGTTGACGCTATGCTGAACCCTGGATTTAACATCCGGGAAGCCAAAAACGTGAAGAAAAATATTAAAGCATAAATAATGCCATATACAGACTAAGCGCAGCGCTAGGTGTCAGTTGAAGGGCAACAAAGCAACCAAAGCATTGATTAAGAATTGAATTGCTGAGTGCCCCGGGTGTCCGTACATGCCAAAAATAAGGAGGGAAGAGGACAGAAGGAAGAATAAAGATTCACACCACACATAAAGTCAAAGTATAAAGATATATATTAATTAATTAATTAATTAATTAATTATGATGTATATATATAATAAAAAAATAAAAAAAAACTATAAAAAGGGTTTGTAACTCAAGGCCTCATTGAGGCCTGGATGTTTCAAGGCATTAAGGGTGACAATCCACTTGGTTTCACGTTGTAATAGGATCTTATCATAATCACCCCCTCTTTCATTTGGGGGGACGTGTTCCAGAGCATAAAAGTGCATCTTGCTATCATCAAATTGATGATGTAAACCCATATGTCGGCTTATGGGGGTTTCCATTTTTTTCTTGTAAACTAAAGAGACGTGGTCTCTGATCCGATGGAAAAAGGGACGTTTAGTTTTGCCCACGTAGAATGCATTGCATTCACATGCCATAATATAAACCACGCCAATGGATTGGCAAGTGGCTTGAAAGTTAGGATTATATAGCTGACCATTCGGGAGAATGATGTTGCGAGATGCATAGATGTATCTACAAAAATCACATTTATGACAGGGTTTAGTACCCTTCTCTTTGGTATGGGTTGCAGATGATGGGGCATAATGACTATGAACTATATGGTCTCTGATTGAGCGGGATCGCCTATATGTGATCTCAGGGTAATTTTTTAAATGTTTGGACACCTTCGGATCCCCCATCAGCAAATACCAATGCTTTTGAAGCAGTTCACGCATTTGTCGATGTTGTCCGGAAAAAGTCGTGATCATTCTTAAGCCTGAAGCTGGTTTTTGTTTAATGTGCCCATGAATTAATTGATGGCATACCAGTCTTATGCCCCGTACACACGGTCGGATTTTTCGATGGACAATGTCCGATCGGAGCGTGTTGTCGGAAATTCCGACCGTGTGTGGGCTCCATCGGACATTTTCCATCGGATTTTCCGACACAGAAAGTTGGAGAGCAGGAGATAAAATTTTCCGACAACAAAATCCGTTGTGGGAAATTCCGATCGTGTGTACGCAAATCCGACGGACAAAGTGCCACGCACGCTCAGAATAAATAAAGAGATGAAAGCTATTGGCCACTGCCCCGTTTATAGTCCCGACGTACGTGTTTTACGTCACCGCGTTTAGAACGATCAGATTTTCCGACAACTTTGTGTGACCGTGTGTATGCAAGACAAGTTTGAGCCAACATCCGTCGGAAAAAATCCTAGGATTTTGTTGTCGGAATGTCCGAACAAAGTCCGACCGTGTGTATGGGGCATTAGTCCGTAGGGTTCAATATTGAGTTGGCCCACTCTTTGCCTGACCTCACAAATGCACTTCTGGAAGAATGGTCAAACATTCCCATACCCTGTTTCCCCGAAAATAAGACCTAGCATGATTGTCGGTGATGGCTGCAATATAAGCCCTACCCCCCAAATAAACCCTAGTTAAAGTATTGTAGGTCTTCTTTTCAGGGTAGGGCTTATTTTCGGAGAAACAGGGTAGGGCTTATTTGGGGGGTAGGGCTTATATTGCAGTCATCACCGACAATCACGCTAGGTCTTATTTTCGGGGAAACAGGGTAGACACCCTCCTAAACCTTGTGGACGGCCTTCCCAGAAGAGGTGAAGCTGTTATAGCTGCAAAGGGCGGAGCCAACTCAATATTGAACCCTACAGACTAATGCCCCGTACACGCGGTCGGACTTTGTTCGGACATTCCGACAACAAAATCCTGGGATTTTTTCCGACGGATGTTGGCTCAAACTTGTCTTGCATACACACGGTCACACAAAGTTGTCGGAAAATCCGATCGTTCTGAACGCGGTGACGTAAAACACGTACGTCGGGGCTATAAATGGGGCAGTGGCCAATAGCTTTCATCTCCTTATCTATTCTGAGCATGCGTGGCACTTTGTGCGTCAGATTTGTGTACACACGATCGGAATTTCCGACAACGGATTTTGTTGTCGGAAAATTTTATAGCCTGCTCTCACTGTGTGTCGGAAAATCCGATGGAAAATGTGTGATGGAGCCTACACACGGTCGGAATTTCCGACAACACGCTCCGATCGGACATTTTCCATCGGAAAATCCGACCGTGTGTACGGGGCATAAGACTGGGATACCATTAAAGTTCATGTGCTGTAACGGCAGGTGCCCCAATACTTTTGGCAATATAGTGTATTTATTGGTTGAACTGGATGGATTTGTGTCTTTTTTTAACCAGAATAACTATAACTCACTTTACTTTTCTGAGTGTACATACTCTTTAAAAACCTGTTATGCCGTGTACACACGACCGGACTTTTCCACAGCAAAGGTCCGATGGAACCAATCCGTCAGACAATTCAATCGTGTGTGGGCTTCATCTGGCCTTTTCTGTCGAAAAATCTGATGGACTTTAGAAATAGAACATGTTTCAAATCTTTCCGACGGACTTGAGTCCTATCGAAAAAAATCAGTTTGTCTGTATGCCAGTCCGACGGACGAAAAACGACGCTAGGGCAGCTATTGGCTACTGGCTACGAACTTCCTTATTCTAGTCCGGTGTACGTCATCACGTTCAAATCAGTCGGACTTTGGTGTGATCGTGTGTAGGCAAGTCTGTTCCGTCGGAACTCCGTCGAAAAGTCCTTCGGAGTTCAGTCCATGGAAAAGTCTGGTGGCGTGTACACGGCATTAGAGTAACAGGAAAGTAGGAAGGTGGGATGTCTGTGAAGATTCTCGTTTGTCCATGTTTAGGGATTACCTTCGGGTTCAGAAATGGAAATTTCACTTGCTCAGAGCTAGGTCCAAATCAGAACTTTCAGGGACGTTCACCCTCAATCTAAAGTTAAACATTTTGTACTACTGCTCCCAGATACTTCAGTGTCTCGGAATGGGTTTTAAGGCTGTACCCCATGCAAAAAAAAAAAACAAATGGTAAAAAAAATCTATACTTAACCCTCATCAGAGCAACCAGCCTGGTTGGCCAGGGAAGGTAAGAAGAAGCGTGCAGTCCAACCTCCTGAACCGTACCAGGCTATGTGCCCTCAACATTGAAAGGGTAACCTACCAGAGGGGACACCACTGGCAAAGCACATTTTTACAATATCGACAAAGGCCTGCGCCTGGCCTGGCGGTTGTGTGTGTGTGCAGATAGGGAATTATTGGAAGCCTCCTTTAAAAATAAGGGGGCCCCCCAGATATTGGCCACCACTATGTAAAAGAGCAAAAAAAAAAGGCAAAATGTAAATCTATTAACAGTCATGTGGCCCAGCGATGCAGATCTGTCACGCTTAACCCTAACGCAGGTGGTCAGACACTGTAGTTGGCTACTGTGTTCTCCGCCTGTAGTAGCCCCCTTACCCTTAAGGCAAGCAGGCCTACCAGTACTCGGTTGCCCCCAGGTCTTATACACAATGCGATGGTGCCTTTGCCACCACGCCAGGGCAGGCACGAACTGAGCAAAGCAAACAGGTACTTGAAGTTGGCAGACAGGCAGAGTGGTTCAATGACAGTCCAGGTAAACAGTAGGCAGGTACTAGCATTCCAGTTCTTTACTGGTAGAACCCCTCGGTCATACGAGAACTTGGTGGACTCGTCCCCTCTTAACTCCTTTCCTATTTGGACATACCGACAGATTCAACACTTTCTCTCAACTCAGGCAACAACAACGACCTGGACGAGACAATTACCATATATACTCAAGTATAAGTCATTCTGAGTATAAGTCGAGGCCCCTAATTTACCACAAAAAAATGTGAAAAACTTATTGACCCGAGTATAAGACGAGGGTGAGAAATGCACAGCTACTGTAAGTGGAAAAGAGGGTCAACAATGCCCATTTGCAGCCTCACTGTGCCCATTTACAGCCTCACTGTGCCCATTTGCATGCCTCACTGTGCCCATTTGCAGCCATAGGTCCCCCGAACTTCAAACTCGGTAGTTAAGGGTTCCTAGATTCCCCCTAGCTGCAGCCAAAATTTGGGGTCTCTGAACCCAAAGGGTCCCGAAATGACATTGCTGCAGATGGACACAGTTGACCGACTTTGGGGCCCCATATCTCGGGGCCCCTTAGTTCTAGGAACCCCAAATTTGGTGTCCAAACTAGCACCATAAAATATCGAAAGCTGGGGTTTCTAGCACCAAGTGGCCCCGAGGTACAGGCCCCCAAAAATCGGTTCAGAAAATGTCAAGCACTTTTCTGCAGCAGAGAATGACATTTTCTGAACCGGCCACGTATCTCAGGGTCACTTGGTACTAGGAACCCCAGCTTTGGATATGTTATGGTACCCGTTCCACTGGGTTTGCACACCTAATTTAGGGTTCCTAGCACCAAGTGGCCCTGAAATACCGGGCCCCAAAGTCGGTTCAGAAAATGTCAAGCACTTTTCCGCAGCAGAGAATGACATTTTCCAAACCGATTTTGGGGCCACTTGGTGCTAGGAACCCCAGCTTTGGATATGTTGTGGTACCAGTTCCATTGGGTTTGCACACCAAATTTGGGGTTCCTAGCACAAAGTGGCCCTGAGATACGGGGCCCCAAAGTCCGTTCAGAAACCCCCTGCCTCCTTTCCAACCCCCTATCCCCATTTCCTCTCTTTTCCTTCCCACCATTCTAACGTTCATGCTCTTTATATTCTTACCTTCCTTTTCCCTTTTTCTCCCTCTCTTCCTGACTCCTTTTTCCCCTACTGGTTCTTTTTTTTTTTTTTTTTTTCTTTTCTCTTTCCCTTTATTTGTTTCTTTTTCTAAATACCACCCCTACTCTTTTAATGGAACAAATTTGTTCCCTTCGTATTCTTTTAGAAAGGTCTACTTGAAACATTTTGCTAACTTGAAGATATGGAGACAAATCTCAATTTGCTGTAATGACAATTCCATACCTATGTTGTGTACCTGTAACCTTGAACTTTGTTACAAAAATACTATGTGATACTCCTTCTATTGAATGTGTTTTTTTATGCATTTGTTAATAAAAATTATTATGAAAAAAAAAAAAAAAGAAGGTAGGCAGGTTCAGAGAATAGTCGTTATCCGATCCGAGGTCATAGAGGGAAATCCAATCTAGCAGAGCAGGGCAGACAAACAGGCAGCTTGATCCCAAACTAACACAAGCATGAGAATGCAGGCTTGGCTGGCTTAAATCAGGTTTGGTCTCCACCCAGAGACTGGCCACATCAATCACCATGCAGGTGGACAGACAGACAAGGAGAATGCCACAGCCAAAACCAGGATGCTGGAATGAGGAGCAGGAACGCTAGATGCTCCTGACAAGATCGTTGTCGGTTACGATAAACAACACCTACTGACCTTAGAAAGAAAAAACATGATAACCGCCAACAAGTCCAATCCTGACAACTGCTCATACCAAATGACAGGTCCCAGCAGCTGACAGCTAAATGTTAACAAAGGGATGGGATGGTGGCTAACCAATTACACCCATGACCATATTTACCTAATGCCAACAGCCATAATTTGGTCAATGACATCAACCAACCTCCCAGCCCCGTTTGCTTACAATTCAGCTGTAAGCCAAGATCTGTCTTTTCGGGTGAGCAGTCATCTGGATGGGACATGCTGAGGGTTTTTTCGGCAGACCAGGTGGCATTGTTCAGCACGATTGACAATGAACAGTAATTGATGATGGATTTACATTGTGGGATATTTTTGGGGTTTTGTTGTAATAAAGGACGAATAAGGTCAAATGCCTTTGGTTTTCATTGCGGATCTTCTCTGATGACCTTGTTGGCCAATATTAGTGTTCTGCTCATTATTAAAACAGAGGTGAGCCTCCACCGGCCAATGCAATTCTTCATTTTCATGTTGTTGTTCACAGACCTTATTCAAGTCCAATACTGTCCTCCCTAAGATGCTTTCTTGGTTCAGCCTCCAAGAGATCTGCTTTGGGGATTGTCTGGTTCAGATGTTCTTCATCCATTCCTTCTCTGCCATGTGCTCCTCTGCCCTCTAGAACAATGTGAATGCAAATTACAGGCCATATAGTCTCTCCAGATATTAATTGGTGTCATAAATATTAGTAGTGTAATCCTAAAATATATATATATTCAGTATAATCCTGATATAGTGCGATGGCAAGAAGGCAGATATAAAGTTGCCCACTATAAAAAGACCTTTCAAAGCAGAGAGGTGAGATATAAATATTAGTCCTCTACGATCATCTGCATGACATTGAAAAATAATCACTTGACCAATGTTGCCAGGCATTGGATTGATGTGCATGATAAGAATGTTTCATGTTTAACCATACAGGGGTCAGTAGTCCTACAGCTATAACTAAGTGCCACTAACGGTGCAAAACGCATCAGTTATCATCTGTACCTATGCCTCTGTTGGTGTATGGACTAAGTTTTATCAATAAAGGCATTATATCGGAGTGTGGCTGTCCTACTTGATTTCTCTTGTTATCGTATTTGCTGGGCCAGCACCCTCCATCTCCTGAAACACAAGGGTGGTGTGAACATGGGGCTATCACCTGGAGCGGTCATCCTTTTGAACTCCGGGTTTCAGGTGATCCGAAACCCAGACACGTGAATCAAATCCTGGACTGTCCGGGTGACCGGGTGAATCCCAGACAGGTGGCAACACTACTGTGACTTCTGGATGTATGACAGACTGGTTCTCAGTGTGCACATTGAGTGTGCAGTGATACTGGCCCTGCAACCTCCTGGGATGAGTAACATGTCCCAGGAGGATGCTACCAGCGTGAGGGGGTCAAGACAAGCTATGTCTGGCAAGAGTTGAGGAAGAGGCAAGAGTTGAGCTGTTTAAAAAGGTAACAGCTCTCCAAAAAAAAACCCACCTCAGATGTGTTCAGGGCAGTGGTGGAAAGGAGGATCAGTGATACTTTCACTTTTGAAACAAGAAGAAAAATTGCTGTCATATCAAAGATTGTAGCTAAGCACTTTTGGTAGGCTGCATTTTGAACAGGAGGGACAACAGTCATCTTTTAGTAAAAACAAAAATCAACTTCAGAGTGTATTTACAACGTCAGAGTGTATTTACAACTTCAGAGTGTATTTACAGGATACTTTACTGACTCCTTGCAGAGTATGTAAAAACTTTTACAAGACTGCAGACTGTGTTTAATGATAAAAACCCAGTTGGAGTACACTATTTCAGAGAGACGATGGGCACACATGTACTTGATTGAGCAATAAACTGAAAAAGCAGTTAAGGAACATGATTTATCCTACAGAAAATGCTTCCACAGGGGCAGATGTGGAAACATTAGGTGTGACGCCTTGACAGTGCTGGAGCACCAAAGTACAACCCAGACTTTGAAGCTCAATGCAAAAATGATCCTGCAGAAACATTGCACAGATCTGGCGGCTGAGGAAACATGTGGTACCTTGAATGTGCTGGAATTCTGGACTAGGGCAATAAAGGCAGTATAAGGTTGCAGAATTACAGCAGTGATAGGAGATGGTTATGGTGGAAGGTCAGTATTGATAGAAGAAGCTGGAAATGGTGGCAGGATATGGAAATTGTGGCAGGCCAGCAATGGTGACCGAAGATAGCAATGCTGTATGGTATAATAGTGCTTTGGGGGCAAATTAAAAGAAAAAAATATTTTGTGAGCCAGTCAACTGTGTTGGGGACCAGTGCATTCTTTTTTCTGTCACAAAACCACCTGATGGAATTACATTCCATACACAAAAACAAATAAAAATCATAGGGGTCTAAATTCATGTGGTATGCCAAATCACTAGAGGTTCTAGTGTAGCCCAAGTGGCCAGTGTAACATCAACCAACGAAAGACTGGACATAGGTGCCTAGACCAAAATAGTCGCCACTAGGGATGAGCTTCATGTTCGAGTAAAAAATCGTCTGTTCGCCCGTTCGCCGAATTGCGAACGATATGGGCCGTTCGCGTCAAATTCATGTGGCGCGTCACGGCCCATAATACACTGCGGCATTGCAGTGCATTGCTGGCTGATGATTGGCCAAGCATGCACTATGACCCGCGTGCTTGGCCAATCACAACGCCATCTGAACAGAGAGGCATAATTGGCCAAAGCCAAGGAGGCTTTGGCCAATTATGGCTCAGGGGATTTAGTACACGCCCCACACTATATAAGGCCACCTGCACGGTGGCCCTGTGTAGTGTGTTCCGGCGTTGAGAGAGATAGACAGAGAGATAGTGTCATTTCATTTGAGTTAGATAGATTAGGCAGGACAGTCAGTGAGTTATCTGTTACTTACTGTGTATTGTGTATATATATGCATTCCAGGTGTTGTATATTAGGGATGAGCTTCGAGTTAGTTCGACTCGAACATTGGCTGTTCGCAAGTTCGCCGAACAGTGAACAATTTGGGGTGTTCGCAGCAAATTCGAATGCCGCGGAACACCCTTTAAAAGTCTATGGGAGAAATCAAAAGTGCTAATTTTAAAGGCTTATATGCAAGTTATTGTCATAAAAAGTGTTTGGGGACCGGGGTCCTGCCCCAGGGGACATGGATCAATGCAAAAAAAAGTTTTAAAAACGGCCGTTTTTTCAGGAGCAGTGTTTTTAACAATGCTTAAAGTCAAACAATAAAAGTGTAATATCCCTTTAAATTTCGTACCTGGGGGGTGTCTATAGTATGCCTGTAAAGGGGCGCATGTTTCCCGTGTTTAGAACAGTCTGACAGCAAAGTAACATTTCGAAGGAAAAAAAGCCATTTAAAACTACTCGCGGCTATTGCATTGTCGACAATACACATAGAAGTTCATTGATAAAAACGGCATGGGAATTGCCCACAGGGCAACCCCGAAACAAAATTTAAAAAAAAAATGACGTGGGAGACCCCCTAAATTCCATACCAGGCCCTTCAGGTCTGGTATGGATATTAAGGGGAACCCTGGCCAAAATTGAAAAAAAAAATGACTTGGGGTTCCCCCTAAATTCCATACCAGTCCCTTCAGGTCTGGTATGGATATTAAGGGGAACCCAGGCCAAAATTTTTTTAAAAAAATGACGTGGAGTTCCCCTTAAATTTCATACCAGACCCTTTAGGTCTGGTATGGATTTTAAGGGGAACCCTGCACCAAAAAAAAAAAAAAACGGCGTATGGTCCCACCAAAATTCCATACCAGACCCTTATCCGAGCACGCAACCTGGCAGGCCGCAGGAAAAGAGGGGGGGACGAGAGTGCGCCCCCCCTCCTGAACTGTACCAGGCCACATGCCCTCAACATTGGGAGGGTGCTTTGGGGTAGCCCCCCAAAACACCTTGTCCCCATGTTGATGAGGACAAGGGCCTCATCCCCACAACCCTGGCCGGTGGTTGTGGGGGTCTGCGGGCGGGGGGCTTATCGGAATCTGGAAGTCCCCTTTAACAAGGGGACCCCCAGATCCCACCCCCACCCTGTGTGAAATGGTAAGGGGGTACTTACCCCTACCATTTCACTAAAAAACTCAAAAATGTTAAAACTGACAAGAGACAGTTTTTGACAATTCCTTTATTTAAATGCTTCTTCTTTCTTCCTTCATCTTCTTCTGGTTCTTCTGGCTCCTCTGGTTCTTCCTCCGGCGTTCTCGTCCAGCATCTCCTCCACGGTGTCTTCTATCTTCTTCTCCTCGGGCCGCTCCGCACCCATGGCATGGGGGGAGGCTCCCGCTCTTCTCTTCATTTTCTTCTTCATCCTCTTCTCTTCTTCTCTTCTTTCTTCTTCTCTTCTTCATTTTCTTCTCCGGGCCGCTCCGCATCCATGCTGGCATGGAGGGAGGCTCCCGCTGTGTGACGGAGTCTCCTCGTCTGACGGTTCTTAAATAACGGGGGGCGGGGCCACCTGGTGACCCCGCCCCCTCTGACGCACGGGACATGACGGGACTTCCCTGTGGCATTCCCCGTGACGTCACAGGGAAGTCCCGTCAAGTCACCGTGCGAAGAAAGAAGAGAAGAGGATGAAGAGAAGAGCGGGAGCCTCCCCTCATGCCATGGGTGCGGAGCGGCCCGAGGAGAAGAAGATAAAAGACGCCGCGGAGGAGATGCTGGACAAGAACGCCGGAGGAAGAAGCAGAAGAGCCAGAAGAACCAGAAGAAGATGAAGGAAGATAGAAGAAAGAAGAGGCAATTAAATAAATCAACATGGGGACAAGGTGTTTTGGGGGGCTACCCCAAAGCACCCTCCCAATGTTGAGGGCATGTGGCCTGGTACGGTTCAGGAGGGGGGGCGCACTCTCGTCCCCCCCTCTTTTCCTGTGGCCTGCCAGGTTGCGTGCTCGGATAAGGGTCTGGTATGGATTTTTGGTGGGACCCCACGCCGTTTTTTTTTTTTTTGGCGCGGGGTTCCCCTTAAAATCCATACCAGACCTAAAGGGTCTGGTATGAAATTTAAGGGGGAACCCCACGTCATTTTTTTTTTTAAATTTTGGCCGGGGTTCCCCTTAATATCCATTCCAGACCTAAAGGGCCTGGTATGGAATTTAGGGGGACTCCCACATCATTTTTTTTTTAATTTTGGTTTTTATCAATGAACTTCTATGTGTATTGTCGGCAATGCAATAGCCGCGGTAGTTTTAAATGGGTTTTTTCCTTCAAAATGTCATTTTGCTGTCAGACTGTTCTAAACACGGGAAACATGCGCCCCTTTACAGGCATACTATAGACACCCCCCAGCTACGAAATTTAAAGGGATATTACACTTTTAGTGTTTGACTTTAAGCATTATTAAAATCACTGCTCCTGAAAAAATGGCCGTTTTTAAAACTTTTTTTGCATTGATCCATGTCCCCTGGGGCAGGACCCAGGTCTCCAAACACTTTTTATGACAATAACTTGCATATAAGCCTTTAAAATTAGCACTATTGATTATTCATGTTCGTGTCCCATAGACTTTAACGGTGTTCACGTGTTAGAGCGAACTTTTTTCCTGTTCGCATGTTCTGGTGCGAACCGAACAGGGGGGTGTTTGGCTCATCCCTATTGTATATATATATATATATATACACTGTATTTAGTTTAGCTAGATCCGTTCCTGTTATCTTCCTACTGACAGGCAGGCTTGTCTTGTTACAGTATATACAGCTACCTGAAGAAAATTACTGGTGTTCTTTTGATCCTATTAGTACCACAGTCGGGCAGCTAGACTATTTACAGTTAGTGTAGTGCTACAAGTTAGTTTAGTGTGACCTCTGCACAGTGTTCAGCTAAAACTACAAGTTAATGTAGTGCACAGTGTTCAGCTAAAGCTACAAGTTAGTGTAGTGCGTCCTCCTCACAGTGTTCAGCTAAAGCTACAAGTTAGTGTAGTGAGACCTCTGCACAGTGTTCAGCTAAAGCTACAAGTTAGTGTAGTGCGTCCTCCTCACAGTGTTCAGTTAAAGCTACAAGTTAGTTTTTTGCGAGCTCTGCACAGTGTTCAGCTAAAGCTACCTGTAGAAGGTTGGTGGTGTTTTCCTGATCCTATCACTACCGCAGGCAGCTAAATAAG
Source organism: Lithobates clamitans (assembly GCA_037952925.1). Taxonomy (NCBI): domain Eukaryota; kingdom Metazoa; phylum Chordata; class Amphibia; order Anura; family Ranidae; genus Lithobates; species Lithobates clamitans. Next base: position 147,965 of record JBBGZY010001491.1, read on the forward strand.
CCACAATTTAGGGTAGTGTGAGCTCTGCACAGTGTTCAGCTAAAACTACAAGTTATGTACCGTACACACGGTCGGACTTTCTGTCCTACTTGGTCCGGCACACTTTTTGACGGACTTTGTCCGCCAGGTGCGCCGGACTTTAAAACGGACGGACTTGCCCACACACGCCCGGACTATTGCGGCGGGCTAAGTCCGCCCGTCTTTCCGACGGACTTTCGCCGGAGTTACGGCGGACTTTCAGAATGAATGGACTAGCCCACACACGGACAAGTCCGTTCATTTTGAACGTGACTCAGGTGCGACGGGACTAGAAAAGGATGTCAATCTTGCCGCTTTTATCGGCGAGATTGACACCTTGCAAGCCCCGTCGTGGTGCATACCAGGCCCTTAGGTCTGGTATGGATTATAAAGGGATGCCCCTACGCCGAAAAAAAACGGCGTGGGGTCCCCCCTAAAATCCATACCAGACCCCGATCCGAGCACGCAGCCTGGCCGGTCAGGAAAGGGGGTGGGGACGAGCGAGCGCCCCCCCTCCTGAACCGTACCAGGCCGCATGCCCTCAACATGGGGGGTGGGTGCTTTGGGGGAGGGGGGCGCCCTGCGGGGCCCCCCCACCCCAAAGCACCTTGTCCCCATGTTGATGAGGACAAGGGCCTCTTCCCGACAACCCTGGCCGTTGGTTGTCGGGGTCTGCGGGCGGGGGGCTTATCGGAATCCGGGAGCCCCCTTTAATAAGGGGGCCCCCAGATCCCGGCCCCCCACCCTATGTGAATGAGTATGGGGTACATGGTACCCCTACCCATTCACCTAGGGAAAAAGTGTAAATAATAAAACACTACACAGGCTTTTAAAATATTTTATTAAACACCTCCGGGGGGGGATCTTCCTCCGGCTTCGGGGGTCTTCTTCCGGCTTCGGGGGGTCCCTCCGGTTCATCTTCTCCCGGCGTCCGGTTGGTTCTTCTCCACTCTCTTCTCCCGGTGTTCCAGTTCTTCGGCCGGCTCCTCCGCTGTCTTCAGGTAGCTCTCTTGCCAGCGGAGGTCCGGACTTCTGGGCTTCTGGGCTTCTCTTTTCCAGATGTTGACACAACGCTCTCTCTGGCTGGACTGCTCTCTGAGGGCTGCGTTGTGACTTATATAGGCGGAGACCCCGCCCCCTTTTGATGTCACAGTCCCTGGGCATGCTGGGACTGTGACGTTTTAGGGGGCGTGGTCACTGGGTGATGTTACCTACGCCCCCTAAAACGTCACAGTCCCAGCATGCCCAGGGACTGTGACTTTATAAGGGGGTGGGGTCTCCGCCTATATAAGTCACAACGCAGCCCTCAGAGAGCAGTCCAGCCGGAGAGAGCGTCGTGTCAACATCTGGAGAAGAGAAGAGAAGCCCAGAAGCCCAGAAGACAAGAAGCCCAGAAGTCCGGACCTCCGCTGGCAAGAGAGCTACCTGAAGACAGCGGAGGAGCCGGCTGAAGAACTGGAACACCGGGAGAAGAGAGCGGAGAAGAACCAACCGAACGCCGGGAGAAGATGAACCGGAGGGACCCCCGAAGCCAGGAGAAGACCCCCGAAGCCGGAGGAAGATCCCCCCCCCGGAGCTGTTTAATAAAATATTTTAAAAACCTGTGTAGTGTTTTATTATTGACACTTTTTCCCTAGGTGAATGGGTAGGGATACCATGTACCCCATACTCATTCACATAGGGTGGGGGGCCGGGATCTGGGGGCCCTCCTATTATAGGGGGCTCCCGGATTCCGATAAGCCCCCCGCCCGCAGACCCCGACAACCAACGGCCAGGGTTGTCGGGAAGAGGCCCTTGTCTTCATCAACATGGGGACAAGGTGCTTTGGGGTGGGGGGGCCCCGCAGGGTGCCCCCCTCCCCCAAAGCACCCACCCCCCATGTTGAGGGCATGCGGCCTGGTACAGTTCAGGAGGGGGGGGTGCTCGCTCATTCCCACCCCCTTTCCTGACCGGCCAGGCTGCGTGCTCGGATCGGGGTCTGGTATGGATTTTAGGAGGGACCCCACGCCGTTTTTTCGGCGTAGGGGCTTCCCTTTATAATCTATACCAGACCTAAGGGCCTGGTATGCCCCGCGCTCGCCGCAATAGGAAAATTTGTTTTTCCTATTGCAGCGAGCGCGAGATGCAATACTCTGCCCTCGCGTCGTATCTGGTCCGTTGGACCAGCATACACACGAGCGGGCTTTCCGTCGGACCAGCACACAGACGAGCGGACTTTCCACCCGAAACTGAGCCCGACGGAAAGATTTAAAACTTGTTTCAAATCTAGGTCCGGCGGGCTTTTGGGAAAAAGTCCGCCGGAAAAGTCCGCCGGAGCCTACACACGGGCGGATTGTCAGGCACTCTCTGGTCCGCCGGACCAAGCATGCCGGAAAGTCCGACCGTGTGTACGGGGCATTAGTGTAGTGCGACCTCTGCACAGTGTTCATCTAAAGCTACAAGTTAGTGTAGTACATCCTCCTCACAGTGTTCAGCTAAAACTACAAGTTAGTGTAGTGCGTCCTCCTCACAGTGTTCAGCTAAAACTACAAGTTAGTGTAGTGCGACCTCTGCACAGTGTTCATCTAAAGCTACCTGTAGAAGGTTGGTGGTGTTTCCCTGGTCCCATCACTACCGCAGGCAGCTAAATAAGCTACAATTATTTTTTTGCGAGCTCTGCACAGTGTTCAGCTAAAGCTACCTGTAGAAGGTTGGTGGTGTTTTCCTGATCCTATCACTACCACAGGCAGCTAAATAAGCTACAAGTTAGTGCAGTGCGTCCTCCTCACAGTGTTCAGCTAAAGCTACAAGTTAGTGTAGTGCGACCTCTGCACAATGTTCAGCTAAAGCTACCTGTAGAAGGTTGGTGGTGTTCTCATACTACAGGCAGGCAGTTGATTTTGCTAGCTGCAGTATCAGTATATATATATATATATATATATATATATATATATATCCCAGCTTAGTGCAGCTACAGGCCATTAGTATGTCTGGAAGGCCAACAAGGAGAGGCAGACAGTCAAAAGCCAATAAAAGGGGGCAAGCAGGCTCTGTGTCTAGAGGCAACAGTGCTGGTCGTGGAGACGGTGCATCCTCATCAGCACGTGGCCGTGGGACACGCTTGTCCTTTTTTTCGGCAGCTGGCCGTGTTGAGCCACAACATGCAGGAAGACTTGGTAGAGTGGATGACCAAGCCGTCCTCATCCTTCTTATCCTCTCTCACCCATGCTCAGGGTACTTTGTCTGGCAAAGCAGCTGCCAACGCGGCCTCTTCCCTCGGTTCAATGGCATCAGTGACTCCTTCCCTAGCCCCACCATGTCCTCCTGAGGAGTCCCTCTAACTGTTTGACCACAGTGTTGGCTACATGCTCCAGGAGGATGCCCAGCGTTTAGAAGGCTCTGATGATGATACTGAGCTAGATGAAGGTAACGTGAGCAGGGACAGAGGGGGTGCCCAAGAAGGACAGCAATCTGGCAGTCATGGTCCCCCTGCTGCAGCATACTGCCAGGTTTGCTCCAGTGATGAGGAGGGAGGGGATGATGAGGTCACTGACTCAACGTGGGTGCCTGATAGGAGAGAGGAGGAGGAGGCACGTCACCAATGAGGCAGGATGCCCTCCAGGGGCTAGCTTAAGGGCAGCACACTGACTGCATCATACCGCAAAGCAGGGCGCTGCAGTCTCTGCGCAATATTCAAAAAGTTCTTTGGTATGGGCCTTTTTTGAGACGAGTGCATCAGATCGCACCGCTGCTATTTGCAACAAATGTCTCAAGCGTATCTCGCGTGGCCAAAACATCTCCCGCTTGGGCACCACATGCTTGACCAGACATATGTTGACCTGCCATGCAGTTCGTTGGAAAGCGTATCGAAAAGACCCACACCAAAGACAAAGAGGACCTCTCCTTGCTCCTCATCAGATGAGATCTCCAACCCCACTATACCTTCAGTCCTCTCTGAGACCTGCACTGAGAGGAATGAAGGTGTAGAATTAGGTGTGTCACAGCCAAGCACTTGTGGGCAATCTGCTTTCGGTACACCGACGTCAGATTGTACCAGGCAAATTTCCCTGCCCCAGCTGCTGCACCGCCGAAAGAAGTTAGCTCCCAGCCATCCACATCCCCAGCGGTTGAACGCTAGCTTGGCAAAATTGCTAGCACTTCAACTGCTGCCTTTTCAGTTGGTAGACTCTGCCCCCTTCCGTGAGTTTGTGGAATGTGCGGTTCCTCAGTGGCAGGTAGGGATGAGCCGAACACCCCCCTGTTCGGTTCGCACCAGAACATGCGAACAGGAAAAAAGTTTGTTCGAACGCGCGAACACCGTTAAAGTCTATGAGACACGAACATGAATAATCAAAAGTGCTAATTTTAAAGGCTTATATGCAAGTCATTGTCATAAAAAGTGTTTGGGGACCCGGGTCCTGCCCCAGGGGACATGAATCAATGCAAAAAAAAGTTTTAAAAACGGCTGTTTTTTCAGGAGCAGTGATTTTAATAATGCTTAAAGTCAAACAATAAAAGTGTAATATCCCTTTAAATTTCGTAGCTGGGGGTGTCTATAGTATGCCTGTAAAGGGGCGCATGTTTCCCGTGTTTAGAACAGTCTGACAGCAAAATGACATTTTGAAGGAAAAAAACAATTTACAACTACCCGCGGCTATTGCATTGCCGGTCCGACAATACACATAGAAGTTCATTGATAAAAACGGCATGGGAATTCCCCACAGGGGAACCCCGAACCAAAATTTTAAAAAATAAATGACGTGGGGGTCCCCCTAAATTTTATACCAGGCCCTTCAGGTCTGGTATGGATGTTAAGGGGAACCCCGGGGGGGCGTGGCTTGGCGCGCGGCTTGAATGGCAGCACATTAGAGGAGCTCCGTCAGACACACAGCCTATTAGCCTGACACCCTTTACAAGAACCCTCCATGCCGGCCAGGAAGCTACACGGCACCCCGCACACTCGTTCCCGCAAAGGGCTGACGACTTCCACAGCCAGGAATATCGTGGATTTGTTGAGACAAAAGTCGGAGGCTGAGAACGGCAAGGCCGAACCCAAGATGGCGCCGACGCAGCAGGCAGAGCTCCACGAGGAAGACTTCAGCGGTGAGTCAGACGTTAATGAGGACATGAACAGGGGGAAATCAAGACTCCATAAACCCCTAACATACGCAGATATGTCCGGTTTTACTGCCGAAATCAAATCGGCCTTTTCAGCCGCAATAACCGATCTCAAAACGAATCTGGTTGTCCTCACTGAAAAGCTAGCATCGGCGGAACATGCGGGGAAACAGAGAGATAAGGCCCTGGACAGAATGGACAAGATTGCGGTGTCCCATATCCAACACTTTATAGATGTAAACAGACACCTGGAAGACCTCGACAACAGAGGCAGGAGGAACAATATTAGGGTGAGGGGGATCCCCGAAACAGTGGAGGCAGACCAAATAGCCCCGGCTCTACAGAGGGTCTTTAACAGCCTACTGGAAAGGCAAGAGGAGACTGTGATTGATTTCATTAGGGCTCACAGAGCGCTTAGGCCTAGAGGCCCTGACACTGCACCACCCCGGGACATCATTTGCTGCTTGCAAAGCTTTCAATTAAAGGAGGACATAATGCGCAAAGCGAGGAGGAATGAGAGGATCATTTTCAATGGAGAGACCATAATGCTATTCCAAGATCTGTCCCAGATTACACTCAAAAACCGCAGGGCCTTGCGCCCACTACTGGACAAACTTCGTGAAAAAGACCTCAGGTACACTTGGCGCTTTCCCTTTGCCCTCATTGTGCCGACAAATGGGCACCAGCACATCCTACGCACCCCATTGGATCTCCCTGATTTCTGTGCAGGACTTGGCCTTGACCCAGTGGACTTGCCGGATTGGTATGCTGAGTTTGCTTTACCACCACACAACAGGAGTCCATCCAGATCACCATTTTCCACACCTGAAAAAAGGTCGCCCAAGAAAATGAAGTCAAGCAAAGCAGGAAGTTCCAAATTCAACACACCGAATCCAAGAGCTCTTTGGGACTGTGAACACGCAGAGGATTGATGCCAAGCTGTCCAGCCTATGATCCTCCACATCGCTCTGACCAACTGCTTTGACGTCAAAGGGAGTTATTCTTGCCCAATTTATCATCCATTTTTTCATTTTTCATTTTTTTAAATTTTTTTTTTTTTCCTCTTCTTAAGGTTTAGTTTATCAGGACACTGCACCACTGACTTCCATGTTCTCAAAGCAGACATAGGCGTGCTTATTGCACAAATCTCGTACCACAATTGTTTTTCATGACGTTTAAGCATTAGTCTGAGTTACTGCAGTTTTGTGACCCCCGCGGCGGGGGGTGCCAGCTTGGTCGTGACACTTTAGAGGTGGCGAGTGGCTGGGTCCTCACGCCGTGGGGGTGCAAATGACAACGCAAATGACAACGGGGCCTCTTGGTGAGGCTCCCTTATTCTACAGGGTGAATTAATCATATATATTTTACTTCAGTTAAGAGAAGTATATCTTTTTTAGTTACAGGCTGTGTGTTCGTTGGAGGTTGGTTATGCCAGATATATCCTTCACAAGTTTTCTGTTCAAGCTTAACGGTTTGTTCTGTTTGATTTACACACCAGGCAGCCGCCTCCCCCTACCCCCGCAAGTGGTCTGCCATTGCATTAAGCTTTGCAGACGCACTACAGTTCTCTAGATAGGGCTCTATCTAGAGGTTGAACTTAATTCTTATTATACTCGCTCCTCTTCCCACCTTCACCTCCTTGCTTTCCTGCTTTCTGCTCTTTTTCTCCTTTTCTGTTTCCTTCCCCGCCTATCCCCCCCCCCCCCCTTTTTTTTTTTTTTTGTTTGTCATTTATTCTGGGGGGTCTTACCACCCACGTACTCGACCTTAAGAACGCCTTAACTGACCACCGATATCTCTTTTTCAGATCAAGGTTTCGCACCGCTCCTGAGTCTGCACCATGGCTTACTCTCTTCTGGGGCGCAACCCCACAGTAATATCCCACAATATATGGGGATTGAATACTCCAGAGAAGAGATCTACATTACTTAGGGAAATTAAAAAAGGTAAGCCACATTTCGTACTGCTACAGGAAACCCACTTTAAGACTGGTCATGTACCCAGGCTCACTGACTCGAACTTTACAAAGGTTTTTCATGCCACAAATAACTTAGCTAAAACTAAAGGTGTTTCAATACTGGTCAGTAAAAATGCACCTTTCGACCTGACGGACCAACTGATAGACCCTGAAGGCAGATACATTTTTTTGAAAGGACACTACAGCGGAACGCCCATCACAATAGCAAATGTGTACTTTCCAAACTCAGCCCATCTGCCATTTTGTAAACAGATGGCCCATAAGCTGCAGGAGTTTGCCAAGGGGTGTCTGATACTGGGAGGAGACTTCAACATCCCTTTGAATCCCCTAACAGACACCTCCAATGGCAACACTAACATTAGGTACCAAACCCTGAAAGGTATTAAATCCCTTCTCCATAAGCTGGGACTGGTAGATTCCTGGAGACTCCTTAACCCACAGGGACGTGACTATACGTTTTACTCGGCACCCCACAAAAAATACACAAGGATAGATTATCTGTTTATAACTCAAAAAGACCTTCCTGTTCTCACTGAGGCCTGCATAGGCACACAATCCTTCTCTGACCACGCTCCAGTGGCAGTAACGCTAGACCTGACAAGATCCCCAAAAAAGACCCAGATTTGGAGACTTAACTCCTCGATACTCTCGGACCCCACCCACCTACCCAAACTCAAAGAGGCCCTGTCAAATTTTTTCGCCCAGAACAACACTCCAGGGATGGACCCACTAATGATTTGGGAGGCTCACAAATGTACACTAAGAGGGGAACTGATCTCGTTGGGTGCCAGAAGGAAAAAGGAGAGAGAAAGGGAAATCAAAACTCTAATAAGCCGTATCCATAAGCTAGAAACCCTACACAAACAATCTCTTGCAGTGGATACAGCCACAGAATTACTAGTAGCCAGGAAACAACTTCAGACACTTTTTGATGCTAAAGCCAAACGATTTTTATTTTTTAGGAAAAAAATCTACTATGAGGGGGGCAACAAACCGGGCAAGACATTGGCAAGGGCGTTACGAGTACACACCCAAAACAATAACATCACAGGCATAAGACAGAAAAAAAATGGGACACTAGATGTCACCACAGAGGAGATTGCTAAACATTTTCATACATTTTATTCAAAGCTCTACAATTTACCGCCACAACACAAGCAACCGGGTATGGACGGTAATAGATCACAAGTAATCGAAGACTATCTTAGCAAGAGTGGTCTTCCGTCTCTTGACACCACGGAAGCTAACACCCTTGAAGACACAATAACCACGGCTGAAATTAGAATGGCCATTAAGAATTTGAAACTAGGCAAGAGTCCTGGCCCAGATGGGTACACGGCCATTTACTACAAAACTTTTACAGACCTCTTGACAGACCCTCTGGCGGCGGCCTTGAACGCCCTGTCCGAACCCAGAGCCACCACTCCAGACTTACTTTCAGCCTACATAACAGTAATACTGAAGACAGGTAAGGACCCCTCCGATTGTGCCAGCTATCGTCCTATTTCCTTACTGAATCTGGACGTAAAAATTTTTGCGAGGATACTGGCTGACAGGCTGAGACCCTTTCTCCAAAAAATAATTGGCCCGGAACAGGTGGGTTTCATGCCCGACCGTGAAGCCAAAGACAATGTCACCAAAGCCCTCCTACTAATTCACCAAATGGGGTCCAGCGGATCTGAGGGCCTTCTCCTATCCACGGATGCGGAGAAGGCCTTCGACCGCGTGGCTTGGGACTACATGCTATCCACTTGTAAACATATTGGATTGGGTGATAGGATGTTGGCCCAGATCTCCGCACTCTATCATAACCCTTCGGCTAGATTGAAAATAAACGGCACCCTTTCGGACCGGGTACATATAGCGAATGGAACGAGACAGGGCTGTCCCCTTTCACCACTCTTATTCATTTTAACACTAGAGCCATTTATTAGACAGGTCAATGCAAATAATTCAGTCGGGGAATTCCAGGTGGGGGGGCGGGAGTTCAAGGTAGCCGCCTATGCCGATGATTTGCTATTTTTCATATCTAGACCCCACACCACTCTCCCTAATCTTATGAAAGCCTTTGAACATTATAGCTACGTCTCTAATCTAAAGATAAACTATTCCAAATCTGAAGCCATGAACATTTCCCTCCCCAACCACTCACTCTCATCAGTGATAGAAAACTCACCCTTTAAATGGGACCACAAAAAACTGAAATATTTGGGGGTGTTTTTAACACCTCAATTATCGACAATTTACGAACAAAATTTTCCCCCTCTCTTAAAATCTATTGAAACGGACTTACACAAATGGCACGCTGGAACCTTCTCTTGGTTTGGAAGGGCAGCTATCATTAAAATGACGGTCCTCCCCAGACTCCTTTATCTTATGCGCACTTTACCGATTAAAATACCGCCCAACATGTTCAGGATACTGAGAACCATGTTTTTGAAATTCATATGGGCACAAAAAAATCCGAGAATCAAACTTGAAACACTGCAGAAAGCGAAGACATTGGGAGGGTTGGGAGTACCCAACTTACAGGGCTACTACAAAGCATCTCACGTAACAAGGGTCATTGACTGGCACTGTCACAGAGATTCCAAAGACTGGGTGAAACTGGAAATGGACCTTCAAGCCCTCCCTCTCACCTTTGCGCCTTGGCGACCATGGCTTTCATACTCTGACGACCTAAAGCAACATCCCTTAATGGGTACCACTCTGAAAGTGATTCATGAGATACCCGCTGACACAGGAGTTACATCCGCCTTAGGTCCACTTACCCCACTGAGGGATAACCCAGATTTCACCCCAGGGGTAGGCAACCCTCACCTCAGATCCTCTCACAGTGACGGACCTCTTTTAGCAAGAGACTGTTACCACCAAGCCAAAATGAAAGACTTTCAGACACTTAAACAAGATGACAATGTGACTGACTTACCCTTCTGGACCTACCTCCAAGTTAGAAGTTATGTAAGCACTAATAACAAGGTGGGAGACTTCACCAGACCTTTGACAGACTTCGAGTCGGTGTGCCTTAGGGGAGAGCCAATACGTGGGGCCACTTCAATTATTTACGCGTGGCTACAGAACACGAAAACACCCATGGATGACAGACTCAGAGAGCGGTGGTCAGAAACCTTACAGGTAAACATAACCCCGAATCAGTGGAGGAACGCTTGCATCTTATCACATAAGTGCTCTATCAGCACCAAAGTGCAAGAGACAGCTTTCAAACTCTTGACTCAGTGGTACCTAACTCCAACAAAATTAAATAAGATGTTCCCCCAGGCTTCAGATCGTTGCTGAGGTGTATGGGAGATAGTGGAACTTTGCTACACATTTGGTGGCATTGCCCCTTGATTACCCATTTTTGGGACAGTGTACGAGAATATATCAAAAAAATCACTGAGACTACCCTACCTTTAGACGCAGCCTGTTGCCTGCTGCATATTTCGAGCTGGCCTCTGAAGAGATACAAGCGTTCGCTCACAAAACATTTATTGAATGCGGCCAAGTCCCTCATCCCAATTTATTGGAAATCAACTCGTGTACCAACAACAAAGGAATGGCTAAACAGGGTCACAGAATTTTATGAAATGGAAGACACTTTGGCGCAAGCAAACGAACAAGTTGAAAAATTTCTTGACACATGGCGCCCATGGAACGAGTTTAAATACTCCCAAGCATTCTCCGACATTGTAGGTGCTCAGATTCAGGAGATAAGCTAATTTAGTTATAGATATGACCTAACAGTAGATCTGTGCTGGATTACACACTTGGTCGACGTGGGTGGTCGAGGTCAACTAGGATCATTCAAGATCATTCACCTTTTTTTTTTTTTTTTCTTTTTCTTTTTCTTTTTCTTTATATACTATGATTCTTGAATAAACACAAACTTCACTTTTCATACTCCACATAGAGATTTGGTTTCCGTTTACCCTCCTTTCACTAATTACTTTATCTTTCCCCCTATTTTCATCTCTTTGCACTATTCAGAGGGTCAATCGTAATATCGCATATAATATTATTATAGGCCTAGGCGAAAGGGGTTGTGACATTGAACAGGCTTACTCCAGAATTGATATGGTTTATGTAAACGACACAACCGATATTACACTGTTTAATTTTTGATTGTTCTGAATCAACATTGCATAAACAAATGTAAACTGAGGCCTTTTTACTGAAATTTTTGCTTGATCAGAAACACTTTTATTTGTTTTTGTACTCTCTGATCTGTATTGTCTACTTATTACTTCTGTAATAAACTTCTTTAATGGAAAAAAAGGGGAACCCCGGCCAAAATTTTTTTAAAAATGACGTGGCGGTCCCCCTAAATTCCATACCAGACCCTTCAGGTCTGGTTTCGGATTTTAAGGTGAACCCCGCGCCAAAAAAAACAAAAAAAACAGCGTGGGGTCCCCCCAAAAATTCACACCAGACCCTTATCCGAGCACACAACCTGGCAGGCTGCAGGAAAAGAGGGGGGGCGAGAGAGCGCCCCCCCCCTCCTGAACCGTACCAGGCCACATGCCCTCAACATTGGGAGGGTGCTTTGGGGTAGCCCCCCAAAACACCTTGTCCCCATGTTGATGAGGACAAGGGCCTCATCCCCACAACCCTGGCCGGTGGTTGTGGGGGTCTGCGGGCGATTGGCTTATCGGAATCTGGAAGCCCCCTTTAACAAGGGGACCCCCAGATCCTGGCCCTCCCCCCTGTGTGAAATGGTAAGGGGGTACTTACCCCTACCATTTCACTAAAAAACTGTCAAAAATGTTAAAAATGACAAGAGACAGTTTTTGACAATTCCATCGGCGTGCACCGCAAGTCATAGCGCAAATGCTTCGTAAATCAGCCCCACTGTCTGCTGTAACCAGACATTATTCTTGAACAGATCCACCTAGTGGCAGACTAGCTTGCTGCACCTGCCTACACACCTCAGGCCTAGGGGTTGGGGATCCCATCAAAGGGAATGATGGTTTCATCAGAGACCATGCATAATAAGGCCTGGAGATCCCATCAAAGGGGAATGATGGTGTCATCAGAGACCATGCATAGTAATGCCCTGTACACACGGTCGGAGTTTCTGACAGAATATGTGCGATCAGAGATTGTTGTCGGAAATTCCGACCGTGTGTGGGCTCCATCGGACTTTTTCCATCGGAATTTCCGACACACAAAGTTTGAGAGCAGGCTATAAAATTTTCCAACAATAAAATCTGATCCTTTATATTCCGATCGTGTGTAGACAAATCCGACGGACAAAGTGCCACGCATGCTCAGAATAAATTAAGAGATGAAAGCTATTGGCTATTGCCCCGTTTATAGTCCGGACGTACGTGTTTTTCGTCACCGCGTTCAGAACTATCGGATTCTCCGACAACTTTGTGCGACCGTGTGTATGCAAGACAAGTTTGAGCCAACATCCGTCGGAAAAAAACAATGGATTTTGTTGTCGGAATGTCCGATCAATGTCAGACCATGTGTACAGGGCATAAGGGCTGGAGATCCCATCAAAGGGGGGAATGATGTTGTCATCAGAGACCATGCATAGTAAGGGCTGGAGATCTCATCAAAGGGAATGATGGTGTCATCAGAGACCATGCATAGTAAGGGCTGGAGATCTCATCAAAGGTAATGATGGTGTCATCAGAGACCATGTATAGTAAGGGCTGGAGATCCCATCAAAGGGAATGATGGTGTCATCAGAGACCATGCATAGTAAGGCCTGGAGATCTCATCAAAGGGAATGATGGTGTCATCAGAGACCATGTATAGTAAGGGCTGGAGATCTCATCAAAGGGAATGATGGTGTCATCAGAGACCATGTATAGTAAGGGCTGGAGATCTCATCAAAGGGAATGATGGTGTCATCAGAGACCATGCATAGTAAGGGCTGGAGATCTCATCAAAGGGAATGATGGTGTCATCAGAGACCATGCATAGTAAGGGCTGGAGATCTCATCAAAGGGAATGATGGTGTCATCAGAGACCATGCATAGTAAGGGCTGGAGATCTCATCAAAGGGAATGATGGTGTCATCAGAGACCATGCATAGTAAGGGCTGGAGATCTCATCAAAGGGAATGATGGTGTCATCAGAGACCATGCATAGTAAGGGCTGGAGATCTCATCAAAGGGAATGATGGTGTCATCAGAGACCATGCATAGTAAGGGCTGGAGATCTCATCAAAGGGAATGATGGTGTCATCAGAGACCATGCATAGTAAGGGCTGGAGATCTCATCAAAGGGAATGATGGTGTCATCAGAGACCATGCATAGTAAGGGCTGGAGATCCCATCAAAGGGAATGATGGTGTCATCAGAGACCATGCATAGTAAGGGCTGGAGATCTCATCAAAGGGGATGATGGTGTCATCAGAGACCATGCATAGTAAGGGCTGGAGATCTCATCAAAGGGAATGATGGTGTCATCAGAGACCATGCATAGTAAGGGCTGGAGATCTCATCAAAGGGAATGATAGTGTCATCAGAGACCATGCATAGTAAGGGCTGGAGATCTCATCAAAGGGAATGATGGTGTCATCAGAGACCATGCATAGTAAGGGCTGGAGATCTCATCAAAGGGAATGATGGTGTCATCAGAGACCATGCATAGTAAGGGCTGGAGATCTCATCAAAGGGAATGATGGTGTCATCAGAGACCATGTATAGTAAGGGCTGGAGATCTCATCAAAGGGAATGATGGTGTCATCAGAGACCATGCATAGTAAGGGCTGGAGATCCCATCAAAGGGAATGATGGTGTCATCAGAGACCATGCATAGTAAGGGCTGGAGATCCCATCAAAGGGAATGATGGTGTCATCAGAGACCATGCATAGTAAGGGCTGGAGATCCCATCAAAGGGAATGATGGTGTCATCAGAGACCATGCATAGTAAGGGCTGGAGATCTCATCAAAGGGAATGATGGTGTCATCAGAGACCATGCATAGTAAGGGCTGGAGATCTCATCAAAGGGAATGATGGTGTCATCAGAGACCATGCATAGTAAGGGCTGGAGATCCAGCCCGTGTCACTTTTATTCCGAATACAAAGAATGTAAACATCCCTTGTAATGAAAAAAAAGCATGACAGGTCCTCCTAAATATGAGATGTGGGGGGTCAAAAAGATCTCACATCTCATATTTACGCTAAAATACAATAAAAAAAAAAATTGTTTAAAAAAAATAAAAATAAATAAAATATCTCTTTAACCACTTCAGATTTGGCTGCTGAATGACCAGAGCACTTTTTGCGATTCAGCACTGCGTCGTTTTAACTGACAATTGCGCAGTTGTGCGACGTTGCACCCAAACAAAATTGACGTCCTTTTCCCCCCACAAATAGAGCTTTCTTTTGGTGGTATTTGATCGCCTCTGCGGTTTTTATTTTTTGCGCTATAAACAAAAGAAGAGCAACAATTTTGAAAAAAAAACCATAATATTTTGTACTTTTTGCTATAATAAATATCTCTATTTTTTTTTTTTAAATAGAAAGGAGCAAATTATCCCGGTGAAGCCCGAATCTCCCCAGCTGTGATTCCTCGGGGATCCATACAGTAATTATCATTAACACGGTAATCATTATAATTATGACCTGATATCGATGTCACTCTCCTGTCCGGTCCCCAGAGGATCACATAATCTTTATAATCACAGAGAACGTCCAGTAATGCAGAATAACTGAAGATGTGACAACCTGTGTCCTTCAACCACCATTACAGGTGAGAAACGATTTCTTCCCCCAGCTTTGTACAAACTGGATACTATAGAGCAGACTTAGTGTTGGGAAGGATAACCCCCCCCCCCTCATTTTATTTTCTTATTTTACTGTCCCATGTCCTGTAAGAGAGGTTTTCTCCATAGAGAGGGACTTCTCCTCTTAGACAGATGTCAACCAGTACAGATGTCCCAACTGGAAGATTTAATCTTGGGAGTGATTCTAACTGTGGGGGGGGGGGGGGGGAGAGGCTACGTGTGACACGACACTGATCACCGCTTCCAATCAGTGTCCTGTCACTAGGCAGAACGGGGAGATGCTTGTTTACATCAGCATCTCCCCGTTCTTCCTCTCCGTGAGACGATCGCGGGTATCAAGTCCGCGGGACCCACGATTATGGTCACGGAGCTCCCGGCGCAAAATAACTGCATGAGGTGGTCAGAAAGCGGTTAAAGGTGCCCTTTTTTTTTTTACATTACAAAACTTAAAAATGATATCAAATGATGAACCATTTATATACCCCTAATGAGCCCAAGGAGGTTCAGGAAGGTTGTTATCAGTGAGGTAGCAGAACAGACACTTGGAGATCAGGAGTTCTAGAAGTTGGAGGCAAACAGAAGCAAGGAGATGGGTCTTAATCTGTTGAAGTTTGGGTGGTGACCGGTGCATATTTTAGAGGGGAGATGAAGATGCCAGTAGAGAGGGAGAGATTCAAGATAAGTACTGTCAGTGATACATTTTTTATTTGCCCTAACATTTCAATTTGCAGGAAAAATGTTGATGACATTCCCTTATTCTCAGTCCAAGTAATGCTATTACATGAAGTTTTAGCAAAATGTTAAGTAGGAAAACCTCAGAGGAAAAGCAGACATCACCACACACACACATATACACAGCATTGGTAACTAAATTGGTATTGTTTTTAAGATAAGGAGAGGAGGGAGTTATGGAATGGGAGGGGGAAGAGGCACAGAGGTGAGAGTGGTCAAAAAACTGCTGGATAGTGATTTAAAAAATTGATAATTGATACTCAATTATCTCTTGTGTCCAATAGAATTATCATTTGTAGTTCAAACATCTTCCTTTCCCGAGTGTTTTTAAAGTTGACTTCATGTCTTTCATATGGTGGTCTGGTCATGTGAAATGATGTCCCACATGTGTGCAGTCATCATCTTATTTCTTTTATGGTTATTAAAGTTTTTTTATTCTGTCCTGTAAGATCCTTGGTTGCACTTGTTGCATTGGATGAGGTACACCACATTACTGGAGGTACAGCTGTATAATTCTGTAATATTGAAGGTTCCTTTTTCAAGTGCGACACTTTTTATTGGTTGATGTGGCTGCACAGGTTTGCAGTGTTTGTTTTTGCAAAGTTTTGTTCCTTTATTTGCATCCCTGTAATCAGAATGAAGTTTCCTGCTGATTAATTAAGGTACGGGGATGGGTGGCGGCTTTATAATTCACCTTTCTGAGTATGTCACAACCATATTTTGGGTGTAACATGTAACATACTCCAGACCTGCCCCCCCCCGTACTCCCAACCCACCCCCTCCCTGTGACAGGTTGAGGTAGCAATATTTGGACAGTCAGCAACTGAGAATCTCGTATTGATAAAACAGGAAAGAAATACAAAAAAAAGATTGAATTTACAGGCATTGTATCTACGGTATCTTGCTTTTCTTTAAATGATTGTCAATGAATGAGTTGGGGGGGGGTGGAGATGGCATGGGGCAAACCAGAGGATCAAAGGAGGACAAGAGTTAATGATGACTGTGTAATGCTACCCCCACACTTTTAACCAGTTCTTCTCCAAATAGTGCAGCGGCCACCAATCACCCAAGCAACAGCCAATCCAACAGTCTAACGTTGTCTCGTTATAATTTAATGCTTGTAGAACTTGTAACATGAGTGGGGTTGGGATGGTATGGGACACTCCAAGAACACTGAGTAATAAAAGGAGGACACTCATTACTAGGCTAGGCTTCTCTGAATGGTCTTTATGCCAGGGACAAAAGGGAACGGCCAGAACTGAGACCTGTAAAGCCCCATACACACTATCAGTTTTTCTGCTGAGTTAGTCCTTCAGATTTACCAAAACAATATAATATGAGTTCAAACCTTAGGAGTTTCAATGTGTATGCAATCAGGCAGGCCCTCGCACTACATGGTTTTGGTAAATCAGAAGGACTAACTCAGCAGAAAGAGAGCTACCACTGACACTTATCACCCCAAAAGCAGCACACAGTCACCGGGATCCTGAGCTCGGGTCAGTAAGTACTCACAATGTCACAGGACAGCTGAACTCCCCCAGTTTCCTATAGACATCTCTATGTCACTGAACAACTGCACAGTTCCTAGTCTTGTCCAGGCTCTCTTTGGTTGCAGGATAGCTACTCGCTTCCAGTTTCCACCGGACACTCTACAGGGAGGGAGAGGTTAATACTCACAATGCCACACGATAGTTACGCACTTTCCAGTTTCCATCGGGCACTCTTCTGTGAGCTCTCCCGACCAGATCCTTAGGTGAAGTCCCTTAAGCTAGTTCCAAAGTTACTTAGGAAGAGGCGCCCTAGCTGGGACCTCAATGAATATCAGCAATCTCCAGCAGGAACTACCACAAAGAGGCAGCAGTCCCTGAGGCTGTGGAACCTCTCCAACAGCACAAAACCATGTCTGTTTCAGACCCCAGACTATTTATGTTCTCCGTAGCCATCTACTGGGCACACCTCATCAGGAATTGGCTAAAACACAAAAAATATATAAGCTGCCCATTTGTCTCTCAACGCCCTATGTTCTGGAAGCCTTTAGAAGATAAGGGGAAATAGTCAAACTTGCAACCTGTGAGATCTAGAACAGCCCAAAGAAATCATCAGCTGCTCCAAGGATTACAGAGGAGCAAAAAAGAGCACAATTTGACTGATATCCTTGCAACCTATCTAGGAGGGAGCTACAACTCTATTAGAAAACATGGGAGTTGAATTCTTTTTTTATTTAAGGGAAGATTTATACAGGGAGAAGTCTTGCAGGGATTTAGTCTTACACAACACTCGCTCAAGCGTAGGGATGAGCCGAACACCCCCCCCCCGGTTTGGTTCACAGCAGACCCTTCAGGTCTGCTATAGATTTTAAGGGGAACCCCAAACCAAAATTAAAAAAAAAATGTGTGGGGGTCCCCCCAAAAATCCATACCAGACCCTTATCCGAGCAAGCAACTGGGCAGGCCGCAGGAAAAGAGGGGGGGACGAGAGAGCGCCCCACCTCCTGAACCGTACTAGGCCACATGCCCTCAACATGGGGAGGGTGCTTTGGGGTAGCCCCCCAAAGCACCTTGTTAATGTGGACAAGGGCCTCATCCCCACAACCCTTGCCTGTTGGTTGTGGGGGTCTGTATGCAGGGGGCTTATCCAAATCTGGAAGCCCCCTTTAACAAGGGGACCCCCAGATCCCGGCCCTCCCCCCTGTGTGAAATGGCAATGGGGTACAAATGTACCCCTACCATTTCTCAAAAAAAGTGTCAAAATGGTAAAAATGACAAGACACGGCTTGGGACAAGTCCTTTATTTTAAAAAATGTCCCACAAAGTCTTCTTCTTCTTCTCTTGCTCCGCTGAGGGACAGAAAAAGAAAAAAAAAAGCCTCACCGACCTGTCTCCATGGGAGGCACCCACCGTATGACGCGTCCTCGCAAATGACAGTTCTTTTATAACTGAGGGCGGGGTCACACAGTGCCATCCCCGGGTGACCCCACCCCCCTCTGACGCATGGGGTCATCCCTACTCAAGAGCACAGCTATGCCTTCAGAGACCTCTGGTGTCATCTGTTTGTGTGGGAAGTAGCCTGATGGCCTGATTCTGTGGGGAGGGAGTGAGGCTGTCTATGGAGGATGGGGGAAACCTGATTTTGTCATAGAGGTGGTCAGAAGCAGCATAGAAAAAAGAAGGTTTAAAGAGGACGAAGGTTACAGAGTTGGGAGAACAGATATATGTGCCCATTGTGCTTGGTCAAAAAGGTGTAGGTAGGTTGAAATCTTAAGAGGTAGTTGGGGTGTTTGCATTAGCAGCAGTGTGGAAGTCACTAAGGATGAGAGTGGGTATTTTGGAGTTGAGAAAGTAGGCTATTGGCCAGAGAAGTTGTCAAGGAAGCATTGTGCCGATCGAGTAGACCGTCAGTTGCCAGTAATCTTCAGAGGAACTGAAGAAAAAAGATGAATGCAGTAAACTTTAAAAGAGGACAAGGAGATGAGAGAAGAACTCAAAAAGTGCTTTGTGATGATAGAAGGATTCTAACCCCATCTTCCTTTTGTCCACTGAGTCTGAGTGAGTGAGTCTAGTGGAGGCCACCATGGGAGAGAGCAACAGGAGAGGCAGAGTCAGAATTCTGAAGCCAGGTTTCAGTAACAGCAAGTAGGTTAAAGAAGCTGACAATAACAATGTCATGGACAGAGATTCTCTCTGGAGAAGAGACGCTTGAGAGGGGATATGCTTCCAATGTATAAATACCGGACTGGTGACCCCACAATATATAAATACCGGACTGGTGACCCCACAATATACAAATACCGGACTGGTGACACCACAATAGGGAGAAGACTTTTTCGCAAAAGAGAGTTTAACAAGACACGTGGCCACTCATTAAAATTAGAAGAAAAGAGGTTTAACCTTAAACTACGTAGAGGGTTCTTTACTGTAAGAGCGGCAAGGATGTGGAATTCCCTTCCACAGGCGGTGGTCTCAGCGGGAGCCATTCATAGTTTCAAGAAACTATTAGATAAGCACCTGAATGACCACAGCATACAGGGATATACAATGTAATACTGACACATAATCACACACATAGGTTGGACTTGATGGACTTGTGTCTTTTTTCAACCTCACCTACTATGTAACTATGTAACTATGAGCTTGTAACAGACAGAGCGGGCATTCCAGAGGGCACATGATGAAGGCGTGTGTGTGTGTGTGTGTGTGGGGGGGGGGGGTGATAGATGGTGGTAGGGGAGCAGGATTATGGGAATTGTCCCAAGTAGTTAGGATAAGCAGAAGGGTAAGTATTAAGACAGGAGCAAAATTACACAATGCACTATAGAGGTTATGTCAGCATGGGGTTCATAATCAGCAGTAAAGAGAACACTACTGTGGGGAGGAAGGGTGGATATATGGGAACTGGGGGGGGGGTAGTAATCAGATTAGGGAAAAAAGAGCTGGATGGGGAAATACAGGGTCACATGCAATCTTTCTGGAGTGGAGAAATGCCTTTCATGGATTCTTTTCAGTTTCTACCATCCCTTTTATTTTCTTGAAGACATTATGGAAACATTTTAACCTATAACTTTGTTATGGAGATTAGGAGTGCCAGTAATATGATAAATTGGCTGTTGATAATATTTCCAATAAAAGCATTTCCATTTAGGAAGAAAAAAAAGATGGAACCTCTTTTCTCATGTTTTGTGTTCTGCAGAATAGTTTTTTATCTTGGTGGAGAAAAGTCCCTGAAGTATAACATTGGAAGACTACATGTTGGACATCTTGGAGTCATGACAACTGGTGGTGATAATCAGAGCTCCTCTTATTTCATCCTGATTGGAATTCCTGGTTTAGAAGATGTCCAGGTCTGGATTTCATTACCCGTCTTCTCCATGTACCTGATAACGTTGTTGGCCAATTTTAGTGTCCTGCTTACCATTAAAGCAGAGGAGAGCCTCCACCAGCCCATGTACCTCTTCCTTTCCATGTTGTTGTTAACAGACCTTGTACAGTCCAATGCTACCCTTCCCAAGATGCTCCTGATCTTCTGGTTCAACCTCCAAGAGATCTCCTCTGAGGGTTGCCTGGTTCAGATGTTCTTCATCCATTCCTTCTCCATTATGGGCTCCTCTATCCTCTTGGCAATGGCCTTTGATCGCTATGTTGCCATATGCCAGCCATTGAGATATTCCACCATCTTGACCAACCCATTGATCACAAAAATTGGAGTCACTGTGGTCATAAGAGGAACTCTTCTGATATTTCCACTTCCTTTCCTCATTAGGAGGCTGCCATTTTGCAGGAGCCATATGATTGAACATACTTATTGTGAACACATGTCTGTGGCTAAGCTGGCCTGTGCAGACATCAGAATTAACATTGTGTATGGGTTAGCAGTGATAATGTTTGTGGATATAGTAGATATCATGGGCATTACAGTGTCATATTTAAAGATTGTCATTGCTGTATTCAACCTCCCATCCCGAGAGGCCCGACACAAAGTCGGGAGTACATGCGTCAGCCATATTTGCGTCATTCTTTTGGCCTACATCCCAGCTCTTTTCTCTTTTCTCACTCAAAGGTTTGGGGGGAACATAGCTTCCTCCACCCAAATGATCATATCTAGCCTATACCTAATTGTTCCTCCAATGCTGAACCCAATAATATACGGAATAAAAACCAAAGAGATCCAGAGAAACATTCTGAAATTATTTTGTCCACAAAAGTCCAGATTTCATTAATAATTGGACATATTTTGCTGAACTTACTCAACAAACACTGCAAAGAACAGAACTATGACAACCGACCACCTTTAAGGCCCCATTCACACCAGAGCGTAGCGTTTTCAGGCAGAAAGTCGCGTGATTTTACCGCTATTTTGCTGTGATTTTGCCGCACATCTGTAATTTGTACTGGTTTGATTTTTTATATTACTGTCTTTACTTTCCTGTGTGGACAATCAAACCTGGAAAGGAAACAGAAAGGGAAAAGGAAAAGTAAAGGAGAGAAGAGAGGAAAAGGAAAGGAGAGAAGAGATGTCTGTGAAGATTTTCATCTATTCAGGTCATAGAATAGCTAGCAGTAGTTTTATATATTCAGGCAGTGGCGGCCCGCCCATTAGGGGCACACAGCCGCCACCCCCCATCCATGCGCCAGGCCCCCAGATCTACATACATGGCCCTGGACTATGGATTCCATTGGGGGGGTATGTTTTTTTAAGCATGTGATTAGAGCCAGAGAGTCTAATAGGCTTCAAAAAGAGTGGGCTTGTGAAACGCATGGCACTGCGCCCCAATCCCACCAAGTTGTGTGACAATAGCGAATGGGGGGGTAGTGCCACCGCTGGCTGTCTGGGGGGGGGGTTGTTTGCAGCCCCCCCACAAAAAAATCATCAGCCGCCACTGCATTCAGGTGGACTTGTTCTGTAATGTTGAAGACATTTCTTAGCTTATCCAATCCACTTCTTCAACTCCAATGAATGTCAGGAAGATCCCCAACATTTATATCAACACAAGTGGCACAGACACCTTCATCCAATCTCCAAAAGAAGTGTCAATGGCATTTGTTGTTTATCCAAGACCAGGATGGGAGGTGGGAAATTTGTGGGACCACCAGACCATCATCCCATCCATGGTGGCCAGAAGTCTGTGGGGGTGAGAATACTTGAATTCACATGGTTGAAGTTATAAATTGTTGTACACCACACTATCATCTCATCCATGGTGGCAAGAAGTCTGTGGGGGTGAGAATCCTTGAATTCACTAGGTTGAAGGTATACATTGTTGTCCACCACACTATCGTCTCATCCATGGTGGCAAAAAGTCTTTGGTGGTGAGAATCCTTGAATTCACATGGTTAAAGGTGTAAATTGTTGTCCACCACACTATCATTCCATCCATGGTGGCAAAAAGTCTGTGGTGGTGAGAATACTTAAATTCACATGGTTGAAGGTATAAATTGTTGTCCACCACACTATCATCCCACCCATAGTGGCAAGAAGACTGTGGGTGAGATTCCTTCGATTCAAATGGCTAAAGGTATACATTGTTGTCCACCACACTATCATCCCATCCATGGTGGCAAGAAGTCTGTGGTGGTGAGAATCCTTGAATTCACATGGTTGAAGGTATAAATTGTTGTCCACCACACTATCATCCCATCCATGGTAGCAAGAAGACTGTGGGGGTGGGAATCCTTGAATTCACATGGTTGAAGATATAAATTGTTATCAAATCGCTAATGTAGAGATCTTAAAATGGCATAGTACATGGGTGATAGATGTTGTCAAAGGTCCCCAACTCCTGTGTGAAGGGTGCACTATTGAATATAATGGAAAACTAGTGTCAAACATTGAAGTGTTTCTGGTGAAGCTTCAAATTATGCTTCCAATGAATGGGACTTCGGTGTAGGAAACCTCTTGATCTCTAGAATTTGTGTTTGTTGAGAGGTTGCCTCATCTCCCTATTGTACACTACACTGCTCTGCTTATACCTTTCATTATCACATCTCAGACTTTAAAGCTGAACTTGGACACTACACAACCAATATGTCACTGTTGCAGATCTTCTCTCACACCCTGTTTGGTGTAATTGTTGTCACCAGAACTGAAAACTTGGCAAGGGGTCTAACCTTCCCCACTTCATCTAAAAAGGAAATGGTTGGAGAGCTACTTTACAGAAATGCCAATGGTAGTAGAGTATATGCAGGGCAAAAATATCAGAAGGAACCATCTAAATACTAGGAATGGATCTCACACCAACAACTTCAACTTGTCACTAAATAAAGTGTATTTTGGCTTATGAAGATTTTTTATTTCAATTAAATAAGACATGAATATCACATACAAAATCTTTGAATGCCAAGCTGCCACCAGGTCAAGGAATGTTTTATTTATTTTTACCCAACAAACATTTGGTGCTTGTATAGGTGCCTTTTAAACAGAGTGAATGAGGTTGGTGACGTAACTGGTTGCTAAGGACTCGCCGAGCCTGCCCCTGCCGGTGTCCTTAACAACCATTGACAGAGGGAAGCTCTCATGTGTAATAGCAGAAGTAATACCGAGATTATACATTATACTGCCGAACAGGTAAATGTTCATGTGCAGGCGTTCATCTGAACACCTGAACAGCCAAAGCCGAAGTTCGGACTGAACCTTTAGTTCATCCCTAATGTCAAGCTTTCTCCGCCCCTTTCCTTATAAGCAGTGGCGGCTGGTGCTCAATATTTTGGGGGGGGGAAACAAACCCACCCCCCTCACACGCACATACTGCCACTCCCCGGCCTAGGTACTCACACTGCTCCCCGCACTCCACACCGGCTCCCGCTCATCCTCCCATCTGAAATCAGGACAATCTCTGATAGCTGCGGCCAATACGCCCTCCTAGCCTGGGCTTCTGACTGTGAGGACCCGCTCAATGGAGCTATGGGCCCTGCTAGGAGGACGGTGCCCAGTGCGAGCTCTATGGAGCCGGGAAGGCGGCGATCAGTCATAGGAGGCCGATGTTGCCGAGTGACCGTTTCTTCTCCTCACGACCAAACAGGAAGTGGGTCCTGAGACCAAATTGGCCACTAGTCCTAAGACTCCCTGGCCAATCTTCCTGATTGGCTTGGAGGAGAAGCCGGAAGACATTAGTGAATATTCATTTGCTAATGTCTCACCACTGGGTGGGATCAGGGAGCAGTGTTCTGCGCCTTGAGCCCACCCTTTCTTGAAATCCATGCGTCCGGCGCTTTGCATTAGGGATGAGCCGAACACCCCCCGGTTCGGTTCGCATCCAGAACATGCGAACAGGAAAAAAATTTGCTCGAACAGGTGAACTCCGTTAAAGTCTATGGGACACGAACATGAATAATCAAAAGTGCTCATTTTAAAGGCTAATATGCAAGTTATTGGCATAAAAAGTGTTTGGGGACCCGGGTCCTGCCCCAGGGGACATGGATCAATACAAAAAAAAGTTTTCTGTTCAAATATTTTATTGGTAAGTAATAAACATTAGTTACAAGCTTCACAATACAAGGTTTCATTTGGTTATCAGGTAATGTACAACTAAACAAGTTAGGAGCATGTTGACCTAATAGAGGTTAAAGCTTGCAGACAATTTACACTCTGTCAAATATTTCAAGATCCGGTAGGACTGGATATAGTAGCATTAAGGTGGATCGTGGTCCTAGGCTTAGACATAATATAAAACTGAAGATTATAACGGAAGGGTCGGTCCCAGCAAACTATCGGGACCAGCCCATCAAGAGAAAAAGGAAAAATAAAACAGAGTATACTTCCCACATTATCAGGGGTAATTAAGGGGATGAGTGGAAGGAATGAGAGGGGGATAGAGAGATAGGGAGAAAAAAGAATCAGGAGGGGTAGAGTTGAGAGAGGGAACGGAGGTGGTCGGGACGCGCGGGCACCGGTGTGGTTTCATAGAAGGAATTGGTTACCAAAACTTCTCAGGGTTCCAGTAGGCTCATGTCAATGTCTGGGGGTAAAAAGTTTTCTATCCACGGCTGCCAGACTCTGAAGTGTTGTGGGACTTTATCTAGTATTATTGCTTCAATTTTGCTGTGGATCATTGCCTGGGTAACTCTGTTTTGCATCTCAATTGTGTTTAGTGCGGGTGTTTTCCAGGCTTTGGCTATCGTTTGCTTAGCAGCCGTGAATAGGTGAAGAAGGAGACAACGTTGGGCTTTGGTATAGTCCCGGGGTATAAGGTTGAGTAGGGCTATAGTTGGGTTTGGTAGTAATGTGACTTGGTGGAGGGTGGAAGCCATCTGGAATGTTGCACAAAAAAAAGTTTTAAAAACGGACGTTTTTTCGGGAGCAGTGATTTTATTAATACTTAAAGTGAAACAATAAAAGTGTAATATTCCTTTAAATTTCGTACCTGGGGGGTGTCTATAGTATGCCTGTAAAGGGGCGCATGTTTCCCGTGTTTAGAACAGTCTGACAGCAAAATGACATCTCAAAGGAAAAAAAGTCATTTAAAACTACTCGCGGCTATTAATGAATTGCCGGTCCGACAATACACATAGAAGTTCATTGATAAAAACGGCATAGGAATTCCCCACAGGGGAACCCCGAACCGAAATTTAAAAAAAAATGGCGTGGGGTCTCCCCCAAAGATCCATACCAGACCCTTTTCCGAGCACGCAACCTGGCAGGCCGCAGGAAAAGAGGGTGGGCCGAGAGAGCACCCCTCCTGAACCATACCAGGCCACATGCCCTCAACAATGGGAGGGTGCTTTGGGGTCCCCCCAAAGCACCTTGTCCCCATGTTGATGGGGAGAAGGGCCTCATCCCCAAAACCCTTGCCCAGTGGTTGTGGGGGTCTGCGGGCGGGGGGGGTTATCGGAATCTGGAAGCCCCCTTTAACAAGGGGACCCCCAGATCCCGGCCCACACCTGTGTGAATAGGTAATGGGGTACCCCAACCAATTCACAAAAAAGTGTCAAAAAAGTTAAAAAACACAAGAGACGGTTTTTGACAAGTCCTTTATTAATTTCTTCTTCTTCCATCTTCTTTCTTCTGGTCTTCCTTCTGTGTTCTTCTTCCTTCTCCATCTTCTTCTTCTCCATCTTCTTCTTCCTCCGCTCTTCTCGTCCCGCATCTTCCTCCTACTTCTTCTCCGCTCCGTCCGCACGATCCGCCTCAGTGTAAGTCTTCATCCGTGTGACGCTTTGGTTCTTCTGACACTTGTTCACTGACATCCATATGGCATGCCCTGTGTTGTCAGAGGGGGCGGGGTCACCCGGTTACGTAAACTAGTGACCTCGCCCCCTCTGACAACACGGGGAAAGCCATAGAGAACTCCCCGTGTGTCAGAGGAGGGTGGGGTCACCGGGTAGCCCCACCCTCTGTTATATAAGAAGTGTCAGAAGAACCAAAACGTCACATGGCGGAAGACTCCCACTGAGGCGGATAGTGCAGACGGAGCGGAAAAATGGCCGGAGGAAGATGCGGGACGAGAAGAGCGAGGAAGTAGAAGATGAAGAAGAAGAAGAAGATGGAGGAAGAAGAAGAACACCGAAGGAAGATCAGAAGAAAGAAGATGAAAGAAGAAGGAATTAATAAAGGACTTGTCAAAAACCGTCTCTTGTGTTTTTTACCTTTTTGACACTTTTTTTGTGAAATGGTAGGGGTACATTTGTACCCCATTACCAATTCACACAGGGGGGCGGGGATCTGGGGGTCCCCTTGTTACAGGGGCTTCCAGGTTCCGATAAGCCCCCCGCCGGCAGACCCCCACAACCACCGGGCAAGGGTTGTGGGGATGAGGCCCTTGTCCCCATCAACATGGGGACAAGGTGCTTTGGGGGGCTACCCCAAGAGCACCCTCCCAATGTTGAAGACATGTGGCCTGGTACGGTTCAGGGGGGGGGCGCTCTTTCGCCCCCCCTCTTTTCCTGCGGCCTGCCAGGTTGCGTGCTCGGATAAGGGTCTGGTATGGATTTTTGGGTTGACCCCTACGCATTTTTTTTTTAAATTTTGGTTTGGGGTTCCCCTGTGGGGAAATCCCATGCCGTTTTTATCAATGAACTTTCATGTGTATTGTCGGACCGACAATTCATTATAGCCGCCAGTAGTTTTGAATGAATTTTTTTCCTTTGGAAATGTCATTTTGCTGTCAGACTGTTCTAAACACGGGAAACATGCGCCCCTTTACAGGCATACTATAGACACCCCCCAGGTACGAAATTTAAAGGAATATTACACTTTTATTTTTTCACTTTAAGCATTATTAAAATTACTGCTCCCAAAAAAACGGCCGTTTTTAAAACTTTTTTTTGCATTGATCCATGTCCCCTGGGGCAGGACCCGGGTCCCCAAACACTTTTTATGACAATAACTTGCATATAAGCCTTTAAAATGAGCACTTTTGATTTCTCCCATAGACTTTTAAAGGGTGTTCCGCGGCATTCGAATTTGCCGCAAACACCCCAAATTGTTCGCTGTTCGGCGAACTGGCGAACAGCCAATGTTCAAGTCGAACTCATGTTCGACCTGAACATAAAGCCCATCCCTACTCTGCATGTAGATTATGGGCCAGATGCATGGATTAAGGGGGTGGCGCCCCTGTGCCCCTTATGGAGTGGCCGCCACTATTTATAAGGCCAGGGATTCCTGGCCAGTAGATAAATGGGGCTGAGTGATGTCACTGGTTGCTATGGATGGTGTACTTCACAATCCAGGAAAACCCCAACCCCCTATTGTATCCCCATATACCCAATTTTTCATGAATATCAATTCCATAGCCTTTGGACATGGTTTGTAAGTGAGCTGCTGGAATAGGCCAAAATGTGTGAACACAAGTAATTTTTTATTTGTTTTTGTCAGCCACCTGAAAGCCGCAGCCTGGGAGCCATCCTGCAGCCTAATCCACCACTCCTTACGGGGAGGGCTGGTGAATACCAGATCGCTCCTCATGCTCTAAGTCATGGTCAGAGGTCAGACTCGGAGACCAGTAGATATAGCAGTATAGAGGTTCCCACTTACCAGCAGAAAGAGTACAGTGGAAAGTCACCCTGGTGGATGACACAGGCTCACCCAAGGCATGGGGTCTAAGAACTAACCAGCTTGCACCAGAGCAAGTGGGTACAGGTTGGGATCAAGCTAAAGTGTAGTCAGTAAGCAAAGTTCGGTAACAAGTGGTTGCAGGTTTGAATTAAGTGGAAACGTAGTCAGTAAGCATATTTCGGTAACAATTGTTTGCCGGTTGGGATCAAGCGGAAGCATAGTCAGTAAGCAAAGTCTGGTAACACGTGGTTGCAGGTTGGGATCAAGTGGAAGCATAGTCAGTAAGCAAAGTTCTGTAACAAGTGGGTACAGGTTGGGATCAAGCGGAAGCGTAGTCAGTAAGCAAAGTTCGGTAACAAGTGGTTGCAGGTTTGGATCGAGCGGAAGCATAGTCAGTAAGCAAAGTTCAGTAACAAGTGGTTGCAGGTTGGGATCAAGTAAAGGCATAGTCAGTAAGCAAAGTTCGATAACAAGTGGTTGCAGGTTGGGATTAAGTGGAAGCATAGTCAGTAAGCAAAGTTCGGTAACAAGTGGTTGCAGGTTGGGATCATGAGGGAGTAAACAGGAAGTTCAGAAACATGGATTAAATCATCAAATTCATGGGAGGAGCAAAGAGTTTAAGGTTCAAAGAAATAAGGTACAAGGTAAGACTGTCCAAGGGATCAGATAGGGAACTGTCCAGCATTTCAGGAGCTACAGCCAGACCCTGCAGAGGTCACAGGTTCAGATCCGGACCTTCACACTCTGCATCTTGGGTCTTGGACAAATTGCCCACTGGCACCACATTGTAAGACAACATGCACAGGCCCAAATGTAGAGATAATAAGCGGTGAGAACATGGGCAAATATTGACATAAAGGCACAGAGAATTCTCTTCCAAAAAAAAAGCTTCAGTCCACATTCATTTTAGGGGGTCAAATTATTTTCTTAGCAAAGGGAATGAGGAGAGATAAGAGGAGGAGAAAATCTTGTTCTCTTCTGTGATCCAGGTCGGATTCTTTTATTAAAAGTCACCTTCTCCGTTTCAAATCTCCCCGCTGGGCTATAGGCCTTCTCTGACATGACACATCAGGGCAGGCTGGTACCTTGATTGCATATTGGACCACCTCTTGTACATCCTTGACACCCAGTAGTCTATGGGTATGATCGCTTGTAAGTGTTTTTGTTTTAAACTTGCTGTCCCTGCTTTACCAGGGCAGGGTCAGCCTTAGCAGGAAAAAACAAAAATGATAAAAGAATGAAATCTCTTGTATTACGTAATGTGAGCGTGCATTAGCACCAGAAGGGCTATTTGAACTGCACTAGTGCAGTGTGTCACTGCCGTTTGGTCTACTACGTTCCCATGTTCCTGTCACCTGTTACTGTTGATCTTCTGTTGCCAACCTGACCCACCTCTGACCTTGCCTGAACCCAGCCTGTACTGACCCCTGGCTTGTCCCTGGATTACTCTTCTTCTGTCCTGCTGTTAGGGACCTTGGTCCAACTCCTGACTACCCTCCTGCCTGCCACTTCAACCTGATCTGCTCGCTAGTTGCTGACCTGGTCCGTCTGACTCCGTCTTGTACCTACCCTGCACCTGCCTTCCTGCATTCCCCTCTGGAGCTAGTCCTTCCGCCTTTCCTGTGTTCCAGATGCACACCAGTCCCTGCCAGCATGAGACTTGTGCCACCCTGCATTCCCTGTCACCTTAGCAGGGACTCTGGAACCAGGGCTGTATGAGAGGCCTTCCTCAATGCTTCAGAACCCACCACCAGGTATGGTGCAGTCACCCTGCAAGTCACATTAAATAGACCTTTGTATTTTGTTTGTATTTTTCTCTCTTTTTTTTTTGATACCTTCCATGAACATGACAAGCTCCCCATAACATTTTTTGACAACACCTTAACTATTGGCCTTTAAGATGGCCTTAATTTGTATCAAGATTCATCCCTCCCCCATAGACTTCTGAGGAGTTTGATGCTAACTTTGTGTTTCACAGACTCCAAGTAGGATTTTAGGAACAAAGGATCAAACCCGGTCAAAAATTGAATAATTTCCCTTCGGAATTAATAAAGTGTTCGGAATTTGAGTTTGCTTATCTCTATGAGCTTAGTCAGCTCTAAGCCAACTGAAAAATAAAAGACCTGATAATGACTCAAACAACCACTATACCATCACATCCCAATACAGCACCAACAATGGGTTGTTTATTGGCATCATTCCAAAGACTCCTCTACTCATTGACTACATATATTTTATGCCTTCAGTAGTAGTGTCCTGGAATTAGTCATCTTTGCCAAAATATTGGAGGTTCTTTGTCCAGTCTGATGAAATAATTGTATGAGTTGTGATCATAAGGAGAGAAAATATAGAATTATGTCTGGAAGGAACACATAGGAAGGTAGGAAACCTCCCGGTGGAGGTCGGATCTCCCCAGCCTGTCTATGTGACTCTTATGGGATCCACATCTTAATTATAATGAGATGATCTGACCACCATGAAGGGTCCCCAGAAGATCACACAAGCTTTATAATCACAGGCAACGTCTAGTAAGGCAGAGTCTTCCTGACCGGACTACATTCTGAACATTTCCTATGTATCAGTATTAGAAATGATACTTCTATGGACACTTTACATGGCAAAACAATGTTTCTTTTTTTTGTAGCAAAAAATGTAAACTTTATTTGGTAATTTTTTTATTTTTTCATAACCTGAATATATTTTTTGTAAAAGGCAGAGAATTGTTTAGCAATAATACTTATACAGTTGCTTTACACAGAACAATGATTTTCACATTGTGTCTTTTTTCTTTATAGATGGGAACTTTATTTGGTAAATTTGTTTTCTTTTTTTTAGTTTTTTTACTTTTCAATCATTTTATTAATTTTGTTGTATAGTTGGACACATTTGCAACTAGGGCTCTATCTCAAAGTGGGGCGATTTCTATAAGTGGGAGCACTTCTGACTTTGCACTTGTCTGAGGATTTCTTCTGTCTCTTTGCAGGTATGTTTGCAGCTGACTGCCATCCACCCAGAATTGAAAACGGAAAAGAATTTGTTTTCCCTAGTCTAAATTGCTATGATATGTGCTAACTAAACCCAAATCTCCACCCAAAACCTGAAACACTGCTATCTGCTTTACTTATGTGTCTTAATAATTGCTGGTATGTTATTTTTGCTTAACCGTCTGTAGACCTGACCACATTACAATGCTTTATTATCTCCCTTGTCTTACCCAGAATTATGACCCCTTAACTTTAATGCCCTCTTGCTAGTCTGTTTCTGAAGTAAAAATTTTGCCCTGTTAACCAGCCAACCTTTATTACCTCTTGATTGATAATTGAAATCCACCCACCACCCACCCCTAACAGTATAAATGTAAGCTTCTTTTGGGGGAAGCATTTGCAGGGGGGCATACATTTGCAACTAGGGCTCTTTCTATAAGTGGGGCTCTTTCTATAAGTGGGGCTATTTCTATAAGTGGGGCTATTTCTATAAGTGGGGCTATTTCTATAAGTGGGGCTATTTCTATAAGTGGGAGCACTTCTGACTCTGCACTTCAGCGAATGCACAAAGCAAATGAACACAAGAACAAACTTCGCAAAACACCAGACAGACATCAGGTGACCTTGTTTACCCCTTCAGCTCTTTCTCCTTGTAACATGCACTCTCTCCCATTCCTTTTGACAGCTCTGTCCTCTATCCTAAAACTATCTCTCCTTCACCCCTCTTCTCCCCCCACAGCATATATATATCACCCTCACTTCTATACTCTCCTAATTACTGCACCCACCAACTCCTGCTAATTCTAAATCCACACACACTAAACATCTCCAAAGCCCTGGGGCATGTCCCTTCATATAAATCCCACTCCCATATTACCTCCCTCACCCTCCTGCTTCCCCTAACCTCCGGAGATATATCCCCAAACCCTGGGCCTCCATCATTTAACTGTACCCCATGCACCCATCACCCTGCACCCTCTAAGCACAATTCAGTGCCCATTTCTATTCTTCCCAAGACCAGACTCCCTTTCTCTTGTACCCTTTGGAATTCCCGCTCTGTCTGCAACAAACTCACCTCTCTTCATGACCTCTTTATCGCCAACTCATTTAATCTACTCGCCATTACCGAAACCTGGCTCCACGAATCAGACACTGCGTCTTCTGCTGCCCTATCCCATGGTGGTCTTCTCTGGACTCGCTCCCCTAGATCCACGTAAGGGAGGAGGTGTCGGAATCCTTCTAGCCCCACATAGCACCTTTCAGGTGCTTCAGCCACCTCCCTCTCTGTCACTCTCCTCTTTCGAAGCACACTGCATTCGTCTTTTCTCTCCAGTTTCTCTAAGGATACTGTAGCTGTGATCTACAGGCCCCCTGGACCAGTATCAACCTTTTTTTATGACTTCTCTGCCTGGCTACCCTACTTTCTTTCTTCTGAAATCCCCACAATCCTTCTCGGGGACTTCAACATCCCTATGAATACTAACACTCCTGCCCCTTCCAAACTTCTCAACCTAACCTCCTCCTTTGACCTGAAGCAATGGATACACGCTCCTACACATTCTGAAGGCAAAACCCTTGACCTCGTTTTCTTAATACCCTTGACCTCGTTTTCTTAATACCCTTGACCTCGTTTTCTTAATACCCTTGACCTCATTTTCTTTCACCTTTGCACTCCATGCAACCTCTCTAAGTATCCACTCCCCCTCTATCTGATCACCACGATCCCTGAAAACCCTCCTCTTCAGAGAAGCCTATCCTACCCACACCTAACAACTGGATTTTCATTTTCTCCATCAGCTCATCCCCCACAGTTATTACCTTTTGTTTCCACTTGACCCTCCCTTCTAGATTGTAAGCTCTCAGGATCAGGACCCTCTGATCCCTCCTGTATTGATTTGTATTGTAAGTGTACTGTCTGCCCTCATGTTGTAAAGCGCTGCGTAAACTGTTGGCACTATATAAATCCTGTATAATAATAATAATAATAATAATATAGAAAAAACGGGAGCAAAAATTTGG
The DNA here is from genome assembly GCA_037952925.1 of Lithobates clamitans. Classification (NCBI taxonomy): domain Eukaryota; kingdom Metazoa; phylum Chordata; class Amphibia; order Anura; family Ranidae; genus Lithobates; species Lithobates clamitans. Next base: position 181,022 of record JBBGZY010001491.1, read on the forward strand.
TAAGTTTTGATAAACATGCCATTGCTGTATGGCTGAAAAAGGCTTAAAAAAATATATATATATAATTTTTATGTATTTGGCAGGACTGTGCTTTGAGCTGAATAATTCACAAATGATTAAAAAAATGAATAACTGTCAACATTAATCAGCTCCTTCCATGAAAAATTATAATCCAATATTGAATCTAATAAAAACCTAAAATTTCTATTTATTTTGTTAATCATTTTATTAATTTCACATTAATATATGTCACAGCAGTCTCTGAACCAGAGGAGCTTACACTCTAATGTCCCCTTCCCCAAAGTCACACACTATTATTGTACATTTCTATAGCCCTGACATATACCGCAGTGCTGTACAGAGATTACTGAGCCACTCATATCTGTCTCTGTACCAGAGGAGCTTACACTCTAATGCCCTCCCCTCACAGTCACATCAGTCTTAGCTTTGTCTGTGTTTTGCCAGTGTCTCTCTATATGAGGACCTACAGCTGTGGGGGGAACGGGGTGAACCCCATTAAAAGGTCTGGAACCCAACTTCCCAGGCAGATGGGTGGGCTAGGTATATGGTCTACACAGTGGTGTTATTTTCTTCAATGTTTTTTGAAACATTATTTTTGGAACATGTTGGCAGAGGAACCGCTTTGGTGTCCTGGTTTAGGCCATTTTTGCAGGGCTGGGAGAATGGTGGGCCAGCGAGAAGCCTGAGGCTCCGACATGGTAAGCTTCTTATGGAATAAATATGGGAATGAATAAGCTTGACAAGCCAAGACATACTACAGCACTCCGGAGGGGTCTGATAAACCGGACATAACGTGGACGGTAATTATAATGAATCTACCAAATGGATGGACCATACAAAATGGATAAAAAAACAAAAAATGACCAGGTAAGAAATAAGGGATAAGAACTGTGGAATATAACAACTGGTGAAGGACAATACTAATGATATATGCCAACAGTATTAAAAGGTTTGTGCAGAATGGTAAATTTAGCTAAAACTAGGAGCTGCAGCTAGAAGACCAGAGAAGATGCTTGCTTTCCAACCATTGGAAGAAAATAAAATGAACAAAAGCACCACCCCATAGTGTAGCATTAAAAAATAAATAACAATTTATTGAAGGATAAAAAAGCACTCACAAAAGTGTGCATGTGTAGAGCACGGTGTAAGGGTAATTTCAGAGCCAGAAGTGTCCAAAGGGCAGCCAGAAAACCACCAGCCTTGGCCTCCAGTTGGGGATGAAGTTTGCTAAAGATGGAGGTAGTCACTGTAATTGCAATTGCAGTTGATATTCAGCGCAGGACCGGAATCCCCAACATCACTGTAGACACATGTGGGACACGTTCCGTAGCCAGTCGGCTGATGAAGAATCCAATCGGCTGCAGAATACGTCTCGTGCCTACAGCTCATGTGTCTAGAGTGACATCAGGGATTCCAGTCCTGGATTAAACAACGATTGCAGTTGCAATGACAGCAGCTTCCTCCATTTTCAGCTTTCTTCATCCCCAGCCCGTGGCCAAGGCTGGTGGTTCTCTGGCTGCCCCTTGGACATTTCTGGCTCCCAAGTCATCCTTATGCCATGCCCTACACATGCGTACTTTGGTGAGTGCATTTTTATCTTTCAATATGTTGTCATTCATTTTTTTTTTAATGCCACTCGATAGAGTTGCGTTGTTGTTTCTTTTGTTTTTTTGCAATGGTAAGCTCCATGACTTATATTTCTCTGTGCATGAAAATGCTTCAGCAGTGGCGAGTGAGGGCAGAGGAAATTAAGTCTCTTCCTAGGAAGGCCCTGGGGGGAGGATTGTTAATTCTGTCTTTAGTGAGCCACTGTCCTCAAAGGATTCACCAGGTCCTGTTATGAGAGAGGGCTTGCGTTTGATTATTTTGGAGTAAATGCCTTTAAAGTTTTGGGATTTGCCATGGCTCCCTTTCTATGGCAGACTCTATGTGAAAGGCAATCAGAAGCATCACTCAATGGACAACCATGGTTGTCCCAGAGGGAAGAGTGGTGGGGTGGAGGAGACATTGGATAATTTCTTGCTTCAGTGCCCCTTCGACTATAAAAGGATGGGTGGGGTTCTGGACATCTCTTTATTTTTCTACATGAGTCACATGGAGTTGGGTGTACGGGGCTTTTCAGACTCGCTGGAATTTTGATTTTGAGACTTTCTTTAGTCAGCTTAGTAGTCTGTTACTTCACCTGGAATGCACAGTGTCAGATTTACATTCGGTACAAAGTCCTTCTTGCCGTGGTGGTGGTGCACAACATTCTGGGTGAGGTTGGGAAAATCTGGGGTTTTAAGAATGACTGATCCAGTCACAGCATTCTCCAGCTTGTGGTTTGGCCTGTGGATGGAAATCGGATCATTCACAGGAAATTCATACCGAATGGGTCATATACCAACATGGGGGGAGGGGGGGGGGTTTTCCCACCATGAATGAAGACAGCTGAGATAAATGTACAGATATTAGCAGTGTCAGCATTGCAATACAGTGGTTGTTATTTTTTTTTTCAATTAAATTAATTAATTTAGGAAAAAAAACAGATAGAAGAACTAAGATATGAGATTATTTTTAGGCCCATAATATTACTAATATATGTAGAACCTCATTTTCATATCATTTGTTTTCTACAGAATAGTATTTTATGTCGGTGAGTAGAAATCTCTAAAGTGTTTCCTGATTTTGTCATCCCGAGCTACATTAGAAGAAGACATCTTGGACCTGCCCAAGTAATGGCATCCGCTGGCAATAATCAGAGCTCCTCTTATTTCATCCTGATTGGAATTCCTGGTTTAGAACATGTCCAGGTCTGGTTTTCATTCCCAGTCTTCTCCATGTACCTGATAACGTTGTTGGCCAATTTTAGTGTCCTGCTTACCATTAAAGCAGAGGAGAGCCTCCACCAGCCCATGTACCTCTTCCTTTCCATGTTGTTGTTAACAGACCTTGTACAGTCCAATGCTACCCTTCCCAAGATGCTCCTGATCTGCTGGTTCAACCTCCAAGAGATCTCCTCGGAGGGTTGCCTGGTTCAGATGTTCTTCATCCATTCCTTCACCATTATGGGCTCCTCTATCCTCTTGGCTATGGCCTTTGATCGCTATGTTGCCATATGCCAGCCATTGAGATATTCCACCATCTTGACCAACCCATTGATCACAAAAATTGGAGTGGCTGTGCTCATAAGAGGAACTCTTCTGATATTTCCACATCCATTCCTGGTCAGGAGGTTGCCATTTTGCAAGAGCCATGTGATTGAGCATACTTATTGTGAACACATGGCCGTGGCTAAGCTGGCCTGTGCAGACATCAGAATTAATATTGTGTACGGGTTAGTAGTCGCCCTGCTTGTAGTTGGCGTAGATTTCACAGGTATCACAGTGTCATACCTCATGATTGTAACTGTTGTCATCAACCTCCGATCCCGAGAGGCCAGACACAAAGCCTGGAATACATGCGTCAGCCACATTTGTGTCATTCTTATGTCTTACGTCCTACCACTTTTCTCCTTTGTCACCCAAAGGTTTGGGGGGCACACCGCTTCTTCCACCCAAATTATCATATCTAGCCTATACCTAGTCATTCCTCCAATGCTCAATCCAATAATATATGGAGTAAAAACCAAAGAGATCCAAAGAAATGTTTTAAAATTATTTTGTCCACAGAAGTCCAAATTTCAGTAATTTTTTAACATATTTTTCTGAACTTATTGAACCCGCACTGGAAACAACAGTCCCATGCAGATAATTATCCCAACCAATAACCTTTCATCGACTGAGTCAGAACTATGACTTTTTCCTGATTAGTTGCTAATGGTTCTAATATTAAAGATTTGAGGAGGAAGGAAGTATGTTAGTGACGGTAATGTTGACTCCATGATCTATCTATACATTATCAATAGTCTAAGGGATGTGGTTATATCGATTCTACCAAAAAAAAAAAGGCCTCCTTTTCAGATGACATGGTCTGAAAGGTCTACCATTCTTGTCGGAGAACCCCGAATCCGAAAGAAAGGAAATATGCCTTTTGGATTTTTTTCAAAGAGGTGTTCAAGATCCATAATTTGTACTGGATGGATTTTCTGGTCTCCCCTCCCCCTTCCTGCCCAGGCCAATTTTCACCTTTCAGCACTCTCACACTTTGAATGACAATTACGCCGTTATGTAACACTGAACCCATATGACGTTTTTATAATTTCTATTACACAAATAGAGCTTTTTTTTGGTGGTATTTAATCATTGCTGTTTTTTTTTTGCTGAATAAATTAAAAAAGAATGAATATTTTGAGAAAAAAAAGATTTTCTTTCTTTCCTTATAAGATTTTGCAAATAAATATTCTTTCTTCAGAAATTGAGGCCAAAACATATTCTGCTCCATTTCTTTGGTGTAAATAACCCAAATCAGTGTATATTAGTTAGTCTGTAGGAAAATTATAGAGTCCACAAACTATGGGATATACAGTATACACTATATTACCAAAAGTATTGGGACGCCTGCCTTTACACACACATGAACTTTAATGGCATCCCAGTCTTAGTCCGGAGGGTTCAATATTGAGTTGGCCGTCCACAAGGTTTAGGAGGGTGTCTATGGGAATGTTTGACCATTCTTCCAGAAGAGCATTTGTGAGGTCAGGCACTGATGTTGGATGAGAAGGCCTGGCTCGCAGTCTCCGCTCTAATTCATCCCAAAGGTGTTCTATCGGGCTGAGGTCAGCACTCTGTGCAGGTCAGTCAAGTTCCTCCACCCCAAACTCGCTTATCCATGTCTTTATGGACCTTGCTTTGTGCACTGGTCCAAATCATTTGGTGGAGGGGGGATTATGGTGTGGGGAGAGGGAGGGTTATGGTGTGGGGGTTGTTTTTCAAGGGTTGGGTTTGGCCCCTTAGTTCAAGTGAAGTGAACTCTTTAGGCCATCAGCATACCAAGACATTTTGGACAATTTAATGCTCACAACTTTGGGGGAACAGTTTGTGGATGACCCCTTCCTGTTCCAGCATGACGGCCCACCAAGTGCACAAAGCAAGCGGCTGGAACTGGTTAGTTGACACCCCTCAGCCAGAATGGAATAGAAGGTTATATAACATGAAACCTTCCAAGATACCAATACTCTGGGACATATTATTATTATACAGGCTTTTTCTTTTTCATACATCACAGGACATAGAGTTAGGCTATTATTCCTTACTTACTGGGTTATACGCCATCTTTAGGTGAATGGACACTGGTAGACCAAAGGTCTTAGACAGGAAGTCTGCCCCTATATAACCCCTCCCATACAGGAAGTACTTCATTTTTTTTACCAGCGTCTGCAAGGTGGATGGGCATGTTTGTTGAGCTCCCTCAAGCTAAAGGTCTTGAGTCCCGAAGCTGGCTCTTAAATGTATCAAGGGATTGACCGATCGGATCCATTTGAGAAAAGCTTATATGCTTAGATAAATGGTACCCGAGCCTTGAAAAGTAGGCGCAAGGATCCTGCGAGGTTCTGCCTGTAAAGCAGCCTTCTGGCTCTGGACGATGCATAATGGAATCCTGGACACTACAGAGCTAAGGCATTCCTACAGGGTGCTTTATACAGGTCCAAGGGAGTGGACCCTAAAACATGAAAAGGGTACCCAGTCCTTAAATGTCCTCAAGTGACGGAAACCGCCGTAATGGATGAAGATTGGGCTCTTAGTTTCCAAGGTGCCCTGCGCCGGGACGGGTAAGTGAAAACCCCATATTACTATTGTGTGGGGTGCCCCAAGTGTCGCAACAATCTGTGGCTGGACATTGATGTGGCAGTGACCGTAGGGGGAGCTTGGACTTGGTGTTTGGGTAGGAATATCTTTTCTTGCTGTCTGTGCAGCTTTTCTTATGGATGGGTCCACGCACGGGGGGTTCGCCATTGTGCACGATGGTTCGCAGGGTTCGCAGCTGTGCTGGTCGGTCATGGCGCGTGTGGCTTTGCAGTGACCACACAGAACGTTGTGCGTGTGTGGAGCCATGCATGCGCTGTAGCACTAGGTATGGCGCACCTGGATTCGCCATGGCGCATGTAGGACCTCTTGCGCATGCACAGCTGCGCATGTGACGTGTGCGCGCATGCGAAGAACATCCCAGTCCCATTTAAGCAGAAGGTGGCTGACATGCAGCGCTTCCAGGGGACAGCTGTGGCACACAGAGCAGGCCCTGAACCAGTTCACTTAAGCAGTTCATTCCTCCTTACCTGCGTCACGTGAGTCACCAGGTGTTGATCGGAAGGCTAAGGTGATAAGCAGGATGGTTGCATAGGGGCTTGGTGAGCCCTATTAAAGAGCCTCCCTTCTGGGGTGATGTAAATACTAACCCCAGGTACTCCCTTTTTGTGGCTTACAATGTCTTCAAAAAAGAACGGGCCTAACAGTACAGGGAAAGGCACACCTATGTCATCAGTAGCTCCTGAGGAGCCTAGTCTTTGAGAGACCGGAGGCTTCCGGGCAATCTGAGCCGCTGCGTCTGTATGGTATTGTGCCTCCGGTCAATGCTGCTGCTTCAGCCTTTGTCACCAGGGATGATCTGTCCTCAGCTCTAGCCGGGTTAGAGGACAGGATTGCTGGCATGATTGCCTCCATCTTGCAGGGTGGCAGGATGGATCCCCCTTCCCTGATCCTCCTAACTTGGAGCAGGAATGGGTTGATAAAGGGGAAGAGCTTAATGCTAAGGATTCTCTGGAGGGCAAGAAGATGTCCAGTTGGTATTAGTCTCTCATTCGGAGAGGCTTTTGATCCAGACTCTTACAGAGATGGTTCGTTCTGCCTTTAAGTTACCTCCTGCAGAGGTTTCTGAGCCTCCGTGGTCCTCTTTGGGGTCCCTGAGGCCTCCTCAGGCTGCACTGTTGGAGCAGGCGGTGTATGCTGATTGGGAACATCCTGACAGGATTTTCGTTCCTCCTAAGAGGTTTCCCTTTTATATCCCATGGAGGAAAAGTTTGTTAAGAAATGGAGCATGCCAGCCATAGATGCGGCAGTCTCTTCCTTAAACAGAAACTTAACATGTCCGGTGGATAACCCACAGGGCCCTAAAGGACCCTGTTGACAAGAAACTGGAGTCACTATTAAGGGCTTACTTTTTTTGGCTGGTTCAGCTATTCAGCCAGCTGTCGCAGCAATAGGAGTCTGCCAGTCCCTAAGGGATCAGGTCAGACGGCCTGATAGGCCTAACCAAGAGGAGGATCCTGCTACAAAATAGGGCGGATATATCTCGAGCATTGTGTTTTGCTGTAGATGCCTTGAAGGATTTGATACAGCAAGTCTCTCATCTGGCGCTCCTGTCTGTATACATGCGCAGACTTGTGTGGCATAAAGCGGAGTTCCACCCAAAAGTGGAACTTCCGCTCATTTGTCTCCTCTCCTCCTCCGGTGCCACAATTGGCACTATTCGGGGCGGGGGGGGGGACAGGATATGTGTCTTTGACAGGTATCCTGTTCCAACTTACGGTAGTCCGGGCCGCGGCCCGTGACATCACTGCGGGGCTCCCTCCTCCTCCTCTCCCTGTTGCCAGGCCAGTAGGAGAGAGGAGAGGGGCCTCGCGCATGCGCAGTAGGGATCCAGGCATGAAGCCGTAAGGCTACACTTCCGGGTACCCCTACCCGCAATGGCGGCGGCAGCACCCGACAGCTGATGGAAACATCAGCTCTGGTACCGACATTGCTGGACTCCAGTATAGGTAAGTGTCCTATTGTTAAATGCCAGCAGCTGCAGTATGTGTATCTGCTGGCTTTTAATTTTTTTTTTGAGGGGTGGAACACCACTTTAAGAACTGGTCAGCCGAGCTTCCCTCAAAGAAGTTCTTGGCATGGTTCCCTTTCTATGGGGAAGGCTTGTTTGGTGATGATTTGGACAAGAATATCCAAAAGATTTCCGGAGGGTAGAGCTCTCTACGTCCAGTGAAGAGAAAGACCAGGTGTCCCTCGTTTAAATCCTCAGGGACTGCTTCCTCAGGAGTCTCAGCCCCAAGGCACTTCTGCCACCAACAGGGTGCTAGAGCCAGGGGCAAGCCACATGGCCAGAAGACTCTTCTAAACCTGGCACCAAGCCCTCCTTTTGAGGGGATGCTCCCACTCTATCGGGTGGGGGGAAGGCTGCGTCACTTTGTGGACATTTGGAGAACAGTGGTTTAGAACGAGCGGGTCACCTCGACTGTATCCTGCGTTTACAAGCTAGAATTGCGGGGGTTTCCTCCTCAGAGGTTTCTAAGATCCAGCGTTCCTTCAGATCCTCCAAAAAGAGACATATTCAGGCACTAGATCATTTAGTGCACCAGGGAGTGATTATACAGGTCCCTGTATCTGAAAAGGGCGCAGGGTTTAATTCAAACCTGTTAATGGTTCTAAAACCCAATGGGACACAAGACCCATTTTGGATCTAAGATCCCTGAACCAGTATCTATTAATCCAGTCCTTTTGGATGGATTAAGTCTGCTCGGTAGCAACCTCGCTCCAGATGGGAGACTTTCCAACCTCCATCGATATCAAGGACGGGTATTTACATGTACCTATCTTTTAACCTCATCAGAGGTTCCTGCGGTTCGCCGTAGAGGAACGCAATTTCCAGTTTGTGGCACTGTCCTTCGGGCTTGCCACGGCACCCTGGGTGTTTGCAAAGGTCCTAGCTCCAATACTGGGTCTTTTAAAGGCCCCAGGGAATCTTGGTGCTCGGGTACTTGGACGACCCCCTGATCAGAGATCACTCACTGCAGGCCCTAGAACAGAGCCTAACCTGCATATTGCGGTATTTTGAAAACCTGGGCTGGGTCATAAATACCGAAAAATCAGCCTTGAGGCCAGCTCAGTGTCTGCAATATTTAGGTCTGATCCTAAATATGGTCCAGGCAAGGATATTTTCGTCCCCTGTAAAGATCTGTGCCCTGAAGGATCAGGTGCGTCAGCTAAGGGGCACCAGGAACGGCCGGTGCTACCACTAGGTGAACTAGGCAGCTGCCTAGGGCGCACTGCCACCTAGGGTGCACTGCCACCTAGGGCGCAGCCATGGCCAGTGCCACATTCCTCTCCTGTCAGCTCCTCATCCCCCTTGAGAGCCGCCATACGAACTCTGCTGTCAGGTGGAACCGTGGAAGTACTAAGCCAGTTGGCAGGACTGAGCAGGGATGGACAGACCATTATTCCAGCCATGTGCTGCTTGCTGTTGGAAGAACTGTGGAAGAACCCAGAGGTGTGCCTCGTATGAGTTCTCCTGTGGAAGAACCCATAATTAACAAACAAGTTCCAGAACTGCCAAAACAGTGAAAACAGGATCAGGCTTGCTTAGGATCTAATGTACCTGAGCGTGGAGCCAGATGGATAGCAAGGGAAAGCCTGTGGTAAATGAAATACCTGGGCAGAAAGAAGGTACCAGGCAGGGCCAGGAAGAACCCAGAGGTGTGCCTCGTATGAGTCCTCGTGTGGAAGAACCCAGAGGTGTGCCTCGAATGAGTCCTCGTGTGGAAGAACCCAGAGGTGTGCCCCGAATGAGTCCTCGTGTGGAAGAACCCAGAGGTGTGCCTCATATGAGTCCCCGTGTGGAAGAACCCAGAGGTGTGCCTCGTATGAGTCCTCGTGTGGGAGAACCCAGAGGTGTGCCTTGTATGAGTCCTCATGTGGAAGAACCCAGAGGTGTGCCTCCTATGAGTCCTCGTGTGGAAGAACCCAGAGGTGTGCCTCGTATGAGTCCTCATGTGGAAGAACCCAGAGGTGTGCCTCATATGAGTCCTCGTGTGGAAGAACCCAGAGGTATGCCTCGTATGAGTCCTCATGTGGAAAAACCCAGAACTGTGCCTCGTATGAGTCCTCGTGTGCAAGAACCCAGAGGTGTGCCTCGTATGAGTCCTCGTGTGCAAGAACCCAGAGGTGTGCCTCGTATGAGTTCTCCTGTGGAAGAACCCAGAGGTGTGCCTCGTATGAGTTCTCCTGTGGAAGAACCCAGAGGTGTGCTTAGTTTGAGGGCAACGAGAGACACAGAAGCCGATCCGGGAGTACTGTGGTCACTTGGATAATGATGTACAATTGAAAAATGATAAACAATGATGAAGGGGTTAATCCCTGAAACAAGTAGTTTTAGTTCTTGCTGCTGGCTTTGCTAGTTCATTGTTCATAATTTTTCAACTGGCTGCAGTGCTCCGGGATTGGCTCCTGTGTCTCTCATTGCTCTCAAATGGTGGAGCATCACTGCATACTTCTGCCCACAGTCCACATCATCTCTGGGCTCCCGGCACCCTCCCCTGTGTGTGGCCATCATTTTTGGGTCTCACAGCTGCTGTTGGCGACTGACATCTGCCCTGGAGTCACCAGGTGGCTATATTCCATAAGCCGTACTCGAGTTATATCTCTAGATCTCTCAGCCGCCCCCTACACATGAGGACCCATATAAGGAACACCTCTGGGTTCTTCCCGGCCGCAGCGGGCACCTTCTTTTTGCCCATAAATTTCATTTACCACAGGAGCTCCCCTGCTGTCCATCTCACTCTATGCTCAGGTACATTAGATCCTAAGCAAACCTGATTCTGCATTCACTGTTTGGCCAGTTCTTAAACTTGTTTGTTCAGTGGGGTTTGATACTAAGTTTGGGTTTCACAGACTCCAAGCAGGATTTTATGAACCTCTGGGATCAAACCTGGATGGATTCACTCATCTCTATAAGCTTAGTCAGCTCAAAGCAAACTGAAAAATTGAAAGATCTGATAATGACTCCAACAACTACTATACCATCGCATCCCAATACAGCACCAAGAATGGGTTGTTCAGTTGTAGGGATGGCCTGAACACCCCCCCCCCCCCCCCAGTTCAATTCGCATCAGAACATACCGAACAGGCAAAGAATTTGTGTGAACACACAAACACCATTAAAATCTATGGGACATGAAGATGAAAAATCAAAAGTGCTCATTTTAAAAACTTATATGCAAGTTATTGTCATAAAAAGTGTTTGGGGACCCGGGTCCTGCCCCAGGGGACATGTATCAATGCAAAAAAAAGTTTTAAAAATGGCCCTTTTTTTTGGGAGCAGTGATTTTAATAATGCTTAAAGTGAAAAATGAAATATTCCTTTAATTTTCGTACCTGGGGGGTGTCTATAGTATGCCTGTAAAGTGGCGCATGTTTCCTGTGTTTAGAACAGTCCGAGAGTAAAATGACATTTCTAAAGGAAAAAAATGTCATTTAAAATTGCTCACGGCTGTAATGTATTGTCGGATCCCGGCAATATGCATAAAAATCAAGGGAAAAAACGGTGTGGGTCCCCCCCCCAGTCCATACCAGGCCCTTTGGGTCTGGTATGGCTATTAATATCCATATCAGGCCCTTATCCGAGCACGCAACCTGGAGGACAGGATGGGGGGAGCGAGTTCCCCCCCTCCTAAATCATACCAGGCCACATGCCCTCAACATGGGAAGGGTGCTTTGGGGTCCTCGTCCCCACAACCCTTGCCCAGTGGTTGTGGGGGTCTGCAGGTGGGGGCTTATCAGGATCTGGAAGCCCCCTTTTACAAGGGGGCCCACAGATCCCGTGATGGGCATTGATAGGTGGCACTGAAGGGCACTAATAGGTGGCAGTGATGGACAGTGATGGGCACTGGTAAGTGACACTGATGATGTGACATTGATTGGGACCACTGGTGGGCATTGCTAGGTGGCACTGATTGGTGGCACTGAGATACACTGGTGGGCACAGATTGGTGGCACTGGCAGGCGGCACAAATGAAGTGGCTGTACCTCTTCCTCTTCGGGACTGATGTCCCTTACACAGAAGCCGGTGATCGGCTTTTTTTCTCCTCATGCTGTCAGCGTGAGGAGAAAAAAAAAAACGATTACTGATCCTCTGTTTGCATCACATGATCATTTGTCATTGGCTGATAGCTGATCACGTGGTAAGGGGTCGGGATCGGCCCCTTACTCCGATCTGTGATCAGCCAAGTCTCATTGACTCGGCAATCACAGCGCGCCCTGCAGGGGTTGCACGGGGAGCGTGCAAAGGGGAGGACGTCTATTGACGGCCTCCTGGCAATGTAGGTCCGCGCTGTAGCCGTCATTCGGCTATAGTGTGGATGGAAACAGGTTAACAAGGGGACCCCCAGATCCTGCCCCCCCCCTATGTGAATGGGTATCGGGTACGTTGTACCCCTACCTATTTACCAAAAAAGTGTCAAAAAAGTAAAAAACACAGAAGACAGTTTTTGACAATTCCTTTATTAAAAGAAAAAGTGTCCTGCAATGTCCAACCCTGGTTAAAGGGGGCTTCCAGATTCTGATAAGCGCCCCGCCCGCAAACCCCCACAACCCCTGGGCAAAGGTTGTGGGGACGAGGCCCTTGTCCCCATCGACATGGGGACAAAGTGCTTTGCACCCTCTCCATGTTGAGGGCATGTGGCCTGGTATGGTTCATGGGGGGGCACTCGATCGTCCTCTCCCTATCCTGACCTTCCAGGTTGCATGCTCAGATAAGGGTCTGGTATGGATTTTGGAGGGGACCCCGCGTCATTTAAAAAAAAAAAAATTGACGTGGGGTTCCCCTTAACCACTTCAATACACTGTGTTATATACACTACACTGCCTGCACTGCAGAGTATATATATATATATATATATATATATATATATATATATTAATTAAACTGAATATATATATGAAATACACTGCCTGCACTAAATAACCTGCCTGCCTAATTTAGCTCAATCCCTCTCTCTCTCTGTCCACGCCAACACTACACAGTACCACTGTTGGAAGCAGCCTTGTATAGTGTGGGGTGTGGACTTAGTCCCTCTGAACCATGATTGGCCAAAGGCACCCTGTCTTTGGCCAATTATGGCTCTCTCAGCAGAGCGCGCTGTGATTGGCCAAAGCATGCAGGTCAGGTGCATGCTTTGGCCAATCATTAGACTTCAATGTGCTGCGATCTCGCAGTGCATTATGTGGTGTTCCGCGACGCTCGAATTTCCCACGAACGCCCCATAATGTTCGGTTAGTTTGCGAGCAAACGAACACCCGATGTTCAAGTCTAACTTATGTTCAACTCGAACTGCGGGCTCATCCCTATTCAGTTGGTTTATTGGCGTCATACCAAAGACCCCCCATTGTCTACATATATTTCATGGTTTGGGATCTTGAGGTCCTTCAGTGGTAGTGTCCTGGAATTAGTCATCATACCAAAATATTGGAGGTTCTTTGCCCAGTCTGATGAAATAATTGTATGAGTTGTGATCATAAGGAAAGAAAAAATAGAATTATGTCTGGAAGGAACACATAGGAAGGAAGAAAACCTCCCGGTGAAGGTCGGATCTCCCCAGCCTGTCTATGTGACTCTTATGGGATCCACATCCTAATTATAATGAGATGATCTGACCACCATGAAGGGTCCCCAGAAGATCACACAAGCTTTATAATCACAGACACCGTCTACAAAGGCAGAGTCTTCCTGACCGGACTACATTCTGAACATTTCCTATGTACCAGTATTAGAAATGATACTTCTCTGGACACTTTACATGGCAAAACAATGTTTCTTTTTTTGTTTAGCAACAATTTAAACTTTATTTGGTTGCTTTATTTTTCATAACCTGAATATATTCTTGTAAAAGGCAGAGAATTGTTTAGCAATGATACTTTTATGGCCGATTTACATGATTTTCACATTGTGTCTTTTCTTCATCATAGATGGGAACGTGATTTGGTAACTTTGTTTTATTCATTCATTTTTTACCTTTCGATATGTTAATTAATTTTGATGCACAGAAAAAAAAAATTACAAACAGGCTTTTTTTTTTTTTTTTTTAATATCTTAAATACTATAAAAGTCTTATAATAGGCAGAGAAATGAACCCATAATACAAAAATGCAGTTTTAGTTTCTCTAATTTTCTATGACTAATACCATTCCAAATATTTTCACTTGTTTTTTCCTATTTATTCCTAAAAAAGGGAGCAAAAATGTGGTAAGTTTTTATAAACATGTCGTTGCTGTATGGCTAAAAACAAGAATAATAAAAAAAAAAAAAACTGAACTAAAAAAAAATTCCAGATTTCTCAGCATTTGGCAGGACTGGGCTTTGAGTTAAATAATTCACAGATGATTAAAAAAAAATAAAAAAAAAATATAATTGACCTAAAAATAATCAGCTCCTTCCATGGAAATTATAATTTATTCCAGAGGAGCTTACACTCTAATGTCCCCTCCCCCACAGTCACATTCTATTATTATTATACATTTAATAAGCTCTGACCTATACCGCAGTGCTGTACAGAGATCACTGAGCCAATCACATCAGTCTCTGTATCGGAGGAGCTTACACTCAAATGACCCCTCCCCCCTCATCACAGTCACATCTGTCTCCAGCTTGTGAATGGATTGTGAATGGAAATCAGACAACATCCCGGAGTCCATTTTCCCACCATTAATGAAGGCAAACCATCCTGTAATAAATGAACAGATATTAGGAGTGCCAGCATTGGTTATTTTTATTTATATATTTATTTATTTTATTATTTATTTTTTATTTAAAATACAGTGCCTTGGAAAAGTATTCATACCCCTTGACATTTCCCACATTTTGTTACAACCAAAAACGTAAATGTATTCTATTGGTATTTTATGTGATAGACCAACACAAAGTGTCACATAACTGTGAAGTGGAAGGAAAATGATAAATGATACAAATAAATATGTGAAAAGTGTGGGGGGCATTTGTATTCAGCCCCTCTGATACCCCTAACTAAAATCTAATGGAACCAATTGCCTTCAGAAGTCACCTAATTAGTAAATAAAGTTCACCTGTGTGTCATTTAATCTCAGTATAAATACAGCTGTTCTGTGAAGCCCTCAGAGGTTTGTTAGAGGACCTTAGTGAACAAACAGCATCATAAAGGCCAAGAAACACACCAGACAGGTCGGGGATAAAGTTGTGGAGAAGTATAAAGCAGGGTTAGGTTATAAAAAAATCTCCCAAGCTTTGAACATCTCACGGAGCTCTGTTCAATCCATCATCGGAAAATGGAAAGAGTATGCCACAACTGAAAACCTACCAAGACATGGCCGTCCACCTAAACTGACCGGCAAGGAGAGCATTCATCAGAGAAGAGCCAAGAGGTCCATGGTAACTCTGGAGGAGCTGCAGAGATCCACAGCTCAGGTGGGAGAATTACTATTAGTAATTAATAGAACAACTATTAGTAATTAATAGAACAACTATTAGCGTGTTCTCCACAAATCTGCCCTTTATGGAAGAGTGACAAGAAGAAAGACATTGGTGAAAGAAAGTCATAAGAAGTCCTGTTTGTAGTTTGTGAGAAGCCATGTGGAGGACACAGCAAACATGTGGAAGAAGGTGATCTGGTCAGATGAGACCAAAATTCAACTTTATGGCCTAAAAGCAGAACTCTATGTGTGGGGAAAACTAACACTGCACATCACCCTGAACACACCATCCCCACCGTGAAACATGGTGGTGGCAGCATCATGTGGTGGGGATGCTTTTCTTCAGCAGGGACAGGGAAGCTGGTCAGAGTTGATGGGAAGATGGATGGAGACAAATACAGGACAATCTTAGAAGAAAACCTGTTAGAGTCTACAAAAGACTTGAGACCGGGGCGGAGGTTCACCTTCCAGCAGGACAACGACCCGAATAATCCAGCCAGAGCTACAATGGAATGGTTTAGATCAAAGCATATTCATGTGTTAGAATGGTCCAGTCACAGTCCAGACCTAAATCACATTGAGAATCTGTGGCAAGACTTGAAAATTGCTGTTCTCAGACGCTCTCCATCCAATCTGACAGAGCTTGAGATATTTTACAAAGAAGAATGGGCACAATTGTCCCTCTCTAGATATGCAAAGCTGGTAGAGACATCCCCAAAAAGACTTGCAGCTGTAATTGCAGAAAAAGGGGGTTTTACAATTATTGACTCCGGGGGGCGCCATACAAATGCCCCCCACACTTTTCACATATTTATTTGTATCATTTATAATTTTCCTTCCACTTCACAATTATGTGACACTTTGTGTTGGTCTATCACATAAAATCCCAATAAAATACATTTATGTTTTGGGTTGTAACATGACAAAATGTGGAAAATTTCAAGGGGTATGAATACTTTTTCAAGCCAATGTATTTCTGAAAATCCACCATTTGTGATGTACTGACAGTCAATCTCATGTCTTGAGGTTCCAAAACACCAGGACAGTACAAATACCCCCCAAATCACCCATTTTTGGAAAGTAGACAGTCTGAGGTATTTAGTAAGAGGCATGGTGAGTATTTTGAAGATGTAAATGTTTGTCACGATTTGTTGGAAAATGAAGAAATTAAATAAATTTTGTTTATTTTTCACAAAGTTGTCATTTCTCACACACGGCATAGACATACTTACAATTACACCCTAATACATTGGGGATATTACATGTGTGAGACTTTTTCACAGCCTAGATGCATAGAGAGGCTCAACATCCAAGGAACACCTTTGGGATTTTACATGGAATAAATTACTCATTTCCTGACTACCAATCACATTTCCTTTTTCCCTGACAGAAGCAGCCTCTAATTGGCTTGAAAAACTTGGGACAATAGCAAATTAATATTCCCTTTTGTCTTCCAGCTTCTCCTCCTGGCCAATCAGGACAGGAGGCACATTGGGTTGGCCGGGAGGAGAAGCTGATGAAGCAACGGAAGGGCTGGGACCGTCACCGGTTGTCCATGTCCTCCTTATGGCTCTTGTGTCTCCTGGCTGTGGGGATGATACTTTTTCAAGGCACTGTATGTATTTGATTTTTTTTATTATTATATAATAAAGTATATATTATTTATTTATTATTATTTTATTTTTTATTTTTTTCAACAAAATGGATTTATTTAGGAAAAAAACAGATGGAAGAACTGAGATGATTATTTTTAGGCCCAGAATATTACTAATACACGTGAACCTCTTTTTCCATACGTGTTTTGTCTTCTGCAGAATAGTAATTTTTTCTCGGTGAAGAGAAATCCCTGAAGTGTTTCCTGATTTTGTTACACTGATAACATTAGAAGAGGACATCTTGGACCAGCACACAATAGAGTCATGTCGTCTGGTGGTGATAATCTGAGCTCCTCTTATTTCATCCTGATTGGAGTTCCTGGTCTGGAAGATGTCCATGTCTGGATTTCATTACCGATCTTCTTCATGTACCTCATATGTTTGTTGGCCAATACTAGTGTCCTTCTTACCATTAAAAAGGAGGAGAGCCTCCACCAGCCCATGTACCTCTTAATTTCCATGTTGTTGTTAACAGACCTTGTCCAATCCAGTGCTGCCCTTCCTAAAATGCTCCTGCTCTTCTGGTTCAACCTCCGAGAGATCTCCTTTGAGGGTTGCCTGGTTCAGATGTTTTTCATCCATTCCTGCTCTATCATGGCCTCCACTGTCGTCTTGGCTATGGCCTTTGATCGTTATGTTGCCATATGCCAACCACTGAGATATTCCACCGTCTTGACCAACCCATTAATTGCAAAAATTGGAGTCTTGGCAGTAATGAGAGGAACTCTTTTGGTATTTCCACTTCCTTTGCTGATCAAGAGGTTGCCATTTTGCCGGAGCCATGTGATTAATCATACTTATTGTGAACACATGACCGTAGCTAAGCTGTCCTGTGCAAAAATCAGAATTAATGTTGTGTACGGGTTAGCAGTCACTCTGCTTGTAGTTGGAGTAGATATCATGGGCATTACAGTGTCATATATAATGATTGTAACCGCTGTCTTCAACCTCCCCACCCGAGAGGCCAGACACAAAGTCGGGAATACATGCGTCAGCCATGTTTCTGTCATTCTTCTGTCTTACGTCCCACCGCTTTTCTCCTCTGTCACTCAAAGGTTTGGGGGGCACACAGCTTCTTCCACCCAAATTATCCTGTCTATCCTATACCTGATAATTCCTCCAATGCTCAACCCAACAATATATGGAATAAAAACCAAAGAGATCCAGAAGAATGTTCTAAAATTATACTGTCCACAGAAGTCCAGATTTCAGTAATTTTGGACATATTGTGCTGGACTTACTGAACCCGCACTGCAAAGAACATTCTGATAAATATTATTATTATTATTACTATACAGAATTTATATAGCGCCTACAGTTTACACAGCACTTTACAATACAAAAGGGAGGCAATACAGTTACAATACAAGAGAATTAAGAGGGCCCTGCTCAGAAGAGCTTACAAGCTAGAATGGTGGGGCAGGTGGTACAAAAGGTTTAAAATAAAAAAAAAAAAACAATGTGTCTGCGCTAGAAAAAATCGCTGCACTCAAAGTGCAGTACTGGTAAACATAAACAACATGGGTGTTGATATATATGTGCATGCGTAAAAATACCCCTAGGTGCTAAAGTATAAAGTGCACAGTGCTATGTGAAACACAGCAAGTGAGTGATCAAACAAAACAACATATCCATTAAAATATCAAAATAAAATACAAGAGGATATAACAAACAGTGAATAAATGAAGTCCAAAAACGTGTATATCCAATGATATAAAAGTGCCCAAATAAATTAGTCCAAAAATTTGGTGAATTTCACATATCCTATCTTCCAAACTGTGCCACCAAAAAACATGCTGTGGTGTCTTCCAGCCGCCCCCACAGGTGTATATGCTCACCTTCCTGTGTGTGACACAGCGATTAGACTATGTCAAACAAAGCCTTGGAGCCACTCCTGTGCTCATTAGGAACCAGCTGTGCAGACTTCCAATGTTCTCAAGTGGAGATGGTTTATGCAAGAGAAAAAAACTCCATAGCGCAATATGTAGGTATAAAGGATTTTAATCAAATAATCAGCTCCCCTCACTGGGGTACTCACATATTGTGGGTGCGTGAGTGCACCATCCTTAACAAGCATAAAACGGTCAATCTCTCGGTGTGGTGTGCGGTGCGGCGTGTGTAACGAAAATCTCCTGCTCTCTCTCTGCTGACAGCTCCGTCCAGGCCCCTCCCCTACGCGTGTTCGGCACCGGGACCACGTGCCTTCTTCAGGGGGAATCCCCCACCGAGAGATTGACCGTTTTATGCTTGTTAAGGATTTTGCACTCACGCACCCACAATATGTGAGTACCCCAGTGAGGGGAGCTGATTATTTGATTAAAATCCTTTATACCTACATATTGCGCTATGGAGTTTTTTTCTCTTGCATAAACCATCTCCACTTGAGAACATTGGAAGTCTGCACAGCTGGTTCCTAATGAGCACAGGAGTGGCTCCAAGGCTTTGTTTGACATAGTCTAATCGCTGTGTCACACACAGGAAGAACATTGGAAGTCTGCACAGCTGGTTCCTAATGAGCACAGGAGTGGCTCCAAGGCTTTGTTTGACATAGTCTAATCGCTGTGTCACACACAGGAAGGTGAGCATATACACCTGTGGGGGCGGCTGGAAGACACCACAGCATGTTTTTTGGTGGCACAGTTTGGAAGATAGGATATGTGAAATTCACCAAATTTTTGGACTAATTTATTTGGGCACTTTTATATCATTGGATATACACGTTTTTGGACTTCATTTATTCACTGTTTGTTATATCCTCTTGTATTTTATTTTGATATTTTAATGGATATGTTGTTTTGTTTGATCACTCACTTGCTGTGTTTCACATAGCACTGTGCACTTTATACTTTAGCACCTAGGGGTATTTTTACGCATGCACATATATATCAACACCCATGTTGTTTATGTTTACCAGTACTGCACTTTGAGTGCAGCGATTTTTTCTAGCGCAGACACATTGTTTTTTTTTTTATTTTAATACTTTGCACGAATATGGAACGTGACTGAGTGTTTGCAGCTGGTCTCCACTGTTCACTTATTATTTTGTAGGCATTTATCCGTAAGTGGCTCGCAGGGTTTCATATATATTTTGGTACAAAAGGTTATAACTGTGGGGAATGAGCTGATGGAAGGGGTAAAAGATTAGTTGGAGCCATAATAGGCTTCCCTGAAGAGATGAGTTTTCAGGGATTGTCTGAAGGCAGCTAGAGTAGGAGATAGCCAGACAGGCTGGGGTAGCGAGTTCCAGAGGATGGGAGAGGTCCTGGAGAGGTCCTGGAGACAAGCATGGAAGGAGGAGACAAGGTAGCTTGAGAGCAGAAGATTTTGAGAGGAGCAGGGAGGACGGTTTGGGTGATATTTGGAGATTGGTGATGTAGCTCGGGGCAGAGTTGTGAATGGCTTTGTGTATTGTGGTTAGTATTTTGAATTTAATTTGCTGTGCGATCGGAAGCCAGTGTAGGGATTTGCGGAGGGGGTTGGCAGACACTGAAAGGAGGCCAGTGGAGGGATTGGCAGGGAGGGGTGGCGGACACTGAGCGGAGATCAGTGGAGGGATTGGTGGAGGACACTGAATGGAGGCCAGTGTAGGGATTGGCAGAGAGGGGTGGCAGATAATGAGCAGTCGTTAAGGTAGATGAGTCTGGCAGCAACATTCATGATGGACTGAAGAGGAGCTAGCCTATGTAGAGGTAGGCCTATGAGAAGGGAGTTGCAATAGTCAAGGCGAGAGATAACAAGAGAGTGAATGAGGAGCTTGGTGGTTTCCTTAGTAAAAAAAGAGATTTTAGAGATGTTACGGAGGTGAAGTCTACAATCTATTGACGATTGGATTTGGGGCTATAAGGACAGGTCAGAGTCATGGTCATGCTGATTTGCCTGTTAGTAGGTTAGTAATGCGAGAGGAGACTGAAGGAGTGAAATGAGGAGCAGACGGATAGGTTTTGGTGTCATCCACGTATAGATGGTATTGAAAGCCGTGGGGGGTTATCAAGCGACCAAGGGAGGAGGTGTAGATAGAGAAGAGAAGGGGGCCAAGAACAGAGCCTTGGGGGAACCCCACAGAAAGGGGCAATGGAGAGGAGGAGACTGAGTTGTAGGTACCTCTGAAGGAGCGCTGTGATAGGTAGGAGGGGAACCAGGATAGAGCAGAATGCTGGAGGCCAAGGGAACAGAGTTTATTCAGAAGGATCAGGTGGTCAGCAGTATCAAAGGCCACAGAGAGGTCAAGTAGTAAATCGTTAGTGAGTTTTAGTAAGTCAGTTTCTGTGGAGTGCTGCGAGCAAAAGCTAGACTGTATAGGGTCAAGAAGGTTAGGCAGAAGCTAAGACAGTTATAGACTAAGTGTTCTAGAAGTTTAGAGGTGAATGGGAGCAATGAGATGGGTCTTAAAGCGGGGGTCCACCTAAACCGCCAAAAAAAATATATTAAAAGCCAGCAGCTACAAATACTGCAGCTGCTGACTTTTAATACATGGTCACTTACCTGTCCCAGGGTCCAGCAATGTCAGCAGGCGACGCCGAGAACCCGCTCGATTCTCGGCAGCCGCCGCCCTCCTAGGTGAGGGAATCAGGAAGTGAAGCGTTGCGGCTTCACTTCCCGGTTCCCTACTGCACATGCGCGAGTCGCGCTGCGCTTCCTAACTGGTCCCCGCTGTCTCTGGGACCCGTGTGTGTCCCAGCAGACAGCGCGGTGGGGACGGAAAGAGGCATAGACTCCCATGGGAGTCTATGCCGGAAGTGGGTGCAAATACCTGTCTTAGACAGGTATCTGCACCCTCCTCCCCCCTGAAAGGTGCCAAATGTGACACCGGTGGGGGGGAGGGTTCCGAAAAGCAGAAGTTCCATTTTTGTGTGGAACTCCGCTTTAAGTTGTTCAGGTTGGTGGGGTCCAGTGAGGGCTTTTTAAGTATGAGAGTGATCTGTGCATGTTTTATAGGAGAGGGGAAGAGACCACTAGAGAGGGTGAGATTGAAGATGTGAGTGAGGGAGCAGAGAATAGAATATGAGGGTGACCGTAGTGATTGTGAGGGAACAGGATCCAGGGGACAATTGGTTAGGTGGGCATCTGAGAAGAGTTTGGTAACCTCTTCAGTAGTAGCCAATTCAAAAGAAGAGAGTGTTGAATGTGCTGTTAGGCCAGGTATGTTGGGTGGGGAAGACGTACGCACAGTGGAGGTGTCCTCACGTATTTCATCAATCTTGTCTTTGAAGTTATGGCCAACCTCTTGGGCAGTGAGTGAGTTAGTGGGTAGAGGGGTGGGAGGCGAAGTAGACAGTTAAAGGTTGAGAAGAGCCGATGGGACTGGATGACAAAGTATTAATAAAAGAGACAAAGTAAGCATGTTTGGCAGCATGGAGGCAGGAATTATATTTTAGAAGGGCAGATTTATATAGAATGAAGTCCTGCAGGCATTTGGTTTTACGCCACAGTCGTTAAAGAGCACAGCAATGTCTCTAGAGATTTCTAGTGTTGTCAGTTTGCCAGGGTTGTAAAGGTCGGGGCCTAATTCTGCATGTATTTAGAGGAACAAGTACGTCCAGTGATGATGGCAGTGAACTGTTGTAGACAGAGGTGGCCAGGACAGGACAGGGGGGAGACTATATTATAGAGGTGGTCAGTAGGAGAATAGAGAAGAGAAGGGTTCAAATGGCGAATGTTCCTACAAGTAATTGTTTGCTGCTTGGAGGGATGGGTGATTGGAGGCAAGGATACAGCGAAACTGATGAGGTTTGTGAACAGAGAGAGGAAATGGGGGTGTTGGTGAGGTTGCCAGGGTTGCAGAGATGGGAGAATACAAGGTCAAGGGTATTACCATTGGAGTGAGTGGAAGTATGTGTCCATTGGGTTAGGTCAAAAGATGAGGTTAAGTTGAGAAGTCCAGCTGTAGCTGGGCTGTTAACATTGACCAGGATGTTGAAGTCACCAAGAATGATAGTGGGTATTTCAGGAGAGAGAAAGTAGGGTAGCCAGGCAGCGAAGACATCAAAAAAGCGCAATACTTGTGCAGGAGGCCGATAAATTGCTGCAATCCTCAGAGAAATGGGCAGTGGCGGCCCGTCCATTAGGGGCGCCCTGGCGCCGCCCCCTCTCTTCACGTCACCCCCTTATAGGCAATGAATAGATTCATGCATAGTATGAATTTATCAACGGCCACCATGGCCACCCCCTAGTCATGTGTCCGGTCCCTTTCCAGACACTGGGTGCATAATAGGCTTCAAAATAGGGTGGGCTCGGGAAGCAGCTCCAATCCCACCCAGGTGTGTTGCAACACCTAACGAATATTCAGTGTTGCAACACTGATTCTCCTCCCGGACAATCGGGAAGCGGGTATGAAACCCGTTTCCCTATTGGCCAGAATGTCAGGCGATCCTATTGGATGCCTAGCGGGGGAGGAGCAAAGGGGAGACGCACTGGAGCAGCCTTCCCCGAGCCCTCCATGCTTAAGTACAGGGGCGACCACGCTGGAAAATGGCCGCATCAGCACCGCACTCCATAAAGACCCAACCGCTGCTCTCACCACCCACATCCAGGGTAAGGACTGACCGGCAGACAGCGGGTGGGGTGTTTTGGGGGTGTTAGTGCAGCGCCACAGGTGGGGGGGGGCAGAACCAATTATGCTAGTGCCGCTCCACCGCTGGCCTGGGGGGGTGGTGTTTGCCATCCCCCCAAAAAAAACAGCCACCACTGAAAATGGGATAAAACAGATAAATACAGTGCATCTCGAAAAAAGAAAGGGATAGAGAGGGAGGGACAGGAAGGACTTGGAAGGTGCTTTGTGGGGATAGAAGGAATCCAACTCCACCTCCTTTCTGTCTGTTAGGTCTGGGGGAGCGAGTCCAGTGGAGGCCTCCATTGGAGAGGGCAGCAGGAGAAGCCGAGTCAAAATCTTGAAGCCAGGTTTCAGTAATGGTTAGTATGTTAAAGCCATAAGAGATAAAAAAGGTCATGCACAGATGTGAGCTTGTTACAGATGGAGCGGGCATCCCAAAAGTTGCATGAGATTGGGGGGGGGCTGGATTTAGGAAGCAGGGGCATAGAAATTAAACTGAGTGGATCGCGGC
The DNA here is from genome assembly GCA_037952925.1 of Lithobates clamitans. Lineage (NCBI taxonomy): Eukaryota > Metazoa > Chordata > Amphibia > Anura > Ranidae > Lithobates > Lithobates clamitans. The sequence continues at coordinate 204,884 of JBBGZY010001491.1, forward strand.
TGTTGCCAGAGTGCCGGATATGTGGTTTGCAGTTAGAAAATGGAGGACCAGGATTTGGAGAAATGTCCCCTGAGACTTGGAGGAGGAGGAGGGTGAGGAAGGTAGGATGGGAGTGGGATGTGTGTGATCGCACGTGTCTAGTGGCCCTGGTGTTTATGTCAGCATGTGGGTTCAGCAATTGCAGGAGGTGATGGGTGCAGTAGTAGGGAGAGGGTAGGAGTGAGGTTGGTATGTGCATGCTGTGGGGTAGAGAGGAGGGGTAGAGTAAGGATAATTTGAGGATAGAAGACACCGATGTGAGAAGGAAGAATAGAAGAAGCATGTTAGTGGATAGAGAGTGGGAATCTGACTTCAAATAAATTAAATGTCAAATGCTGGTTTGCTTGCAGTCTTTCCAGAGTGGAGCAGAGTTCTTGTATCTTCATCCAGCTTTAGTTATCCTGCTTTGGTGAGACTGCGCCACACTCGTGACAGAGACAACCAGGAAAGAGACGCGGTGTCTGCGCCTTGCCCCTGTCAAATATGGCAACCGATCACCTTTGTTTGGCTGAGCAGAATCAGAGCTATGATTTTCTTTTTCCCCATTCTTTTCAAATGGTCTGAATATTACAAATTTGAGGGGTACAGAATAGACCAAAGTAACCCCTTCAATACCAGGCATGTTCACCCCCTTTCCTGCCCCAGACCAATTCTCAGCTTTCAGCGCGCTCACACTTTGAATGACAATTGTGCAGTCATGCAACACTGTACCCCTAAGAAATTTTTATCATTTATTTCACACAAATAGAGCTTTCTTTTGGTGGTATTTAATTTTTTTTATTTATTTTTTATTTTTTGCTAAATAAACGAAAAAAGACTGAAAATTTTGAAAAAAAATGCGTTTTCTTCTTTTCTATTATATAATTTTTTTTGCTAATAAATAATTGTTCTTCACAAATTTAGCCCAAAACTTATTCTGCTAAATTTCTTAGGTCAAAATAGCCCAAATCAGTGTAAATTATTTAGTCTGTGTGAAATTAAGTCCACAAACGATGAGGTATATCTGACAATTGATTAATCCTGATGTACTGATAGCCAATCTCATTTTTTGAGGCCCTTAAATACCAGACAGTACAAATACCCCCCAAATGACCCCTCTTTGGAAAGTAGACAGTCCAAGGTATTTAGTAAGAGGCATGGCAATTTTTTGAAGTTGTAACATTTTTGTCATTATTTTTTGGAAAATGAAGAAAATATAAAAAAAATACAAAAAAAATTCAACCAGTATTAACAAACAAAAATAAAAAAAAGCTATGGATAGGCAGTGGCATTGGCCATAGAGAACACATAAAGTACTTTGTGGGTCCTCGAGGGGCACTAGTTCAAGAGAGTCAAGATACCTGGTGGCTATCGAAGGGTGAGAACTCAGGAGCCTTCACGTTCTCCAAAGGTGAAAGCCCTTAGAAGGACAGAGATCCAAGGTCTGTTTTTCAGCCCAAGGAGTGATGGGTTTTTCTGCTGACAGATCCCAAGCTGAGGCCCTATGACTTACCGAAATAGTCCACTACCTAGGACTAAATGCTGATAAACTGGAGGAGTGCCTTGCAGCACTTGGATGATGGAATCATGGAAATGGTCAAGTTCAGACTATGGCAGGCAAGGGTGCTGGAGGCAACAGAACCCAGAGACAAAAGTCTTACTGCATGGAGGTGCTGTTTAAGGATGTGCTCTGGTTTGTTCCAAACTTGGGTTTTGACCAAATCCGGCAGGAAGCTGTCACTCCCACCCACTGTGTATGTGTAGCTGCAGGTCAGAGAATTTCCTGGACGAAAATGATTGATTGGCAGTGGGAGGGAGTGACATTTGCCTGCTGGGCAGGTGGACATATTTCTCAAACACCAAACCATGCATCGGCTAGCTCTTTGGGACAGCACCCCCTCCATAATTGGCTGCTGCCCCAGTGGAATCTGGAAGCTGGCGGTGACACAGAGAGCAAGACCTGGCTGTGAAATGTGGAACTAGTGACTGTGACAATTATATTGATAGTAATTGAGAAGACTGAGAGGAAAAGGTCAACAAGGCCCAAAGTTGGGTTTGAAATGAGTCTCCTACCACATGTGGTGACCCCACAAAATCCAACTGGGTCTTCCCCAGTAATTGAGAAGACTTAGAGGAAAAGGCCAACAAGGCCCAAGGGGGGGGGGTTGAAATTAGTCTCCTACCAAATGTGGTGACCCCACAAAATCCAACTGAGTCCTCCCCAGTAATTGAGAAGACTTAGAGGAAAAGGCCAGCAAGGCCCAAGGAGGGGTTTAAAATGAGCCTCCTACCAAATGTGGTGACCCCACAATATCCAACTGTGTCTTCCCCAGTAATCGAGAAGACTTTGAGGAAAAGGCCAACAAGGCCCAAAGGGGGGTTTGAAATAAGTCTTATATCATATGTGGTGGCCCAACAAAATCCAACCGGGTCCCTATTAGACATGTGGTAGGAATCAAAATTCTAGTTTTCGGAGATTCGGATGTATCAGAATTTCCAAATCACAGTAGCAGATTTAAACTAATCTGAAATAAACTATAACAAAACAAATTATCTGACTTTGAAAATGATTTTGAAGGCTAAGTTGAAACATATTGCAGTAAAGCATAAAATACAGTAAGGTATAAAAGTGAAATAAGATGATTCCTACTTAGGTGCTTTATAGAATCCAATGGAAAATAATAAAATAGAGAGAATATAGCCGGATTCCGAAATTAGAATTTTTATACTTTTGAAATTAGAATTTTGAATAGAACAGAATAAAATAGAAATAATATAGCCGTCTTCTGAAATTCAAATTTTGAATAAAAATAAAAGAGATACTAAAAAGAAAAAAAAGAGTCTCATTGCGCTCTAAGTTCAGGCTCATCAAACCTTAAATCCGGGAATAAGGATCCACGGCTAGAAGGGACTTTAAGACGTCCAAGTCCAATACTCATATGGAGTCTTGGTTCCAGTGGGATGGGTCAGGGTGGAAGACATCAATCAGCAGCCTTAGTGAAAGTCAATGTGGGATGTATTACAAGAATATATGTGAGTGGTGATGGATGGATGGATGACGGCTCAGATTGTGGTGCAGCCGGGCTCATCAGTTCTGGGAATCCTCAATAACATGTAGAAAACAAAAGTGGCCACAAACATCAATGCGATCGTATATCATTTATTAAAAGCATAAAAGCACACTTACATATGGGCAAGCGAAGGGCTGCAAAACTGTGAAGATGGTGAAGAGCAGCGCAGGTGGCCGGCACAAACAACTGTCATGCACGGACTCCTGGACCACCAGAGGGGGTAGGCAGCATCTGCAGGCTTACTGGATCAAGGGTGAAAAAGGGGTGTAAACAACGTGTATCAGAGGCCCCACCTCCTTTTTTTAAGTATGCCATGATAGACACACTTGAAAAGGCAGGGAGGTTCTCTGATACGCATTTTACATGCCCCCCTTTCACCCTTGATGGTTAGATGGTGGGTTCTCCAGTAGCAAGGGGGTCAATGACCTTGCTTCCTCCTCAGTGGTCTGTCTCCTGTAGTAACCGGAGCTGAACCTGTGCTATGGAGGCCAGAGTAAGGAGTTACTAAACATACATACTAAACATACACAAACCAGGCAGAGATGGAAAATACAGTTAAAAATCACACATTTAATGTAATAGTAAAAATAATACAAATCAGGAACTTAGTCAAAAACAGAAGCCAGGGTACGAAAGCCAAAACGGATAATCAGACGAGCCGGGATCAGGAAGCCAGAATTCAGCGTTGTCAGAAGCCAAAAATCAGAATCAGGAATAAGAAACATCAGCCAGGGAAAGTCATACACAGGAACACAGCAGAGACATGCTTGAGATGTTGACCACACAAAGGCATGGAAGCACCCATCAAGGGTGAAAAAAGGGGCGTTTAAAACATGTATCAGAGGCCCCACCTCCTTTTTCAAGTGTGCCTAGTATGGCCTCTGATAAGGGTTGTGCATGCCCCCTTTTCACCCTTGATGGTTGCCACTTTGATCCAGTAGGCCTGCAGATGCTGCCTACCCCCTCTGGTGGTCCATGACAGCTGTTTGTGCCGGCTGGCTGTGTTGTTCTTCACCATCTTCACAATTTTGCAGCCCTTCGCTTACCCATATGTAAGTGTGCTTTTATGCTTTTAATAAATGATATATGCATTGATGTTTGCATTGTGGACACTTTTGTTTGCTACATAAAATACAATTAAATAGAAAGAATATAGTCGTCTTTCGATATTCGAAATTCAAAATAGAATAGAATGAAAGAGAAAGAAAGTAGCCGTCTTTCAAAATTCTAATTTCAAATCAATTACAAAATGACGAATATATGAAATAAATCAGAATATAGGAAACTACATCTGAAAACAAATCACCCGGAGATAACAAATATGACAAAATCAAATTATTATCTTAACAAACAAATCCAAAACGAAACAAATGTTTCCGTCGTGCACATCTTGAGTCTCTATTTCCACATCTGGAGTCTCTATTTCCACATCTGGAGTCTCTATTTCCACATCTGGAGTCTCTATTTCCACATCTTGAGTCTCTATTTCCACATCTGGAGTATTTATTTCCACATCTGGAGTCTCTATTTCCACATCTGGAGTCTCTATTTCCACATCTGGAGTCTCTATTTCCACATCTGGAGTATTTATTTCCACATCTGGAGTCTCTATTTCCACATCTGGAGTCTCTATTTCCACATCTGGAGTCTCTATTTCCACATCTGGAGTCTCTATTTCCACATCTGGAGTCTCTATTTCCACATCTGGAGTCTCTGTTTCCACATCTGGAGTCTCTGTTTTCAGCTGCCAATATTTTTTACCCAGTATGCACTGCTGTCCTTGTCTGTGTTTTTTTAACTTGGGCAGGAGGAAATAACGTATTTTGTACATTTTATTTAAAAAAAATTGTAATTTTGTATATAAAAAAGTGATGGGGGATGGGAATACGGTACTTGCCGATAAATATGGGAGGAGCCGCAATGATTTTTTTATTATGAGATTCAATTGTTTTCCGCAAAAGTTCTCCACCAAAAATGACTTGGGACACTTCTCTCTTCACCCCGGCATGCTCAGCCAGTTATGCCAAATATTTGACCACAGCAGACTTTAGGGGTCCCCCCCCTCACAGCCCCCACAAACAAAACACAACTTACAATTGTAGATTGATTTAAATTGCCTCCCCTCCCTCGTGTTTTCTTGCCCTTTACCAAAGACAGCCTTAGAAGGGAAAACAAAAATCTTACGAAGAAAATGTAAAGAATCAAAATAAGAAAATAAAGTGATGAAGGGTGGAAATCCGTTAATGTGGGGTGGGGCAGGGGGGCGGGAACACGGCACTAAACATGGGAGGGGCTGAGTGAATGTTTTTTTTTCTTTTAGTGATCTGATCTATTAGGCCATGTTATGTGCAGGACAAGAGGGGGGCAGGAGGGGCGGCTGCCCTGGGCACTGTGGTATCATGTGAGGTGGGGGGGGCACCACAAGGAGATTGGTGGGGAGGAGATTTGTGTTGGAAGGGGGAATTTTGGGGTGGCAGGGGGTACGTATTGTTCTTTTTGAGGAGATTTGGGGGGAGTGCTAAAAGTGGTGATTTAGGGGGATTTGCGTTGGGAGCAGGAATGGGGGGGGTTGTGCTAGGAGGGGGGTTTGGGGGGAATTTGTGCTGGAAGGGAGGATTTGAAGTGGGGGGAGAAAATGTGTACTAGAAGGGAGATTTTAGATGTAAAGGAATTGTGCTAGGAGGAGTGATTTTTTTTGGGGGGGTTGCAGGATGGGGGGGCAAAGATTTGTGCTGAGAGGGGGGATTTCAGCAGGGAGGTAGATTTGTACTGGGAGCAGGAGGCATTTATGATTAGGGGGTAAGCTTGCAGATTAGTGCTCAGAGTTTTTGTGGGGGGATTTTTGACACATAATGCTCATACATCTTGGGGGGGATTGCAGTTTGGCAGGTTCTTCATGCCATGATTGATCACATAGTTGGAGGAGGAAGTGGAGGAGGGGTGGGGGAGGGCAAGGAGAAGGAGGAGAAAGAGATGAAGGAGAAAGAAAAGAAGTAGTAAAGGGAGGCTGTGCTGTGGAAGTAGTAGGGGAGGCAGAGGCATCACTGGGGTTGGTGTCACCAGGTCCTGAAAAAATTGGTGTCACCCCCCTCCACCAACTATAGTCCCCCCTCAGTACAGACCCCCCACCACTAACTACAGACCCCCCTCTCAGTAAATATCCCCCTCCCCCAGTATAGATCCCCCTCCCTAAGTACAGACCCCCCTTCCTCAGTATAGAACCCCCCACTAAGTACAGACCCCCCTCCCTCAGTACAGACCCCCCTCCATATATATAGACTCCCCTAAGTACTGACCCCCCTCCCTCAGTACAGACCCCCACTAAGTACAGACTCCCCTCCCTCAGTACAGACCCCCTCCATCAATATAGACTCCCCCCTCAGTACTGACCCCCCTCCCTCAGTACAGACCCCCCCTAAATATAGACCCCCACTAAGTACAGACTCCCCTCCCTCAGTACAACCCCCCCATAATTATAGACCCCCCCACTAAGTACAGACTCCCCTCCCTAAGTTCAGACCCCCTCCATCAATATAGACCCCCCTCAGTACAGACCTCTCTCCCTCAGTATAGATCTCCCCCCAGTACAGACCCCCCTCCATCACTATAGACCTCCCCCTCAGTACAGACCTCTCTCCCTCAGTATAGACCTCCCCCTCAGTACAGAACCCCCTCCATCAGTATAGACCTCCCCCTCAGTACAGACCCCCTTCCTCAGTACAGACCCCCCTCCATCAGTGTAGACCTCCCTCAGTACAGACATCCCCTCAGTGCAGATCCCTAGATCAGTACAAACACTCCTCCTCAGTGCAGATCTCCCATGAGAGTAGAACCCCCTGTCTTAGTACAGACCCCCATCAGTATAGACACCCTCCCCCTCAGTATAGAATCCCCCCATGTTAGTGCAGACCTCCCATTGTTATAGACACCCTCCCCCTCAGTGCAGACCCCCCCATTAGTATAGAATCCTCTCGCTCTTAGTGCAGACCCCCATCAGTATACACACCCTCCCCCTGAGTGCAGACCCCACATCAGTATAGAATCCTCCCTCTTAGTGCAGACCCTCCCATCAGTATAGAATCCCCCCTCTTAGTGCAGACCCCCCATCAGTATAGATACCCCCCCGCAGCTCATAGCCGAAGATGTTGTGATTGGCGTGGAGGAAGACTGCTGTGCCTTGCAGTCCATCTGAGGCACCGGGGATCCAAAGATCAGCCAGGACTTGAAGAACGCCTGGTGAAGCACTTTTTAATCTCCTGGGGCTTGAAGAACGCCAGCTATGGATTAACACCTGTAAAGGTATGCCTGGGCAACCAAATAGAGTTCGCTATGTATGTGGTTCACGTTAAAACTGTATGCCAAAGACTTTTAAGTAAAGTTACATCAACTGTTTTAAGCCTGGTCTGAAGTTATTCAAAGGGGGTGCATGTTGATTCTTGGTGTATCAAAGGAACTTGGATCAGTAAAGCCCACATGGGGTATTAAGTAAAGCACTGCAGAAGGTCTACCCAGCAGGACAAGTAAAAGGAGTAATGCAGGGGGGCGGAGCCGGCAGCCAGAGCGAATGGTGGTGTGAGAGAGAAGCTCTGCCACAACGGGGGGAAATACAGCGGCTCGCAGCTCACAGAAACTTCATAATTTGATCTCCACAGCAAGGGGAGACCGAAGAGCATACCCAGAGCAGGATGAATAAACGAAAGGAGAGAGAGGGACCGAGGAAACTGATGGATTTCTTACCCCTGTAGCGGGCCGGATGATCCAAGATGGCGCCTGGTGCCAGGAGCCATCCTTCCTCATCCCCATCCAGCATGCTCAGCCATCAACTGCCATCCAAGGGTGAGTTGCCTGATACAGGCCATCCACTGCCATCCTCTGCATTTAACAGCCCTATGAAGCAAAAACGGAGGCTAGGGGAGGAGGGAGGTGTACAGGATGACACAGGAACAGAGAGGGAAGAAATGGAGGAGGCATCCTCATACGGGCGGCATCTAGATGCATTCTCTAGCAAAGGGCAGCCCATTATAGACACTACCATGAAGGAGATGAAGGAGATGCTTCAAACATTGCAGGGGGCCCTCCAGCAAGACATGGCATCTTTCATGTGATCCACAAAGAGAGGGATAACAGAAGTCTATAGCAGAGTGGAATATGTGGGAAAAAAAATAGAGGAATTTACTTTGGAGCATAATGAACTAATGGATGCTTAATTTAACATTGAAGATGAGATCACATCCATGCGTCTCAAAATGGCTGATATCGAGGACAGGTCACGCAGGAACAACATCAAATTCAGGGGATCCCTGAATCCGTCAAGCCAGCTGATCTGTACTCATACCTCCAAAAGCTCATGACAACAGCTCTCCCATCTCTGAGGCCTGCTGACATCACCATAGACAGAGCCCATACTGTACACATTTCAACTACAGAAGGTTTATCTCTTCTCATACCAAATTATACCACTAGATGGCGGCAAAGCACCTCCTACCATTCAAATGAACCTTAAGCTGATGTCATACAATGTGAGAGGCCTGAACAGTCCCTATAAGCGCAGAGCTTTATGGAAAACAGCAATGGACTTACAGTGTGACATCCTATGTGCGCAGGAGACACACTTCTCCAGTATAAAACCTCCAAAATGCTCGAATGTCAAATTCCCTACATGTGTTCACAGCCAACAAAACATATAAAAGAAATGGAGTACTGACTGCTATCAAGGACACTATAACCTTTTCTTTATTACAAGAACATATTGACTCCCAAGGCCACTTCATCATATTGGTTGCAGAAATGAATCACATCACCTACACTCTGGTGAACCTGTACTCACCCAACATCAAACCTATGAAGTTTATCCGTAAGGTCATTAAGACTGCTAAGCAATTGCAAAAGGGTAATTTGTTATTGTGTGGGGATTTCAATATGATTCTGAACGAGGAACATGACTCCTCATCAATGGCTCACAGGTGGAGGCCAACTTTAGGATCATTATGCCTAGAAGAGAGACTCTTTGACAGCCTCACCATTGACATGCATCCATGTCAATAGTGAGGCTGCATTCATGGCAATGGTGAGGGTGCATTCAGAGGCTGCATTCATGGCAATGGTGAAGCTGCATTCATGTCAATAGTGAGGCTGCATTCATGGCAATGGTGAGGGTGCATTCAGAGGCTGCATTCATGGCAATGGTGAGGCTGCATTCATGGAAATGGTGAGGCTGCATTCATGTCAATGGTGAGGGTGCATTCAGAGGCTGCATTCATGGCAATGGGGAGGCTGCATTCATGTTAATGATGAGGCTGCATTCATGGCAATGGTGAGGCTGCATTCATGCCAATGGTGAGACTGCATTCATGTCAATGGTGAGGCTGCATTCATGGCAATGGGGAGGTTGCATTCACGGCAATAATGAGGGTGCATTCAGAGGCTGCATTCATGGCAATGGGGAGGCTGCATTCATGTCAAAGGTGAGGCTGCATTCAGAGGCTGCATTCATGGCAATGGTGAGACTGCATTTATGTCAATGGTGAGGCTGCATTCATGGCAATGGTAAGGCTGCATTCATGTCAATGGTGAGGCTGCATTCAGAGGCTGTATTCATGACAATGGTGAGGCTGCATTCATGGCAATGGTAAGGCTGCATTCAGAGGCTGCATTCATGTCAATAGTGAGGTTGCATTCATGGCAATGGTGAGGCTGCATTCATGTCAATGGTGAGGCTGAGTTCATGGCAATGGTGAGGCTGCATTCATGGCAATGGTGAGGCTGCATTCACGGCAATGGTGAGGCTGCATTCAGAGGCTGCATTCATGGCAATGGGGAGGCTGCATTCATGGCAACAGTGAGGCTGCACTCATGTCAGTGATGAGGCTGCATTCATGACAATGGTGAGGCTGCATTTATGACAATGGTGAGGCTGCATTCATGTCAATGCTGTGGTTGCATTCATGGCAATGGGGAGGCTGCATTCATGTCAATGATGAGACTGCATTTATGGCAATGGTGAGGCTGAATTCATGACAATGGTGAGGCTGCATTCATGTCAATGCTGTGGGTGCATTCATGGCAATGGGGAGGCTGCATTCATGTCAATGATGAGACTGCATTTATGGCAATGGTCAGGCTGCATTCACTGCAATGGTGAGGCTGCATTCAGAGGCTGCATTCATGGCAATCGGGAGGCTGCATTCATGGCAATGGTGAGGCTGCATTCATGGAAATGGTGAGGCTGCATTCATGTCAATGGTGGGATTGCATTCATGGCAATGGGGAGGCTGCATTCATGTCAATGGTGAGACTGCATTTATGGCAATGGTGAGGCTGCATTCACAGCAATGGTGAGGCTGCATTCAGAGGTTGCATTCATGGCAATGGTGAGGCTGCATTCATGGAAATGGTGAGGCTGCATTCATGCATTCAGAGGCTGCATTCATGGCAATGGGGAGGCTGCATTCATGGCAATGGTGAGGCTGCATTCATGACAATGGTGAGGCTGCATTTATGACAATGGTGAGGCTGCATTTATGACAATGGTGAGGCTGCATTCATGTCAATGCTGTGGTTGCATTCATGGCAATGAGGAGGCTGCATTCATGTCAATGAAGAGGCTGCATTTGTGGCATTGGTGAGGTTGCATTCATGGCAATGGAGAGGCTGCATTGATGTCAATGGTGAGGCTGCATTCAGAGGCTGCATTCACGGCAATGGTGAGGCTGCATTCAGAGGATGCATTCATGGCAATGGGGAGGCTGCATTCAGAGGCTGCAGTCATGGAAATGGGGAGGCTGCATTCATGGCAATGGTGAGGCTGCATTCATGTCAATGGTTGGGTTGCATTCATGGCAATGGGGAGGCTGCATTCATGTCAATGATGAGACTGCATTTATGGCAATGGTGAGGCTGCATTCACTGCAATGGTGAGGCTGCATTCAGAGGCTGCATTCATGGCAATCGGGAGGCTGCATTCATGGCAATGGTGAGGCTGCATTCATGGCAATGGTGAGGCTGCATTAATGGCAATGGTGAGACTGCATTCATGTCAATGGTGAGGTTGCATTCACGGCAATGGGGAGGCTACATTCATGTCAATGGTGAGACTGCATTCATGGCAATGGTGAGGATGCATTTATGGCAATGGTGAAGCTGCATTCATGGCAATGGTGAGGCTGCATTCAGAGGCTGCACTCATGGCAATAGTGAGGCTGCGTTCATGTCATCGGTGAGGTTGCATTCATGGCAATGGGAAGGCTGCATTTATGGCAATAGTGAGGCTGCATTCACAGCAATGGTGAGGCTGCATTCAGAGGCTGCATTCATGGCAATGGTGAGGCTGCATTCCTGGAAATGGGGAGGCTGCATTCGTGCATTCAGAGGCTGCATTCATGGCAATGGTGAGGCTGCATTCATGGCAATGGTAAGGCTGCATTCAAAGGCTGCATTCATGTCAATGGTGAGGTTGCATTCATGGCAATGGTGAGGCTGCATTCATGTCAATGGTGAGGCTGCCTTCATGCCAATGGAGAGGCTGCATTCATGGCAATGGTGAGGCTGCATTCACGGCAATGGTGAGGCTGCATTCAGAGGCTGCATTCATGGCAATGGGGAGGCTGCATTCAGAGGCTGCATTCATGGCAATGGTAAGGCTGCATTCAAAGGCTGCATTCATGTCAATGGTGAGGTTGCATTCATGGCAATGGTGAGGCTGCATTCATGTCAATGGCGAGGCTGCGTTCATGGCAATGGAGAGGCTGCATTCAGGGCAATGGTGAGGCTGCATTCAGAGGCTGCATTCATGGCAATGGGGAGGCTGCATTCAGAGGCTGCATTCATGGCAATGGGGAGGCTGCATTCATGGCAATAGTGAGGCTGCACTCATGTCAATGGTGAGGCTGAATTCATGGCAATGGTGAGGCTGCATTCATGTCAATGGTGGGGTTGCATTCATGGCAATGGGGAGGCTGCATTCATGTCAATGGTGAGACTGCATTTATGGCAATGGTGAGGCTGCATTCATGTCAATGGTGAGGCTGAATTTATGTCAATGAAGAGGCTGCATTCGTGGCAATGGTGAGGCTGCATTCATGGCAATGGTGAGGTTGCATTCATGGCAATGGAGAGGCTGCATTCATGGCAATGGGGAGGCTGCATGCATGGCAATGGTGAGGCTGAATTCATGGCAATGGGAAGGCTGCATGCATGGCAATGGGGAGGCTGCATTCATGTCAATAGAGAGGCTGCATTCATGGCAATGGGGAGGCTGCATTCGTGTCAATGGAGAGTCTGAATTCATGGCAATGGTGAGGCTGCATCCATGGCACTTGTGAGGCTGCATTCATGGCAATGGTGAGGCTTCATTCATGTCAATGGTGAGACTGCATTAACAGCAATGGTGAGGATGCATTTATGGAAATGGTGAGGCTGCATTCATGGCAATGGTGAGGCTGCATTCAGAGGCTGCACTCATGGCAATGGTGAGGCTGCGTTCATGTCATCTGTGAGGTTGCATTCATGGCAATGGGAAGGCTGCATTTATGGCAATAGTGAGGCTGCATTCACAGCAATGGTGAGGCTGCATTCAGAGGCTGCATTCATGGCAATGGTGAGGCTGCATTCCTGGAAATGGGGAGGCTGCATTCATGCATTCAGAGGCAGCATTCATGGCAATGGTGAGGCTGCATTCATGGCAATGGTAAGGCTGCATTCAAAGGCTGCATTCATGTCAATGGTGAGATTGCATTCATGGCAATGGTGAGGCTGCATTCATGTCAATGGTGAGGCTGCCTTCATGGCAATGGAGAGGCTGCATTCATGGCAATGGTGAGGCTGCATTCATGGCAATGGTGAGGCTGCATTCAGAGGCTGCATTCATGGCAATGGGGAGGCTGCATTCAGAGGCTGCATTCATGTCAATGGTGAGGTTGCATTCATGGCAATGGAGAGGCTGCATTCATGGCAATGGTGAGGCTGCATTCATGGCAATGGTGAGGCTGCATTCAGAGGCTGCATTCATGGCAATGGGGAGGCTGCATTCAGAGGCAGCATTCATGGCAATGGTGAGGCTGCATTCATGGCAATGGTAAGGCTGCATTCAAAGGCTGCATTCATGTCAATGGTGAGGTTGCATTCATGGCAATGGTGACGCTGCATTCATGTCAATGGCGAGGCTGTGTTCATGGCAATGGAGAGGCTGCATTCATGACAATGGTGAGGCTGCATTCAGAGGCTGCATTCATGACAATGGGGAGGCTGCATTCATGGCAATAGTGAGGCTGCACTCATGTCAATGGTGAGGCTGAATTCATGGCAATGGTGAGGCTGCATTCATGTCAATGGTGGGGTTGCATTCATGGCAATGAGGAGGCTGCATTCATGTCAATGGTGAGACTGCATTTATGGCAATGGTGAGGCTGCATTCACAGCAATGGTGAGGCTGCATTCAGAGGCTGCATTCATGGCAATGGTGAGGCTGCATTCATGGAAATGGTGAGGCTGCATTCGTGCATTTAGAGGCTGCATTCATGGCAATGGTGAGGCTGCATTAATGTCAATGGTGAGGCTGCAGATGGGCACTGACCCTTATTTTGCTTCACAGTTCTTTATTTAAAATTTTAGTTTTTTTTCCTGAAACTTCCCTCTTAAAGTGAAAGTGCGTGTTATATGCCTGTGCGTGTTATACGCCGAGCTAATCCTTAGACCCTTCACCACACACAGCCACAAAGGCAACAGAATTCTTGTTGATGGTGTATTAGTTAATTTGCATTTCATTTTAATGGTTCAAAGAATGTCAGGCAGAATGGTTGGCCCTCACGCATGTTCACTTCATCAAATCTGGACCTCTGGACCTCACATCTCAGTACAGCACCAACAATGATTTGTTCAGTTTGGTTTATTGATGTCGTACCAAAGATTTCCCCACTCATTGGGGTCAATTCACAAAATAGTTCAAGCGAAGTTCCACTCAAAAGTGGAACTTCCACGTACCGTCTCCTTCACCTTTGGCACCTTTCAGAGGGGAGGGGGGAACAGGTACCTGCTTTTGACAGGTAACGTTCCCCACTTCCGGGTGGCTGGGCCGCGGGTCTCTCTGAAGTTTGGCCCCCTCCTCCTTCCTATGCCACTGGACCAATTACAAAACGCAGCGGCCGGGTTCACTGCCGGGTTCCCTTACCAGGAATGGTGGCGGCTGCATCTGAAGATCAGCTGGGGCGCTGACATCGCGGGCTCCCTGGACAGGTAAGTGTCCATATATTAGATGTCAGCAGCTGAAGTATCCTTAAAGAGGAGGTTTGCTGAAAAAAAATATTAAAAGCCAGCAGCTACAAATACTGCAGCTGCTGACTTTTAATATATGGACACTTACCTGTCCAGGGAGCCCGCGATGTCGGCAGCCGATCCATCCTTTGGCTCTCGGCTGCTGCCGCCGCCATCCTCGGTGAGGGAATAAGGAAGTGAAGCCGTGCGGCTTCACTTCCTGGTTCCCTACTGCGCATGCGCAAGCTGCGCTGCACGTCCTCACAGGTCCCTGCTGTGTTCTGTGTCTCACAGAATACAGCGGGGAAGGACGGGGTAGGCGGCGGAAGTGGCGTAGGTCACCGCAATCACCGCGGAGATCTATGCAAGGAAGCGGGAGCAAATACCTGCTCCCTCCTCCCCCCTGACAGGTGCCAAATGTGACACCGGAGGGGGGGAGGATTCCAAAAAGTGAAAGTTCCGTTTTTAGGTGGAACTCCACTTTAACAACAGATAACTCATCAGCTGTCAGCGGGTTCCCCGCTGACAGCTGAATGTAAAGAAAACATGCATCCCCAGCATGCTCCTGGCTGATGATGTCACAAGGGGGCAGGGCCACCTGGTGATGTCACTGAATGACTCCTTCCCTTAGCTATTTAAGAACTGTTAGACAGCGGAGCAGGCAGTGGGCAGAGGTTTTTTTTAATTCTTTTTCGAGTGTGACCGGCATCAGAATTGATGATGGATCTACTTCGGGGGACATTTTTTTTTTTTTTTTTACATTTTTTAATAAAGGAATTGTTTTTTTATACTTTTTGACACTTTTTCTGGTGAATGGGTAGGGTTACAATGTACCTCATACTCATTCATATAGTGGGGGCTGGGATCTGGGGGCCCCCTTCCTAAAGGGGGCTTCCAGATTCCAATAAGTCCCTTGCTCACAGACCCCCAAAACCACCACCTAAGGTTGTTGGGTAAGAGGCGCTCGTCCCCATCAACATGGGGGCAAGGTGCTTTGGGGCTGGGGGGCAGAGCCAAAGGGGGGCACTCGCTTATCTCCTCCCTTTAGTGACCTACCAGGCTGCATGCCCAGATAAGGGTCTGGTATGGATTTTGGGGGGGACCCCATGCTGTTTTAAAAAAAAAAATTTGGCATGGGGTTCCCCATAAAAAACCATACCAAACCCCATAGGGCCTGGTATCCATGGGAGAGGGGTACCCCACATGTTTTTTTTTTTCACCATATTTAATTACCAGCATGTTTTCTATACATTCAGCTGTCAGCGGGAAATCCGCTGACAGCTGATGATTCATCCGTTGCTTTCCAGCCTGCTCCTTAGCATAGAGCTATTGGGGGGGGGGAACCCCCACATTGTTTCTGACAAATAGTGCATGTGATACCACCAGCATAAGCCTGGGGATAAAAATTTAATGTTTTTTTCTTTCTGTTCCTTTTTGTGAATTGGACTTTTTTTGGTGATATTTACCGCATTTTTTTTGTGATTTTTTTTTCATTTTGCAGTAAATACCGCATAATCGTTACTTTTTTTGTGAATTGTATTTTTTTAATACCGAATGCGACAATTTATGCAAATGAGTCATGTGACCATGTTAACGCTTGCGGTAAACGTTAGTGAATTGACCCCATTGTCTACATATAATTCATGGTTTGGGATCTTGAGGTTCTTCAGTGGTAGTGTCCTGGAATTCTTCATCTCTACCAAAATATTGGAGGTTCTTTGTCCGGTCTGATGAAATAATAGTTTACGAGCAAACGAACACACGATGTTCGAGTTTAACTTACGTTTGACTCGAACCGCGGGCTCATCCCTATTCATTTGGTTTATTGGCGTCGTACCAAAGACCCCCCATTGTCTACATATATCTCATGGTTTGGGATCTTGAGGTCCTTCAGTGGTAATGTCCTGAAATTAGTCATCTCTACCAAAATATTGGAGGTTCTTTGTCCAGTCTGATGAAATAATTGTATGAGTTGTGATCATAAGGAGAGAAAATATAGAATTATGTCTGGAAGGAACACATAGGAAGGAAGAAAACCTCCCGGTGAAGGTCGGATCTCCCCAGCCTGTCTATGTGACTCTTATGGGATCCACATCCTAATTATAATGAGATGATCTGACCACCATGAAGGGTCCCCAGAAGATCACACAAGCTTTATAATCACAGACAACGTCTAGTAAGGCAGAGTCTTCCTGACCGGACTACATTCTGAACATTTTCTATGTTCCAGTATTGGAAATTATACTTCTTTGCATGGCAAAACAATGTTTCTTTTTTTTTTCTTTTTTTTTTTTGCAAAAAAACCCCTTTTTTTATAACCTGAATATACCTTTTTTTTAAAAGGCAGAGAATTGTTTAGCAAAGAAACGTATAAATATGGCCGCTTTACATAGAAAAATGATTTTCACATTGTGTATTTTTTCTTCATAAATGGGAACTTTATTTGGTAACTTTGTTTCCTTTTTTTTTCTTTTTCTTTTCAGTATGTTTATTCATTTTGTTGTAAAACTACAAACAGGCTTTTCTTCTTTCTTTTTCTTTTTTTTTTTTTTTTAATACCATGAATATAAGTCTTATAATAGGCAGAGAAATGACCAACCGTAATACAAAAAATGCAGTTTAATTTCTCTAATTTGTGACACATTTTCTATGAATAATATCGTTACAAATATTTTTCACAGATTTTTTTTTTCTTCCTTATTTATTTTTAAAAATGGGAGCAAACATTTGGTAAGTTTTGATAAACATGTTGTTGCTGTATGTCTGAAAAACAAGTACTAAACTAAACTAAAAGATTTCTCGTCATTTGGCAGGACGGTGCTTTGAGTTGAATAATTCACAGATGATAAAAAAAAAAATTAAAAAATTGTCTCAACATTAAAATTATAATCTATTTCTGAATTGAATAACACCTAATATCTCACTTTATCGTTTTAATCATTTTATTAATATCACATTATTATATGTCACATCAGCCTCTGCACCAGAGAAGCTTACACTCTAATGTCCCCTCCCCCCACAGTCACATCAGCCTCTGTACCAGAGGAGCTTACACTCTAATCTCCCCTCCCCCCACAGTCACATCAGCCTCTGTACCAGAGGAGCTTACACTCTAATGTCCCCTCCCCCCACAATCACACACTATTATTATTATACATTTTTATACTGTAGCTCTGACATATACCATAGTGCTGTACGGTGACATCAAAAACAGATGAACTGAGATGATTATTTTTAGGCCCAGAATATTACTAATACATGTGAACCTCTTTTTTCATACGTGTTTTGTCTTCTGCAGAATAGTATTTTGTTACACTGATAACATTAGAAGAGGACATCTTGGACCAGCACACAATAGAGTCATGTCGTCTGGTGGTGATAATCTGAGCTCCTCTTATTTCATCCTGATTGGAGTTCCTGGTCTGCAAGATGTCCATGTCTGGATTTCATTGCCGATCTTCTTCATGTACCTGATAACCTTGTTGGCCAATATTAGTGTCCTTCTTACCATTAAAAAGGAGGAGAGCCTCCACCAGCCCATGTACCTCTTCCTTTCCATGTTGTTATTATCAGACCTTGTCCAATCCAGTGCTGCCCTTCCCAAGATGCTCCTGCTCTTCTGGTTCAACCTCAGAGAGATCTCCTTTGAGGGTTGCCTGGTTCAGATGTTTTTCATCCATTCCTCTGCCATCATGTCCTCCACTGTCGTCTTGGCTATGGCCTTTGATCGCTATGTTGCCATATGCCAACCACTGAGATATTCCACCGTCTTGACCAACCCATTAATTGCAAAAATTGGAGTCTTGGCGGTCATGAGAGGAACTCTTTTGGTATTTCCCCTTCCTTTGCTGATCAAGAGGCTGCCATTTTGCCGGAGCCATGTGATTAATCATACTTATTGTGAGCACATGACCGTAGCTAAGCTGTCCTGTGCAAACATCAGAGTTAACGTTGTGTACGGGTTAATAGTCGCTCTGCTTGTAGTTGGAGTAGATATCATGGGCATTACAGTGTCATATGTAATCATTGTAACCGCTGTCTTCAACCTCCGATCCCGAGAGGCCAGACACAAAGTCGGGAGTACATGCGTCAGCCACGTTTGTGTCATTCTATTGGCTTACATCCCGGCACTTTTCTCCTCTGTCATCCAAAGGTTTGGGGGGCACACCGCTTCTTCTTCCACCCAAATTATCCTGTCTATCCTATACCTGATAATTCCTCCAATGCTCAACCCAATAATTTATGGGATAAAAACCAAAGAGATCCAGAAGAACGTTTTAAAATTATACTGTCCACAGAAGTTTCGGTAATTTCGGACATATTTTCCTGGACTTACTGAACCCGCACTGCAAAGAACATGCCGATAAATATGGCAACTGAGCACCTTTGTTTGGCAGAATCAGAACTATGATTTATTTTTTTTTCTCATTCTCTTCAAATGGTCTGAATATTAAAAAATTTGAGGGTTGCAGAATAAACCAGAGAACGAACCCTATCTGCCGTAAAGCGGTACCCCAGCAGATACGGGGACTTCCTCACGGGTAAATTATTTAAGGCGCCTAAAGGAATCTCTTTCTTTTATAAATACTGCAACCAGAATTTCTTAGACCAAAAAATGTGAGCGCCATGCTAGGATGGGAAATGGAATTGGATCAAACTTTTCCCTTACCGCAATGGTTGCAGGCCATGAAGGTTAACAGTAGATCACCAGCAGTCACGGAACACTGGGATAACTCTCCATAAATATTTCCTAGATGACTTCATGAGACTTAAAAAAAAACATCAACCAGAGTTCCTTACAGGAGGAACTGTAACCAAATAGGCAACCTACAGCCTATCCTACGGGGGTGTGAGGTTTTCCAGATGTTTTCTCCTCCCTTTTCTGTCATTACAGGGCTACAAATTCCTATAACACCCACATTAGCGATTCTCAGCATAGGGTTGGAGTATAGTAAAATAAGTTTTGTTCTGAATTTGTTTTTTAATGAATTTAGACAAATTTGTTAATTCGGAAATATTCTAATTAACAAAAACCCATTTAACAAATTTTTCCGAATAGACGTAAAGTCGAATATTCGAAAATTCGTAGATTCGTAAATTTGTCAATTTGAAAAGTCAGATTCAGAAATTCGATATTTGAAAATTCGAGAACTCAAGAATTCGAAATTCTGAAATAATAACTAACTAATAATAACTTAACTATTACTAACAATTAAATTATAGGTATTGGAATTTCCTTTCAAATTTGGCTGTTAGTGAACGTTACCAATACGAATTTATCCAGAGTTACGAATTATCCGAACGAATGCCGCATCTAAACTAATGGAATGTAACAAATTAATAATAATAATAAATACCAATAATAATAGTAAAAACGTATTATTATTATTATTAATTTGTGCGGCATTCTTTATTTCATATAATTCATAACTTTGGATACATTCGTATTCGTCACGTTCACTAACAGCCAAATTTGAAAGGAAATTCCAATACTTAGAATTTAATAGTTAGTTATTAGTTAGTTAATCTTTAGAATTTTCAGATTTTCTTTCTTATTTTCAAATTTTCAAATTTTACGAATTTTAAAATGTACGAATTTAGGAACTTATGAATTTAGGAATGTATGAATCTAGGAATTTAGAAATTTACGAATTTAGAAATTTACGAATGAATGAATTTAGGAATTTACGAATGTACGAATTTAGGAATTTACGAATTTTCGAATTTACAAGTTTCCAAATTTACAAATGTTCGGAATTTACGAAATTACGAATTTTTGACTTTACTAATTTACTAATTTACGAATTCACGAATATTCAAATTTACGAATTTACAAATTTCTAAATTTACGAATGTACGAATTTAGGAATTTAGGGATTTTCAAATTTACGAATTTCCAAATTTACGAATGTACGAAGTTAGGAATTTTCGAATTTACGAATTTCCAAATTTACAAATGTTCGAATTTACAAAATGATGACTTTTCGAATTTACAAATTTACCAATTTACGAATTCGCAAATTTTTCGAATTTACAAATAAAAAATTTCCAAATTCAGACTGGGCTGTGGCTCCCCCAAGTAACCGATATAGTCACACACAAATCTGTTGCCATCTGGGAGCTGTGGGCAGCTGCCTGGGGGCAGGTTTGGCATCACTGGGGGGGCGCAGGATGATGATGTCAGCAAGAGCAATTTTGCCACACCCACTCTTCGCTGTGGCGCGCAATGTGAATGGCATTACTACTCTCTTTGAGGGCACCCAAGGGTTACATAGTTACATAGTAGGTGAGGTTGAAAAAAGACACAAGTCCATCAAGTCCAACCTATGTGTGTGATTATGTGTCAGTATTGCATTATATATCCCTGTATGTTGTGGTCATTCAGGTGATTATCTAATAGTTTCTTGAAGCTATCAATGCTCCCCACTGAGACCACCGCCTGTGGAAGGGAATTCCACATCCTTGCCGCTCTTACAGTAAAGAACCCTCTATGTAGTTTAAGGTTAAACCTCTTTTCTTCTAATTTTAATGAGTGGCCACGTGTCTTGGTAAACTCTCTTCTGCGAAAAAGTTTTATCCCTATTGTGGGGTCACCAGTCCGGTATTTGTAAATTGAAATCATATCCCCTCTCAAGCGTCTCTTCTCCAGAGAGAATAAGTTCAGTGCTCGCAACCTTTCCTCATAACTAAGATCCTCCAGACCCTTTATTAGCTTTGTTGCCCTTCTTTGTACTCGCTCCATTTCCAGTACATCCTTCCTGAGGACTGGTGCCCAGAACTGGACAGCATACTCTAGGTGCGGCCGGACCAGAGTCTTGTAGAGCGAGAGAATTATCGTGAGTTGATCCCCCTTTTAATGCCAATATTCTGTTTGCTTTGTTAGCAGCAGCTTGGCATTGCATGTCATTGCTGAGCCTATCATCTACTAGGACCCCCAAGTCCTTTTCCATCCTAGATCCCCCCAGAGGTTCTCCCCCCAGTGTATAGATTGCATTCAGATTTTTGCCACCCAAATGCATTATTTTACATTTTTCTACATTGAACCTCATTTGCCATGTAGTCGCCCACCCCATTAATTTGTTCAGGTCTTTTTGCAAGATTTCCACATCCTGCGGAGAAGTTATTGCCCTGCTTAGCTTAGTATCGTCTGCAAATACAGAGATTGAACTGTTTATCCCATCCTCCAGGTCGTTTATGAACAAATTAAATAGGATTGGTCCCAGCACAGAACCCTGGGGAACCCCACTACCCACCCCTGACCATTCTGAGTACTCCCCATTTATCACCACCCTCTGAACTCGCCCTTGTAGCCAGTTTTCAATCCATGTACTCACCCTATTGTCCATGCCAACGCACCTTATTTTGTACAGTAAACGTTTATGGGGAACTGTGTCAAATGCTTTTGCAAAATCCAGATACACCACGTCTACGGGCCTTCCTTTATCTAGATGGCAACTCACCTCCTCATAGAAGGTTAATAGATTGGTTCGGCAAGAACGATTCTTCATGAATCCATGCTGATTACTGCTAATGATATCGTTCGTATTACTAAAATCTTGTATATAGTCCCTTATCATCCCCTCCAAGAGTTTACATACTATCGATGTTAGGCTAACTGGTCTGTAATTCCCAGGGATGTATTTTGGGCCCTTTTTAAATATTGGTGCTACATTGGCTTTTCTCCAATCAGCTGGTACCATTCCAGTCAGTAGACTATCTGTAAAAATTAGGAACAACGGTCTGACAATCACTTGACTGAGTTCCCTAAGTACCCTCTGATGCAAGCCATCTGGTCCCGGTGATTTATTAATGTTAAGTTTCTCAAGTCTAATTTTAATTCTGTCCTCTGTTAACCATGTAGGTGCTTCCTGTGTTGTGTCATGAGGATAAACACTGCAGTTTTGGTTACTGAAGCCCCCGATTAACTCGTGAAGACTGAGGAGAAGAATAAATTCAATACCTTCGCCATCTCCCCATCCTTTGTAACCAGATGTCCTTCCTCATTCTTTATGGGGCCAATATGATCTGTCCTCCCTTTTTTACTGTTTACATACTTAAAGAATGTCTTGGGATTTTTTTGCTCTCCTCCGCTATGTGTCTTTCATGTTCTATCTTAGCTGTCCTAATTGCACCCTTACATTTTTTTTTGCATTCTTTATAAAGTCTGAATGCTGAGGATGATCCCTCAACCTTGTATTTTTTGAAGGCCTTCTCCTTTGCTTTTATATGCATTTTTACATTGGAGTTAAGCCATCCAGGATGTTTGTTCGCTCTTTTAAATTTATTACCCAATGGGATACATTGGCTAATGTCCTTATTTAATATGCTCTTAAAGCAAACCCATCTCTCCTCCGTATTCTTTGTTCCTAATATTTTATCCCAGTTTATGCCTTTTAGCAAGCTTTGTATTCCCTTCATGTTTCCTATTTGTGTGATTTATACTGAAACTAATTGACCTGTGATCGCTGTTACCTAAATTGCCCCGCATTTCCACATCCGTGATCACGTCTGTATTGTTGGTAATCAGTAGATCCAGTAATGTTTTATTTCTAGTTGGTGCGTCTACCATCTGACCCATAAAATTGTCCTGCAAGACATTAAGGAACTGGCGAGCCTTAAATGAATGCGCGGTTCCCTCCGCCCAGTCTATGCCTGGATAATTAAAATCCCCCATTATGATAACACTTCCCATCCTTGCTGCTAATCCAATTTGTGATAGGAGATCCGTCTCCACTTCCTCCTTCAGGTTAGGGGGCCTATAGCATACTCCCAGAATTATTTTCCCCTTAGCTTTATCCCTTTGGAGCTCTACCCATAAGTATTCCACCTCCTCTCTAGCTCCCTCAGTGATGTCATCTCTCACATTCACTTGTACATTATTCTTGATATATAGGCATACCCCTCCCCCTTTTTTACCCTCTCTATCCTTGCGGTATAGGGTATACCCTTGAATGTTTGCCAGCCAATCATGAGAGCTGTTGAACCAAGTCTCTGAAATTCCCACAAAATCCAAATCCTCCTCGTACAACAGTATCTCTAGTTCACCCATCTTGTCCGCCATACTCCTGGCATTGGTGAACATGCCACATAGTTTAGACCGGTCGCATATTGTCCTCGTATTGGGTGTTTCGAGATTGCAACTAGGACTTGCTACTGTACTCACCTTGTGTTTTTGTGCTTTGGTTAACCTACCACTAATGCCCCCAATACTACCCTCTGGAATATCTTCCGCACTGGCTATCACTGTCTCTGGACCCTCCCCCCCATCGCCTAGTTTAAAAACCCCTCTAACTTTTTGGCCATCTTCCTTCCCAGCAGATCTGCACCCTCCTCATTTAGGTGCAGTCCATCCCTTCTATAGTACCGGTTACCGACTGAGAAGTTGGCCCAGTCCTCCAGGAACCCAAACCCCTCCTTGCTACACCAGCTCTTCAGCCACTCGTTTACTTCCCTAATCTCCCTCTGCCTTTCTGGTGTGGCTCGATGTACCGGTAGTATTCCTGAGAACACTACCTTGGAGGTCCTTTTCCTCAATTTAGCTCCTAAGTCCCTAAAATCGTTCTTAAGGACACTCCATCTGCCTCTGACTTTGTCATTGGTGCCAACGTGCACCATGACAGCCGGGTCTTCCCCAGCTCCTCCCAGTAATCTGTCCACAAGATCTGTGATGTGCCGAACCCGAGCGCCCGGTAGACAACATACTGTTCGGCACTTCAGGTCTTGGTTACAGATTGCCCTCTCTGTCCTTCTAAGAATTGAGTCCCCTACCACCAGAATCTGTCTTTCCTTTCCCTTTGCTGCCCCCCCACTCTTACTGGAGGAGTTCTTCCCCTGGCAGCTAGGAGAGTCCCTCATCTCCAGCAGTGCTGGTCCCTGACTGGTTTCACCAATGTCACTCAATGGAGCGTACTTATTGGGATGCTCCAGTCCTGGATCGGCCTCCCTGGCACTTCCCCCTCTACCCCTCCTGACTGTCACCCATCTACTCTTTGCTAGTGCCTGCACCTCTTTGTCTCCACCCGCCTCTGTGCTGGCCCCTGCCGGCACCTGACGTGTACATTCCTGGCTCACCTTTAGTATGGAGGGACTTCTCAGTGCTGACAGTTGCTTCCCCAGATTCAGAACCTGGGCTTCCAGGGAAACAATGTGCTTACATTTTGCACAGCAGTATTCGCCCTCGATCGGATGATCAAGGAACGCATACATGCGGCTAGATGTACAAAGAGTCGCCTCTCCACACCCGCCGGACACCGTACCTATTAAATTTAGTGAGGATTGGGGATTTTACCCTGTCCAAATTACCTAACAGCTAGCTTCCTGGCACTAATACTCAAGACAATACACAGGTACACGACAATACAATACACAGGTACACAACAAGATAATACACAGGTACTCACAGACCTACGTGCAATCGCAGAACAGTCGCAGACCTACGTGCACTCGCAATACTCAAGTATACAATACACAATACACAAAGTACTAACGATCCACACACACTACTCAGACAACACTCATGTACTCACACTACACAGGTACTATGACCCCTGTTATAATCTCCTGTTTTAAACTCTGGTTTTTAACTCACCACTTAGAAAAGTTCCACTTGGTTTAAGTTCCAGCAATCTCCCAATGAGCAGGCTCAGGATGAGTCCTACACAAAGTTATATAGACTGCAGGCACCTATGAGCAATTACCCCTCCCCCTAATTAATAGCCTGAAGGAACCAAAGAAGAAAAAAAAAAAAAAGCTATTTAAAAAGTGACAGAAAAAGCTTATTGAAAAGCTAAAAGGAAAAGCCCCAAAAATGCTTCCCGGCAAACAAAAAGTAAAACTTGTTCACTCTCCCTTAGAAAAGTTCCACTTGGTTTAAGTTCCAGCAATCTCCCAATGAGCAAAGGTGTTCCAGGCCGCTAAATTGTTCGGGTTTGGCTTGAAGGAAAGGTGGGAACCCTAGGCGGGAGGGACACTTTTTAGTGGTTCTGTGGCTTACCTGGACAAACGGTAGCTGGCGCAGGCTGGTCACAGAGATGAGAGAAGGAAAGATGGTCTCTATGGTCTCTATGACTTCCGGTTCCGGGCCACATGTAAACAACACCATTTTTTTTTTTTTTATCTTTTGCTTTTAAAGGGAGAGGGGAGATTTGAGGTTCCCAGATCTCTCCATAAAGAGGACCTGTCATCCTGTATTGTTATCGCAAGGGGATGTTTACATTTCTTGCGATAACAATAAAAGAGATCAATAAGAAAATCTTAAAGGGAAAATGTAAAGTATTTAATAAAATAAATAATAATAAAAAACAAAAATTTTAAAGCGCCCCTGTAACCCTGGGCTCGCGTGTATGAGCACGTATCTAGGTCACGCCCACGAATGTCAGAGCGAGAGCAAAAATCCGAGCGCTAGACCTCCTCTGTGACTCTAAACTGGTAACCTGTAGAAGCTTTTAAAGCGTCGCCTATGGAGATTTTTAAGTACCGTAGTTTGGCGCCATTCCGCGAGCGTGAGATGACATATCATAAAGCGTGACATGTTTGGTATTTATTCACTTGGCGTGGCATCATCTCTCATGTTTTACCAAAAAATTGGCCTTGAAAAAGTATACACGCCCCTTGAAATTTTCCACATTTTGTCATGTTGCAACCAAAAACGTAAATTTATTTTATTGGGATTTTATGTGATAGACCAACACAAAGTGTCACATAATTGTGAAGTGGAAGGAAAATGATAAATGATACAAATAAATATGTGAAAAGTGTATGGGGGACATTTCTATTCATCCCCCTTTACTCTGATACCCCTAACTAAAATCTAGTGGAACCAATTGCCTTCAGAAGTCACCTAATTAGTAAATAGAGTCCACCTGTGTGTCATTTAATCTCAGTATAAACACAGCTGTTCTCTGAAGCCCCCAGAGGTTTGTTAGAGAACGTTAGTGAACAAACAGCATCATGAAGGCCAAGGAACACACCAGACAGGTCAGGGATAAAGTTGTGGAGAAGTATAAAGCAGGGTTAGGTTATAAAAAAATCTCCCAAGCTTTGAACATCTCACAGAGCTCTGTTCAATCCATCATCGGAAAATGGAAAGAGTATGACACAACCGCAAACCTACCAAGACATGGCCGTCCACCTAAACTGACCAGCCGGGCAAGGAGAGCCTTCATCAGAGAAGAACCAAGAGGTCCATGGTAACTCTGGAGGAGCTGCAGAGATCCACAGCTCAGGTGGGAGAATCTGTCCACAGCGCAACTGGTACCCATGGTACATGGTAACCATACCCATTCACCAAAAAAGTGTCAAAAGTAAGAAAAACAGGAAACAGATTTTGACAAATTGTATAGAAAAGACTCCTGCGCTGTCTACACAAATTACAACTAAAGGGACACTGCTGCAAACAACTGTGGCTCTGATCCTTACAGAAACAAAAGAAATATGAATGGTAATGGTGTTGTTCGTTGGATTGACGCCTACGCTCTTTTTCACCAGCCCATTGACTTTTGCCACTTGTGTATTTATATCAGCCTACTCTGGTCTGGTCTATATATTTATACTGTCACTATTCCTTATTGGATGTACATTCAGTTTATGTGCCAATTATCATTTCCCTAGTACACCTCTGGTATACACCTCTCTTTTTTTCCTCTCACAGCGCAAACACCATTACCATTCAGAGTTTTGGACAAATTGTTTATTAAAAAAGAAAAAGGAAAAAGTGTCCCTCAATGTAAATCCATCGTTCATCATGATGCCCACCAAACCCGAAAAATAGAAAAAAAACACTTCCGCCTCCTGGGAGGCCTCCCGCCGACTGCTCGTCCTGCACTTTGACAGCTCTTATATAGGCAAGGGGCGGGGCCACCCAGTCACATCACCTGGTGGCACCACCACCTTCTGAGGTCACGTGATATAAGAGCTGTCAAAGTGCAGGGAAAGCAGTCGACGGGGGGGCAGAAGCGGTTAATTTTTTTTCTGTTTCTCAGGTTCATCGGGCGCCGTGATTGATGATGGATTTACATCAAGAGACATTATTTTTTTATTTTATAATAAAGGATTTGTCAAAAACTGTTTTCTATTTTTCTTACTTTTTGAAACTTTTTGGTGAATAGGTACGGGTAACTATACCCATTTACATAGGGGGGTGGGATTTGAGGGCCCCCTAGTAAAGGGGGCTTCCAGATATCCATAAGCCAATCAGGGCACAGAATTCACTGTGCAGCGCTCAGTGTATTGCAGGGTGTTCGTTGGGGTGAACGGCCGAATAGACAAATGTTTGGCCCAAACTCATACTCGTGTTGAACCGTTCACCCATGCCTATTAGTGATGTAGCTGGGGGCCGAGTTATGGATGGCTTTGTAAGTTATTGTTAGTATTTTTAATATAATTTGTTGAGTGAATGGAAGCCAGTGGAGGGAATGGCAGAGAGAGGTAACGAACATTGAATGGAGGCCAGAGGTGGGATTGGTGGAGAGGGTTGGAGGACACTGAATGGGGGCCAGTGGAGGGATTGGCATAGAGGGGTGGAAGACACTGAATGGAGGCCAGTGGTGGGATTGGCAGAGAGGGGTGAAAGACACTGAATGGAGGCCAGTGGAGGGATTGGCAGAGAGGGGTGGAGGACAATGAATGGAGGCCAGTGGAGGGATTGGCAGAGAGGGGTGGTGGACACTGAATGGAGGCCAGTGGAGGGTTGGCAGAGAGGGGTGGAGGACACTGAATGGAGGCCAGTGGTGGGATTGGCAGAGAGGGGTGAAAGACACTGAATGGAGGTCAGTGGAGGGATTGGAAAAGAGGGGTGGTGGACACTGAATGGAGGCCAGTGGAGGGATTGGCAGAGAGAGGTGGAGGACACTGAATGGGGGCCAGTGGAGGGATTGGCAGAGAGGGGTGGAGGACACTGAATGGGGGCCAGTGGTGGGATTGGCAGAGAGGGGTGGAAGACACTGAATGGAGGCCAGTGGAGGGATTGGCAGAGAGGGGTGGTGGACACTGAATGAAGGCCAGTGGAGGGATTGGCATAGAGGGGTGGAGGACACTGAATGGGGGCCAGTGGTGGGATTGGCAGAGAGGGGTGGAAGACACTGAATGGAGGCCAGTGGTGGGATTGGCAGAGAGGGGTGAAAGACACTGAATGGGGGCCAGTGGAGGGATTGGCAGAGAGGGTGGGAGAACATTGAACGGTGGGTAAGGTTTATAAGCCTGGCAGCAGCATCCATGATGCACCAAATAGGGCATAGCCTATGTAAAGGTAAGCCAATGAGGAGGGAGTTGCAGTAGATGAGGCAAGAGTTGACCAGGGAGTGAATTAATTAGATGCTTAGTGGTGTCATTGGTTAGGATGGGGAATATCTCGGAGATGTTGCGGAGGTTGAGGCAGCAAGATTTGGACATTGATTGGATGTGAGGCCGAAAGAAGAGCTCAGAATCCAGGACTACACCTAGCACCCTGACATGCGGGGACGGGTTGATGGCTATGCCATTGATCTTGATGGAGAAGTTAGAGGAAGGGGCACGTGGGTAAGGAAATATAATGAGCTTGGTTTTGTACAGGTTGAGTTTGAGAAAGTTGTGTGACATTCAGACTGATATGTCGGCCAGTAAACTAGTGATGCATGAATAGACTGTAGTAATGAGCTGAGGAGTAAAGACAGATCTGGGTGTCATAAGCAAATAAATGGTATTGAAAGCCATGGCTTTCAGATGACCCTGGGAGGAGATGTAGATGAAGAATAGGAGAGGTCCATGTAGAAAACCTTGGGGGACCCCGACAGAGAAAGGTAGACACTGGAGGCCACTGAATGGAGGCCAGTGGAGGGAGGAGAGGAGGAAGTAAATTTATAAGTGACACTGAAGGTGCAATGGGATAAGTAGGATAAGAATAAACCATGAGTACAGTCACAGAGACCAAAGAAGTAAAGTGGTCAACCATATCAAAAGCAGTTGAAAGGTCCAGAAGTAGGAGTACAGAATAGTGTTAGCTGTTAGTATATTGTTTGTGAGTTTTAGGAGAGCAGTTTCTGTGGATTGTTGAGGTGGAAATCCAGACTGAAGCGGGTCAAGAAGGTCATTCTTAATGAGGTGGTCACTTAGTTGTAGAGCAGGCGTTCAAGGAGTTTGGAGGAAAGACAACAAGCACAGCCCTAAATGGAGAAGCACAAGGTACTGAGAACAGGGCCTAATATTGAGATGGAAAGCTTAGAGAGCCCTCTTCCGAAAGTAAAAAATATAGAGCTTCAGCCCTCATTAAAGTGGTAGTAAACCACCAGAAAGAGAGAGAGCAATGACCCCCCCCCCCCCCCACAGGTTTAACTCATAATGTATTAATCTTCCTTCCGGGTTTGGGGGCTCCAGCTCTATGAGTGGCCAGGACATTCAGAGTGCATGTGCTGGTGTCTCACTGGCTGCATGCTGTGTGAATATCTCCTAAACAGTGCATGTTTAGGAGATATTCACGGTACCTACAGGAAAGCCTTATTATAGGCTTATCTGTAGGTGTAAGTTCTAAAATGACACTGCCAGGACCATGCTGACGGAATCCACCATACTGAATCTTAAATGATGGACATTCATGTGTTGCTGACGCAATCAGTGAAAATCGTACCGTTCTGTAACCCACACATACAGTTGGAAGGCATCTACCAAGCATGTCATTTAAAGATTGGTGTCCTTCCCATGTCACCCTCCAAAGTCACATTAATTGGACCTTCTCCCCACTGTGCAGTGTTTGTATTTTTGTGCTATGTTAATGTCTCCTATGACAATGCCAAGCTCCCCACGCCCTTTTTTAACAGCACCTTGACTATTGCTCTTTAAGATGGCCTGATTCACCACCATAGACTTCAGTGGGGTTTGGTACTAAGTTTGGGTTTCACAGACTCCAAGTAGGATTTTAGGAACCTCTGGGATCAAACCTGGATGGAGTCCCTCATCTCTATGAGCTTAGTCACCTCTAAACCAACTGAAAAATTAAAAGACCCGAAAATGACTGAAACAACCACTATACCATCACATCTCAATCCAACACCAACACTGGATTGTTCAGTTGGTTTATTGGCGTCGTACAAAAGACCCCTACACTCATTGGTGTCAATTCACTAAGAGTAAAATAACGCTGAAAAAAATGCAGTAAAATAAAGCGTGCGGAAACAAATGTGCAAATGTTAAATTCACTAAGAATTGTGTGATAAATAACTACTGCGATAAAGCTTCGATAATGTGGTAATTGCCGCATATTCTCATGTGGTAATTTATCGCATTGAGCTGGTTGCTAAGGAGCGAGCCAGGAAGCCGGCCACTGCGTCCTTAACAACAGATAACTCATCAGCTGTCAGCGGGTTCCCTGCTGACAGCTAAATGTAAATAAAACATGCATCCCCAGCATGCTCCTGGCCGATGATGTCATAAGGGGGCAGGGCCTCCTGGTGACGTCACCGGGTGACTCTTCCTCTTAGCTATTTAAGAACTGCCAGACAGCGGAGCAGGCAGTTGGCAGAAGTTTTTCTTTTTTCTTCTTTTTCAGGTCCAGCAGTGTGACGGGCGTCATAATTGATGATGGATCTACTTCGGGGGTACATTTTATCTTACATTTCTTAATGAAGGAATTAGTTTTATTTATTTTTTACATTTTTTTGGTGAATGGGTAGGGGTACAATGTATCCCATACTCATTCATATGGGGGAGCAGGATCTGGGGGCCCCCTTTTTAAAGATGGCTTCCAGATTCCAATAAGTTCCTTGCCCACAGACCCCCACAATCACCACCAAGGGTTGTGGGGAAGAGGGCCTTGTCCTCATCAACATGGGGACAAGGTGCTTTGAGGTGGTTGGGGCAAAGTCCCCCCTGCCCTAAAGCACCCCCCTATGTCAAGGGCATGTGGCCTGGAATGGTTCAGGAGGGGGGCACTCTCCCATCCCCTCCCTTTCCTTAACTGCCAGGCTGCATGCTCAGATAAGAGTCTGGTATGGATTTTGGGGGGGACCCTATGCCATTTTTTAAAACTGTTTGGCATGGGGTTCTCCTTAAAATCCATACCAGACCCGAAGGACCTGGTATGCATTGGGGGGGACCCCACGCAGTTTTTTTTCATCATTTTTAATTGCCGGCATGTTTTCGTTACAGCCGCTGAGTCAACTGTTGTTAAGAAAGTGGCGACCAGCTTCCCAGCCCGCTCCTTAGCAACCAACTATTTGGGGGGGATCCCCATGCTGTTTCTGACAAATACCGCATGTGATACCGCCAGAAAAACCCTGGTGATAAAATATTGAATGTTTTTTTTACTCTCTGTTGCGTTTGTGAATTGGACTGAGATTACTGCATGTTTTTTTTTTTGGCGTTATTAACTGCACAACTTTCATTTTGCACATAATCAGGTTTTTTTTGTTTTTTTTTTGCGAATTCGATTTTTTTTTTTTACCGCATGTGATAATTAATGCAAATGAGTCATGTGACCGTGTTATCGCTTGTGTTATACGTTAGTGAATTGACCCCATTGTCTACATATATTTCATGGTTTGGGATCTTGAGATCCTTCAGTGGTAATGTCCTGGAATTAGTCATCTCTACCAAAATATTGGAGGTTCTTTGCCCAGTCTGATGAAATAATTGTATGAACTGTGATCACAAGGAGAGAAAATATAGAAGTATGTCTGGAAGGAACACATAGGAAGGTAGGAAACCTCCCGGTGAAGGTCGGATCTCCCAAGCCTGTCTATGTAACTCTTATGGGATCCACATCCTAATTATAATGAGATGATCTGACCACCATGAAGGGTCCCCAGAAGATGACACAAGCTTTATAATCACAGACAACGTCTAGTAAGGCAGAGTCTTCCTGACCGGACTACATTCTGAACATTTCCTATGTATCAGTATTAGAAATGATACTTCTATGGCCACTTTACTTGGCAAAACAATGTTTCTTTTGTATTAGCAGAAATTGAAACTTTTTTTTATAACCTGAATATATTCTTATAAAAGGCAGAGAATTGTTTAGCAATGATACATAGAAAAATAATTTTCGCATTGTGTCTTTTTTCTTCTTAGATGGGAACTTTATTTGATAACTTTGTTTTCTTTTTTTTTTCTTTTCAATATGTTTATTCATTTTGTTGTATAGAAATAAAAAATACAAACAGGTTTTTCTTCTTTTTTTTTTTTTTCTTTTTTTTTAATACCGTGAATATGTCTTATTATGATAGGCAGAGAAATATACCGTAATGCAAAAATGCAGTTTTAGTTTCTCTAATTTGTGACACATTTTGTATGACTAATATCGTTCCAAATATCTTCACTTATTTTTTCCTATTTATTCTTTTAAAAAAGGAGCAAAATTGTGGTAAGTTTTGACAAACATGTCGTTGCTGTATAGATGAAAAACAAGTATTAAAAAATAAAATAATAATAATAATAATAATAATCCAAGATTGTTCGGCATTTGGCAGGACTGTGCTTTGAGTTTAATAATTCAGAGAAAAAAAAAAAAAGAAGAATTGTCTTAACATTATTCAGCTTCTTCCATGAAAATTGTAATCTATTCCAGAGGAGCTTAAACTCTAATGTCCCCCCCACAGTCACAAACTATTATTATAATACATTTATATACTGTAGCTCTGACATATACCGCAGTGCTGTACAGAGATCATGGAGCCAATCACATCAGTCTCTGTCAGAGGAGCTCACACTCTAATGCCCTCTCCCCCACAGTCACATTCTATTATTATTATACATTTATATAGCTCTTCATATAGCTATGCATTTATTTACTTATTTTATTTATTATTATTATTATTATTATTATTATTATTATGTATTTTTTATTAAATATTGTTTTATTTATTATGTATTTATTATTATTTATTTATTTATATTATTATATATTAATGTATGTATTATTTATTTTATTTATTATTATTTTTATTTATTTATTTATTTATTTTTTAATGAAATGGATTATTTAGGGAAATAAACAGATAGAAGAACTGAGATGATTATTTGTAGACCTAGAATATTTTTTATACATGTGGGACCTCTTTTTTATATGTGATTTATCTTTTATAGAATAGTAATTTTTTCTCGGTGAAGAGAAATCCCTAAAGTGTTTCCTGATTTTGTGACACTGATAACATTAGAAGAGGACATCTTGGACCAGCACACAATAGAGTCATGTCGTCTGGTGGTGATAATCTGAGCTCCTCTTATTTCTTACTGATTGGAATTCCTGGTCTGCAAGATGTACATGTCTGGATTTCATTGCCAATGTCCTTCATGTACCTGATAACCTTGTTGGCCAATATTAGTGTCCTTCTTACCATTAAAAAGGAGGAGAGCCTCCACCAGCCCATGTACCTCTTCCTTTCCATGTTGTTGTTAACAGACCTTGTCCAATCCAGTGCTGCCCTTCCCAAAATGCTCCTGCTCTTCTGGTTCAACCTCCGAGAGATCTCCTTTGAGGGTTGCCTGATTCAGATGTTCTTCATCCATTCCTGTGCCGTCATGGCCTCCACTGTTGGCTTGGCTATGGCCTTTGATCGCTATGTTGCCATATGCCAACCACTGAGATATTCCACCATCTTGACCAACCCATTGATTGCAAAAATTGGAGTCTTGGTGGTCATGAGAGGAACTCTCCTGATATTTCCACTTCCTATGCTGGTCAAGAGGTTGCCATTTTGCAAGAGCCATGTAATTAATCATACATATTGTGAACACATGGCCGTAGCTAAGCTGTCCTGTGCAAACATCAGAATTAATGTTGTGTACGGGTTAATAGTCACTCTGCTTGTAATTGGAGTAGATGTCATGGGCATTACAGTGTCATATATAATGATTGTCACCGCTGTCTTCAAACTCCCATCCCGAGAGGCCAGACACAAAGTCGGGAGTACATGCGTCAGCCATGTTTGTGTAATAGTATTGGCTTACGTCCTGGTACTTTTCTCCTCTGTCACTCAAAGGTTTGGGGGGCACACAGCTTCTTCCACCCAAATTATCCTGTCTATCCTATACCTGATAATTCCTCCAATGCTCAACCCAATAATTTATGGAATAAAAACCAAAGAGATCCAGAAGAACGTTCTAAAATTATACTGTCCACAGAAGTCCAGATTTCAGTAATTTTCGGACATATTTTCCTGGACTTACTGAACCCACACTGCAAAGAACATGCCGATAAATATGGCAACCGATCACCTTTGTTTGGCTGAGGAGAATCAGGACAATGATTTTTTTTTCTCATTCTTTTCAAATGGTCTGAATATTAAAAATTTGAGGGGTACAGAAAAAAGCAAATAAAGCATTTTTAGAGAACAAACCCAATCTGCTGTATAGCGGTACCCCAGAAGATATGGAGACTTCCTCACGGGTAAATTATTTAAGGTGCTTAAAGGAATCTCTTTATTTTATAATACTGCAACCAGAATTTCCTAGACAAAAAAAATGTGAGCGCCATGCTAGGATGGGAAAAGGAATTGGACCAAACATTTACATTAGGACAATGGTTGCAGGCCATGAAGGTTAACAGGAGATCATCACCAGCATGCACAGAACACTGGGATAACTCTCCATAAATATTTCATAGATGACTTCTGAGACTTTAAAAAAACTTCAACCAGAGTCCTCCCCAGTTCCCACTTTGTTGGAGGAACTGGAACCTTCAGCATATCCATCTAGTTCAACCAAAGAAACACTCAGTAGTCCATCTAGTTCAACCAAAAAAACACTCAGTAGTCCATCTAGTTCAACCAAAAAACACTCAGTAGTCCATCTAGTTCAACCAAAAAACACTCAGTAGTCCATCTAGTTCAACCAAAAAACACTCAGTAGTCCATCTAGTTCAACCAAAAAAACACTCAGTAGTCCATCTAGTTCAACCAAAAAAACACTCAGTAGTCCATCTAGTTCAACCAAAAAACACTCAGTAGTCCATCTAGTTCAACCAAAAAACACTCAGTAGTCCATCTAGTTCAACCAAAAAAACACTCAGTAGTCCATCTAGTTCAACCAAAAAACACTCAGTAGTCCATCTAGTTCAACCAAAAAACACTCAGTAGTCCATCTAGTTCAACCAAAAAACACTCAGTAGTCCATCTAGTTCAACCAAAAAAACACTCAGTAGTCCATCTAGTTCAACCAAAAAAACACTCAGTAGTCCATCTAGTTCAACCAAAAAACACTCAGTAGTCCATCTAGTTCAACCTAAAAAACACTCAGTAGTCCATCTAGTTCAACCTAAAAAACACTCAGTAGTCCATCTAGTTCAACAAAAAAAACACTCAGTAGTCCATGGATATGACTGCTTGTAAGTGTTTTAGCTACAACCTTGTCATCCCTGCCTGTTTTTTTCCTAACCAAGACAGGGTAAGCCTTATGAGGGGAAAAAAAAACACAGTGGAGGAGGGGGGGGGGGGATTGGTTTGATGTGGTGCTAAAGTAACATGTTACATGTTACACCCTCAATATGTAACGTTACGAAAGGTAAACTTAGCTATTAAATGTTACATGAAAGAAAAAAAGAGATATCAATATATCCATAACAAAATGTATAAAAGTGGAAGAAGTAAGGAAACTTGACATTCACGATGAAGCATCTGGTAAGCATAAGCACACCAAAACATGGTACTTATCAGGTACGCATGCACTTAAGTTCGATGTAGTCAATGACCAGTTTAGGGGTGTTGTTTTGTAGTTTTACTTTGTAGGAACTTGGATAGGTTAGGGGATTTCATAGGGATACTCTGAAATAAAACTTTACACAACTTGAGGGCTCTAGCTGATCTAGAATTGAGTAGTAGGTGAAGTCCCTTGCTGGGAGCGCATGGCAGACTACTCCTATGTAGCAATGTAGAAATCAATAGCATAAGGAAAGTCTCTTGTAGTGAAGGACAGACAGACAAAGCAGATTACTAGCAATCCTTTTAAGTTGGACCCTTGGCTGACTGTACTAGCACAAGGGGGTAGCTAAATAGAACAGGTCCCTAGATCTTTGGTCTGTACTCACAGGAGTCACACACAGATCCTCTCAGACATGGCTCCCCTTCAGTCAGCTCTTCTGAAGCACCAGGGTCACTCTTTTCCTTTTGCTCCAGGCCTTCAGCTTGCCCATCGGAGGCCGCATGGCTACCAGTGCCTGCCTCACCCCTGGCTGGTGCCTTTGGCCAATTGGCCAATCATGACTCAGGGCGCTAAGTCCACATCCCACACTATATAAGGCTGCTTACACGGTGGCCGTATGTAGTATGCATTAATGGAGAGAGATTGAGAACTTGATTAGGCAGGTTAGTTAGTGACGTGCAGGCAGTTTAGTATATACAGTGTAGTCAGTGTAGACTATATATACAATGCAGTCAGTGTAGAATATATATACAATGCAGTCAGTAAAATAATATATATATATATATATATATATATATATATATATATATATATATTTGTATATTGTGTAGTATACAGTATACCCAGTATACCGTGCATTCAGTGTAGACTATATATACAGTGCAGGCAGTCTAATATATATATATCTATATCTACAGTGCAGTCAGTGTAGAATATATATATACAGTGCGGTCAGTGTACAGTATATAATACAGTGCATTGAAGTGGTTAAGGTAAACCCTATGATAGAATTAAGAAAAAAAACATCACGGGGTCTCACCCAAAATCTATACCGTGCCCTTTATGTCTGGTATAGATTTTAAGGGGAACTCCATGCCAAAAAAAAAAAACAGCATGGGGTCCCCCCAAAAATCCATACCAGGCCCTTTGGGTTTGTCCTCCCTAGTTCCCACTTTGTTGGAGGAACTGTAACCAGATAGGCAACCTTCAGCATATCCTACGGGGATGTGACCTTCTCCAGAAGTTTTCTCCTCCCTTTTCTGTCATTACAGGACTACAAATTCCTCTTACACCCGCATTAGTGATTCTCAGCATAGGGTAGGAGTCCTTTCCCTCCCACAGCCACTAGAACTGCGGTAGTACATATTCTATTTTCTGCTCATATTACTGCTGCCAAAAAGTCGAACTCATTAGGGATGCACCAATACCATTTCCTTTACGAGTAGCAACACTTTTTTTTTTTTTATGTTCTCACCGATACCAATTAACGTTACCAAACGCAAATGTTTTGTTTACACTTCAGTTGTCAGTAATGGCACAAAGCATTGAAAAGTTATTTACAAATGAAATGTAAATGTAATGTTTTTTTTTTTACATTTTCAATGTGAAACGTGTAAATATATGTTAAAGGTGTAAAAGAATAGTTGCATTGGTACGCGCAGATGGGCGACGGCGCAGGCAGGCGCAATAGCGCGCACACAATGTGACAGATGATGGCGCTCACCGGCTTATATAAACCTGCTGCTGAGACTCCAGATTGCTGGATTATCGTCAGCTTCCCGGTGTTCCCAGTTCTTCTGTGTATCCTGATCTTTGACCTCCCGTTACTGACCCGGCTTGCTTTGACCTTCTTATCCTGATCTTCTGGCTTGACCCCTGGCTTGTACCCTGACTCCGCTCCCGCTCGCTCCATTGTGTTTGACCTCAGCTTGGCTTACCAACCCTGCTACTGACTGATTTTACCATGTATGACCCCTGACCTGGCTCCTGGTTCTGCTTCCGGTCTGCCCGACGGCCAAGTACATCTGGTACTATCCAGGCACGCCTGCCCTACAGTGTATCCAGCTTGTTCCAGCTACCTCGCGGTGATCAGCTCTTCAGACCACAGCAACCGGCAAACCGTACTTCTTTGGGCACTGCATTCCCTGTATCATAGGTGTGCACAGCCTATTGCATTAGGGTGTGCACCCCAAAGCTCAAACACATATGGGAGTGTGCATGTGTATATATACTGACAGTGTCAGTAAGGCAGTGGACGGTGTTGGTAGTTTTTATGTTTATTATTTTAATTATTTTTTACATTTTTTTTGGAGCCCTGTTAGGGGGCCTTTAGTGAAATATCAGGGGTCTAAACAGGAGGAATCTGCTCCACATGGGGTGAATAGGGTGTGCCCAGGCACACTTGGCACACCCTGTACACACGTCTATGCCCTGTACCACCTTCAGGGGTGCACTGCGCTTAGCCGCAACTTGGGGAGCCCTCCCAGCACCTCGGCCTCCCACCTGATACGTGACGAATATTAACAAACAAAGCAAACAAAAAAAACGTTTTAATAGTTTATAAAATAGAAGTGAACAAAAAAAAAAAATTAGCAGTAAAATATTAATTAAATGGAGAAGGTGAATAAGGAGTTCATTAAAGATTAGAGTTAAACAGGCAGGTTGACAGGTTGCTTTAAACTGACTTCATCTGCAGATAGGAGTTCAGCCTCATTAGATGAATAAACAGAAAGATACAAAATGAAACAATGTTTCTTTTTATCTTTCTGTTTAGGCAGCTGAGCGATGTTGTTGATAAACATTGCCTGGATGCTTTTTTTCCCCACATCTCCAATAGCCGGAACTTCCTTTACACTTCAGCTGTCAACAGGGGAACCCCACTGACTGCTTAATGAGACATTGGTTGTTAGGGTAGTGGCAGCCCCGCTCCGCTTAACCACCTGCTTACCGGGGTGCTTTTACCCCCTTCCTGCCCTGGCCAATTTTCAGCTTTCAAAAAAAAAGGTTTTTGCTAAACAAACAAAAAAGAATGAACATTTTGAAAAAAAACAAAAACTTTTTTTCATATTTTGTTATAAAATTTTGCAAACAGGTGATTTTTCGCTTTCACTGATGGGCACTGATAGGCAGCACTGATGAGGTGGTACTGATGGGTGACACTGATGGGCACAGAGAGGTGGCACTGATAGGTGGCACTGATGGGCACCAATAGGTGGCACTGATGGGCACTGATAGGCAGCATTGATGAGGTGGCACTGATGGGTGACACTGATGGGCACAGAGAGGTGGCACTGATAGGTGGCACTGATGGGTGACACTGATGGGCACAGAGGGGTGGCACTGATGGGCACCAATAGGTGGCACTGATGGGCACTGATAGGCAGCATTGATGAGGTGGCACTGATGGGTGGCACTGATGGGCACTGATAGGCGACACTGATGGGCACTCATGGGTGGCACTGATGGGCACTGATGAGGCAGCACTGATGGGCACTGATGAGGCAGCACTGATGGGCACTGATAGGTGATGATTTTCACATGTAAACAAAAAGTGGCAGAAAATGCCGGGTCTTCAAGTGGTTTATACCGGAGTTCTGGCTGCAGCTAGTTGCCATAATCCCCCAGTATTAGATTTCCCTCAGCGGCTCATTTTTAGAAGAGGCGGGAGTAGGGTTGCCACCTGTCCAAGATTCACAGTCCAGGTTTTAACCACTTCAGCCCCGGAAGGTTTTACCCCCTTCCTGACCAGAGCACTTTTTACAATTCGGCACTGCGTCGCTTTAACTGCTAATTGCGCGGTCATGCAATGCTGTACCCAAACGAAATTTGCGTCCTTTTCTTCCCACAAATAGAGCTTTCTTTTGATGGTATTTGATCACCTCTGCCATTTTTATTTTTTGCGCTATACACGGAAAAAGACCGAAAATTTTGAAAAAAAATGATATTTTCTACTTTTTGTTCTAAAAAAAATCCAATAAACTCAATTTTAGTCATACATTTAGGCCAAAATGTATTCGGCCACATGTCTTTGGTAAAAAAAATGTCAATAAGTGTATATTTATTGGTTTGCGCAAAAGTTATAGCGTCTACAAACTAGGGTACATTTTCTGGAATTTACACAGCCTTTAATTTATGACTGCCTATGTCGTTTCTTGAGGTGCTAAAATGGCAGGGCAGTACAAAACCCCCACAAATGACCCCATTTTGGAAAGTAGACACCCCAAGGAATTTGCTGAGAGGCATGTTGAGCCCATTGAATATTCATTTTTTTTGTCCCAAGTGATTGAATAATGACAAAAAAAAAAAAATTACAAAAAGTTGTCACTAAATGATATATTGCTCACACAGGCCATGGGCATATGTGGAATTGCACCCCAAAATACATTTAGCTGCTTCTCCTGAGTACGGGGATACCACATGTGTGGGACTTTTTGGGAGCCTAGCCGCGTACGGGGCCCCGAAAACCAAGCAACGCCTTCAGGATTTCTAAGGGCGTACATTTTTGATTTTACTCCTCACTACCTATCACAGTTTTGAAGGCCATAAAATGCCCAGATGACATAAAACCCCCCCAAATGACCCCATTTTGGAAAGTAGACACCCCAAGCTATTTGCTTTGAGGCATGTTGAGTCCATGGAATGTTTTATATTTTGACACAAGTTGCGGGAAAGTGACAAATTTTTTTTTTTTTTTTGCACAAAGTTGACACTAAATGATATATTGCTCACACAGGCCATGGGCATATGTGGAATTGCACCCCAAAATACATTTAGCTGCTTCTCCTGAGTATGGGGATACCACATGTGTGGGACTTTTTAGGAGCCTAGCCGCGTACGGGACCCCGAAAACCAAGCACCGCCTTCAGGATTTCTAAGGGCGTACATTTTTGATTTTACTCCTCACTGCCTATCACAGTTTCGGAGGCCATGGAATGCCCAGGTGGCACAAACCCCCCCCAAATGACCCCATTTTGGAAAGTAGACACCCCAAGCTATTTGCTGAGAGGCATGGTGAGTATTTTGCAGCTCTCATTTGTTTTTGAAAATAAAGAAAGACGAGAAAAAAAATTTTTTTTTTTCTTTTTTCAATTTTCAAAACTTTGTGACAAAAAGTGAGGTCTGCAAAATACTCACTATACCTCTCATCAAATAGCTTGGGGTGTCTACTTTCCAAAATGGGGTCATTTGGGGGGGTTTTGTGCCACCTGGGCATTCCATGGCCTCCGAAACTGTGATAGGCAGTGAAGAGTGAAATCAAAAATTTACGGCCTTAGAAAGCCTGAAGGCGGTGATTGGTTTTCGGGGTCCCGTACGCGGCTAGGCTCCCAAAAAGTCCCACACATGTGGTATCCCCGTACTCAGGAGAAGCAACAGAATGTATTTTGGGGTGTAATTTCACATATTCCCATGGCATGTTTGAGCAATATATCATTTAGTGACAACTTTGCGCAAAAAAAAATAAAAAAAATAAAAAATTGTCTCTTTCCCGCAACTTGTGTCACAATATAAATTATTCCATGGACTCGACATGCCTCTCAGCAAATAGCTTGGGGTGTCTACTTTCCAAAATGGGGTCATTTGGGGGGGTTTTGAACTGTCCTGGCATTTTATGCACAACATCTAGAAGCTTATGTCACACATCACCCACTCTTCTAAGCACTTGAAGACATAGCCCTTTCTGACACTTATTGTTTACATAAAAAAATATTTTTTTTTTGCAAGAAAATTACTTTGAACCCCCAAACATTATATTTTTTTTTTAAAGCAAATGCCCTACAGATTAAAATGGTGGGTGTTTCATTTTTTTTTTTCACACAGTATTTGCGCAGCGATTTTTCAAACGCATTTTTTGGGGAAAAAACACACTTTTTTACATTTTAATGCACTAAAACACACTATATTGCCCAAATGTTTGATGAAATAAAAAAGATGATCTTAGGCCGAGTACATGGATACCAAACATGACATGCTTTAAAATTGCGCACAAACGTGCAGTGGCGACAAACTAAATACATTTTTAAAAGCCTTTAAAAGCCTTTACAGGTTACCACTTTAGATTTACAGAGGAGGTCTACTGCTAAACTTACTGCCCTCGATCTGACCTTCGCGGCGATACCTCACATGCATGGTGCAATTGCTGTTTACATTTGACGCCAGACCAACGCTTGCGTTCACCTTAGCGCGAGAGCAGGGGGGACAGGGGTGCTTTTTTTTTTTTTTTTTTTTTTTTCTCTTTATTATTATTGTTTTTTTATCTTATTTTTAAACTGTTCCTTTCATTTTTTTTTTTTTTAAATCATTTTTATTGTTATCTCAGGGAATGTAAATATCCCCTATGATAGCAATAGGTAGTGACAGGTACTCTTTTTTGCAAAAATTGGGGTCTATTAGACCCTAGATCTCTCCTCTGCCCTCAAAGCAAATGACCACACCAAGATCGGTGTGATAAAATGCTTTCCCAATTTCCCAATGGCGCTGTTTACATCCGGCGAAATCTACGTCATAAAATGCTCGTAGCTTCCGGTTTCTTAGGTCATAGAGATGTTTGGAGCCACTCTGGTCTCTGATCAGCTCTATGGTCAGCTGGCTGAATCACCGGCTGCATTTTCAGGTTCCCTGTTGAGACAGGAGAGCCAGAGAAAAACACGGAAGATGTTGGGGGGGGGGGGGGCATTCCCTCCCACTGCTTGTAAAAGCAGTCTAGAGGCTAATTAGCCACTAGGATTGCTTTTACATGAAAGCCGACCGCTGGCTGAAAAGAATGATACCAAGATGATACCTAAACCTGCAGGCATCATTCTGGTATAACCACTCAAAGTCGTGAATGGCATACCTGAAGACAAAAAAATGGTTAACAATAAAGCACAGTAAACGGTAAAGTATAAATAATTACATACCTGAAAAGCAAACGTGATAAAACATAACAACAATAAAACATTGCAGAATAGAATACAGTAAAAAAGAGCAGAACAATAGAGAGAGAATAGAGAGAGAGAGAACAATAAAACGACAACTATTTTTATTTTATATTTTTGTTTGTGTTTTTTTTTTTTTTTTACACTTTTTTTTGTAACTAACTTTTATAACTGTAACCGGTTCCAGGTTCGGGTCTCTCAAAATGCGATGGCATCTCGGGAGACCCTGTGAAAGTGTGCCTAGTCTGTGCAATGCTGTACCCTACACTAATACTCAACTAGTGAATGGTAGCGTTCAAAACATTCACCAATGCAAAGACCAGGATTATCAGGACAGGAGGGACAATAATAGCGGGTGTCACGCCTATATCCGCGCTAGCTGCAGACACGACATCTTTTTTGGGGGGGGTTCGTTGGGTAGGGGTACTCGGGAGGACATAAAAATGCCTCTCATGCAGCCGACTGCATTTGGTTGGGGATGTGAATGTGGGAAGTACGGGCGCTGCAGAAGAGGTGGGTTCCCAATTAGGATTGGCGAATGCAGCAGGAAGGGCACTATGGGCACGACGGGCCTGTGTTTGTCTTTTTGGTGGCAGCGGGACACTACTTGTGCTTGCCACCTCACCAGCTTGAACTGCACTTATGGGACTCGCCACGTCACCAAGTGTTACTGCAGTGCTGGTTTGACTACGACCGGGGTGTACTAGGCCACTGGTGCTTGCCAGTTCACCAAAACGCTACAAAAAAAACTGTTAGCGATCACAGGGATCAGGCCTGACTCTGCGAACGCTGCAGTTATGCGTTTAGTGTTTTGTAAGTGACAGTGATCGATCGATCGATACTGCACTTGGGTGGGCAGGGCCGGGCCGGGCGGAGGGGCAAAACGCAGGTGCTAGCAGGTATCTGGGCTGATCCCACTAACACTGCGTTTTTGGGAACCCTAAACTGCTGGTGACGCTAGTATAGATCTGATCGGATCAGATATTGATGCGATCAGATACTATACCACTAAGGGAGGTGTACGGTGTGTGTGTGGGTGTTAGCGGTACTGGCGCTAATCTGACGCTGCCTGGGGCTGGTGCTTGCCAGTTCACCAAAACGCTACCAAAAAAACTGTTAGCGATTGCAGGGATCAGGCCTGACTCTGCGAACGCTGCAGTTATGCGTTTAGTGTTTTGTAAGTGACAGTGATCGATCGATACTGCACTTGGGTGGGCTGTGCTGGGCGGAGGGGCAAAACGCAGGTGCTAGCGGGTATCTGGGCTGATCCCGCTAACACTGCGTTTTCGGGAACCCTAAACTGCTGGGGACGCTAGTATAGATTTGATCGGATCAGATATTGATCCGATCAGATACTATACCACTAAGGGAGGTGTATGCTGCGTGCGTGGGTGTTCGCGGTACTGGCGCTAATCTGACGCTGCCTGGGGCGACGCATATCACCGCCGGGCGATCGGGGGGCTAAACCTTTATTCGGTAATAAACGGCGGGTGCCCTGACACTATAAAAAATAAACGAACTAACCAGCGTCACCCGTAACAGTTATACGGTGATCAGTGGTGAAAGGGTTAACTAGGGGGCAATCAAGGGGTTAAAACATTTATTAGATAGTATATGGGGGTCCCTGTCGCTATAAAACACTGACGGCGAACCTAAATATTTACGTCCCTAACTAGCGTCACCAGCGACACTAATACAGCGATCAGAAAAATGATCGCTTAGCGACACTGGTGACAGGGGGTGATCAAGGGGTTAAAAC
This sequence comes from Lithobates clamitans, assembly GCA_037952925.1. Classification (NCBI taxonomy): domain Eukaryota; kingdom Metazoa; phylum Chordata; class Amphibia; order Anura; family Ranidae; genus Lithobates; species Lithobates clamitans. The sequence goes on from JBBGZY010001491.1 coordinate 249,499, forward strand.
TTTATTAGGGGGGGTTAGGGGGGTATCCTAGACCTAAAGGGGGGTAATACTCACTGCCCTAACACTAACTGTCACAAACTGACACAGCAGTAATCAGAAAAAAAAAAAAAAAAAAAATACTGCTAATGTCAGTTTGTGACAGGGGGGGGGGGTGATTGGGGGGGGATCGGGGGGCGATCGGGGGGGGATCGGGGGTGTAAAGTATGCCTGGCATGTTCTACTGTGTGTGTGAGTGTTGTGTGCACTTACATGTCATCTCCCCTCGGCGCTGGAACGGAAACTGCCAGACCGAGGAGAGATGACATCACATCCTCTGCCTGTGTGAAACGACACACAGGCAGAGGAGGATTCCCATTGGCTGGGAGCGATCGCGAGGGGGGGGCCACGATCGGATGGTCTCCCCCTCGCCTCCCGACGCTCCCAGTCAGATGCCGACCGCCGATGGCACCGGGGGGGGGTCCGATCGGACCCCCCGCCCGCGGGAGGCAGATCACGTACGGGTACGTGATTTTGCCTGCCCGTGCCGCTCTGCCGCAGTATATATGCGGTAGGCGGTCGGCAAGTGGTTAAATCATGTGTTCGGGTTTAAGGTGGACTGAAACCCCCGGCCACATTATTCAGACTGGACTGTGGCTCCCCAAGTAACCAATATAGTCACACACAAATCTGTTGCCATCTGGGAGCAGTTGGTAGCTGCCTTGGGGCAAGTTCGGCAATCCTGGGGGCCAGGGCGATGATGTCAGCAAGAGCAATTTGGACACACCCACTGTTCTCTGCAGCACGCTATGCGAAACGCATTACTACTCTCCTTGGGGCAATATGGTATGGCATAAAGGTTTGAACAAACTCACAGATACAGATTTAGCTGCTCAGGATGGTCTGAGGAGGCCTGTAATGCTACACAGTGCACTGGATGGTGGTCTGAGGAGGTCTGTAAAGCACTTCCGCTCTGGACAGTGATCTGAGGAGGCCTATAATGCACACAGTGCTCTGGACAGTGGTCTAAGGAGGCCTGTAATGCACACAGTGCTCTGGACAGTGGTCTGAGGAGGCCTGTATTGCACACAGTGCTCTGGACAGTGGTCTAAGGAGGCATGTAATGCATACAGTGCTCTTGACAGTGGTCTAAGGAGGCATGTAATGCATACAGTGCTCTGGACAGTGGTCTGAGGAGGCCTGTAATGCACACAGTGCTCTGGATGGTGATCTGAGGAGGCCTGTAATGCACACAGTGCTCTGGATGGTGATCTGAGGAGGCCTGTAATGCACACAGTGCTCTGGATGGTGATCTGAGGAGGCCTGTAATGTACACAGTGATCTGGACAGTGGTCTGAGGAGGCCTGTAATGCACACAGTGCTCTGGACGGTGATCTGAGGAGGCCTGTAATGCACACAGTGCTCTGGACGGTGATCTGAGGAGGCCTGTAATGCACACAGTGATCTGGATGGGGGTCTGAGGAGGCCTGTAGTGCACACATGCTCTGGATGGTGGTCTGAGAAGGCCTGCAATGATGCATAGTGCTCTGGGATGGTGGTCTGAGGAGGCCTGTAATGCACACAGTGCTCTGGACGGTGGTCTGCATTGCACACGGAGATTTGCCGAGTGCTGCTTACCCCACTTGTTTTGTGATATACTGTATATCCCATAGTTTGTGGACTCTATAACTTCCCTACAGACTAAATAAAAATACACTGATTTGGGGTATTTTCACCAAAGAAATGGAGCAGAATAAATGTTGACCGAAATCTATAAAGAAAGATTATTTATTTGCAAAATTTTATAACAGAAACGAAAATCAACATGTTTTTTTCAAAATTTTCTTTTTTTCCGCTTATTTGGAAAAAAAACCCCCAGAGGTCGTTAAATACCACCAAAAGAAAGCTCTATTTGTGTGAAAAAAATTATAAAAATGTCATATGAGTACAGCGTTACATGACCGTCCAATTGTCATTCAAAATGTGAGAGTGCTGAAAGCTGAAAATTGGCCTGGGCAGGAAGGGGGTGAAAGTGGCCAGTATAAGTGGTTAAAAGTCATCTTCTCCACCACAAACCTCCCGACTGTGCTGAAGGACTTCTCTGACATGACACATACATCGGGGCAGGCTGCTGTGAGTATTGGCCTACATAGTTACATAGTTAGTCTGGTTGATGAAAAACACAAATCCATCTAGTTCAACCAAAAAACACTCAGTAGTCCATCTAGTTCAACCAAAAAACACTCAGTAGTCCATCTAGTTCAACCAAAAAACACTCAGTAGTCCATCTAGTTCAACCAAAAAACACTCAGTAGTCCATCTAGTTCAACCAAAGAAACACTCAGTAGTCCATCTAGTTCAACCAAAAAAACACTCAGTAGTCCATCTAGTTCAACCAAAAAACACTCAGTAGTCCATCTAGTTCAACCAAAAAACACTCAGTAGTCCATCTAGTTCAACCAAAAAACACTCAGTAGTCCATCTAGTTCAACCAAAAAAACACTCAGTAGTCCATCTAGTTCAACCAAAAAAACACTCAGTAGTCCATCTAGTTCAACCAAAAAACACTCAGTAGTCCATCTAGTTCAACCAAAAAACACTCAGTAGTCCATCTAGTTCAACCAAAAAAACACTCAGTAGTCCATCTAGTTCAACCAAAAAACACTCAGTAGTCCATCTAGTTCAACCAAAAAACACTCAGTAGTCCATCTAGTTCAACCAAAAAACACTCAGTAGTCCATCTAGTTCAACCAAAAAAACACTCAGTAGTCCATCTAGTTCAACCAAAAAAACACTCAGTAGTCCATCTAGTTCAACCAAAAAACACTCAGTAGTCCATCTAGTTCAACCTAAAAAACACTCAGTAGTCCATCTAGTTCAACCTAAAAAACACTCAGTAGTCCATCTAGTTCAACAAAAAAAACACTCAGTAGTCCATGGATATGACTGCTTGTAAGTGTTTTAGCTACAACCTTGTCATCCCTGCCTGTTTTTTTCCTAACCAAGACAGGGTAAGCCTTATGAGGGGAAAAAAAAACACAGTGGAGGAGGGGGGGGGGGGATTGGTTTGATGTGGTGCTAAAGTAACATGTTACATGTAAATATCCCCTATGATAGCAATAGGTAGTGACAGGTACTCTTTTTTGCAAAAATTGGGGTCTATTAGACCCTAGATTTCTCCTCTGCCCTCAAAGCATCTGATCACACCAAGATCGGTGTGATAAAATGCTTTCCCAATTTCCCAATGGCGCTGTTTACATCCGGCGAAATCTACGTCATAAAATGCTCGTAGCTTCCGGTTTCTTAGGTCATAGAGATGTTTGGAGCCACTCTGGTCTCTGATCAGCTCTATGGTCAGCTGGCTGAATCACCGGCTGCATTTTCAGGTTCCCTGTTGAGACAGGAGAGCCAGAGAAAAACACGGAAGATGTTGGGGGGGGGGGGGCATTCCCTCCCACTGCTTGTAAAAGCAGTCTAGAGGCTAATTAGCCACTAGGATTGCTTTTACATGAAAGCCGACCGCTGGCTGAAAAGAATGATACCAAGATGATACCTAAACCTGCAGGCATCATTCTGGTATAACCACTCAAAGTCGTGAATGGCATACCTGAAGACAAAAAAATGGTTAACAATAAAGCACAGTAAACGGTAAAGTATAAATAATTACATACCTGAAAAGCAAACGTGATAAAACATAACAACAATAAAACATTGCAGAATAGAATACAGTAAAAAAGAGCAGAACAATAGAGAGAGAATAGAGAGAGAGAGAACAATAAAACGACAACTATTTTTATTTTATATTTTTGTTTGTGTTTTTTTTTTTTTTTTACACTTTTTTTTGTAACTAACTTTTATAACTGTAACCGGTTCCAGGTTCGGGTCTCTCAAAATGCGATGGCATCTCGGGAGACCCTGTGAAAGTGTGCCTAGTATGTGCAATGCTGTACCCTACGCTAATACTCAACTAGTGCATGGTAGCGTTCAAAACATTCACCAATGCAAAGACCAGGATTGTCAGGACAGGAGGGACAATAATAGCGGGTGTCACGCCTATATCCGCGCTAGCTGCAGACACGACATCTTTTTTGGGGGGGGTTCGTTGGGTAGGGGTACTCGGGAGGACATAAAAATGCCTCTCATGCAGCCGACTGCATTTGGTTGGGGATGTGAATGGGGGAAGTACGGGTGCTGCAGAAGCGGTGGGTTCCCAATTAGGATTGGCGAATGCAGCAGGAAGGGCATTATGGGCACGACGGGCCTGTGTTTGTCTTTTTGGTGGCAGCGGGACACTACTTGTGCTTGCCACCTCACCAGCTTGAACTGCACTTATGGGACTCGCCACGTCACCAAGTGTTACTGCAGTGCTGGTTTGACTACGACCGGGGTGTACTAGGCCACTGGTGCTTGCCAGTTCACCAAAACGCTACAAAAAAAACTGTTAGCGATCACAGGGATCAGGCCTGACTCTGCGAACGCTGCAGTTATGCGTTTAGTGTTTTGTAAGTGACAGTGATCGATCGATCGATACTGCACTTGGGTGGGCAGGGCCGGGCCGGGCGGAGGGGCAAAACGCAGGTGCTAGCAGGTATCTGGGCTGATCCCACTAACACTGCGTTTTTGGGAACCCTAAACTGCTGGTGACGCTAGTATAGATCTGATCGGATCAGATATTGATGCGATCAGATACTATACCACTAAGGGAGGTGTACGGTGTGTGTGTGGGTGTTAGCGGTACTGGCGCTAATCTGACGCTGCCTGGGGCTGGTGCTTGCCAGTTCACCAAAACGCTACCAAAAAAACTGTTAGCGATCGCAGGGATCAGGCCTGACTCTGCGAACGCTGCAGTTATGCGTTTAGTGTTTTGTAAGTGACAGTGATCGATCGATACTGCACTTGGGTGGGCTGGGCTGGGCGGAGGGGCAAAACGCAGGTGCTAGCAGGTATCTGGGCTGATCCCGCTAACACTGCGTTTTTGGGAACCCTAAACTGCTGGGGACGCTAGTATAGATCTGATCGGATCAGATATTGATGCGTTCAGATACTATACCACTAAGGGAGGTGTACGGTGCGTGCGTGGGTGTTAGCGGTACTGGCGCTAACCTGACGCTGCCTGGGGCTGGTGCTTGCCAGTTCACCAAAACGCTACCAAAAAAACTGTTAGCGATCGCAGGGATCAGGCCTGACTCTGCGAACGCTGCAGTTATGCGTTTAGTGTTTTGTAAGTGACAGTGATCGATCGATACTGCATTTGGGTGGGCTGGGCTGGGCTGGGCGGAGGGGCAAAACGCAGGTGCTAGCGGGTATCTGGGCTGATCCCGCTAACACTGCGTTTTCGGGAACCCTAAACTGCTGGGGACGCTAGTATAGATTTGATCGGATCAGATATTGATCCGATCAGATACTATACCACTAAGGGAGGTGTATGCTGCGTGCGTGGGTGTTCGCGGTACTGGCGCTAATCTGACGCTGCCTGGGGCGACGCATATCACCGCCGGGCGATCGGGGGGCTAAACCTTTATTCGGTAATAAACGGCGGGTGCCCTGACACTATAAAAAATAAACGAACTAACCAGCGTCACCCGTAACGGTTATACGGTGATCAGTGGTGAAAGGGTTAACTAGGGGGCAATCAAGGGGTTAAAACATTTATTAGATAGTATATGGGGGTCCCTGTCGCTATAAAACACTGACGGCGAACCTAAATATTTACGTCCCTAACTAGCGTCACCAGCGACACTAATACAGCGATCAGAAAAATGATCGCTTAGCGACACTGGTGACAGGGGGTGATCAAGGGGTTAAAACTTTATTAGGGGGGGTTAGGGGGGTATCCTAGACCTAAAGGGGGGTAATACTCACTGCCCTAACACTAACTGTCACAAACTGACACAGCAGTAATCAGAAAAAAAAAATAAAATAAAATACTGCTAATGTCAGTTTGTGACAGGGGGGGGGGGTGATTGGGGGGGGATCGGGGGGCGATCGGGGGGGGATCGGGGGTGTAAAGTATGCCTGGCATGTTCTACTGTGTGTGTGAGTGTTGTGTGCACTTACATGTCATCTCCCCTCGGCGCTGGGACGGAAACTGCCAGACCGAGGAGAGATGACATCACATCCTCTGCCTGTGTGAAACGACACACAGGCAGAGGAGGATTCCCATTGGCTGGGAGCGATCGCGAGGGGGGGGCCACGATCGGATGGTCTCCCCCTCGCCTCCCGACGCTCCCAGTCAGATGCCGACCGCCGATGGCACCGGGGGGGGGTCCGATCGGACCCCCCGCCCGCGGGAGGCAGATCACGTACGGGTACGTGATTTTGCCTGCCCGTGCCGCTCTGCCGCAGTATATATGCGGTAGGCGGTCGGCAAGTGGTTAAATCATGTGTTCGGGTTTAAGGTGGACTGAAACCCCCGGCCACATTATTCAGACTGGACTGTGGCTCCCCAAGTAACCAATATAGTCACACACAAATCTGTTGCCATCTGGGAGCAGTTGGTAGCTGCCTTGGGGCAAGTTCGGCAATCCTGGGGGCCAGGGCGATGATGTCAGCAAGAGCAATTTGGACACACCCACTGTTCTCTGCAGCACGCTATGCGAAACGCATTACTACTCTCCTTGGGGCAATATGGTATGGCATAAAGGTTTGAACAAACTCACAGATACAGATTTAGCTGCTCAGGATGGTCTGAGGAGGCCTGTAATGCTACACAGTGCACTGGATGGTGGTCTGAGGAGGTCTGTAAAGCACTTCCGCTCTGGACAGTGATCTGAGGAGGCCTATAATGCACACAGTGCTCTGGACAGTGGTCTAAGGAGGCCTGTAATGCACACAGTGCTCTGGACAGTGGTCTGAGGAGGCCTGTATTGCACACAGTGCTCTGGACAGTGGTCTAAGGAGGCATGTAATGCATACAGTGCTCTTGACAGTGGTCTAAGGAGGCATGTAATGCATACAGTGCTCTGGACAGTGGTCTGAGGAGGCCTGTAATGCACACAGTGCTCTGGATGGTGATCTGAGGAGGCCTGTAATGCACACAGTGCTCTGGATGGTGATCTGAGGAGGCCTGTAATGCACACAGTGCTCTGGATGGTGATCTGAGGAGGCCTGTAATGTACACAGTGATCTGGACAGTGGTCTGAGGAGGCCTGTAATGCACACAGTGCTCTGGACGGTGATCTGAGGAGGCCTGTAATGCACACAGTGCTCTGGACGGTGATCTGAGGAGGCCTGTAATGCACACAGTGATCTGGATGGGGGTCTGAGGAGGCCTGTAGTGCACACATGCTCTGGATGGTGGTCTGAGAAGGCCTGCAATGATGCATAGTGCTCTGGGATGGTGGTCTGAGGAGGCCTGTAATGCACACAGTGCTCTGGACGGTGGTCTGCATTGCACACGGAGATTTGCCGAGTGCTGCTTACCCCACTTGTTTTGTGATATACTGTATATCCCATAGTTTGTGGACTCTATAACTTCCCTACAGACTAAATAAAAATACACTGATTTGGGGTATTTTCACCAAAGAAATGGAGCAGAATAAATGTTGACCGAAATCTATAAAGAAAGATTATTTATTTGCAAAATTTTATAACAGAAACGAAAATCAACATGTTTTTTTCAAAATTTTCTTTTTTTCCGCTTATTTGGAAAAAAAACCCCCAGAGGTCGTTAAATACCACCAAAAGAAAGCTCTATTTGTGTGAAAAAAATTATAAAAATGTCATATGAGTACAGCGTTACATGACCGTCCAATTGTCATTCAAAATGTGAGAGTGCTGAAAGCTGAAAATTGGCCTGGGCAGGAAGGGGGTGAAAGTGGCCAGTATAAGTGGTTAAAAGTCATCTTCTCCACCACAAACCTCCCGACTGTGCTGAAGGACTTCTCTGACATGACACATACATCGGGGCAGGCTGCTGTGAGTATTGGCCTACATAGTTACATAGTTAGTCTGGTTGATGAAAAACACAAATCCATCTAGTTCAACCAAAAAACACTCAGTAGTCCATCTAGTTCAACCAAAAAACACTCAGTAGTCCATCTAGTTCAACCAAAAAACACTCAGTAGTCCATCTAGTTCAACCAAAAAACACTCAGTAGTCCATCTAGTTCAACCAAAGAAACACTCAGTAGTCCATCTAGTTCAACCAAAAAAACACTCAGTAGTCCATCTAGTTCAACCAAAAAACACTCAGTAGTCCATCTAGTTCAACCAAAAAACACTCAGTAGTCCATCTAGTTCAACCAAAAAACACTCAGTAGTCCATCTAGTTCAACCAAAAAAACACTCAGTAGTCCATCTAGTTCAACCAAAAAAACACTCAGTAGTCCATCTAGTTCAACCAAAAAACACTCAGTAGTCCATCTAGTTCAACCAAAAAACACTCAGTAGTCCATCTAGTTCAACCAAAAAAACACTCAGTAGTCCATCTAGTTCAACCAAAAAACACTCAGTAGTCCATCTAGTTCAACCAAAAAACACTCAGTAGTCCATCTAGTTCAACCAAAAAACACTCAGTAGTCCATCTAGTTCAACCAAAAAAACACTCAGTAGTCCATCTAGTTCAACCAAAAAAACACTCAGTAGTCCATCTAGTTCAACCAAAAAACACTCAGTAGTCCATCTAGTTCAACCTAAAAAACACTCAGTAGTCCATCTAGTTCAACCTAAAAAACACTCAGTAGTCCATCTAGTTCAACAAAAAAAACACTCAGTAGTCCATGGATATGACTGCTTGTAAGTGTTTTAGCTACAACCTTGTCATCCCTGCCTGTTTTTTTCCTAACCAAGACAGGGTAAGCCTTATGAGGGGAAAAAAAAACACAGTGGAGGAGGGGGGGGGGGATTGGTTTGATGTGGTGCTAAAGTAACATGTTACATGTAAATATCCCCTATGATAGCAATAGGTAGTGACAGGTACTCTTTTTTGCAAAAATTGGGGTCTATTAGACCCTAGATTTCTCCTCTGCCCTCAAAGCATCTGATCACACCAAGATCGGTGTGATAAAATGCTTTCCCAATTTCCCAATGGCGCTGTTTACATCCGGCGAAATCTACGTCATAAAATGCTCGTAGCTTCCGGTTTCTTAGGTCATAGAGATGTTTGGAGCCACTCTGGTCTCTGATCAGCTCTATGGTCAGCTGGCTGAATCACCGGCTGCATTTTCAGGTTCCCTGTTGAGACAGGAGAGCCAGAGAAAAACACGGAAGATGTTGGGGGGGGGGGGGCATTCCCTCCCACTGCTTGTAAAAGCAGTCTAGAGGCTAATTAGCCACTAGGATTGCTTTTACATGAAAGCCGACCGCTGGCTGAAAAGAATGATACCAAGATGATACCTAAACCTGCAGGCATCATTCTGGTATAACCACTCAAAGTCGTGAATGGCATACCTGAAGACAAAAAAATGGTTAACAATAAAGCACAGTAAACGGTAAAGTATAAATAATTACATACCTGAAAAGCAAACGTGATAAAACATAACAACAATAAAACATTGCAGAATAGAATACAGTAAAAAAGAGCAGAACAATAGAGAGAGAATAGAGAGAGAGAGAACAATAAAACGACAACTATTTTTATTTTATATTTTTGTTTGTGTTTTTTTTTTTTTTTTACACTTTTTTTTGTAACTAACTTTTATAACTGTAACCGGTTCCAGGTTCGGGTCTCTCAAAATGCGATGGCATCTCGGGAGACCCTGTGAAAGTGTGCCTAGTATGTGCAATGCTGTACCCTACGCTAATACTCAACTAGTGCATGGTAGCGTTCAAAACATTCACCAATGCAAAGACCAGGATTGTCAGGACAGGAGGGACAATAATAGCGGGTGTCACGCCTATATCCGCGCTAGCTGCAGACACGACATCTTTTTTGGGGGGGGTTCGTTGGGTAGGGGTACTCGGGAGGACATAAAAATGCCTCTCATGCAGCCGACTGCATTTGGTTGGGGATGTGAATGGGGGAAGTACGGGTGCTGCAGAAGCGGTGGGTTCCCAATTAGGATTGGCGAATGCAGCAGGAAGGGCATTATGGGCACGACGGGCCTGTGTTTGTCTTTTTGGTGGCAGCGGGACACTACTTGTGCTTGCCACCTCACCAGCTTGAACTGCACTTATGGGACTCGCCACGTCACCAAGTGTTACTGCAGTGCTGGTTTGACTACGACCGGGGTGTACTAGGCCACTGGTGCTTGCCAGTTCACCAAAACGCTACAAAAAAAACTGTTAGCGATCACAGGGATCAGGCCTGACTCTGCGAACGCTGCAGTTATGCGTTTAGTGTTTTGTAAGTGACAGTGATCGATCGATCGATACTGCACTTGGGTGGGCAGGGCCGGGCCGGGCGGAGGGGCAAAACGCAGGTGCTAGCAGGTATCTGGGCTGATCCCACTAACACTGCGTTTTTGGGAACCCTAAACTGCTGGTGACGCTAGTATAGATCTGATCGGATCAGATATTGATGCGATCAGATACTATACCACTAAGGGAGGTGTACGGTGTGTGTGTGGGTGTTAGCGGTACTGGCGCTAATCTGACGCTGCCTGGGGCTGGTGCTTGCCAGTTCACCAAAACGCTACCAAAAAAACTGTTAGCGATCGCAGGGATCAGGCCTGACTCTGCGAACGCTGCAGTTATGCGTTTAGTGTTTTGTAAGTGACAGTGATCGATCGATACTGCACTTGGGTGGGCTGGGCTGGGCGGAGGGGCAAAACGCAGGTGCTAGCAGGTATCTGGGCTGATCCCGCTAACACTGCGTTTTTGGGAACCCTAAACTGCTGGGGACGCTAGTATAGATCTGATCGGATCAGATATTGATGCGTTCAGATACTATACCACTAAGGGAGGTGTACGGTGCGTGCGTGGGTGTTAGCGGTACTGGCGCTAACCTGACGCTGCCTGGGGCTGGTGCTTGCCAGTTCACCAAAACGCTACCAAAAAAACTGTTAGCGATCGCAGGGATCAGGCCTGACTCTGCGAACGCTGCAGTTATGCGTTTAGTGTTTTGTAAGTGACAGTGATCGATCGATACTGCATTTGGGTGGGCTGGGCTGGGCTGGGCGGAGGGGCAAAACGCAGGTGCTAGCGGGTATCTGGGCTGATCCCGCTAACACTGCGTTTTCGGGAACCCTAAACTGCTGGGGACGCTAGTATAGATTTGATCGGATCAGATATTGATCCGATCAGATACTATACCACTAAGGGAGGTGTATGCTGCGTGCGTGGGTGTTCGCGGTACTGGCGCTAATCTGACGCTGCCTGGGGCGACGCATATCACCGCCGGGCGATCGGGGGGCTAAACCTTTATTCGGTAATAAACGGCGGGTGCCCTGACACTATAAAAAATAAACGAACTAACCAGCGTCACCCGTAACAGTTATACGGTGATCAGTGGTGAAAGGGTTAACTAGGGGGCAATCAAGGGGTTAAAACATTTATTAGATAGTATATGGGGGTCCCTGTCGCTATAAAACACTGACGGCGAACCTAAATATTTACGTCCCTAACTAGCGTCACCAGCGACACTAATACAGCGATCAGAAAAATGATCGCTTAGCGACACTGGTGACAGGGGGTGATCAAGGGGTTAAAACTTTATTAGGGGGGGTTAGGGGGGTATCCTAGACCTAAAGGGGGGTAATACTCACTGCCCTAACACTAACTGTCGCAAACTGACACAGCAGTAATCAGAAAAAAAAAAAAAAAAAAAATACTGCTAATGTCAGTTTGTGACAGGGGGGGGGGGTGATTGGGGGGGGATCGGGGGGCGATCGGGGGGGGATCGGGGGTGTAAAGTATGCCTGGCATGTTCTACTGTGTGTGTGAGTGTTGTGTGCACTTACATGTCATCTCCCCTCGGCGCTGGAACGGAAACTGCCAGACCGAGGAGAGATGACATCACATCCTCTGCCTGTGTGAAACGACACACAGGCAGAGGAGGATTCCCATTGGCTGGGAGCGATCGCGAGGGGGGGGCCACGATCGGATGGTCTCCCCCTCGCCTCCCGACGCTCCCAGTCAGATGCCGACCGCCGATGGCACCGGGGGGGGGTCCGATCGGACCCCCCGCCCGCGGGAGGCAGATCACGTACGGGTACGTGATTTTGCCTGCCCGTGCCGCTCTGCCGCAGTATATATGCGGTAGGCGGTCGGCAAGTGGTTAAATCATGTGTTCGGGTTTAAGGTGGACTGAAACCCCCGGCCACATTATTCAGACTGGACTGTGGCTCCCCAAGTAACCAATATAGTCACACACAAATCTGTTGCCATCTGGGAGCAGTTGGTAGCTGCCTTGGGGCAAGTTCGGCAATCCTGGGGGCCAGGGCGATGATGTCAGCAAGAGCAATTTGGACACACCCACTGTTCTCTGCAGCACGCTATGCGAAACGCATTACTACTCTCCTTGGGGCAATATGGTATGGCATAAAGGTTTGAACAAACTCACAGATACAGATTTAGCTGCTCAGGATGGTCTGAGGAGGCCTGTAATGCTACACAGTGCACTGGATGGTGGTCTGAGGAGGTCTGTAAAGCACTTCCGCTCTGGACAGTGATCTGAGGAGGCCTATAATGCACACAGTGCTCTGGACAGTGGTCTAAGGAGGCCTGTAATGCACACAGTGCTCTGGACAGTGGTCTGAGGAGGCCTGTATTGCACACAGTGCTCTGGACAGTGGTCTAAGGAGGCATGTAATGCATACAGTGCTCTTGACAGTGGTCTAAGGAGGCATGTAATGCATACAGTGCTCTGGACAGTGGTCTGAGGAGGCCTGTAATGCACACAGTGCTCTGGATGGTGATCTGAGGAGGCCTGTAATGCACACAGTGCTCTGGATGGTGATCTGAGGAGGCCTGTAATGCACACAGTGCTCTGGATGGTGATCTGAGGAGGCCTGTAATGTACACAGTGATCTGGACAGTGGTCTGAGGAGGCCTGTAATGCACACAGTGCTCTGGACGGTGATCTGAGGAGGCCTGTAATGCACACAGTGCTCTGGACGGTGATCTGAGGAGGCCTGTAATGCACACAGTGATCTGGATGGGGGTCTGAGGAGGCCTGTAGTGCACACATGCTCTGGATGGTGGTCTGAGAAGGCCTGCAATGATGCATAGTGCTCTGGGATGGTGGTCTGAGGAGGCCTGTAATGCACACAGTGCTCTGGACGGTGGTCTGCATTGCACACGGAGATTTGCCGAGTGCTGCTTACCCCACTTGTTTTGTGATATACTGTATATCCCATAGTTTGTGGACTCTATAACTTCCCTACAGACTAAATAAAAATACACTGATTTGGGGTATTTTCACCAAAGAAATGGAGCAGAATAAATGTTGACCGAAATCTATAAAGAAAGATTATTTATTTGCAAAATTTTATAACAGAAACGAAAATCAACATGTTTTTTTCAAAATTTTCTTTTTTTCCGCTTATTTGGAAAAAAAAACCCCAGAGGTCGTTAAATACCACCAAAAGAAAGCTCTATTTGTGTGAAAAAAATTATAAAAATGTCATATGAGTACAGCGTTACATGACCGTCCAATTGTCATTCAAAATGTGAGAGTGCTGAAAGCTGAAAATTGGCCTGGGCAGGAAGGGGGTGAAAGTGGCCAGTATAAGTGGTTAAAAGTCATCTTCTCCACCACAAACCTCCCGACTGTGCTGAAGGACTTCTCTGACATGACACATACATCGGGGCAGGCTGCTGTGAGTATTGGCCTACATAGTTACATAGTTAGTCTGGTTGATGAAAAACACAAATCCATCTAGTTCAACCAAAAAACACTCAGTAGTCCATCTAGTTCAACCAAAAAACACTCAGTAGTCCATCTAGTTCAACCAAAAAACACTCAGTAGTCCATCTAGTTCAACCAAAAAACACTCAGTAGTCCATCTAGTTCAACCAAAGAAACACTCAGTAGTCCATCTAGTTCAACCAAAAAAACACTCAGTAGTCCATCTAGTTCAACCAAAAAACACTCAGTAGTCCATCTAGTTCAACCAAAAAACACTCAGTAGTCCATCTAGTTCAACCAAAAAACACTCAGTAGTCCATCTAGTTCAACCAAAAAACACTCAGTAGTCCATCTAGTTCAACAAAAAAAACACTCAGTAGTCCATGGATATGACTGCTTGTAAGTGTTTTAGCTACAACCTTGTCATCCCTGCCTGTTTTTTTCCTAACCAAGACAGGGTAAGCCTTATGAGGGGAAAAAAAAACACAGTGGAGGAGGGGGGGGGGGGATTGGTTTGATGTGGTGCTAAAGTAACATGTTACATGTAAATATCCCCTATGATAGCAATAGGTAGTGACAGGTACTCTTTTTTGCAAAAATTGGGGTCTATTAGACCCTAGATTTCTCCTCTGCCCTCAAAGCATCTGATCACACCAAGATCGGTGTGATAAAATGCTTTCCCAATTTCCCAATGGCGCTGTTTACATCCGGCGAAATCTACGTCATAAAATGCTCGTAGCTTCCGGTTTCTTAGGTCATAGAGATGTTTGGAGCCACTCTGGTCTCTGATCAGCTCTATGGTCAGCTGGCTGAATCACCGGCTGCATTTTCAGGTTCCCTGTTGAGACAGGAGAGCCAGAGAAAAACACGGAAGATGTTGGGGGGGGGGGGCATTCCCTCCCACTGCTTGTAAAAGCAGTCTAGAGGCTAATTAGCCACTAGGATTGCTTTTACATGAAAGCCGACCGCTGGCTGAAAAGAATGATACCAAGATGATACCTAAACCTGCAGGCATCATTCTGGTATAACCACTCAAAGTCGTGAATGGCATACCTGAAGACAAAAAAATGGTTAACAATAAAGCACAGTAAACGGTAAAGTATAAATAATTACATACCTGAAAAGCAAACGTGATAAAACATAACAACAATAAAACATTGCAGAATAGAATACAGTAAAAAAGAGCAGAACAATAGAGAGAGAATAGAGAGAGAGAGAACAATAAAACGACAACTATTTTTATTTTATATTTTTGTTTGTGTTTTTTTTTTTTTTTTACACTTTTTTTTGTAACTAACTTTTATAACTGTAACCGGTTCCAGGTTCGGGTCTCTCAAAATGCGATGGCATCTCGGGAGACCCTGTGAAAGTGTGCCTAGTATGTGCAATGCTGTACCCTACGCTAATACTCAACTAGTGCATGGTAGCGTTCAAAACATTCACCAATGCAAAGACCAGGATTATCAGGACAGGAGGGACAATAATAGCGGGTGTCACGCCTATATCCGCGCTAGCTGCAGACACGACATCTTTTTTGGGGGGGGTTCGTTGGGTAGGGGTACTCGGGAGGACATAAAAATGCCTCTCATGCAGCCGACTGCATTTGGTTGGGGATGTGAATGGGGGAAGTACGGGTGCTGCAGAAGCGGTGGGTTCCCAATTAGGATTGGCGAATGCAGCAGGAAGGGCATTATGGGCACGACGGGCCTGTGTTTGTCTTTTTGGTGGCAGCGGGACACTACTTGTGCTTGCCACCTCACCAGCTTGAACTGCACTTATGGGACTCGCCACGTCACCAAGTGTTACTGCAGTGCTGGTTTGACTACGACCGGGGTGTACTAGGCCACTGGTGCTTGCCAGTTCACCAAAACGCTACAAAAAAAACTGTTAGCGATCACAGGGATCAGGCCTGACTCTGCGAACGCTGCAGTTATGCGTTTAGTGTTTTGTAAGTGACAGTGATCGATCGATCGATACTGCACTTGGGTGGGCCGGGCCGGGCGGAGGGGCAAAACGCAGGTGCTAGCAGGTATCTGGGCTGATCCCACTAACACTGCGTTTTTGGGAACCCTAAACTGCTGGTGACGCTAGTATAGATCTGATCGGATCAGATATTGATGCGATCAGATACTATACCACTAAGGGAGGTGTACGGTGTGTGTGTGGGTGTTAGCGGTACTGGCGCTAATCTGACGCTGCCTGGGGCTGGTGCTTGCCAGTTCACCAAAACGCTACCAAAAAAACTGTTAGCGATCGCAGGGATCAGGCCTGACTCTGCGAACGCTGCAGTTATGCGTTTAGTGTTTTGTAAGTGACAGTGATCGATCGATACTGCACTTGGGTGGGCTGGGCTGGGCGGAGGGGCAAAACGCAGGTGCTAGCGGGTATCTGGGCTGATCCCGCTAACACTGCGTTTTCGGGAACCCTAAACTGCTGGGGACGCTAGTATAGATTTGATCGGATCAGATATTGATCCGATCAGATACTATACCACTAAGGGAGGTGTATGCTGCGTGCGTGGGTGTTCGCGGTACTGGCGCTAATCTGACGCTGCCTGGGGCGACGCATATCACCGCCGGGCGATCGGGGGGCTAAACCTTTATTCGGTAATAAACGGCGGGTGCCCTGACACTATAAAAAATAAACGAACTAACCAGCGTCACCCGTAACGGTTATACGGTGATCAGTGGTGAAAGGGTTAACTAGGGGGCAATCAAGGGGTTAAAACATTTATTAGGTAGTATATGGGGGTCCCTGTCGCTATAAAACACTGACGGCGAACCTAAATATTTACGTCCCTAACTAGCGTCACCAGCGACACTAATACAGCGATCAGAAAAATGATCGCTTAGCGACACTGGTGACAGGGGGTGATCAAGGGGTTAAAACTTTATTAGGGGGGGTTAGGGGGGTATCCTAGACCTAAAGGGGGGTAATACTCACTGCCCTAACACTAACTGTCACAAACTGACACAGCAGTAATCAGAAAAAAAAAAAAAAAAAAAATACTGCTAATGTCAGTTTGTGACAGGGGGGGGGGGTGATTGGGGGGGGATCGGGGGGCGATCGGGGGGGGATCGGGGGTGTAAAGTATGCCTGGCATGTTCTACTGTGTGTGTGAGTGTTGTGTGCACTTACATGTCATCTCCCCTCGGCGCTGGAACGGAAACTGCCAGACCGAGGAGAGATGACATCACATCCTCTGCCTGTGTGAAACGACACACAGGCAGAGGAGGATTCCCATTGGCTGGGAGCGATCGCGAGGGGGGGGCCACGATCGGATGGTCTCCCCCTCGCCTCCCGACGCTCCCAGTCAGATGCCGACCGCCGATGGCACCGGGGGGGGGTCCGATCGGACCCCCCGCCCGCGGGAGGCAGATCACGTACGGGTACGTGATTTTGCCTGCCCGTGCCGCTCTGCCGCAGTATATATGCGGTAGGCGGTCGGCAAGTGGTTAAATCATGTGTTCGGGTTTAAGGTGGACTGAAACCCCCGGCCACATTATTCAGACTGGACTGTGGCTCCCCAAGTAACCAATATAGTCACACACAAATCTGTTGCCATCTGGGAGCAGTTGGTAGCTGCCTTGGGGCAAGTTCGGCAATCCTGGGGGCCAGGGCGATGATGTCAGCAAGAGCAATTTGGACACACCCACTGTTCTCTGCAGCACGCTATGCGAAACGCATTACTACTCTCCTTGGGGCAATATGGTATGGCATAAAGGTTTGAACAAACTCACAGATACAGATTTAGCTGCTCAGGATGGTCTGAGGAGGCCTGTAATGCTACACAGTGCACTGGATGGTGGTCTGAGGAGGTCTGTAAAGCACTTCCGCTCTGGACAGTGATCTGAGGAGGCCTATAATGCACACAGTGCTCTGGACAGTGGTCTAAGGAGGCCTGTAATGCACACAGTGCTCTGGACAGTGGTCTGAGGAGGCCTGTATTGCACACAGTGCTCTGGACAGTGGTCTAAGGAGGCATGTAATGCATACAGTGCTCTTGACAGTGGTCTAAGGAGGCATGTAATGCATACAGTGCTCTGGACAGTGGTCTGAGGAGGCCTGTAATGCACACAGTGCTCTGGATGGTGATCTGAGGAGGCCTGTAATGCACACAGTGCTCTGGATGGTGATCTGAGGAGGCCTGTAATGCACACAGTGCTCTGGATGGTGATCTGAGGAGGCCTGTAATGTACACAGTGATCTGGACAGTGGTCTGAGGAGGCCTGTAATGCACACAGTGCTCTGGACGGTGATCTGAGGAGGCCTGTAATGCACACAGTGCTCTGGACGGTGATCTGAGGAGGCCTGTAATGCACACAGTGATCTGGATGGGGGTCTGAGGAGGCCTGTAGTGCACACATGCTCTGGATGGTGGTCTGAGAAGGCCTGCAATGATGCATAGTGCTCTGGGATGGTGGTCTGAGGAGGCCTGTAATGCACACAGTGCTCTGGACGGTGGTCTGCATTGCACACGGAGATTTGCCGAGTGCTGCTTACCCCACTTGTTTTGTGATATACTGTATATCCCATAGTTTGTGGACTCTATAACTTCCCTACAGACTAAATAAAAATACACTGATTTGGGGTATTTTCACCAAAGAAATGGAGCAGAATAAATGTTGACCGAAATCTATAAAGAAAGATTATTTATTTGCAAAATTTTATAACAGAAACGAAAATCAACATGTTTTTTTCAAAATTTTCTTTTTTTCCGCTTATTTGGAAAAAAAACCCCCAGAGGTCGTTAAATACCACCAAAAGAAAGCTCTATTTGTGTGAAAAAAATTATAAAAATGTCATATGAGTACAGCGTTACATGACCGTCCAATTGTCATTCAAAATGTGAGAGTGCTGAAAGCTGAAAATTGGCCTGGGCAGGAAGGGGGTGAAAGTGGCCAGTATAAGTGGTTAAAAGTCATCTTCTCCACCACAAACCTCCCGACTGTGCTGAAGGACTTCTCTGACATGACACATACATCGGGGCAGGCTGCTGTGAGTATTGGCCTACATAGTTACATAGTTAGTCTGGTTGATGAAAAACACAAATCCATCTAGTTCAACCAAAAAACACTCAGTAGTCCATCTAGTTCAACCAAAAAACACTCAGTAGTCCATCTAGTTCAACCAAAAAACACTCAGTAGTCCATCTAGTTCAACCAAAAAACACTCAGTAGTCCATCTAGTTCAACCAAAGAAACACTCAGTAGTCCATCTAGTTCAACCAAAAAAACACTCAGTAGTCCATCTAGTTCAACCAAAAAACACTCAGTAGTCCATCTAGTTCAACCAAAAAACACTCAGTAGTCCATCTAGTTCAACCAAAAAACACTCAGTAGTCCATCTAGTTCAACCAAAAAAACACTCAGTAGTCCATCTAGTTCAACCAAAAAAACACTCAGTAGTCCATCTAGTTCAACCAAAAAACACTCAGTAGTCCATCTAGTTCAACCAAAAAACACTCAGTAGTCCATCTAGTTCAACCAAAAAAACACTCAGTAGTCCATCTAGTTCAACCAAAAAACACTCAGTAGTCCATCTAGTTCAACCAAAAAACACTCAGTAGTCCATCTAGTTCAACCAAAAAACACTCAGTAGTCCATCTAGTTCAACCAAAAAAACACTCAGTAGTCCATCTAGTTCAACCAAAAAAACACTCAGTAGTCCATCTAGTTCAACCAAAAAACACTCAGTAGTCCATCTAGTTCAACCTAAAAAACACTCAGTAGTCCATCTAGTTCAACCTAAAAAACACTCAGTAGTCCATCTAGTTCAACAAAAAAAACACTCAGTAGTCCATGGATATGACTGCTTGTAAGTGTTTTAGCTACAACCTTGTCATCCCTGCCTGTTTTTTTCCTAACCAAGACAGGGTAAGCCTTATGAGGGGAAAAAAAAACACAGTGGAGGAGGGGGGGGGGGGGGATTGGTTTGATGTGGTGC
This sequence comes from Lithobates clamitans, assembly GCA_037952925.1. Taxonomy (NCBI): domain Eukaryota; kingdom Metazoa; phylum Chordata; class Amphibia; order Anura; family Ranidae; genus Lithobates; species Lithobates clamitans. Next base: position 269,150 of record JBBGZY010001491.1, read on the forward strand.
TAAAGTAACATGTTACATGTAAATATCCCCTATGATAGCAATAGGTAGTGACAGGTACTCTTTTTTGCAAAAATTGGGGTCTATTAGACCCTAGATTTCTCCTCTGCCCTCAAAGCATCTGATCACACCAAGATCGGTGTGATAAAATGCTTTCCCAATTTCCCAATGGCGCTGTTTACATCCGGCGAAATCTACGTCATAAAATGCTCGTAGCTTCCGGTTTCTTAGGTCATAGAGATGTTTGGAGCCACTCTGGTCTCTGATCAGCTCTATGGTCAGCTGGCTGAATCACCGGCTGCATTTTCAGGTTCCCTGTTGAGACAGGAGAGCCAGAGAAAAACACGGAAGATGTTGGGGGGGGGGGGGGCATTCCCTCCCACTGCTTGTAAAAGCAGTCTAGAGGCTAATTAGCCACTAGGATTGCTTTTACATGAAAGCCGACCGCTGGCTGAAAAGAATGATACCAAGATGATACCTAAACCTGCAGGCATCATTCTGGTATAACCACTCAAAGTCGTGAATGGCATACCTGAAGACAAAAAAATGGTTAACAATAAAGCACAGTAAACGGTAAAGTATAAATAATTACATACCTGAAAAGCAAACGTGATAAAACATAACAACAATAAAACATTGCAGAATAGAATACAGTAAAAAAGAGCAGAACAATAGAGAGAGAATAGAGAGAGAGAGAACAATAAAACGACAACTATTTTTATTTTATATTTTTGTTTGTGTTTTTTTTTTTTTTTTACACTTTTTTTTGTAACTAACTTTTATAACTGTAACCGGTTCCAGGTTCGGGTCTCTCAAAATGCGATGGCATCTCGGGAGACCCTGTGAAAGTGTGCCTAGTATGTGCAATGCTGTACCCTACGCTAATACTCAACTAGTGCATGGTAGCGTTCAAAACATTCACCAATGCAAAGACCAGGATTGTCAGGACAGGAGGGACAATAATAGCGGGTGTCACGCCTATATCCGCGCTTGCTGCAGACACAACATCTTTTTTGGGGGGGGTTCGTTGGGTAGGGGTACTCGGGAGGACATAAAAATGCCTCTCATGCAGCCGACTGCATTTGGTTGGGGATGTGAATGGGGGAAGTACGGGTGCTGCAGAAGCGGTGGGTTCCCAATTAGGATTGGCGAATGCAGCAGGAAGGGCATTATGGGCACGACGGGCCTGTGTTTGTCTTTTTGGTGGCAGCGGGACACTACTTGTGCTTGCCACCTCACCAGCTTGAACTGCACTTATGGGACTCGCCACGTCACCAAGTGTTACTGCAGTGCTGGTTTGACTACGACCGGGGTGTACTAGGCCACTGGTGCTTGCCAGTTCACCAAAACGCTACAAAAAAAACTGTTAGCGATCACAGGGATCAGGCCTGACTCTGCGAACGCTGCAGTTATGCGTTTAGTGTTTTGTAAGTGACAGTGATCGATCGATCGATACTGCACTTGGGTGGGCAGGGCCGGGCCGGGCGGAGGGGCAAAACGCAGGTGCTAGCAGGTATCTGGGCTGATCCCACTAACACTGCGTTTTTGGGAACCCTAAACTGCTGGTGACGCTAGTATAGATCTGATCGGATCAGATATTGATGCAATCAGATACTATACCACTAAGGGAGGTGTACGGTGTGTGTGTGGGTGTTAGCGGTACTGGCGCTAATCTGACGCTGCCTGGGGCTGGTGCTTGCCAGTTCACCAAAACGCTACCAAAAAAACTGTTAGCGATCGCAGGGATCAGGCCTGACTCTGCGAACGCTGCAGTTATGCGTTTAGTGTTTTGTAAGTGACAGTGATCGATCGATACTGCACTTGGGTGGGCTGGGCTGGGCGGAGGGGCAAAACGCAGGTGCTAGCGGGTATCTGGGCTGATCCCGCTAACACTGCGTTTTCGGGAACCCTAAACTGCTGGGGACGCTAGTATAGATTTGATCGGATCAGATATTGATCCGATCAGATACTATACCACTAAGGGAGGTGTATGCTGCGTGCGTGGGTGTTCGCGGTACTGGCGCTAATCTGACGCTGCCTGGGGCGACGCATATCACCGCCGGGCGATCGGGGGGCTAAACCTTTATTCGGTAATAAACGGCGGGTGCCCTGACACTATAAAAAATAAACGAACTAACCAGCGTCACCCGTAACGGTTATACGGTGATCAGTGGTGAAAGGGTTAACTAGGGGGCAATCAAGGGGTTAAAACATTTATTAGGTAGTATATGGGGGTCCCTGTCGCTATAAAACACTGACGGCGAACCTAAATATTTACGTCCCTAACTAGCGTCACCAGCGACACTAATACAGCGATCAGAAAAATGATCGCTTAGCGACACTGGTGACAGGGGGTGATCAAGGGGTTCAAACTTTATTAGGGGGGGTTAGGGGGGTATCCTAGACCTAAAGGGGGGTAATACTCACTGCCCTAACACTAACTGTCACAAACTGACACTATGCAGTAATCAGAAAAAAAAAAAAAAAAAAATACTGCTAATGTCAGTTTGTGACAGGGGGGGGGGGTGATTGGGGGGGGATCGGGGGGCGATCGGGGGGGGATCGGGGGTGTAAAGTATGCCTGGCATGTTCTACTGTGTGTGTGAGTGTTGTGTGCACTTACATGTCATCTCCCCTCGGCGCTGGAACGGAAACTGCCAGACCGAGGAGAGATGACATCACATCCTCTGCCTGTGTGAAACGACACACAGGCAGAGGAGGATTCCCATTGGCTGGGAGCGATCGCGAGGGGGGGGCCACGATCGGATGGTCTCCCCCTCGCCTCCCGACGCTCCCAGTCAGATGCCGACCGCCGATGGCACCGGGGGGGGGTCCGATCGGACCCCCCGCCCGCGGGAGGCAGATCACGTACGGGTACGTGATTTTGCCTGCCCGTGCCGCTCTGCCGCAGTATATATGCGGTAGGCGGTCGGCAAGTGGTTAAATCATGTGTTCGGGTTTAAGGTGGACTGAAACCCCCGGCCACATTATTCAGACTGGACTGTGGCTCCCCAAGTAACCAATATAGTCACACACAAATCTGTTGCCATCTGGGAGCAGTTGGTAGCTGCCTTGGGGCAAGTTCGGCAATCCTGGGGGCCAGGGCGATGATGTCAGCAAGAGCAATTTGGACACACCCACTGTTCTCTGCAGCACGCTATGCGAAACGCATTACTACTCTCCTTGGGGCAATATGGTATGGCATAAAGGTTTGAACAAACTCACAGATACAGATTTAGCTGCTCAGGATGGTCTGAGGAGGCCTGTAATGCTACACAGTGCACTGGATGGTGGTCTGAGGAGGTCTGTAAAGCACTTCCGCTCTGGACAGTGATCTGAGGAGGCCTATAATGCACACAGTGCTCTGGACAGTGGTCTAAGGAGGCCTGTAATGCACACAGTGCTCTGGACAGTGGTCTGAGGAGGCCTGTATTGCACACAGTGCTCTGGACAGTGGTCTAAGGAGGCATGTAATGCATACAGTGCTCTTGACAGTGGTCTAAGGAGGCATGTAATGCATACAGTGCTCTGGACAGTGGTCTGAGGAGGCCTGTAATGCACACAGTGCTCTGGATGGTGATCTGAGGAGGCCTGTAATGCACACAGTGCTCTGGATGGTGATCTGAGGAGGCCTGTAATGCACACAGTGCTCTGGATGGTGATCTGAGGAGGCCTGTAATGTACACAGTGATCTGGACAGTGGTCTGAGGAGGCCTGTAATGCACACAGTGCTCTGGACGGTGATCTGAGGAGGCCTGTAATGCACACAGTGCTCTGGACGGTGATCTGAGGAGGCCTGTAATGCACACAGTGATCTGGATGGGGGTCTGAGGAGGCCTGTAGTGCACACATGCTCTGGATGGTGGTCTGAGAAGGCCTGCAATGATGCATAGTGCTCTGGGATGGTGGTCTGAGGAGGCCTGTAATGCACACAGTGCTCTGGACGGTGGTCTGCATTGCACACGGAGATTTGCCGAGTGCTGCTTACCCCACTTGTTTTGTGATATACTGTATATCCCATAGTTTGTGGACTCTATAACTTCCCTACAGACTAAATAAAAATACACTGATTTGGGGTATTTTCACCAAAGAAATGGAGCAGAATAAATGTTGACCGAAATCTATAAAGAAAGATTATTTATTTGCAAAATTTTATAACAGAAACGAAAATCAACATGTTTTTTTCAAAATTTTCTTTTTTTCCGCTTATTTGGAAAAAAAACCCCCAGAGGTCGTTAAATACCACCAAAAGAAAGCTCTATTTGTGTGAAAAAAATTATAAAAATGTCATATGAGTACAGCGTTACATGACCGTCCAATTGTCATTCAAAATGTGAGAGTGCTGAAAGCTGAAAATTGGCCTGGGCAGGAAGGGGGTGAAAGTGGCCAGTATAAGTGGTTAAAAGTCATCTTCTCCACCACAAACCTCCCGACTGTGCTGAAGGACTTCTCTGACATGACACATACATCGGGGCAGGCTGCTGTGAGTATTGGCCTACATAGTTACATAGTTAGTCTGGTTGATGAAAAACACAAATCCATCTAGTTCAACCAAAAAACACTCAGTAGTCCATCTAGTTCAACCAAAAAACACTCAGTAGTCCATCTAGTTCAACCAAAAAACACTCAGTAGTCCATCTAGTTCAACCAAAAAACACTCAGTAGTCCATCTAGTTCAACCAAAGAAACACTCAGTAGTCCATCTAGTTCAACCAAAAAAACACTCAGTAGTCCATCTAGTTCAACCAAAAAACACTCAGTAGTCCATCTAGTTCAACCAAAAAACACTCAGTAGTCCATCTAGTTCAACCAAAAAACACTCAGTAGTCCATCTAGTTCAACCAAAAAAACACTCAGTAGTCCATCTAGTTCAACCAAAAAAACACTCAGTAGTCCATCTAGTTCAACCAAAAAACACTCAGTAGTCCATCTAGTTCAACCAAAAAACACTCAGTAGTCCATCTAGTTCAACCAAAAAAACACTCAGTAGTCCATCTAGTTCAACCAAAAAACACTCAGTAGTCCATCTAGTTCAACCAAAAAACACTCAGTAGTCCATCTAGTTCAACCAAAAAACACTCAGTAGTCCATCTAGTTCAACCAAAAAAACACTCAGTAGTCCATCTAGTTCAACCAAAAAAACACTCAGTAGTCCATCTAGTTCAACCAAAAAACACTCAGTAGTCCATCTAGTTCAACCTAAAAAACACTCAGTAGTCCATCTAGTTCAACCTAAAAAACACTCAGTAGTCCATCTAGTTCAACAAAAAAAACACTCAGTAGTCCATGGATATGACTGCTTGTAAGTGTTTTAGCTACAACCTTGTCATCCCTGCCTGTTTTTTTCCTAACCAAGACAGGGTAAGCCTTATGAGGGGAAAAAAAAACACAGTGGAGGAGGGGGGGGGGGGATTGGTTTGATGTGGTGCTAAAGTAACATGTTACATGTAAATATCCCCTATGATAGCAATAGGTAGTGACAGGTACTCTTTTTTGCAAAAATTGGGGTCTATTAGACCCTAGATTTCTCCTCTGCCCTCAAAGCATCTGATCACACCAAGATCGGTGTGATAAAATGCTTTCCCAATTTCCCAATGGCGCTGTTTACATCCGGCGAAATCTACGTCATAAAATGCTCGTAGCTTCCGGTTTCTTAGGTCATAGAGATGTTTGGAGCCACTCTGGTCTCTGATCAGCTCTATGGTCAGCTGGCTGAATCACCGGCTGCATTTTCAGGTTCCCTGTTGAGACAGGAGAGCCAGAGAAAAACACGGAAGATGTTGGGGGGGGGGGGGGCATTCCCTCCCACTGCTTGTAAAAGCAGTCTAGAGGCTAATTAGCCACTAGGATTGCTTTTACATGAAAGCCGACCGCTGGCTGAAAAGAATGATACCAAGATGATACCTAAACCTGCAGGCATCATTCTGGTATAACCACTCAAAGTCGTGAATGGCATACCTGAAGACAAAAAAATGGTTAACAATAAAGCACAGTAAACGGTAAAGTATAAATAATTACATACCTGAAAAGCAAACGTGATAAAACATAACAACAATAAAACATTGCAGAATAGAATACAGTAAAAAAGAGCAGAACAATAGAGAGAGAATAGAGAGAGAGAGAACAATAAAACGACAACTATTTTTATTTTATATTTTTGTTTGTGTTTTTTTTTTTTTTTTACACTTTTTTTTGTAACTAACTTTTATAACTGTAACCGGTTCCAGGTTCGGGTCTCTCAAAATGCGATGGCATCTCGGGAGACCCTGTGAAAGTGTGCCTAGTATGTGCAATGCTGTACCCTACGCTAATACTCAACTAGTGCATGGTAGCGTTCAAAACATTCACCAATGCAAAGACCAGGATTGTCAGGACAGGAGGGACAATAATAGCGGGTGTCACGCCTATATCCGCGCTAGCTGCAGACACGACATCTTTTTTGGGGGGGGTTCGTTGGGTAGGGGTACTCGGGAGGACATAAAAATGCCTCTCATGCAGCCGACTGCATTTGGTTGGGGATGTGAATGGGGGAAGTACGGGTGCTGCAGAAGCGGTGGGTTCCCAATTAGGATTGGCGAATGCAGCAGGAAGGGCATTATGGGCACGACGGGCCTGTGTTTGTCTTTTTGGTGGCAGCGGGACACTACTTGTGCTTGCCACCTCACCAGCTTGAACTGCACTTATGGGACTCGCCACGTCACCAAGTGTTACTGCAGTGCTGGTTTGACTACGACCGGGGTGTACTAGGCCACTGGTGCTTGCCAGTTCACCAAAACGCTACAAAAAAAACTGTTAGCGATCACAGGGATCAGGCCTGACTCTGCGAACGCTGCAGTTATGCGTTTAGTGTTTTGTAAGTGACAGTGATCGATCGATCGATACTGCACTTGGGTGGGCAGGGCCGGGCCGGGCGGAGGGGCAAAACGCAGGTGCTAGCAGGTATCTGGGCTGATCCCACTAACACTGCGTTTTTGGGAACCCTAAACTGCTGGTGACGCTAGTATAGATCTGATCGGATCAGATATTGATGCGATCAGATACTATACCACTAAGGGAGGTGTACGGTGTGTGTGTGGGTGTTAGCGGTACTGGCGCTAATCTGACGCTGCCTGGGGCTGGTGCTTGCCAGTTCACCAAAACGCTACCAAAAAAACTGTTAGCGATCGCAGGGATCAGGCCTGACTCTGCGAACGCTGCAGTTATGCGTTTAGTGTTTTGTAAGTGACAGTGATCGATCGATACTGCACTTGGGTGGGCTGGGCTGGGCGGAGGGGCAAAACGCAGGTGCTAGCAGGTATCTGGGCTGATCCCGCTAACACTGCGTTTTTGGGAACCCTAAACTGCTGGGGACGCTAGTATAGATCTGATCGGATCAGATATTGATGCGATCAGATACTATACCACTAAGGGAGGTATACGGTGCGTGCGTGGGTGTTAGCGGTACTGGCGCTAACCTGACGCTGCCTGGGGCTGGTGCTTGCCAGTTCACCAAAACGCTACCAAAAAAACTGTTAGCGATCGCAGGGATCAGGCCTGACTCTGCGAACGCTGCAGTTATGCGTTTAGTGTTTTGTAAGTGACAGTGATCGATCGATACTGCATTTGGGTGGGCTGGGCTGGGCTGGGCGGAGGGGCAAAACGCAGGTGCTAGCGGGTATCTGGGCTGATCCCGCTAACACTGCGTTTTCGGGAACCCTAAACTGCTGGGGACGCTAGTATAGATTTGATCGGATCAGATATTGATCCGATCAGATACTATACCACTAAGGGAGGTGTATGCTGCGTGCGTGGGTGTTCGCGGTACTGGCGCTAATCTGACGCTGCCTGGGGCGACGCATATCACCGCCGGGCGATCGGGGGGCTAAACCTTTATTCGGTAATAAACGGCGGGTGCCCTGACACTATAAAAAATAAACGAACTAACCAGCGTCACCCGTAACAGTTATACGGTGATCAGTGGTGAAAGGGTTAACTAGGGGGCAATCAAGGGGTTAAAACATTTATTAGGTAGTATAGGGGGATCCCTGTCGCTATAAAACGCTGACGGCGAACCTAAATATTTACGTCCCTAACTAGCGTCACCAGCGACACTAATACAGCGATCAGAAAAATGATCGCTTAGCGACACTGGTGACAGGGGGTGATCAAGGGGTTAAAACTTTATTAGGGGGGGTTAGGGGGGTATCCTAGACCTAAAGGGGGGTAATACTCACTGCCCTAACACTAACTGTCACAAACTGACACAGCAGTAATCAGAAAAAAAAAAAAAAAAAAAATACTGCTAATGTCAGTTTGTGACAGGGGGGGGGGTGATTGGGGGGGGATCGGGGGGCGATCGGGGGGGGATCGGGGGTGTAAAGTATACCTGGCATGTTCTACTGTGTGTGTGAGTGTTGTGTGCACTTACATGTCATCTCCCCTCGGCGCTGGAACGGAAACTGCCAGACCGAGGAGAGATGACATCACATCCTCTGCCTGTGTGAAACGACACACAGGCAGAGGAGGATTCCCATTGGCTGGGAGCGATCGCGAGGGGGGGGCCACGATCGGATGGTCTCCCCCTCGCCTCCCGACGCTCCCAGTCAGATGCCGACCGCCGATGGCACCGGGGGGGGGTCCGATCGGACCCCCCGCCCGCGGGAGGCAGATCACGTACGGGTACGTGATTTTGCCTGCCCGTGCCGCTCTGCCGCAGTATATATGCGGTAGGCGGTCGGCAAGTGGTTAAATCATGTGTTCGGGTTTAAGGTGGACTGAAACCCCCGGCCACATTATTCAGACTGGACTGTGGCTCCCCAAGTAACCAATATAGTCACACACAAATCTGTTGCCATCTGGGAGCAGTTGGTAGCTGCCTTGGGGCAAGTTCGGCAATCCTGGGGGCCAGGGCGATGATGTCAGCAAGAGCAATTTGGACACACCCACTGTTCTCTGCAGCACGCTATGCGAAACGCATTACTACTCTCCTTGGGGCAATATGGTATGGCATAAAGGTTTGAACAAACTCACAGATACAGATTTAGCTGCTCAGGATGGTCTGAGGAGGCCTGTAATGCTACACAGTGCACTGGATGGTGGTCTGAGGAGGTCTGTAAAGCACTTCCGCTCTGGACAGTGATCTGAGGAGGCCTATAATGCACACAGTGCTCTGGACAGTGGTCTAAGGAGGCCTGTAATGCACACAGTGCTCTGGACAGTGGTCTGAGGAGGCCTGTATTGCACACAGTGCTCTGGACAGTGGTCTAAGGAGGCATGTAATGCATACAGTGCTCTTGACAGTGGTCTAAGGAGGCATGTAATGCATACAGTGCTCTGGACAGTGGTCTGAGGAGGCCTGTAATGCACACAGTGCTCTGGATGGTGATCTGAGGAGGCCTGTAATGCACACAGTGCTCTGGATGGTGATCTGAGGAGGCCTGTAATGCACACAGTGCTCTGGATGGTGATCTGAGGAGGCCTGTAATGTACACAGTGATCTGGACAGTGGTCTGAGGAGGCCTGTAATGCACACAGTGCTCTGGACGGTGATCTGAGGAGGCCTGTAATGCACACAGTGCTCTGGACGGTGATCTGAGGAGGCCTGTAATGCACACAGTGATCTGGATGGGGGTCTGAGGAGGCCTGTAGTGCACACATGCTCTGGATGGTGGTCTGAGAAGGCCTGCAATGATGCATAGTGCTCTGGGATGGTGGTCTGAGGAGGCCTGTAATGCACACAGTGCTCTGGACGGTGGTCTGCATTGCACACGGAGATTTGCCGAGTGCTGCTTACCCCACTTGTTTTGTGATATACTGTATATCCCATAGTTTGTGGACTCTATAACTTCCCTACAGACTAAATAAAAATACACTGATTTGGGGTATTTTCACCAAAGAAATGGAGCAGAATAAATGTTGACCGAAATCTATAAAGAAAGATTATTTATTTGCAAAATTTTATAACAGAAACGAAAATCAACATGTTTTTTTCAAAATTTTCTTTTTTTCCGCTTATTTGGAAAAAAAACCCCCAGAGGTCGTTAAATACCACCAAAAGAAAGCTCTATTTGTGTGAAAAAAATTATAAAAATGTCATATGAGTACAGCGTTACATGACCGTCCAATTGTCATTCAAAATGTGAGAGTGCTGAAAGCTGAAAATTGGCCTGGGCAGGAAGGGGGTGAAAGTGGCCAGTATAAGTGGTTAAAAGTCATCTTCTCCACCACAAACCTCCCGACTGTGCTGAAGGACTTCTCTGACATGACACATACATCGGGGCAGGCTGCTGTGAGTATTGGCCTACATAGTTACATAGTTAGTCTGGTTGATGAAAAACACAAATCCATCTAGTTCAACCAAAAAACACTCAGTAGTCCATCTAGTTCAACCAAAAAACACTCAGTAGTCCATCTAGTTCAACCAAAAAACACTCAGTAGTCCATCTAGTTCAACCAAAAAACACTCAGTAGTCCATCTAGTTCAACCAAAGAAACACTCAGTAGTCCATCTAGTTCAACCAAAAAAACACTCAGTAGTCCATCTAGTTCAACCAAAAAACACTCAGTAGTCCATCTAGTTCAACCAAAAAACACTCAGTAGTCCATCTAGTTCAACCAAAAAACACTCAGTAGTCCATCTAGTTCAACCAAAAAAACACTCAGTAGTCCATCTAGTTCAACCAAAAAAACACTCAGTAGTCCATCTAGTTCAACCAAAAAACACTCAGTAGTCCATCTAGTTCAACCAAAAAACACTCAGTAGTCCATCTAGTTCAACCAAAAAAACACTCAGTAGTCCATCTAGTTCAACCAAAAAACACTCAGTAGTCCATCTAGTTCAACCAAAAAACACTCAGTAGTCCATCTAGTTCAACCAAAAAACACTCAGTAGTCCATCTAGTTCAACCAAAAAAACACTCAGTAGTCCATCTAGTTCAACCAAAAAAACACTCAGTAGTCCATCTAGTTCAACCAAAAAACACTCAGTAGTCCATCTAGTTCAACCTAAAAAACACTCAGTAGTCCATCTAGTTCAACCTAAAAAACACTCAGTAGTCCATCTAGTTCAACAAAAAAAACACTCAGTAGTCCATGGATATGACTGCTTGTAAGTGTTTTAGCTACAACCTTGTCATCCCTGCCTGTTTTTTTCCTAACCAAGACAGGGTAAGCCTTATGAGGGGAAAAAAAAACACAGTGGAGGAGGGGGGGGGGGATTGGTTTGATGTGGTGCTAAAGTAACATGTTACATGTAAATATCCCCTATGATAGCAATAGGTAGTGACAGGTACTCTTTTTTGCAAAAATTGGGGTCTATTAGACCCTAGATTTCTCCTCTGCCCTCAAAGCATCTGATCACACCAAGATCGGTGTGATAAAATGCTTTCCCAATTTCCCAATGGCGCTGTTTACATCCGGCGAAATCTACGTCATAAAATGCTCGTAGCTTCCGGTTTCTTAGGTCATAGAGATGTTTGGAGCCACTCTGGTCTCTGATCAGCTCTATGGTCAGCTGGCTGAATCACCGGCTGCATTTTCAGGTTCCCTGTTGAGACAGGAGAGCCAGAGAAAAACACGGAAGATGTTGGGGGGGGGGGGGGCATTCCCTCCCACTGCTTGTAAAAGCAGTCTAGAGGCTAATTAGCCACTAGGATTGCTTTTACATGAAAGCCGACCGCTGGCTGAAAAGAATGATACCAAGATGATACCTAAACCTGCAGGCATCATTCTGGTATAACCACTCAAAGTCGTGAATGGCATACCTGAAGACAAAAAAATGGTTAACAATAAAGCACAGTAAACGGTAAAGTATAAATAATTACATACCTGAAAAGCAAACGTGATAAAACATAACAACAATAAAACATTGCAGAATAGAATACAGTAAAAAAGAGCAGAACAATAGAGAGAGAATAGAGAGAGAGAGAACAATAAAACGACAACTATTTTTATTTTATATTTTTGTTTGTGTTTTTTTTTTTTTTTTACACTTTTTTTTGTAACTAACTTTTATAACTGTAACCGGTTCCAGGTTCGGGTCTCTCAAAATGCGATGGCATCTCGGGAGACCCTGTGAAAGTGTGCCTAGTATGTGCAATGCTGTACCCTACGCTAAAACTCAACTAGTGCATGGTAGTGTTCAAAACATTCACCAATGCAAAGACCAGGATTGTCAGGACAGGAGGGACAATAATAGCGGGTGTCACGTCTATATCCGCGCTTGCTGCAGACACGACATCTTTTTTGGGGGGGGTTCGTTGGGTAGGGGTACTCGGGAGGACATAAAAATGCCTCTCATGCAGCCGACTGCATTTGGTTGGGGATGTGAATGGGGGAAGTACGGGTGCTGCAGAAGCGGTGGGTTCCCAATTAGGATTGGCGAATGCAGCAGGAAGGGCATTATGGGCACGACGGGCCTGTGTTTGTCTTTTTGGTGGCAGCGGGACACTACTTGTGCTTGCCACCTCACCAGCTTGAACTGCACTTATGGGACTCGCCACGTCACCAAGTGTTACTGCAGTGCTGGTTTGACTACGACCGGGGTGTACTAGGCCACTGGTGCTTGCCAGTTCACCAAAACGCTACAAAAAAAACTGTTAGCGATCACAGGGATCAGGCCTGACTCTGCGAACGCTGCAGTTATGCGTTTAGTGTTTTGTAAGTGACAGTGATCGATCGATCGATACTGCACTTGGGTGGGCAGGGCCGGGCCGGGCGGAGGGGCAAAACGCAGGTGCTAGCAGGTATCTGGGCTGATCCCACTAACACTGCGTTTTTGGGAACCCTAAACTGCTGGTGACGCTAGTATAGATCTGATCGGATCAGATATTGATGCGATCAGATACTATACCACTAAGGGAGGTGTACGGTGCGTGCGTGGGTGTTAGCGGTACTGGCGCTAATCTGACGCTGCCTGGGGCTGGTGCTTGCCAGTTCACCAAAACGCTACCAAAAAAACTGTTAGCGATCGCAGGGATCAGGCCTGACTCTGCGAACGCTGCAGTTATGCGTTTAGTGTTTTGTAAGTGACAGTGATCGATCGATACTGCACTTGGGTGGGCTGGGCTGGGCGGAGGGGCAAAACGCAGGTGCTAGCAGGTATCTGGGCTGATCCCGCTAACACTGCGTTTTTGGGAACCCTAAACTGCTGGGGACGCTAGTATAGATCTGATCGGATCAGATATTGATGCGTTCAGATACTATACCACTAAGGGAGGTGTACGGTGCGTGCGTGGGTGTTAGCGGTACTGGCGCTAACCTGACGCTGCCTGGGGCTGGTGCTTGCCAGTTCACCAAAACGCTACCAAAAAAACTGTTAGCGATCGCAGGGATCAGGCCTGACTCTGCGAACGCTGCAGTTATGCGTTTAGTGTTTTGTAAGTGACAGTGATCGATCGATACTGCATTTGGGTGGGCTGGGCTGGGCTGGGCGGAGGGGCAAAACGCAGGTGCTAGCGGGTATCTGGGCTGATCCCGCTAACACTGCGTTTTCGGGAACCCTAAACTGCTGGGGACGCTAGTATAGATTTGATCGGATCAGATATTGATCCGATCAGATACTATACCACTAAGGGAGGTGTATGCTGCGTGCGTGGGTGTTCGCGGTACTGGCGCTAATCTGACGCTGCCTGGGGCGACGCATATCACCGCCGGGCGATCGGGGGGCTAAACCTTTATTCGGTAATAAACGGCGGGTGCCCTGACACTATAAAAAATAAACGAACTAACCAGCGTCACCCGTAACAGTTATACGGTGATCAGTGGTGAAAGGGTTAACTAGGGGGCAATCAAGGGGTTAAAACATTTATTAGATAGTATATGGGGGTCCCTGTCGCTATAAAACACTGACGGCGAACCTAAATATTTACGTCCCTAACTAGCGTCACCAGCGACACTAATACAGCGATCAGAAAAATGATCGCTTAGCGACACTGGTGACAGGGGGTGATCAAGGGGTTAAAACTTTATTAGGGGGGGTTAGGGGGGTATCCTAGACCTAAAGGGGGGTAATACTCACTGCCCTAACACTAACTGTCACAAACTGACACAGCAGTAATCAGAAAAAAAAAAAAAAAAAAAATACTGCTAATGTCAGTTTGTGACAGGGGGGGGGGGTGATTGGGGGGGGATCGGGGGGCGATCGGGGGGGGATCGGGGGTGTAAAGTATGCCTGGCATGTTCTACTGTGTGTGTGAGTGTTGTGTGCACTTACATGTCATCTCCCCTCGGCGCTGGAACGGAAACTGCCAGACCGAGGAGAGATGACATCACATCCTCTGCCTGTGTGAAACGACACACAGGCAGAGGAGGATTCCCATTGGCTGGGAGCGATCGCGAGGGGGGGGCCACGATCGGATGGTCTCCCCCTCGCCTCCCGACGCTCCCAGTCAGATGCCGACCGCCGATGGCACCGGGGGGGGGTCCGATCGGACCCCCCGCCCGCGGGAGGCAGATCACGTACGGGTACGTGATTTTGCCTGCCCGTGCCGCTCTGCCGCAGTATATATGCGGTAGGCGGTCGGCAAGTGGTTAAATCATGTGTTCGGGTTTAAGGTGGACTGAAACCCCCGGCCACATTATTCAGACTGGACTGTGGCTCCCCAAGTAACCAATATAGTCACACACAAATCTGTTGCCATCTGGGAGCAGTTGGTAGCTGCCTTGGGGCAAGTTCGGCAATCCTGGGGGCCAGGGCGATGATGTCAGCAAGAGCAATTTGGACACACCCACTGTTCTCTGCAGCACGCTATGCGAAACGCATTACTACTCTCCTTGGGGCAATATGGTATGGCATAAAGGTTTGAACAAACTCACAGATACAGATTTAGCTGCTCAGGATGGTCTGAGGAGGCCTGTAATGCTACACAGTGCACTGGATGGTGGTCTGAGGAGGTCTGTAAAGCACTTCCGCTCTGGACAGTGATCTGAGGAGGCCTATAATGCACACAGTGCTCTGGACAGTGGTCTAAGGAGGCCTGTAATGCACACAGTGCTCTGGACAGTGGTCTGAGGAGGCCTGTATTGCACACAGTGCTCTGGACAGTGGTCTAAGGAGGCATGTAATGCATACAGTGCTCTTGACAGTGGTCTAAGGAGGCATGTAATGCATACAGTGCTCTGGACAGTGGTCTGAGGAGGCCTGTAATGCACACAGTGCTCTGGATGGTGATCTGAGGAGGCCTGTAATGCACACAGTGCTCTGGATGGTGATCTGAGGAGGCCTGTAATGCACACAGTGCTCTGGATGGTGATCTGAGGAGGCCTGTAATGTACACAGTGATCTGGACAGTGGTCTGAGGAGGCCTGTAATGCACACAGTGCTCTGGACGGTGATCTGAGGAGGCCTGTAATGCACACAGTGCTCTGGACGGTGATCTGAGGAGGCCTGTAATGCACACAGTGATCTGGATGGGGGTCTGAGGAGGCCTGTAGTGCACACATGCTCTGGATGGTGGTCTGAGAAGGCCTGCAATGATGCATAGTGCTCTGGGATGGTGGTCTGAGGAGGCCTGTAATGCACACAGTGCTCTGGACGGTGGTCTGCATTGCACACGGAGATTTGCCGAGTGCTGCTTACCCCACTTGTTTTGTGATATACTGTATATCCCATAGTTTGTGGACTCTATAACTTCCCTACAGACTAAATAAAAATACACTGATTTGGGGTATTTTCACCAAAGAAATGGAGCAGAATAAATGTTGACCGAAATCTATAAAGAAAGATTATTTATTTGCAAAATTTTATAACAGAAACGAAAATCAACATGTTTTTTTCAAAATTTTCTTTTTTTCCGCTTATTTGGAAAAAAAACCCCCAGAGGTCGTTAAATACCACCAAAAGAAAGCTCTATTTGTGTGAAAAAAATTATAAAAATGTCATATGAGTACAGCGTTACATGACCGTCCAATTGTCATTCAAAATGTGAGAGTGCTGAAAGCTGAAAATTGGCCTGGGCAGGAAGGGGGTGAAAGTGGCCAGTATAAGTGGTTAAAAGTCATCTTCTCCACCACAAACCTCCCGACTGTGCTGAAGGACTTCTCTGACATGACACATACATCGGGGCAGGCTGCTGTGAGTATTGGCCTACATAGTTACATAGTTAGTCTGGTTGATGAAAAACACAAATCCATCTAGTTCAACCAAAAAACACTCAGTAGTCCATCTAGTTCAACCAAAAAACACTCAGTAGTCCATCTAGTTCAACCAAAAAACACTCAGTAGTCCATCTAGTTCAACCAAAGAAACACTCAGTAGTCCATCTAGTTCAACCAAAAAAACACTCAGTAGTCCATCTAGTTCAACCAAAAAACACTCAGTAGTCCATCTAGTTCAACCAAAAAACACTCAGTAGTCCATCTAGTTCAACCAAAAAACACTCAGTAGTCCATCTAGTTCAACCAAAAAAACACTCAGTAGTCCATCTAGTTCAACCAAAAAAACACTCAGTAGTCCATCTAGTTCAACCAAAAAACACTCAGTAGTCCATCTAGTTCAACCAAAAAACACTCAGTAGTCCATCTAGTTCAACCAAAAAAACACTCAGTAGTCCATCTAGTTCAACCAAAAAACACTCAGTAGTCCATCTAGTTCAACCAAAAAACACTCAGTAGTCCATCTAGTTCAACCAAAAAACACTCAGTAGTCCATCTAGTTCAACCAAAAAAACACTCAGTAGTCCATCTAGTTCAACCAAAAAAACACTCAGTAGTCCATCTAGTTCAACCAAAAAACACTCAGTAGTCCATCTAGTTCAACCTAAAAAACACTCAGTAGTCCATCTAGTTCAACCTAAAAAACACTCAGTAGTCCATCTAGTTCAACAAAAAAAACACTCAGTAGTCCATGGATATGACTGCTTGTAAGTGTTTTAGCTACAACCTTGTCATCCCTGCCTGTTTTTTTCCTAACCAAGACAGGGTAAGCCTTATGAGGGGAAAAAAAAACACAGTGGAGGAGGGGGGGGGGGATTGGTTTGATGTGGTGCTAAAGTAACATGTTACATGTTACACCCTCAATATGTAACGTTATGAAAGGTAAACTTAGCTATTAAATGTTACATGAAAGAAAAAAAGAGATATCAATATATCCATAACAAAATGTATAAAAGTGGAAGAAGTAAGGAAACTTGACATTCACGATGAAGCATCTGGTAAGCATAAGCACACCAAAACATGGTACTTATCAGGTACGCATGCACTTAAGTTCGATGTAGTCAATGACCAGTTTAGGGGTGTTGTTTTGTAGTTTTACTTTGTAGGAACTTGGATAGGTTAGGGGATTTCATAGGGATACTCTGAAATAAAACTTTACACAACTTGAGGGCTCTAGCTGATCTAGAATTGAGTAGTAGGTGAAGTCCCTTGCTGGGAGCGCATGGCAGACTACTCCTATGTAGCAATGTAGAAATCAATAGCATAAGGAAAGTCTCTTGTAGTGAAGGACAGACAGACAAAGCAGATTACTAGCAATCCTTTTAAGTTGGACCCTTGGCTGACTGTACTAGCACAAGGGGGTAGCTAAATAGAACAGGTCCCTAGATCTTTGGTCTGTACTCACAGGAGTCACACACAGATCCTCTCAGACATGGCTCCCCTTCAGTCAGCTCTTCTGAAGCACCAGGGTCACTCTTTTCCTTTTGCTCCAGGCCTTCAGCTTGCCCATCGGAGGCCACATGGCTACCAGTGCCTGCCTCACCCCTGGCTGGTGCCTTTGGCCAATTGGCCAATCATGACTCAGGGCGCTAAGTCCACATCCCACACTATATAAGGCTGCTTACACGGTGGCCGTATGTAGTATGCATTAATGGAGAGAGATTGAGAACTTGATTAGGCAGGTTAGTTAGTGACGTGCAGGCAGTTTAGTATATACAGTGTAGTCAGTGTAGACTATATATACAATGCAGTCAGTGTAGAATATATATACAATGCAGTCAGTAAAATAATATATATATATATATATATATATATATATATATATTTGTATATTGTGTAGTATACAGTATACCCAGTATACCGTGCATTCAGTGTAGACTATATATACAGTGCAGGCAGTCTAATATATATATATCTATATCTACAGTGCAGTCAGTGTAGAATATATATATACAGTGCGGTCAGTGTACAGTATATAATACAGTGCATTGAAGTGGTTAAGGTAAACCCTATGATAGAATTAAGAAAAAAAACATCACGGGGTCTCACCCAAAATCTATACCGTGCCCTTTATGTCTGGTATAGATTTTAAGGGGAACTCCATGCCAAAAAAAAAAACAGCATGGGGTCCCCCCAAAAATCCATACCAGGCCCTTTGGGTTTGGCTTAAATTTTAAAGGAAACTCCACACCAAAATTAAAAAACAAAATTGGCGTGAGGTCCCTCCAAAAATCCATACCAGACCCTTATCCGAGCAAGCAGCCTGGCAGGCCTGGAAAGAGGGGGGGTGAGCAAGCACCCCCAGATTCCGCCCCCCGTATGTGAATAGGTATCGGGTACATTGTACCCCAACCAATTCACCAAAAAATGTCAAAAAGTAAAAACCAAAATAGACAGTTTTTGACAATTTCTTTATTTAAAAAAAAGGTCCATCGGGCAGTCGTGATTGAAGATTGATGGACATTGCGGGATGTCCATCAATCTTCAATCATGCCGCCCAATGGACCCGTAAAATAGAAAAAAAATAAAAAACTCTGCCTCGAAGGAAGGCCTCCCAGCAACTACTGTCTCTTAGGTGTGACATCTGTTATATAGGCAAGGGCGGGGCCACCTGGTGACGTAACTGAGTGACCCCGCCACCTTCTGACATCATGTGAGGTCATCCGGTTACGTCAGCAGGTGGCCCCGCCCTTGCCTTTATAAGAGCTGTCAAAGGGATAAGACAGCAGTCGGAGGGAGGCCTCCCACGGAGGCAGAGTTTTTCTGTTTTTCCTTTTTATATTTTTCGGTCCATCTGCGTAATTGAAGATTGATGGACATCGCAGGACACTTTTTTTTTTTAATAAAGAAATTGTCAAAAACTGTCTTTTGTATTTTTTACTTTTTAACACTTTTTTTGGGGTAAATGGGTAGGGGTACAATGTACCTGATACCCATTCACATGGGGGGGGGGGTGGGATCTGGGGGCCTCCTTGTTAAAGGGGGCTTCCAGACTCCGATAAGCCCCCCACCCGCAGACCACGACAACCAATGGCCAGGATTGTGGGGAAGAGGCTCTTGTCCCCATCAACGTGGGGACAAGGTGTTTTGAGGGGGACCCCTAAGCACCCTCCCCATGTTGAGGGCATGTGGCCTGGTATCGTTCAGGAGGGGGGCGCTCGCTCATCCCCCCCTTATCCTGTCTTCCCCACATAAGGGTCTTGTATGGATATTGGGGGGAACCCATGCCAATTTTTTTTCCTTGACTTTTCATCTATATTGCCTGGAGCTGGTCAATACAATACAGCTGCAAGCAAGTTTAGATGACATTTTTTCCTTTAGAAATGTCATTTTTCTGCGGCATGTTCTACACATCGCACAGATGCGCCACTTTACAAGCAGACAAAGGGGACCCCCCAGGCACAATATTTAAATGAATATTTCATTTTTAATGTTTCACTTTAAGAATCATTAACATCACTGCTCCTGAAAAATGGCCATATTAAAAACTCTTTTTTGCATTGATACATGTCCCCTGGGGCAGGACCTGGGTCCCAAAACACTTTTTATGGCAATTACTTGCATATAAGCCTTTAAAATTAGAACTTTTTGATTTTTTATGTCCGTGTCCCATAGACTTTAGACTGTTCTCACAAATTTTTTTGCCTGTTCGCATGTTCTGGTGCGCACCGAACCAGGGGGGGTGTTCGGGTCATCACTAGTAGTGTCCTGGAATTAGTCATCACTACCAAAACATTGGTGCTTCTTTGTCCAGTCTGATGAAATAATTGTATGAGTTGTGATCATAAGGAGAGAAAATATAGAATTATGTCTGGAAGGAACACATAGGAAGGAAGGAAACCTCCCGGTGAAGGTCGGATCTCCCCAGCCTGTCTATATGACTCTTATGGAATCCACATCCAAATTATAATGAGATGATCTGACCACCATGCGGGTCCCCAGAAGATCACACAAGCTTTATAATCATAGACACCGTCTACAAAGGCAGAGTCTTCCTGACCGGACTACATTCTGAACATTTCCTATGTTCCAGTATTAGAAATAATGCTTCTATGGCCACTTTACATGGCAAACTTATTTTTACATTGTTTCTTTTTTTCAGCATTAATGGGAATTTATTTGGTAACTTTGTTTTCTTTTTTTTTCTTTTTTCTTTTTTATTATGTTTGTTAATTTTGTTGTATAGAGAATAACTAAAAAAGCATTCTTTCTTTTTTTAATACTCTGAATTTATGTTTTATTACAGGCAGAAAAATGAACCAAAATGAGAAAAAAAATGTCTTTTTCTTTAATGTGTGACACATTTTGCATGACTAACACTATTCCAAATATTTTCACTTATTTTGTCCTATTTATTCTTCAAAAAACGTCAAGATTTGTCGGCATTTGGCAGGACTGTGCTTTGGATAACAAAAAAATAAAACAATGAACCATTGACTGAACATTAATCATCTTCTTCTATGAAAATGATAATCTATTATTGAATCTAATAAAACCCAATATCTCACTTCATTGTTTTTTTATTTTCACATTATATGTCACTTCAGTCTCTGCACCAGAGGAGCTTACACTCTAATGTCCAATGAAAAGCCTTAGGGTCTTAGCACGGTGATCTTCTGGCCTCTGTGTCTGAAAATGCTTTGGCAGTGGCAAGTGATGGCAGAGAAAATTAAGTCTCTTCCTAAGAAGGACCTGGAGAGGAGGGTTGTTGAGTCTGCCTTTAGCGAGTCACTGGCCTTGAGGGATTGTCCAGGCCCTGTTGTGAGAGAGAATCTGTGTCTGATTAATCTGGAGAGAATCCCTTTAAAATTTTAGGGTTTGGCCTGGCACTTGTTCCATGGCAGACTATGTGAAGGGCAACTTGAAGCATCGCTCTGCGGAGAACTGTGGATGTATAAGAGTAGAGTGTGGTGGGGTGGAGGTGACGATGGGCCATTTCTTGCTTCAGTGCCCCTTCAATATAGAAGTCTATAAGTGGGTGGGTAGGGCTCTGGGTACCCCTCTCCTTTCCTTCTTGAGTTATGTGGAGCGGTCGTATGAGGCTTTTCAGACCTATTAGGATTTTGATTTTGAGACACTTTTTCTAGTTAGCTTAGTAGTTCGTTACTACACATGGAATGCACGGTGTCAGGTTTCCACTTGGTAAAAAGTCCTTCCTGTCGAGGTGGTGGTGCACGACGTTCTGGGTGAGGTTGGGAAGATTCTGGGTTTTAGAGAAGGACAGGTGGCAGCAGGAGGCCTGGACAAAGGCGTGAAGGAATGTCAGGTCCCCATAACTGCTGTCTCTCAGTATCTGGCTGTGTGACTATTATTTCTGTCCTTTCACGTCCCCTAGATTTTTATGTCAGATCTTTGAAAAAAGGCTGCATGCATTGGTTAAATGTGTAATCGTTTCTTAGCCTGAGGGTGCGTTTATATGGAGGTTAGGGTTTTGTTGAGGAGCATCATGATGATGACAATAACAATATTAATATTAAGATATGTGGTCTGATGAGACCAAGATAAACTTATTTGGTTCAGATGGTGACAAGTGTGTGTGGCGGCAACCAGGTGAGGAGGACAAACACAAGTGTGTCTTGTCTACAGTCAAGCATGGTGGTGGGAGTGTCATGGTCTGGGGCTGCATGAGTGCTGCCGGCACTGGGGGGCTACAGATCATTGAGGGAACCATGAATGCCGACTTGTACTGTGACATACTGAAGCAGAGCATGATCCCCCAAACACACCTCCAAGACAACTACTGCCTTGCTAAAGAAGCTGAGGGTAAAGGTGATGGACTGGCCAAGCATGTCTCCAGACCTAAACCCTATTGAGTATCTGTGGGACATCCTCAAACGGAAGGTGGAGGAGCGCAAGGTCTCTAACATCCACCAGCTCCGTGATGTCGTCATGGAGGAGGGGAAGAGGACTCCAGTGACAACCTGTGAAGCTCTGGTGACCTCCATGCCCAAGAGGGTTAAGGCAGTGCTGGAAAATAATGGTGGCCACACAAAATATTGACACTTTGGGCCCAATTTGGAGATTTTCACTTAGGGGTGTACTGACTTTTGTTGCCAGCGATTTAGACATTAATGGCTGTGTGTTGAGTTATTTTGAGAGGACAGCGAACTTACACTGTTATACAAGCTGTACACTCACTACTTTACAATGTAGCAAAGTGTCATTTCTTCAGTGTTGTCACATGAAATGATAGAAGAAAAGATTTACACAAATGTGAGGGATGTACTAACTTCTGTGAAATACTGTATATCGATTAACCCCCAGAGGCATTAAAGAGGTATTACTTCAAAAATCAGAGGTTGTTCACCAAAAGCATCTTATCTTCCTCAGAGAAGACAAAGGCATTTCAGTAAAAACAGGTGCTTTTGTACATGTCATGTTTGTTTTGGAGGAGAGGGGTTGAGATCCTCCATGCAGTTTGTTTCTTCAAATTTACGTAGCCACATGGGAATAGAGAGGGGGTCTTGACATTCTTCCACTGTAGAGGAATGCAGGATTTGGCAGCATTCAGGTGATGACAGATCACTTGTATATCTTATGGGGATTGAAGGATGGTGTAATAGAAAAAAGGGCGGACAGTCTGGCAAAGGGAAGTCTGTGAATTTTCAGGAGATTCACCTAACCTCTGTCCAGAAGGTCCTTAGCAGGGGACAGGACCAGAATATTTGGAGGATCAAACCCTTGTCCTGCCAGTACCTCCAGTACATGTCTGGAGAATCTGAAAATTGTTCATGAAGTATAGTTGGTGTCATGATCAGAGGCAGGCTTGGAGACAAGTAGCTATAGCTGTAGGGAGGCTCCCAATGACCAGAAGAATAGGTATGCATGCAGGTCACCCTAGCGAATTACATGGACTCACCCAAGGTGCGGAGTCTAAGCACTAACCAGTATTCACCAGAGTTCCTGATGATGGAGATGGGTTTTGCTGCATGTTAGTATCAGGTCATGGTCCTCAGGATTGCCCCACAAGAAGGTAAGCAAGTCGGGGTCCCTAGCAGCAGGTAGGGAGCAAGCAGAAGTGTAATCAGCAAACAAGCCAAAGGTCAGTAACAGGTGGTTGCAGGTTGGGATCAAGCAGAAGCATAGTCGAGTCACAAGTCAAAGGTCGTTAATGAGTGGGAGCAAAGATATGAATGACAGCAGAAGTATCAAGACCGAGATAGCTAGAGAGAGAGCAATAATCTGGCAAACAGGAAGTGCAAAGGAAGTTCATGGGAGGAGCAAAGAGCTCAAGGTTCATGAGAAAAAAGGTACAAGGCAAGTGTCATTCAAGGAATTGTCCAGGTAGTTGTTCAGAATTCCAGGTGGCTCAGTAAGAAGAGACATCAGCAGAGGTTGCGGGTTCAGACCTGGGTCTTGACAGTTAATGTCCTACACAATTTGGAGAATAACTTGAAGTTTGTTTCCTGAATTCAAGTGCATATGGAGGATTTTATGGTGAAATAAAGAAGTTTGCATTTCTGTTGAGGAGAAACGGTTACATTTAGGTCCTGTTCCTTTTTAGCCAAGAAGGGAAGGAAGTGGTGTTCCAGAAGCTGGGAATTGATGAGAGTACAAATTAAAGAGAGAGAGTATCTGAGTGAGACTCTTTTCACACATAGACTCCTGTAGGCAGTGAATGGTCTTATAAGGTCTCGATTGATAGGTAAAGTGAAAGGAAAATGGCACAGTTGCGAGGCCCTCCATGTATCTAGGTGGCATGAACCATAAACCCTCATGAGCACATTAAGGGAGGTCCATCCATCATTGTCTTGTAAAATGAGACGGCTTGGAAGACATTTCCATGCATGCGTTCAAGAAAGCGACCTGGGCCTATACCATCAGGAAAGGCAGGATTATCCAGGACTGGGTAGAGAGGAGATGGAGCTGGAGAGAGTTTATATTTTGACATGGCAGTCACACAACATTTGAGAGCAGGCCCAATGGTCGGATGTATTTTGAGATGTGAAGGTATGTGTTGGGTACAAAATGGAAGGTGATGGAGGGGGAAATGTGTCAATGTTTTTTTCCATGGCGATCCAAATCTTCAAACCTTTATATCTATGCCAGTTTACCAGTCTGATTAGGTGGCATGATACCTTAGAATATCATGAAAGGCCAGACCACCACAATCCTTGGGGGGGGGGGGGAGTATCACAATTCTGGTTCTGTTTGGTTTTTGTACTTATAGAAATATTACTAACATTTTTGTAACCTCTTTTTCATATTTGTTTTGTCTTCAGCAGAACAGTAGTTTTATCTCTGTGAAGAGAAATCCTTAAAGTGTTTCCTGATTTTGTCATACTGAGAAGAGGATGTCTTGGACCAGCTGACAATAAAGTCATGACATCTGGTGGTGATAATCAGAGCTCCTCTTATTTCATCCTGATTGGTATTCCTGGGCTAGTAGATGTCCAGGTTTGGATTTCATTTCCAATCTTCTTCATGTACTTGATAACCTTGTTGGCAAATATTAGTGTCCTGCTTACTATTTTAAGGGAGGAGAGCCTCCACCAACCCATGTACCTCTTCCTTTCCATGTTGTTGTTAACGGACCTTGTCCAATCCAGTGCTGCCCTTCCCAAAATGCTCCTGCTCTTCTGGTTCAACCTCCAAGAGATCTCCTTTGAGGGTTGCCTGGTTCAGATGTTCTTCATCCATTCCTTCTCTATCATGGCCTCCTCGGTCGTCTTGGCTATGGCCTTTGATCGTTATGTTCGCATATGCCAACCACTGAGATATTCCGCCATCTTGACCAACCCATTGATTGCAAAAATTGGAGTCTTGGTGATCTTGAGAGGGACTCTTTTGATATTTCCACATCCTTTCCTCATTAGGAGGTTGTTATTTTGCAAGAACCATGTGATTGCCCATACTTATTGTGAGCACATGGCCGTGGCTAAGCTGGCCTGTGCAGACATCAGAGTTAATGTTGTGTACGGGTTAGCAGTCGCTCTGCTTGTAGTTGGAGTAGATGTCATGGGCATTGCAGTGTCATATGTAATGATTGTAACCGCTGTCTTCAACCTCCCATCCCGAGAGGCCAGACACAAAGTCGGGAATACATGCGTCAGCCATGTTTGTGTCATTCTTTTGTCTTACACCCCGGCACTTTTCTCCTTTGTCACCCAAAGGTTTGGGGGGCACACCGCTTCTTCCACCCAAATTATCCTGTCTATCCTATACCTGATAATTCCTCCAATGCTCAACCCAATAATATATGGAATAAAAACCAAAGAGATCCAGAAGAACGTTTTAAAATTATACTGTCCACAGAAGTCCAGATTTCGGTAATTTTGGACATATTTTGCTGGCTTTACTGAACCCGCACTGCAGAGGACAGTCAAATGCAGATAAATATGGCAGCCAATCACCTTCGTTTGGCTGAGGAGAATCAGAACTATGATTTTTTTTTGTCTGATCCTTTTTAAATGGTCTGAATATTAAAAAATTGGCAGGAGGTATGTTAGTGACGGTATTGCTGCCTACAAAATCTATATCTTATCAATAGACTCAGGTATGTGGTTATATGGCCTCTGATTTTGAACCAAAAAAACTTTCCGATGATATGGCCCTAAAGGTTTACTATTCTCTCTGAGGAACCTGTAATCCAAGAGAAAAGAAACATGACTTTTGGATTTGTTCTTAGAAGTGTTTAAGATCTGTATTTTGTATCACTTAATGAGAGAGAGCCTAGGCTGTCTCATAAAAGATGGGATTTTTGAAGGGGACCATTGTATCTGTATAGCAAGGTAAGCACAGACTCAAAAAGTAGAGTTAAAATACAATTTATTTAATACAAAAACATAGTATCTGAGACAATAAAATTACAAACTACATAAAGTAAATAGTTAGTACTTGATACTAAAATTATTCTTGCGTGAGATGCTGGAGAGATGCTAGAATATGCAGAAAGCCAACATGTTTCGCAGTTTCCTGCTTCTTCAAGGGCGTCGCATGCATCTGTCGGTGTCTCTAAATTACATAGAGTAACATTAGAAACCACAATCTATATGCAACCAGAATACGTTTATTTACTTTAACAGTGAAAAGTGCTTACCCAACCTCAATTAATAGTGCCTAAAACCAGGCGTGGAAACTGCGAAACATGTTGGCTTTCCGCATATTCTAGCATCTCTCCAGCATCTCACGCAAGAGTAATTTTAGTATTATCCCTATTGTGGGGTCACCAGTCCGGTATTTATATATTGTGGGGTCACCAGTCCGGTATTTGTATATTGTGGGGTCACCAGTACATTATTTGTAAATTGAAATCATATCCCCTCCCAAGCGTCTCTTCTCCAGAGAGAATAAGTTCAGAGCTCACAACCTTTCCTCATAACTAAGATCCTCCAGACCCTTTATTAACTTTGTTGCCCTTCTTTGTAGTTGCTCCATTTCCAGTACATCCTTCCTGAGGACTGGGGCCCAGAACTGGACAGCATACTCCAGGTGCGGCCGGACCAGAGTCTTGTAGAGCGGTAGAATTATAGTTTTATCTCTGGAGTTGATCCCCCTTTTAATGCCAATATTCTGTTTGCTTTATTAGCAGCAGCTTGGCATTACATGTCATTGCTGAGCCTATCCTCTACTAGGACCCCCAGGTCCTTTTCCATCGTAGATTCCCCCAGAGGTTCTCCCCCCAGTCTATAGATTGCATTCATATTTTTACCACCCAAATGCATTATTTTACATTTTTCTACATTGAATCTCATTTGCCATGTAGTCGCCCCTCCCCCATTAATTTGTTCAGATCTTTTTGCAAGATTTCCACATCCTGCGGAGAAGTTATTGCCCTGCTTAGCTTAGTATCGTCTGCAAATGCGTCTTGCAAACCAGTTGTTCTCTTTGTCCAAGATATGTATCTCACTGTCTTTGAAAGAAATTCCCTGCTTTTGGTCTTTTGCCTTCATAAAACTCCCTCTTTTGCTGGCCTGTACAGAAAATTCAGACGGCCCTTCTTCCTCCTGTTGCTGATTCCTCTAGTGATATAAAGACCTATATAGAGGAATTAGAACCTCTATCTCCTGCTGGGGACCCCTCTAGTGATATAAAAATCTAAATAGAGGAATCAGGACCTCCTTCCTCCTGATGGTGACCCCTCTAGTGATATAAAGATCTATGCAGAGGAATCAGGACCTCCTTCCTCCTGCTGGTGACCCCTCTAGTGATATAAAGATCTATATAGAGGAATCAGGACCTCCTTCCTCCTGATGGTGACCCCTCTAGTGATATAAAGATCTATGCAGAGGAATCAGGACCTCCTTCCTCCTGATGGTGACCCCTCTAGTGATATAAAGATCTATGCAGAGGAATCAGGACCTCCTTCCTCCTGATGGTGACCCCTCTAGTGATATAAAGATCTATGCAGAGGAATCAAGACCTCCTTCCTCCTGATGGTGACCCCTCTAGTGATATAAAGATCTAAATAGAGGAATCAGGACCTCCTTCCTCCTGATGGTGACCCCTCTAGTGATATAAAGATCTATGCAGAGGAATCAGGACCTCCTTCCTCCTGATGGTGACCCCTCTAGTGATATAAAGATCTATATAGAGGAATCAGGACCTCCTTCCTCCTGATGGTGACCCCTCTAGTGATATAAAGATCTATGCAGAGGAATCAAGACCTCCTTCCTCCTGATGGTGCCCCCTCTAGTGATATAAAGATCTATATAGAGGAATCAGGACCTCCTTCCTCCTGCTGGTGATCCCTCTAGTGATATAAAGATCTATATAGAGGAATCAGGACCTCCTTCCTCCTGCTGGTGATCCCTCTAGTGATATAAAGATCTATATAGAGGAATCAGGAGCTCCTTCCTCCTGATGGTGATCCCTCTAGCGATATAAAGATCTATATAGAGGAATCAGGACCTCCTTCCGCCTGCTGATGACACCATTAAAGTCTATGGGACACGACTGTGAAAAATCAAAAGTGCTAATTTTAAGGGTTAATATGCAAGTTATTGTGATAAAAAGTGTTTGGGGACCCGGGTCCTGCCCCGGGGGACATGTATCAATGCAAAAATAAAAAAAATAAAACATTTTAAAAACGGACGTTTTTTCGGGAGAAGTGATTTTAATAATGCTTAAAGTGAAACAATAAAAGTGAAATATTCCTTTAAATTTCATACCTGGGGGGTGTCTATAGTATGCCTGTAAAGGGGCGCATGTTTCCTGTGTTTAGAACAGTCCGAGAGCAAAATTTCTAAAGGAAAAAAAAGTTATTTAAAAGTACTAGTGGTAGCGCCGGCAGCTATAATGAATTGTCGGGTCTCTGCAATACTCATAAAAGTCATTGAAAATAACGGCCTGGGGTTCCCCCACAGTGCATTACCAGGCCCTTTGGGTCTGGTATGAATATTAAGGGGAACTCCGAACCAAAATTTAAAAAAAAATGCGTGGGGGTCCCCCCAAATTCCATATCAGGCCCTTCAGGTCTGGTATGGATATTAAGGGGAACCCCACGCCAAAATAAAAAAAATGGCATGGGGGTCCCCCAAAATTCCAGATATTAAGGGGAACCCTACGCTAAAATAAAAAAAAAATGGCGTGGGGGTCCCCCTAAAAATCCATACCAGACCCTTATCCAAGCACGCAACCTGGCAGGCCGCAGGAAAAGAGGGAGGAATGAGAGAGTGCCCCCCCTCCTGAACCGTACCAGGCCACATGCCCTCAACATGGGGAGGATGTCCCCATGTTGATGGGGACAAGGGCCTCATCCCCACAACCCTTGACCGGTGGTTGTGGGGGTCTGCAGGCGGGGGGATTATAGGAATCTGGAAGCCCCCTTTAACAAGGGGATGCCCAGATCCCGGCCCCCCCTGTGTAAAATGGTAATGGGGTACAAATGTACCCCTACCATTTCACCAAAAAAGTGTCAAAAATGTTAAAAAAGACAAGAGACATTTTTTGACAATTCCTTTATTAATGTCTTCTTCTTTCCTCGCTTCTTCTTCCATCTTCTTCTGGTCTTCATTTAGTTTTCTTCCTCCATCTTGTTCTTCCCCCGCTTCTTCCTCCGATCCTCTGCTTCTTCCTTCCTTCTTCTTGTCCGCATCTTCCTCCAGCTTCTTCTTCCCCGCTTTGTTCTTCGGAGGATCCGCATCCATGGGAGGTTCCCGCTGTGTGACGCATCCATTGGAGGTTCCCGCCGGTGACTCCGCCCCCCCGACACACGGGGACTTCACTGGGACTTCCCTATGGCTTTCTCCATGGTGTCAGAGGGGGGCGGGGTCACCCGTTACATTACATGCAGGTACTATAATACTGGATTTATACCCATCAGTATTGAGCACTTGTCTCTTGTACCAATGGTGAAAGGTCTATAAGGATAAAACATATCAGGAACCTCTAAATACATGAAGTGGGTGACTGAGGTTCAGGAGGGCAGGGTCTTCAATATGAAGCCCAGATCAAGAACACGGGGACATGACCTCAAACTAACAGGAGGAAAGTTCAAAACTAATCTTAGAAAGTATTATTTTACTGAAAGTTGATGCTTGAAATAGACTTCCAGCAGAGGTAATCAGTCAACAATAGGTGGATTGAAACATAATTGGGACATACATAGATCATAGATGTATACTCAGGCAAAATATTTAACAAAAAAAACCTGTATAAATTAAAAAAACAAATGGGGCAGACTCTATTGACATTTGGTCTTTTTTTTTTTGCCATCACTCTTCTATGTTTCTATGAGAGTTCCTCTGACTTCCTGTCTGCTAAAATGTTCTCAGCTGGGCAAGAAGTGAGGAGAAATCTCTCTAATGGAGCATGTACTATATATGGTGGGAACCTAACGTAATGGGCACAGCAGATGTGTAGACCCCGGAATTAAGCACAGGGACAATGGTAGCCCCTTTTAATGGGCACAGCAGGTGTTCAGCACTGGGAAGTCAGCACAGAGATGATGGTGACCCCTTATATTGGGGACATCAGGTGTGCAGCATCAGCAACTCAAATCTATAAACAACAAGCTATATATAGGTCAATATTTGGCAATATGTATCAATAAATTTCCCAATAGCTCAACCTAGGGTTAAAATACTCCTTTAATAAATATGTCACTGTGTCCAGGAAGTTCTATTTTACAGACTGTAAGAGGAGATTGTAAGCTGCTGTCCTGATCTCCTTGGTCTTCACACCATAGATGATGGGGTTCAGTGCAGGTGGGGTCAGAAGATAGAGGCTCGATAAGATGACGTGGATATATGGTTCTATGTGCCCCACCCTGTGAGTGAGAAAAGAGAAAAGGCCCAGGGTATAGAACATAATGATGGTGGAGATATGGGATGAGCATGTACCAAAGGCTTTGCTTTTGTCAGTTTGAGAGGAAAGCTTTAACATTGTCCTTAGTATCAAGATGTAGGACATAGCAATGACAGAGACATCAAACACAATACACAACAAGACAACAGTCAACCCATAGGCACTATTGATAGTAGTGTCAGCACAAGCCAACTTCACCACTGCCATGTGGTCACAGTAAGAGTGAGAAATATGGTGGGTCTGGCAGAATGGCAGTCTACTGGCCATAAGTGGACATGGTGTTACGATCACTGTTCCTCTTATAATGAGAGCTATGGTTATCTTTAATATCAAGCTATTGGTCAGCGTGGTTGTGTAATGAAGAGGGTTGCAGATAGCCACATATCTGTCCAAGGCCATGGCCATGAGAACTCCAGATTCCAGAGAGGTGAAACAATGGATGAAGAACATCTGAACAAGGCAGGACAAGAAGGTGATCTCTTTGTCATTCATCCAGAAGATGGCCAACATTTTCAAGACAATGGAGCTAGAGAGGACCACATCGGTGAGAGACAAAGTACAGAGGAAATAGTACATGGGGCTATGTAGACGCTGTTGGGATACAATGATGATCAATATAAAACCGTTTCCAAGAATCGCCATGATATACATAATGAAGACAGGGATTGATAAAGATGTATGAGCCGACTCAAATCCAGGGAGACCTTCCAGGAAAAACACAGTGGGGTAGAAGATTGAGAGATTTGCAAGCAACATGGTTAAAATTAGGATTTTTGGTAAAGTCTTACCTGTAAATGTATAAAATCATTAGTAATAAGCTCATAAAGATATAAAACAATAACCTTTTAGAATTTAAAATTATTTATTCTTCAACCCCTGACTGAATTTATGAACTGCTAGGGCACAAAATGATTTCGAGTGAGATGGGATTTGCTAAGAAATGGGCTGCTATCACCATCGGCACACAACCTTTGGTGCCCAGAGCAATACAGCATTGCTAGGTGCTAGAGGAAGAACTTTTTCTTATCTCTCTTGTCCCAGTGTACTAAATGTTTTATCATTTGCAAAATAAGCTTATTTTCTAAATTCCTTCAGCTGACGTGGAAAATAAAATAAAAGTGGTAGACAAGTATATAGGGAAAAATCACCTCTTTATCTCTGATGCTTATAATTAGCAGATATCAACCAAAGAATTATGACCTTCTATATCAACCAAAGAGTATTGACCCTCCATATTAACAAGAGAAGGGCTCAAAATTTCAAGTCCTGAGCTACTAACCAGGCCTCAAGGATTACTCGCCACCAGTTACCCCAGACAAACCCTACCCTGCCCCGCCGCTAATTACGCCCCCTAAACACGCTCTCATAAATTATCTCATGAAATGACACTTAAATGTTTTATGCAGAATTAAGTTATACAAATAAACATTACCAAAAACTTTATCAGTCCCCATAAGTGCAGCCTCACCTGTGTATATCAATGCTGCTTCACCTGTTTCAAACAATGCAGCGTACCTGTGTCCACCAATGCAGGCTGTGTCCATAAATGCAACCTACCTGTGTCCAACAATGCAGCCTACCCGTGCCCAACAATGCAGCCTACCTGTGTCCATCAATGCAGCCTACCTGTGCCAACAATGCAGCCTACCTTTCGCCATCAATGCAGCCTACCTGTGCCAACAATGCAGCCTACCTTTCTCCATTAATGCAGCCTACCTGTGTTCATCAATGCAGCCTACCTGTGTCCATCAAGCAGCCTATCCGTGTCCATCAATGCAGCCTACCTGTGCCCAAAAATGCAGCCTAACCTGTGTCCATCAATGCAGCCTACCTGTGTCAATAAATGCAGCCTAACTGTGCCCAACAATGCAGCCTATCTGTGTCCATCAATGCAGCCTAACCTGTGCCCAACAATGCAGCCTACCTTTGTCCATCAAACAGCCTACCTGTGTTCATCAATGCAGCCTACCTGTGTCCATCAATACAGCCTACCTGTGACCATCAATGCAGCCTACATGTGCCCAACTATGCAGCCTACATGTGTCCATAAATGCAGCCTACCTGTGCCCAACAATTCAGTCTACCTGTATCCAACAATGCAGGCTACCTTTTTGCATCAATGCAGTCTACCTGTGTCCAACAATGCAGCCGACTTTTGTCCATCAATGCAGCCTACCTGTGTCCAACAATGCAGCCTGCCCGTGCCCAACAATGCAGCCCACCTGTGTCCAACAATGCAGGCTAACTATGTCTGTCAATGCAGCATACCTGTGTCGAACAATGCAGCCTATCTGTGTCCAACAATGCAGCCTACCTGTGTCCATCAATGCAGCCTACCTGTGTCCAACAATGCAGCCTACCTGTGTCCATCAATGCAGCCTACCTGTTCCCAACAATGCAGCCTACCTGTGTCCAACAATGCAGCCTACCTGGGTCAAACAATGCAGCTTACCTGTGGCCATCAATACAGCCTACCTGTGTCAATCAATGCAGCCTACCTGTGCCCATCAATGCAGTTTACCTGCGTTCAACAATGCAGGCTAACTATGTCCATCAATGCAGCATACCTGTGTCCATCAATGCAGCCTACCTGTGCCCAACAATGCAGCCTACATGTGTCCATCAATGCAGCCTACCTGTGTCCATCAATGCAACCAATCTGTGTCCATCAATGCAGCCTACCTTTGCCTAACAATGCAGCCTACCTGTGCCCAACAATGCAGCCTACCTCTTTCCATCACTGCAGACTACCTGTGTCCAACAATGCAGCCTACTTGTGTCCATCAATGCAGCCTACCTGTGTCCATCAATTCAGCCTACCTGTGCCTAACAATGCAGCCTACCTGTGCCCAACAATGCAGCCTTCCTGTGTCCAACAATGCAGCCTACCTGTGCCCAACAATGCAGCCTACCTATGTCCAACAATGCAGCCTACCTGTGTCGAACAATGCAGGCTAACTATGTCTGTCAACGCAGCATACCTGTGTCAAACAATGCAGCCTACCTGTGTCCATCAATGCAGCCTACCTATGCCCAACAATGCAGCCTAGCTCTTTCCATCAATGCAGTCTACCTGTGTCCATCAATGCAGCCTACCTGTGTCCAACAATGTAGCCTACCTCTGTCCATCAATGCAGCCTACCTTTGCCCAACAATGCCGCCTACCTATGTCCATGAATGCAGCCTACCTGTGTCCATCAATGCAGCCTACCTGTGCCCAACAATGCAGCCTACTTTTGTCCAACAATGCAGCATACCTGTGCCCATCAATGCAGCCTACCTGTACCCAATAATGCAGCCTACCTGTGTGTAACAAAAAAGGCCTACCCTTTCCCAGAAAGAGAGAAGAGGCAGAGGATTGCCAGCCGGTTCATCAGAGCACCAAGGAACATAGCTGTAACAGCTTTCATTTCAATTGCCCTGTGTTCCCCGTGCTCGCCATCACATACAGCCCCTCCTCCTGGCCCATGTACTTTGATACATGTCAAACGCCCCAGGATTGCACGGGTGTCTTGTCTATCAAAGTACCAAAGTACTATCAAAGTACATGGGCCAGGAAGTGGGGCTGTATGTGACAGTGAGTGCGTAGAACACGCGGCAATTGAAATTAAAGTGGTGCTCCCCTCATTCTCCATTTTCAAAATGCAAGTAGGTGACTGGAAAATTTGAGGGCTGAACTAGAGAATACTGGCCCTCCATATAAAGTAAATAAACAGACAAAAAATAAACTCAGCGCTCGTGTAAGGAGAGACCCTGGAGGTGTACACAGATAAAACACATGTGATTTAACGAGTCTCTCAATAAGAGGGACAAAGTCCATAGCAACAGTCTCTAAGATGAAGAGGGAGAGGAATGCATGTGCCAGAACTAAGGGCAGCCAGTGTAAAGAGCTAGAACCAGTCTCTGCAATGCAGCAAAGGAAAAGAAACACACAAAGGGAAAAAACCACCCCCAGTGTTTGCTGCAAAATTACTATCATGCGTGTGTTTATGCTCCCTTTGTGAGTAGTTTCACTTTTGACTTATCATTAAATGGTTTACCAATTCTGCACTTAGAGGCTCTTTGTTTCTTTTCCTTTGTTATATAAAGTAAATAATACTGATCTTCCATATCAACCAAAGAATACTGACCCTCCATATCATCTAAAGAGTACCGACCCTCCATATCAGTCCACCTCTGCCTCCCTATTCTCCAGTCTATGACCAGTCCTCCTCTGCCTCTCCATTCTCCAGTCTATAACCAGTCCTCCTCTCACTCTACATTCTCCAGTCTATGACCAGTCCTCCTCTGCCTCTACATTCTCCAGTCTATGACCAGTCCTCCTCTGCCTCTCCATTTTCCAGTCTATGACCAGTCCTCCTCTGCCTCTCCATTCTCCAGTCTATGACCAGTCCCCTCTGCCTCTCCATTCTCCAGTCTTTGACCAGTCCCCCTATGACTCTACATTCTCCAGTCTATGACCAGTCCTCCTATGCCTCTCCATTCTCCAGTCTATGACCAGTCCTCCTCTGACTCTACATTCTCCAGTCTATGACCAGTCCTCCTCTGCCTCCCCATTCTCCAGTCTATGACCAGTCCTCTTCTGCCTCTCCATTCTCCAGTCTATGACCAGTCCTCCTCTGCCTCTCCATTCTCCAGTCTATGACCAGTCCTCCTCTGCCTCTCCATTCTCCAGTCTATGACCAGTCCTCCTCTGACTCTACATTCTCCAGTCTATGACCAGTCCTCCTATGCCTCTCCATTCTCCAGTCTATGACCAGTCCTCCTCTGACTCTACATTCTCCAGTCTATGACCAGTCCTCCTCTGCCTCTCCATTCTCCAGTCTATGACCAGTCCTCTTCTGCCTCTCCATTCTCCAGTCTATGACCAGTCCTCCTCTGCCTCTCCATTCTCCAGTCTTTGACCAGTCCCCCTCTGACTCTACGTTCTCCAGTCTATGACCAGTCCTCTTCTGCCTCTCCATTCTCCAGTCTTTGACCAGTCCCCCTCTGACTCTACATTCTCCAGTCTATGACCAGTCCTCCTCTGCCTCTCCATTCTCCAGTCTATGACCAGTCCTCCTATGCCTCTCCATTCTCCAGTCTATGACCAGTCCTCCTCTGACTCTACATTCTCCAGTCTATGACCAGTCCTCCTCTGCCTCTCCATTCTCCAGTCTATGACCAGTCCTCTTCTGCCTCTCCATTCTCCAGTCTGTGACCAGTCCTCCTCTCACTCTACATTCTCCAGTCTATGACCAGTCCTCCTCTGCCTCTACATTCTCCAGTCTATGACCAGTCCTCCTCTGACTCTACATTCTCCAGTCTATGACCAGTCCTCCTCTGCCTCTACATTCTCCAGTCTGTGACCAGTCCTCCTCTGACTCTACATTCTCCAGTCTATGACCAGTCCTCCTCTGCTTCTCCATTCTCCAGTCTATGACCAGTCCTCCTCTGCCTCTCCATTCTCCAGTCTATGACCAGTCCCCTCTGCTTCTCCATTCTCCAGTCTATGACCAGTCCTCCTCTGACTCTCCATTCTCCAGTCTATGACCAGTCCCCTCTGCTTCTCCATTCTCCAGTCTATGACCAGTCCTCCTCTGACTCTCCATTCTCCAGTCTATGACCAGTCCTCCTCTCCATTCTCCAGTCTATGACCAGTCCTCCTCTGCCTCTCCATTCTCCAGTCTATGACCAGTCCTCCTCTGACTCTACATTCTCCAGTCTGTGACCAGTCCTCCTCTGACTCTACATTCTCCAGTCTATGACCAGTCCACCTCTGCTTCTCCATTCTCCAGTCTATGACCAGTCCTCCTCTGCCTCTCCATTCTTTAGTCTATGACTAGTCCCCTCTGCCTCTCCATTCTCCAGTCTATGACCAGTCCTCCTCTGCCTCTCCATTCTCCAGTCTATGACCAGTCCTCCTCTGTCTCTCCATTCTCCAGTCTATGACCAGTCCTCCTCTGCCTCTCCATTCTCCAGTCTATGACCAGTCCTCCTCTGCCTCTCCATTCTCGAGTCTATGACCAGTCCTCCTCTGCCTCTCCATTCTCCAGTCTATGACCAGTCCTCCTCTGCCTCTCCATTCTCCAGTCTGTGACCAGTCCTCCTCTCACTCTACATTCTCCAGTCTATGACCAGTCCTCCTCTGCCTCTACATTCTCCAGTCTATGACCAGTCCTCCTCTGACTCTACATTCTCCAGTCTATGACCAGTCCACCTCTGCTTCTCCATTCTCCAGTCTATGACCAGTCCTCCTCTGCCTCTCCATTCTTTAGTCTATGACTAGTCCCCTCTGCCTCTCCATTCTCCAGTCTATGACCAGTCCTCCTCTGCCTTTACATTCTCCAGTCTATGACCAGTCCCCTCTGCCTCTCCATTCTCCAGTCTATAACCAGTTCTCCACTGCCCCTCCATTCTCCAGTCTTTGACCAGTCCTCCTCTGCCTCTCAATTCTCCAGTCTATGATCAGTCCTCCTCTGCCTCTCCATTCTCCAGTCTATGACCAGTCCTCCTCTGCCTCTCCATTCTCCAGTCTATGACCAGTCCTCCTCTGTCTCTCCATTCTCCAGTCTATGACCAGTCCTCCTATGCCTCTCCATTCTCCAGTCTATGACCAGTCCTCCTCTGACTCTACATTCTCCAGTCTATGACCAGTCCTCCTCTGCCTCTCCATTCTCCAGTCTATGACCAGTCCTCTTCTGCCTCTCCATTCTCCAGTCTGTGACCAGTCCTCCTCTCACTCTACATTCTCCAGTCTATGACCAGTCCTCCTCTGCCTCTACATTCTCCAGTCTATGACCAGTCCTCCTCTGACTCTACATTCTCCAGTCTATGACCAGTCCTCCTCTGCCTCTACAGTCTATGACCAGTCCCCTCTACCTGTACATTCTCAAGTCTATGACCAGTCCTCCTCTGCTTCTCCATTCTCCAGTCTATGACCAGTCCTCCTCTGCCTCTCCATTTTCCAGTCTATGACCAGTCCTCCTCTGCCTCTCCAATCTCCAGTCTATGACCAGTCCTCCTCTGCCTCTCCATTTTCCAGTCTATAACCAGTCCTCCTCTGCCTCTCCATTCTCCAGTTTATGACCAGTCCTCCTCTGACTCTACATTCTCCAGTCTTTGACCAGTCCTCCTCTGACTCTACTGTTAAGTAGAGCCTTGAAATAAAGGACATCAACGCCAATAGAGCTGCATTCGTCTCATGCATGTTTACTTCAGAATATACACTGTACATAACAGCGGACCCCTTTCCTTAAAGTCAGGAGAGTGATCCCGATTACAAGTGATTTCAGACTTTTATATAAACTTCTAGCATTACATTCTATGGCGGGCAAAAGCCCAAAGTTACATGTCACAAGTACGCATTTCACTAAGTATTTCAACACAGGTTCTGGCTAACTTTCTGGGTTACTTTGACCCAAAATATTTTAATGTGACAAGTTGTTTTGACAGAAGGGAAGAATAATTATTTGGGAAAGGTCAATTTGACTTTTAGACAGGGACTTTCTATGTCAACATCCCATATCACATCCTTTCCGAGAATTGTGTCATATCATTGGCAGAACATTTGATGTCAACTGGTCAGCCACATGTGTTGCAATACCAAAAGAATTCAGAAACATTTTACAGAAAAACAAGTATAAGAATTATCAGAAATAAAAAAGAAAGTTAAAGAGGAACTCTGGATACATAGAAAGATATGGTTCATATCTTCACAGCCCCTCCTGTGTTTAGAATTCTTTTGGTATCCCTTTTAAGCTTCTTCTGTGTCTTTAGGTTGATCTCCAGGTTTACGGACCACCATCTCATGAGCAGTTCTGACTCGAGACCTTAAGGGCTCAGAAGAACCAATATTAGTACCAGCACGTGTGATTATCTTCAAACAACATTTGCATAACATAGGTGCACATTTAACTATTAGGATTATGAGGACTATTATTCCTACAATGTATAGAATACCATGTAAAATTCCTAAAATTCCAGAAAAACATCCTGCAATACCAGAAAACCAGTTGAGAGGATTGAGCCAGGAAAGCCAGCTTTCCCAGCTTCCTTCGACCCAAGTAGTTTCGGTATGTTCCTTGCGAAATTTAACCTTCATTTGTTGTACCTTTTCCACATACGAAATGATAGCATCTTCAGTCTTCGTATCATTTCCGATGTAGTTACACCAAGTAGTTCCCACTATGGTGCATATTCCTCCCTGACTGGCCGTGAGATAATCCAGCACCAACCGGTGCTACAAAACCTCTTTTTTGATCATCTTTAATTCTATAGCAAGGGCTATAAAGTTTCTATCATACAAGGCAGTAATGTTATCCATCAGGCCTGCCAAATCAATGATGAAACTGAAAGCCTTTTTAATACAACATCTATTTACCCAAGGAATAGAAAACAATGGTTTAATCTCTCTGTCATGTGACTCAATATTGGTGAAGTTATCATCTGACTTAAGATAAAATGTAGGCCTGTCAGGAGAATCATCATCTTTCTCATTAATCTCGGAGTCTTCTTCTTCCTCTTTTCTTCCCGGGATTTCATCTTCTCCTGAAGCTGACTGATCAGTGAGGTCCCTTTTAATAAGGTGCACTGAGTCTTTTTTAAGAAAGTGTATAGGTATTTTGTGGAGCTCTGTTTCTTGAAAGTCATTGTCCTCCATATACCAAGTAGCAGGTATGACTCTACCAAAGTAACAAACCCCATTAGAATTCAAAGGAACCCAAGTATATGCTTTCTTTCCACATATGAAATAATAACCTGGTGGGGCAGCACAAGCTTTATTGAAATTATATCCTTGTAGGCACATCAATAGCTTCATATTATTCTGCTGGGAATGTTGACGATGTGTGTAATCATGTAATTCCTGATATCTGTCAGTACTCCATGCAACATCCTTACCATCAAACCAATACTTGATATCGGCATTTATCCATGCAGTTGGAGTTCCCAATCAGTCGGGTAGTGTCCTGGTAACCCTGGGAAAGTTATTCAGGTGTATAGGTTCCAGTAAAGTTAATGCAGACTGCTGGTTTTCTCAATGGAGCATTTGTGAACAGTAGGAGTGAAATAGCTCTGTCAATCTTTGTTCTACTGACTTCACCAAAGTGTGCACTGTCCTCTATGTCAGCTAAAGTGCTAGGTATTTCTAACAAGGGTATAGTCTTATGAGGAATAGGTGGATGTGTGCATATCCAGCAATTAGTAATATTCAGCTTCTTGGCAGCTTGCAGGTGCATAGCTACAAAAGAGTTATGGAAAGGCTCTGCCAGCTTGGCATGATATTCATGTGTGGCTTCCCTCCGTGCTCTCAGATCAGCATCTGAAACCGGTTCACATTGTGACATTTCTTCCATTACAGTAGCATTAAAAAGAAAAGTGTCTTGCATCTTACCCTTTTCTTTCTTGTATGTCCATTCATATGCCATGACTGTAATCCATACCACCACTCCACCGCAGAGGATAACACTCCAGAGCTTCACATTCATCTTAGGCCCTAGGAGATTCATTCTGCAGTCTTCTTGCTCGTGCACGAGTCAGTGGAGGAGACCTGGAAGGTAAAGGTACAGAACAATTCTTGCCAGCAGCAGACCAACTTATATTCTCTTTTGGAACCACAGACTTCTTACAGTGTAAACCATGCACCCAATACTTATAGTCTTTCAGCTTCACTGCATTAGGAGACACAAGAATGACCTGAAATGGTCCTTTCCACTTAGGAGACAAAGTAGTCCGGGGTGTGTGATTCTTAATATACACCCAATCTCCTAACTTTAGTCCATGAGTTCCTTCACTCGTGTGCACAAGTTGTCCTGCTTTGGCTCTGGAAATATCAGAAAACACATTTGCCAATTTGCGAACATATTCTATCATGGAATCTTGACCATTTATTAAAGTCACTGTCTCTGGCTGCACAAGAGATGAATGTAGTCTCCTGGGCGGTCGCCCAAACAATATGTCAAAAGGTGACAGTCCATGTTTCTCTTTAGGGGTAGTCCTAATGGTCGCCAAAGCTTTAGGTAACGCTTCTACCCATGTGCTTTGTCCATTAGCAGTTATTTTGGCCAAATATCTCTTCAAGGTTTGATTGCTGTGTTCCACCAGGCCACTAGCCTGAGATCTGCAGGGAGTATGCAATTGCTGTTTCATACCCAAAATACTCACTACTTCTGCCATGAGTTTATTATAAAAATGTGTACCGCTATCTGAGGAAATTATTGACCCTATACCAAACCTTGGGATCATTTCCTTCGTCAGACATTTTACCACAGTTCTGGCATAATTTTTCGACGTGGGCCACGCCTCTGGCCAGGCCGAAAATTGATCAATGCAAACCAAAAGATACTTAAATCGACCACAAGGGGGTATATCCGAGAAGTCAATTTGCACAATTTGAAATGGCTCCTCAGTATGTGGAATATGCTTCATGGGAGTGGGCACTGACTTTCCAATGTTATGCATTTGACATATAGAACATGGAGCCCACCAATCTCTGGCTACCACCCGACACATCCCTCCTGTTGAGACATGGCAAGGCCCATGGCTCAAAGCAAACAAAGAAGGAAACAAAGTCGGAGGAGCAACCAGTCTGTTTTCTAATCTCCATAAACCATCTGCTCCACAAACAGCTCCTTTTGTGGTCCAAAAGGATGTATGAGGCGAGCTTGCCTGCAGGGCTGATAAAATATCCAGATCTACTTGAAGATCTGTGAGCAGGAATGTTGGAAGCACTGTAGTTGGCTCATAAGAATGTATAGCATCTTTAGCATACCTATCAGCCAAAGCATTTCCAAGTGATATACTATCATCTGCCCTGGTATGTGCTTTACATTTAATTACTGCAACTTTAAGAGGCAGCTGGATAGCTGCCAATAATCTAACAATTAACCCTTCATGTTGTATAGGGGTTCCTGCTGCTGTCAAATAACCCCTTTCTTGCCAGAGTTGTGCAAAACTATGCATTATGCCTACAGCAAAGGTTGAGTTACTATAAATATTTACAATAGCCCCTTGTGCTTGGGGTTAATAAATTGCTGGCATACGGAGCAAATCTAAAGTTTCCCTTTACTTCAAGTATGTTTTACTCCCATTCCTTCAGTGTTTAAAACTATAGTTACTCCTATATATATTAGTATACCTCTGTCTAGCAAACTGTAAGAGGAGTATGGCGATAAAACAAAAGAACATTTATGACACTGACCTCCCATTCTTATCTATAAAGGTTCAGTAACTTTGGCAGTAATTACATCATTACTTACCCCGACCAAAATTACCTGCTGATTCAAAGTGGAAAAATTGGCATCACATATATTTAATAAACTCTTTGAATCGCCTTTATCTATTAAACACAGAATAGACAAACCATTAACTGACACATCAATCATTGGTTCTGTATTTTGTCCCAAATTCAAGACAGCAAGTTCAGGGAAGGAATGAAATTTTCATTAATCCGATCACCACACTCCACTATCTGCTGAACCCGAGCCCCCACTCTTGGGGCATTTCTAACATACATCTTAGTTCTGCTAGACTTAGCTCATCTTTCCCTTCTACTTTGAACAGCTAAGACCTATAATTGTAGAATATTGAGGTAAAAACTGACTACAATATCCCACTAATCCAAGGAATGCTCTCAACTGTTTTAGAGCTGTGGGTATTCGTTGCTTTGCAATTACCCTTTTCCTTTTTGGCTGTCAAATGTTTGATACCTTGGGAGACACAGTGGCCCAGGTATTTTACTTTTAATTTAACCCATTGCACTTTTGTAGCATCCACTTTTTGTCCTATACTGGCTAGAAAATTCATTAAAGAAATAGAATCCTCAGTACAAGCCTGTTCATCAGAGGATGCTAGCAAGAGATCATCCACATATTGTACTAATATTGATCCCATGAGTGGCTGCCACTCATCTAATTTATCCTTGAGCGCCTGAGAAAAACAACTGGGGGAATCATGATACCCCATTGCCAATCTGGTTCAGGTAAGTTGTCTTTTCTCAAACATGAAGGCTAGCAACCATTGATCCACTGGATGAACAGGAACGCTAAAGAAAGCTGAGGCAAGGTCAATTACAGTAAAGTGAGTTGCTGAAGGAGGTATTGTTGCCAGTATAGTAGAGGGGTTGGGTACTACAGGTACTGATGGTATAATTACCTTGTTGACTGCGCGCAAATCATGCACCAACCTCCATCGACGGCTATCCTCTCCTGCTTTTATAGGTTTGGGAACCGGATAGATAGGAGTGTTAAAAAAACTCATACAAGGAGTAAGAACACCCTCCTGTAGTAACTTCTCTACTACTGGCTTAATACCTTCAACTGATTCAGGAGATAAGGGGTATTGAGGTAGTCTAGGTACTGGCAATGTAGGGTCTCTATTTAACCGGACAGGGGCAACTTTCATAAGGCCAGGAGTGTTTGCTCCTGTTACCCATATGGAAGGGTCAATTTTTTGTTTGGCCTCTTCTGGAATTCCTCCCTCCATATCAGCTACTAATAAAGGAATGAACAACAGATCAGTTGTTTCCTCTTTTAACCTATGCGGTATGTCAATGACAGTTTTACCCGGAGATAAAGCAATGGTTACCCCCATTTTAGAAAGTAGATCTCTTCCTAATAAATTACAGGGGGAATGTGGAGACAATACAAATGAGTGTTCTGTTGAATGCTCTCCCAATGTCACCGGTATAGATTGTGTAA
Source organism: Lithobates clamitans (assembly GCA_037952925.1). NCBI lineage: Eukaryota > Metazoa > Chordata > Amphibia > Anura > Ranidae > Lithobates > Lithobates clamitans. The sequence continues at coordinate 312,202 of JBBGZY010001491.1, forward strand.
CCCTTGCTGAGATTATATTATTACTTACCCCAACCAGAGAAACTCTCTCATTGGAGAGTGGTAAGTTGGGGTCAAAGACATTTAAAAGGGACCGTGAAGCCCCTGTGTCTATGAGACCACACAAATCAATACCGTTTACATTTATTTCAACCATTGGCTTATCAACAGAATCAACTTCAATTACAGCTAAAGCTTGATAAAATGTGTCATCTATATTGTCACCACATCCAACCTTATCCTAGCGCCCTCTACAGTACTTGGCTATATGTCCACTCAATCCACCCTTGAAGCAAGTGGAGAGGGCACGAGGCTGCAGGGTTGGGAGTCTTACTCTATTTGGAATGATTTGTTGATATCGGGACTGAATTCTAGGGTTTATGCGTTGTCCCTCATTTTGTCTCCAATTACCACGCTTTTGCCGTGGCGCCCCATAATTAGAGATATATACTACTCCCGAAGGTGGGTAAGGAGGGGGCCGCTACTGGTACACCCTGAGGTGTTACCTGCACTGTAGATACTGGTACCCCCTTGGGCTCTGGGACTTTTTCCTTAATCTCTGGTAGTTGTATATTCATTATTTTTGTTTTCTCCTTTTTTTCTACCTTGTCTTTCCCTTTCTATAACACTTTGTAAGCTATTTGAGCAATCTCAACTAACTCAGGGGCGGGTTTCTTTCTCCATCCCAGTGTACGAAGCTCTATTTCTTCCCTAATCTCAGGCAACATTCCACCCACCAATACATTCACATACTTTGGTCGCTTCATATCACTTTTATCATCTGGAATCTAATCAGTATGCTTCTGAAAAGCATCTTTGAATCTATTCCAGTAATCTAACACATCCTCATCTTTCTTCTGCACAACACCCATCAATGCTCGCCATATCTTGCAAATACATTCTATACATCTACATACTTTTCTGACACTGCACAATCAATCAAGATCCACATATCCATATATGTAGCTTGTTGCGTTTTCTCTATCCACATCACATAACTTTTTATACCATTTCTTTGGACTTTTCTCTAAGTTGGGCAGATCAACAATAATTGCCCTAATTTCATTGGGTTTCCAGGGGACATAAACATTTCCTATTCTTGCAGTATAATTACCCTTGCCATCTTTTACATGTAAAGCAGCTTTCTCTGAGCACATTTTATAGGGGGGTGGTTTTATATCCTTTCTAGATACTTCTTCCCAGGCTGCTAAACATTCAATCCCCCCACAATCACACATTTTAAAAAGCAAATTAAACAATGCATCAATTGTAGGTGTATTAAGGGACCCTTCTGGCGGCCACCATTTAGATGGGTCCTTCTTATACTCCTTTTTTTCTAGTTTACACCATTTTACATGATTTTTCAGGGCATCTGGGTCTCCACTCACCATCATTCTGATGATAGGAGCACTTGGTTGTAATTTAGCAATATTTAGCCCTGTTGCTTTTGCTATTTTCAATAACTTTTTTGCCCTATCCTTTGTTAACCCAAATGTATTTATGACAAGCAAAACATTTTTTTTAAGCAAATTTCCCATATTTATCACAATTTCTCATTAATCTCTTCAGAAATGACAATAATTTGGAACTCCGGGACCGAGAGCTCCACCATTTAACATTATGGCTGTGTACCAGCAGCCCAGTACATAAGTTGAGATATCTCGCTCGTTCTACTCTCAGAAGGACGTCTCCTTCTGAGTGACAATAGGCTAGTCCCTATCTAGACTCCCTATTCCAGAGAACACACAGCAGGTCATTCGCCTCATTTGTGGCTATCCGCTGAAAGCAATATCTATCCACCTTAGGACCACAAACGCTCAAAAAACATACAAAAAAAACATACACAAAAAAAAACACCACCACCAACTTCTATTCACTCTTTAGAAATTGTGGTACCTGCACTTATACATCCCTTCATAAAATATATATATACATTGTCATTTCTGGAGGCAAGCGCTTAAAATGATCATTCTTTAGCATGCTTTAAATTATAATAGGTACCTTTAACATTCTCAGTAACCATACAGAGACAAAATGCAGGCAAAATCAAATAGGAAACGTGTTACCTTCTGTGGCTGCACTCCCCCAACCGACCCCTCCACACCGCACAGAAAAGACAGTATTTATCATGAGAAAATAAAAGTTTTCTCACCTGAGGCCTATTTGCTGCTGTCTGTCCCGGAGAGGGTGGGGAGCCGGTGGTGGAGATGCAGACAAGAAGACAAGTCTCGGGGTCACCAAATGTTAAGTAGAGCATTGAAATAAAGGACATCAACGCCAATAGAGCTGCATTTGTCTCATGCATGTTTACTTCAGAATATACACTGTACATAACAGCGGACCCCTCTCCTTAAAGTCAGGAGAGTGATCCCGATTACAAGTGATTTCAGACTTTTATATAAACTTCTAGCATTACATTCTATGGCGGGCAAAAGCCCAAAGTTACACATCACAAGTACGCATTTCACTAAGTATTTCAACACAGGTTTTGGCTAACTTTCTGGGTTACTTTGACCCAAAATATTTTAATGTGACAAGTTGTTTTGACAGAAAGGGAAGAATAATTATTTGGGAAAGGTCAATTTGACTTTTAGACAGGAACTTTCTATGTCAACATCCCATATCACATCCTTTCCGAGAATTGTGTCATATCATTGGCAGAACATTTGATGTCAACTGGTCAGCCACATGTGTTGCAATACCAAAAGAATTCAGAAACATTTTACAGAAAAACAAGTATAAGAATTATCAGAAATAAAAAAGAAAGTTGAAGAGGAACTCTGGATGCATAAAAAGATATGGTTCATATCTTCACAATACATTCTCCAGTCGATGACCATTCCTCCTCTGCCTCTCCATTCTCCAGTCTATGACCAGTCCTACTGACCTTCCATATAAACTAAATAATACTGAACTTCCATATCAACCAAAGAATACTGACCTTCCATATCAATTAAATAATACTGACCTTCCATATCAATTAAATAATACTGACCTTCCATATCAACCAAAGAATACTGACCTTCCATATCAACCAAAGAATACTGACCTTCCATATCAACCAAAGAATACTGACCTTCCATATCAACCAAAGAATACTGACCTTCCATATCAACCAAAGAATTCCGACCTTCCATATCAGCTAAATAATACTGACCTTCCATATCAACCAAAGAATACTGACCTTCCATATCAACCAAAGAATTCCGACCTTCCATATCAGCTAAATAATACTGACCTTCCATATCAACTAAATAATACTGACCTTCCATATCAACCAAAGAATACTGACCTTCTATATCAACCAAAGAATACTGACCTTCCATATCAACCAAAGTATATTGGCCCCCATATTATCTGTTCCCTGATCGCTCCTGCTACTACTGACCCTGGAAGTGAAATGTATTACGTCACTCCCGGGGTCACAGCTGTCATTCTTTGGCTAATGTAGCGAAGGTTTTAGCTATTCAAGTGCAATCTGTGCTGGAATAGGTTCATTGGAGAACAGGGGTGATGTTGGGGGTCCTATAGACCCCTGGTATCTCCATAAAGAGTATCTGTCACCTACTCATGATATCACATATGGGGCTTTTTGCCCGCTAGTGATAGCAATAAAATTAATAAATAAAAACAATGGTTTTTGTTCATGTAAAATGCAAAAAATATGACAGATTGTCCTTCAAATGTTTAGGAAGATAGAATGTATGGTCACATGAATGGTCAGACAATGGTATAATCATGAACAGACACAACTCACATACAGATCCTGAAGTGACGGGTGATCCTGGTCATGGAGGATGGTGTATATAGTGGCCCCAGACTCTGCTATTTATAACACTGATAGGGATCACCCTGTGTCACCTTCCTCTGTGTGGCACTAATAATTGGTCCCTCAGCTGAGGCTCTTCATTTCCTCCTGAGCTTTACTCCATAAAGCAGAACCTTACTCTCTCAGTCAAAATGAACGATATGTAATCCTTATGCTGCTAGCATTAGTATATAGATAGGAGGGGAGATTATATTTACTTGTTTAAACCCCTCTAATACCGGGCACTTTCCCCCCTTCCTGCCCCTCCAATACCAGACACTTTCTCCCCTTCCTGCCCCTCCAATACCAGACACTTTCCCCCCTTCCTGCCCCTCCAATACCGGGCACTTTCCCCCTTCCTGCCCCTCCAATACCAGGCACTTTCCCCCCTTCCTGCCCCCCAATACCGGGCACTTTCCCCCCTTCCTGCCCCTCCAATACCAGACACTTTCCCCCCTTCCTGCCCCTCCAATACCGGGCACTTTCCCCCTTCCTGCCCTCCAATACCAGGCACTTTCCCCCCTTCCTGCCCCTCCAATACCAGACACCTTCCCCCCTTCCTGCCCCCCAATACCGGGCACTTTCCCCCCTTCCTGCCCCCCCAATACTGGCACTTTCCCCCCCTTCCTGCCCCCCCAATACTGGCAATTTCCCCCTTCCTGCACCCCAATACCGGGCACTTTCCCCCTTTCCTGCCCCTCCAATACCAGGCACTTTCCCCCCTTCCTGCCCCCCAATACTGGCACTTTCCCCCCCTCCTGCCCCCCCAATACCGGGCACTTATCCTCCTTCCTGACCTACCAATACCGGGCACTTTTCCCCCCTTCCTGCCCCCCCAATACCGGCACTTTCCCCCCCTTCCTGCCCCCCCAATACTGGCACTTTCCCCCCTTCCTGCCCCCCCAATACCGGGCACTTTCCTCCCTTCCTGTCCCTCCAATAGAAGGCATGTTCCCCCCTTCCTGCCCCCCAATACCGGGCACTTTCCCCCCTTACTGCCCCCCCAATACCGGGCACTTTCCCTCCTTCCTGCCCCTCCAATACCAGGCACTTTCCCCCCTTCCTGCCCCCCCAATACCAGACACTTTCCCCCCTTCCTGCCCCTCCAATACCAGGCACTTTCTCCACTTCCTGCCCCCAATACCGGCCACTTTCCCCCCTTCCTGTCCTCCCAATACTGGCACTTTCCCCCCTTCCTGCCCCCCCAATACTGGCACTTTCCCCCCTTCCTGCCCCCCTAATACTGGCACTTTCCCCCCCCTTCCTGCCCCCCCAATACTGGCATTTTCCCCCCTTCCTGTCCCCCCAATACCGGGCACTTTCCCTACTTCCTGCCCCCAATACCGGGCACTTTCCCCCCTTCCTGCCCCCCTAATACTGGCACTTTCCCCCCCTTCCTGCCCCCCCAATGCTGGCACTTTCCCCCCTTCCTGCCCCCCCAATACCGGGCACTTTCCCCCCTTCCTGCCCCCCTAATACTGGCACTTTCCCCCCCTTCCTGCCCCCCCCCAATACTGGCACTTCCCCCCTTCCTGCCCCCCCAATACTGGGCATTTTCCCCCCTTCCTGCCCCTCCAATACCAGGCAATTTCCCTACTTCCTGCCCCCAATACCGGGCACTTTCCCCCCTTCCTGCCCCCCCAATACTGGCACTTTCCCTCCCTTCCTGCCCCCAATACCGGGCACTTCCCCCCTTCCTGCCACCCAATACCGGGCACTTTTACCCCCTTCCTGCCCAGGCCACTTTTCAGCTTTCAGCGCTGTCACACTTTGAATGACAGTTGCGCGGTCATGTGACACTGTAACCATGTGAAATTGTTATAATTTTCTTCACACAAATAGAGATTTCTTTTGGTGGTATTTATGGCACTGGTGGGCACAGATAGGTGACATAGATAGGCAGCACTGATGGGCATTGTTGGGCGGCGCTGATGGGCATTGATGGGCAGCAGTGGTTGGCAACAGTGATAGTCAGCACTAATGGCATCACTAATGGTTACTGATTGCTGGCACTTGTTGGTATTGTTTGTTGGCACTGGTAGGCACTCACTATGGGCGCTTTATTGTAATCAGGGCACTGATTATTAGTTCCCTGATTACATGCCTAGATGTCCTCTGTGAGAAGATGCTGCTGATCACCTCTGTCAGTGTGAGGCGAGGAGCGCCATTTACCGGCACCTCCGTGTTTACATGTGACCGGCTGTGATTGGACACAGCCGATCACATGGTTAAAGAGTCACGGCCTCGGCTCTTTACAGAGATCGGGGTCGCTCCATGTCCTAGCAACACTGCGCGGCCGCTATCGCCGCACTGCGCGCCCCCACGGGTGCGCGAGAATGGCCGTTCTGGGCACTGTCATATGACGTCCACCCAGAACAAGAGCCGCACCACCCCGCCATCATTTGACGGTGGGCAGGCAGAATACCGGGCACTTTTCCCCTTCCTGCCCAGTCCAGCTTTTAGCGCTCTCACACTTTGAATGACAATTGTGCGGTCATGTAACACTGAACACAGAGGACATTTTTATTATTTTTTTTTGAGACACAGTTTTCTTTTGCTAGATTTTCTATTTAATTGCTAAACAAAAAAAAAAAGACAGAAAAATAATCTTAGTTTCTGTTATAAAATTTTGCAAATAAGTAATATTTCTTCTTCACTGATGGGCACTGATGAGGCTGCACTGATGGGCACTGATGAGGCGGCATTGATGGGCACTGATGGGGCTGCACTGATAAGCTGCACTAATGGGCACTGGTGAGGCTGCACTGATGAGGTGGCATTGATGGACACTGATGGGCACTGATGAGGCTGCACTGATGAGGTGGCACTGATGGGCACTGATAAGTTGCACTAATGGGCACGGATGAGGCAGCACTGATTGGCACTGATGAGGTGGCACTGATGAGGCTGCACTGATGATGTGGCTATGATGGACACTGATGGGCACTGATGGGCACTGATGGGCACTGATGAGGCTGCACTGATGAGGCAGCACTGATGAGGCAGCACTGATGAGGCAGCACTGATTGGCACTGATGAGGCTGCACCGATGAGGCAGCACTGATTGGCACTGATGAGGCTGCACTGATGAGGTGGCACTGATGGACACTGATAAGCTGCACTAATGGGCACAGATGAGGCTGCACTGATGAGGCGGCACTGATGAGGAAGCATTGATTGGCACTGATGAGGCTGCACTGATGAGGTGGCACTGATGGGCACTGGTAAGTTGCACTAATGGGCACTGATGAGGCAGCACTGATTGGCACTGATGAGGTGGCACTGATGAGGCTGCACTGATGAGGTGGCTATGATAGACACTGATGGACACTGATGGGCACTGATGGGCACTGATGAGGCAGCACTGATGAGGCTGCACTGATGAGGTGGCATTGATGGATGCTGATAAGCTGCACTAATAGGCACAGATGAGGCTGCACTGATGAGGCAGCACTGATGAGGCAGCGCTGATGAGGCAGCGTTGATTGGCACTGATGAGGCTACACTGATGAGGCAGCGCTGATTGGCACTGATGAGGCTGCACTGATGAGGTGGCACTGATGGACACTGATAAGCTGCACTAATGGGCACAGATGAGGCTGCACTGATGAGGCGGCACTGATGAGGCAGCGCTGATGAGGCAGCGTTGATTGGCACTGATGAGGCTACACTGATGAGGCAGCGCTGATTGGCACTGATGAGGCTGCACTGATGAGGTGGCACTGATGGACACTGATAAGCTGCACTAATGGGCACAGATGAGGCTGCACTGATGAGGCGGCACTGATGAGGCTGTACTGATGAGGCAGCGCTGATTGGCACTGAAGAGGCTGCACTGATGAGGTGGCACTGATGGACACTAATAAGCTGCACTGATGAGGCAGTACTGATTGGCACTGATGAGGCTACACTGATGAGGTGGCATTGATGGACACTAATGGACACTGATGGGCACTGATAGGCAGCACTGATGAGGTGGACACTGATGGGCACTGATGAGGCAGCACTGATGAGGTGGACACTGATGGGCACTGATGAGACAGAGCTGATGGGCACTGATAAGCTGCACTGATTGGCACTGATGAATGGTGCCCTGATTATAGGTGTAAATGTGCCCTGTCACAATTGTCAATAACCAATAATAAAGTCTGTTTACATGTGATCAGCTATGATTGGACACATAGCTGATGGTAAAGGGCTGCTGTGATTGGCCCTTTACCATGGTCTGTGAACAGTTGTGTCCTAAATGGTAACGGGATGAGAGGTATAATTCTCCCGCTCTACAAGACTCTGGTCCGGCCGCACCTGGAGTATGCTGTCCAGTTCTGGGCACCAGTCCTCAGGAGGGATGTACTGGAAATGGAGCGACTACAAAGAAGGGCAACAAAGCTAATAAAGGGTCTGGAGGATCTTAGTTATGAGGAAAGGTTGTGAGCTCTGAACTTATTCTCTCTGGAGAAGAGACGCTTGAGAGGGGATATGATTTCATTGTATAAATACCGGACTGGTGACCCCACAATATATAAATACCGGACTGGTGACCCCACAATATACAAATACCGGACTGGTGACCCCACAATATACAAATACTGGACTGGTGACCCCACAATATATAAATACCGGACTGGTGACCCCACAATATACAAATACCGGACTGGTGACCCCACAATATACAAATACTGGACTGGTGACCCCACAATATATAAATACCGGACTGGTGACCCCACAATATACAAATACCAGACTGGTGACCCCACAATATATAAATACCGGACTGGTGACCCCACAATATACAAATACCAGACTGGTGACCCCACAATATATAAATACCGGACTGGTGACCCCACAATATACAAATACCGGACTGGTGACCCCACAATATATAAATACCGGACTGGTGACCCCACAATAGGATAACAAGACTCGTGGCCACTCATTACAATTAGAAGAAAAGAGGTTTAACCTTAAACTACGTAGAGGGTTCTTTACTGTAAGAGCGGCAAGGATGTGGAATTCCCTTCCACAGACGGTGGTCTCAGCGGGGAGCATTGATAGCTTCAAGAAACTATTAGATAATCACCTGAATGACCGCAATATACAGGGATATGTAATGTAATACTGACACATAATCACACACATAGGTTGGACTTGATGGACGTGTGTCTTTTTTCAACCTCACCTAATATGTAACTATGTAACTATGTAACTATGTAGGTCCGCACTGTAGCCGTTGTTTGGCTATAAGACAGTCATGAGGTGGTTACATTTTTTTTTTTTACAATTCCTCAGCTGCTTCCCGGTTTCTGACCTAGGCCCAAATCTATGTCATACATCCCAGAAGTCTTCATGGGAGGAGGAGGGATTTCCTCAGCTAAGTACCTGAACTAAGGGTAGATGAATTCCAGGAAGTAAATGCTACATGAATCATCTGCCCTTACTTAAGATGGCCGTGGCTAGAATTGCTAAGGGGGGTGTTTTTCAAAGTGAATTCTCAACCAAATAAAGCATGGAGACATGGAGTCCTGGATGGAGAGATGGATGGATGGATGGGTGGATGAATGGATGGGTGGATGAATGGATGGGTGGATGGATGGGTGGATGAATGGATGGGTGGATGGGTGGATGGGTGGATGGGTGGATGGATGGATGGGTGGATGGATGGATGGATGAATGGATAGGTGGATGGGTGGATGGGTGGATGGGTGGATGGATGGATGGATGGATGGATGGATGGATGGGTGGGTGGATAGATGAATGGATGGATGGGTGAGGGAGTTTGCTTTAGATATTAGAAATGAGTTAAAAACCATTTTGCAGCTTGTGGTGCACAGAATAGAGTTGAATTCCGTCTTTTACTGTAAAACGTGATTTGTATTGATTGTTCCTGGATTATCGGGGATTGAATTACCTTCCTATGTCACAATCCCATACAACCCTTCAGAGTGATCGGTAATAAATCCGGAGACATCGGTTGTAATCAGAGAATATTTTTCAAGCCTCCCCCATGCTGGGATATAAATCACATTCCCCATTCTCTGATTTCACCTGCGGGTGGCGCTGATTTCCAAAAGCCGGCAACAAGTGATACCATTAGCTACCAGAGGGGTGTCCCTTTTCTTTGAACCCCTTGCCTTTATTCTATGCTGCCGGTGCCCCTACCCTGCAGCCCTTTGGCACTTTTTGTGAGGCCCTCGATGACATCACTCAGGAGACCCCACCCCTTTCCGTGGATCTGCATCGCTGGATGATGCTGCTTATTGTTGGATTTACATTGTGGAACTTTTTTTTGGGGTGGGGGGTTGAATGTTTTTTCAACCTAAAGGATCAGTCAAGACTGTGGTTTAGTTTATATATTTTTGTGAGTGTAGGGGTGCTCCGTAACCCTTACTCATTCCCATGGAGGGTGGAATTTGGGGGCCCCCCTTATTTTTTAAGGGTATTTCCAGATTACGAAATGCCTCCCACTTGCAGACCCGTAGAATCACCAGGCCAAGGTTGTGGGGATCAGGCCCCTGTCCTCATCAACATGTGGACAAGGTGCTTTGCTAGGGGGGTCCTTTCTAGCAAGGAGCTCTCACCCATGTTGAGGGCATGTAGGATGGCATGGTTCAGGAGGAGGGCACATACTCACCCCTTTCCTTTCTGGCCCTCCAGGCTGAGCTCAGATAAGGGTTTGTTATGCAATTTGGGAGGGAACCTTACACTGTGTTTTTTTTTCTGTGTAGGGTCCCCTTTGACATCCATACCAGACTCTCATTGACGGTTATTGTCTGGAGAGTATTTTTAGGGGGGCCTAATGCCTTTTTTTGTAGAGTCCCTCATTAACATCTATATGAGATCCTCATCTAGGATAAAGGTCTGGTATAGATAATTCGAATCCCCTGCCACTTTGGTTTTGGTGCTGTAGTAGGTTGTATACAGACATGCCACTTCACAGGCGGGGTCAGGACCCCCACTCACATTATTTAAAGGTTATTTAGCATTTTTAAAGTTCCACTTATAGTATTATTAAAAATTGATGATCCTCACCAAATTGATTTTTTTTTTACATTTTTTGTTTTTTTTTGGTAAATGTCCCCCAGAGCAGTGTCCCATCCCCCAGGCCATTTGTTTGACAATTCCTTGTCTATTAGCCTAGAAACTGGCCATTACCATTTTTTTAACATTCAACTCCCATTAACTGGGGTTTGGATTTGGCAACCGAGGTTAAGTAAAGTTTGCAAGCCCATCTTAAACCAGACCCAGGTACATTCAGCGTATCCCTAACTGAAACACATGTTCAATATATCCAACTGCATCAAAGTCTTCCCTCTCCGACCAGTCCTCTGCTGATAAAATGTCATATGCTTTTGGCTGCAGATCCAGGCACTGGTCTACCATCTGTGCTCTTCAGAAGAAATGGGGGGGGGGGGGTGCATCATTCTAGGCTACATTTTTCCAGTATGTTTTGGTGATCCTGTGCCCACTGCAGTCTCAGCTTTCTGTTCCTAGCTGACAGGAAACCAAAGTAATCTTCTGCTGTCATAGTCTGCCCTCCTCAAGGTTCCATGTGTTGAGAAGGTCATTCTTACCAAGGTTCCATGTGTTGAGAAGGTCATTATTACCAAGGTTCCATGTGTTGAGAAGGTCATTCTTACCAAGGTTCCATCTGTTAAGAAGGTCATCTTTACCAAAGTTTCATAGGTTGAGAAGGTCATTCTTCTCAAGGTTCAATGTGTTTAAGAGGTCATCCTTCTCAGGGTTCCATGTGTTGAAGAGGTCATCTTTCTCAAGGTTTCATGTGTTGAGAAGGTCATCCTTCTCAAGGTTCCATGTGTTGAGAAGGTCATGGTTTTTAAGGTTTCATTTGTTAGGAGAGTTATCCTTCTCAAGGTTCTACGTGTTGAGAAGGTCACCCTTCTCAAGGTTCCATGTGTTGAGAAGGTCATCCTTCTCAAGGTTCCATGTGTTGAGAAGGTCATGGTTTTTAAGGTTTCATTTGTTAGGAGAGTTATCTTTTTCAAGGTTCTATGTGTTGAAAAGGTCATCTTTCTCAAGGTTCCATATGTTGAGAAGGTCATCCTTCTCAAGGTTCCATGAGCTGAAGATGTCATCCTTCTCAGGGTTCCATGCATTGAGAAGGTCATCCTTCTCAAGGTTCCATGCAGTGGCGGCTGGTGCTCAAACTTTTTTGGGGAGCACCAGGGGCGTTGATAGGTCTACAAAAGATCTGGGGCTAGAGCCCATAGCAGCGTAGTAAAGAAAGTCATACGCTTGGGGGGGCATACACATGTATATACAGTAATATATGTGTGTGTGTATATGTCCCCAGAGAGCCCTCCATTACATCAGGGTCCCCAGAGAGCCCCCCCTTACATCAGGGTCCCCAGAGAGCCCCCCTTACATCAGTGTCCCCAGAGAGCCCTCCTTACATCAGGGTCCCCAGAGAGCCTCCCCTTGCATCAGGGTCCCCAGAGAGCTCCCCTTACATTAGGGTCCCCAGAGAGCCTCCCCCTTAAATCAGGGTCCCCAGAGAGCCTCTCCCTTACATCAGGGTCCCCAGAGAGCCTCCCCCTTACATCAGGGTTCCCAGAGAGCCTCCCCTCCCCTTGGGGACCCCTGCAGAGACTCGGAGCTATGGGCCCCAGATTCGGCGCTATAGCCCCAAAAGCCCCCTCCCCCTAGCGACGCCACTGGGGGGCACAAACAAACTGAAAACTACTGTGTGTTGTAATATGTTGGCCAATTTATAATGTATAATATTGGCCAATGTATAATATTGTATTGGAGTATGGGTTGAGCAGAAATTGTCCAAGCCAACTCAATTTTAAGATAACAGTTGAAGATCCTTTGATGTGCTAGTCTCATGCAAGTCTACCTAGGGGTGTGAGGTATGGGCTGTTAACCTAATTGAACATTTCAAAGGGTACATTGTTTAAAGGACCATAGAAGAAATATTTATTGATGGTAATTAGACTTGAGGGGGTAACAATGGGATCAGGGAGTGTTTTGGGTTGGCCTAGCGGAGGCTCCCTTCTGTGGGGCTAATATATCAGGGGGGCTTGTTGATATGCAGGAATGTAGGTATTCCAAGGGCTCAAAAGGGTGTTCTGTTTATCTAATTAATATATCTAAAGGGGACTTGTTGATGTTGATATGCGGGAGTGCAAATTGGGGTGGTTCACGGCTGTTCACGGCTGGGGGTTGTTGTCTGTTTGAAAGACTCCTAAATTGAAACGGCCAATCAAATTGCTCAGCCATTCAATATTTAGTGAATATAACACGGCATTCAGTCTATAGGTTTGGGTGAGTGAGGCTCATCTGTGTATGAAGTGAGGCTTGTCTGTGTATGCACACTCGGACCTAAGACATGGGGTTCTGAATTATATTTCCTCTGTCGGATTTCTTTGTCATCTGTGGACTTTGGACTTTGTTCTGTGTTGGAAGTCAATAAAGTGCATCTCTCTGGAAGAATTGGGTTGCTGTGAAAGAGTACTTACTAATTCATCATCATAACCACGATACCACTATAACCCAATATTAATAATATACCCGATCACTACACTGTGCCCCATCAAATGCTGCCAGTGTGCCCATCAATTGCTGCTACTGTGCCCCATCAAATGCTGCCAGTGTGAATTGCCCGGCACTTACCAGTCTCGCAGCGGGTCAGCGGCGGTGTCCTGAACACTCCTCAATGTCTTCTTCCGTTCTCTCTGTCAGGCATCCAATCACAGTGCCTAACATTTCAGCCAATCAGGTGACAGGTAACAGACCCGAGCACCTGATTGGCTGAGAGGCGGTTCAGTGTTAGCAAAGGGAATTTCTTTGCTTTGCTAACACACAGCTGAGTGAACAGTGAAAGCACAGCATTGCGCCCACTGTTCACCTTTTTTTTTGGGCGCCTATTAGAGCCTACGGCTCTAATCAGGTGCTTTCAAAAAACCACCCCCCCGCCGCTGTAATTCAGGTGCCCGGCGCCCGAAAAGGGGCCGGACACCTGAATAGGGGGTGTCAGCGGCGACCATAGATAGATTCGTGCAATGCATGAATCTATCTATGGTGATAGAGCGGTGCCAGGAGAGAGGGGGCGGCGCTCCAGCGCCCATTATGGTCGCACCGCCACTGGTTCCATGTGCTGAAGAGGTCCCAGAGTCTCTCTGTCACCTCCAGCCAGTCTGGACATTTTCCCGTAACCTCTCACATCAACAAGACATTTCCATCTGCAGAACTGTCTCTGACTGGAGGGTTTTCTGAGTAAACTTTAGAGAAAGTTGTGTGTGAAAATCCCAGATACAGAAATACTCAAACCAGTCTTTGTGGTACCAAGAATCATGCCACAGTCACAATACCTGAAATCACGTTTTCCATTGTGATGTTTGATGTTATCAGTAACTGAAGCTCCTCACCCGTCTGTGTGATTTTATACATTGTGCTGCTGCCACATGATTAGCTGATTAGAAAGTCTGGGAGCAATAGGCGAAGGGCCACATGACGGGGGGGGGGGGATTGGCGCAGTCAAAATGTTAAGAGAATAAGGCAATGAGATAAGGAGGTAAAGCTTACATGATTTGTGGATGTAGTCCTCTCAGGGGGTCTTCTGTTGAGGTGGTTAGTAGGGTGGATCAGGGCAAGGAGCACTCACAGGCCTGCCAACATCCAAGGAACTTCCCTCTTTTTAGGTAGTCATGGCAGCAAGTTTATTGGTTCAAAAGTGGTTGAGGCACCATCTAAGGTATGGGGTTCCTCATCTGTTTGGTCCACTTGTTGGGACCTGGGATTGATGTATAATTGTGTATTTTTAGGGAAATTTCTGTAATTTCTCTCAAGGCTGTGTCATGCGGCTGGGGGGGCAAACATTTGGACCACAGACACTGTACAGTGCTGTTTGGATGTGTATTTCTGGTACATTTGAAGATCGCGTGCCCATTTTTCTGGTTATTATATTATTATTATTATTATTATCATTATTAATATTTTTTAGTTGTATTTGAATTTTGTAATGAAATGCTGCTATGGGCAATAAATCCCACCCATGCGTACTAAGGTTAACAAAGACACAGGTCCATCCAGTTCAACCTGCGCGGAAGGGATGTGGAAAGGATGTGGAAGGGAGTTTCACATCTTTACTGCTTTAACAGTGAAGAACCACTTACAGGGTTTAAGATTGAACCTCTTCTCGTCCAACTTCACTGTGTGGCAGTGTGTTTTCTTCAAAAACCTTAAATACTTTTTCCCGCTACTACAGTTACCATTGATAGAAATGTAGATTGCACTCATATCCCTTTTAAGCCCCTTTTCTATGGGGAGAAGTTTAATTTTTGTAGTTGTTACTCATATCTTAGGACCTCCAGCCCCCATAACTGAGCTCCTTTAGCCCTCATAACTGAGGTCTCTCCATCCCTCATAACTGAGGTCCACAAGTCCCAGTAACTGAGGTCCTCCATAATTGAGCTCCTCTACACCCCCATAACTGAGGTCCTCCACTCCCTTATTATTTTTTTTTTATCCTCTCAAGGTTAAGGACATCCTTTCTGAAGACTGGTAACCAAAACTGAACTGCATACTCAAAGTATGAAATCTATCTTTACTTCATTCCTTAGTGTGGAAAATTGATAGGGAACATACTTCTGTGCAGGCTGATCAACTGCAGCCTGTGAGTTTGGGGTCAGGGGGTTTGTTCTGGCTGCCTTCTGTAACCAGCAGTCCCCCCGTAGACTGGAATAGGTCCCCCCATCAATTTTCCACACTGTGGCATATTAAATGAAATGGAGGAGTCCTTGTGGATGCGTGTGGATGAGAGTTGGAGAGATATTCCTCCTTACCACTGAAGATGAAAACAAATGTATCCCTCTCAAGGTTCCATGTATGGAGGAGGGCATCCTTCTCAAGGTTCTATGTATTGAGAAGGTCAACCTTCTCAAGGTTTCATGTGTTGAGAAGGTCATCCTTCTCAATGTTCTATGTGTTGATAAGGTCATCTTTGCCAAGGTTCCATGTGCTGAAGAGTTCATCCTTCTCAAGGTTACATGCGTTGAGAAGGTCAACCTTCCCATGGTTATATGTGCTGAGAAGGTCATCCTTCTCAAGGTTACATGCGTTGAGAAGGTCATCCTAACCAACGTTTCATGTGCTCAAAAGATATCCTTCTCAATTTTCCATGTGTTGAAATCATCTTTCTCAAGGTTCCATGTGTTGAGAAGGTCATCCTTCTAAAGGTTCTATGTGTTGAGAGGGTCATCCCTCTCAAGGTTCCATGTGTTGGACATTCTGAGATCTGCGGTCCCAGAGCCTCTCTGTCAGCCCCAACCAGTCTGGCCATTCTCCTCAGACCTCTCTTATCAACAAGACATTTTGATCTGCAGAACAGGTCACTGACTAGATAGAGATCAGCAGATACTCAAGGTAAAAATTCTTTACTCACTGTGGAAAATTGATGGGGGGCCTACTCCAGTGCAGGCTGATCAGCTTGGGGTCAAGGAATTTTTTTCTGGCGTCCTGTAACCAGAAGTCCCCCCTGTACTGGAGTAGGCCCCCCCATCAATTTTCCATGCTGGGGCATATCAACCAAAATGCAGGAGTCCTTGTGGTTGTATGTGGATGAGACTTGGAGAGACATTCCCTGTTACCACTGATGGAGGAAGTGTGGAGTGATGTCCTTCTAATATTTCATGGTGCATTCTTTGGCCTCTTATAATTTTGTTGTCAACGCCAAGGTGAGCAGAATCGCCGACACGAGCCTGGTGGTGCCGGAAGAGGTGTTCACTTGTTCACAGAAGAATTTACGTGAAGTTCAAAAGCTTCAGGAGATAAATAAACTTTTATGTCACCTTTAGATTTTTTGTCACTTATAGTTTCACTTTAGTTGATTCAAGGAGGATTTGGAAGATATAAGGTGGACTTTATTATTTGGGTTTTATGTAATGTTTGAGGATACTTGCATTGTATTCTCTATTTTTTTTTCTAGAGCTGCACATAACTTTTCGATATACCAAAGAAGATGCTTTAATGTAAAAAAAGATTGGCAGATCCACAAGCAAATTGGTGGTCCCAGTCAGCAGGGAAAAGACTGATAATTGGGCGCTATAAGAGCACCCCCTCCCCAGCTGGCTGTACCCAGACTTGGTGACAACCCTGTTTTTGGAAGTCACCCTTATTCTGGCTGTACCCAAGGTAGATCACCTCCTCCTTTCAGGAAAGCACCCTCCAACCCTCCTGCTGGTTGTATCTAGACTGTACCCTAAATACAGATTTGGCTGTACATAAGGCAGGTGACCCTCCCTTTCTGGAGAGCGCCCTCCATCCACCTTTATCCAGGCAGCTACAGCCACTCCTTAGTACACTATCTAATCTTTGGCAAAGATTTTGACCCTTTCTTGCCCCATGCAAAACAAAAGAAGTGTTTTGCTCATTAATGTTCACCACACATGATGCTTAAAAAAAATGTAGTCTTGTTTTTTGAATGAGCTGTTTTAACCCCTTCAAAACCGGGCACTTTCACCCCCCTTCCTGCCCAGGCCGATTTTCAGCTTTCAGCACTGTCACACTTTGAATGACAATTGCGCGGTCATGCAACATTGTACCCATAAATAAATAAACAAATAAATAAATACACATTTTTATTGTAACCTTGGTTTAGTATTTGAAGCAAACTCATACTAAAGAAAATACAGCTTTGGTAAATGAGGTCCTGTCTGTGATGGAACTAGTAGTTGATATTCATTTCACAGTTGTGTGATGACCTTGTACACGGCAGTCCTGATCTCCTTGGTCTTCACACCATAAATGATGGGGTTTATGGCTGGTGGGATGAGCACGTAAAAGATGGCCATTATGATGTGAACACACGGGACAATGCTACCTATCCTGTAGGTCACACAGGAGAAGGCCCCCAGGGTGTAGGATGTGAGGAAGACGAAGACATGGGACGTACAGGTGCTAAAGGCTTTCTTTTTGGCAGCCCTAGAGGAGAGCTTCAACACTGACCTCAGGATAAAGAAGTAGGACACAGCAATGAAGGTAACATCGCATATAATGACAAACAGGACAACGGTCAACCCAAAGACACTATTGATAGTAATATCAGTACAAGCCAACGTCACCACTGCCATATGGTCACAATAGCAGTGGGCAATACGGTTGGTCTGGCAGTACGGCAGTCTACTGGCCATCACTGGACATGGAGTCACTATAATGGTTCCTCTGATAAGGAAAACTGTGACTATCTTTATTATTAAAGCGTTGGTCAGTGTGGTCGTGTAATGGAGAGGGTTGCAGATTGCCACATATCTGTCGAAGGCCATGGCCAGGAGAATTCCAGATTCAAAAGAGCTGAAAAAATGGATGAAGAACATCTGAACAAGGCAGGAGAAGGAGGTGATCTCCTTGATGTTCATCCAGAAGATAGCCAACATTCTCGGGACAACGGAGCTGCATACAATTATGTCAGCTATGAACAAAGTAGAAAGAAAATAGTACATAGGGCCATGCAGATGTCTTTCTGTCATAATCAGGCTCAACAGCAGACTGTTCCCGCTGACAGCCATCAGGTACATGACGAAGATGGGGATGGAGATCCATACGTGAGCCGACTCGCAGCCTGGAAGGCCTTCCAAGAGAAACACTCTGGGGTAGGAGATGGAAAGGTTTTCTGATGGCATGATGACTTTAGAGATCAGGATTTACAGAAAAAGACATGGTGATCACCTATAAAGATAAAAAGACATTGGTGGTAATTGTATGGAGATACAAAACATAGACGTTCAGCAATTTATAGACTTTATTACTGGTCTTTGAAAATACTGAGAGGTTACATTCTTTAAAATGTCAAGTCACAGAAAAAAAATTCACCTAACTTTATCAATCTCGTCTTTTAATATTAAAGAACACTTTCAAGGGTCATATGTGGGTGATCTCCTTCAATTTACTTTCCCTTATGCCGCGTACACACGGCCAGACTTGTCAACAGGCTAAACTCCGTCGGCATTTCCGACGGAAAGATTTAGAGCACGTTCTATATCTGAGTCCGTCGGAAATGCCGACAGAAAAAGTCCGATGGGGCATACACATGGTCGGAATGTCCGACCGAAAGCTCCCATAGGACTTTTTCTGTCGGGAAGTCCGGCCATGTGTACGCGGCTTTAGAGCAGCCTTTCTCAACTGGGGTTCCATGAAAAGCCTTGGGTTCCTCCAGAGGCTGTTAAGGGTTCTTTAAACAATGAGCACTTTCTGCCCCTCAGATAAGTAACCATTGATATTAATTATGTGACCAGCCTATTGTCAAATGGGTGGGAAATTTGTCATTTTTGGTGGACCTCCTCCAGAAAACGCACCACATTGCTTCCCGATCTGCCATCGGCTGGATCAATTTGACCTGATCACCCAAAAGAATTATCAATAAAAGAATAATCAAGCAAAATCAAAAATACCGACGTCCCCATTGGAGGATTTCCCCTCTCTTTCTGTTCAGGTGACAGCTAAAACATTTTTGGATTTCCTGTCACTTTCTGTCTCAATGAATGAGCGACACCAGGACATACAGAGAGGGTGAATATCCCCAGTGGAGGGACACAAACAGCAATACGAACCGAATATCGGGTCCAACCCTCCTACACTCCGATCCTAAATTAGTTTTACCCGTACAAGATCTCCAAGAAAGTGCTCTCACGTAACCGGCCAAACCTCATCATAACCAAGATATCACCTCTATACCTGAGTGTATTCAATGAATAAACCAAATTAGATACTCTACGGCAGATTGGACTGTGAGCATGCTTTATTACGGATTAAATCCAGGAAGCCACATATAGACAAATGAATGTGGGTTATGTTTAATGGGTGCACAAGGTTTACCATCTTAACCATTGTTGTTAGGCAACTACTAACACTACATTTTCTGCGTGCCTTAAATGTATAACAGTAATGCCGCGTTCACACACGATCGGACTTTCCGCCAACAAAACCGTGGATTTTTGTTCGAAGGTTGTTGGCTCCAACTTGTCTTGCATACACACGGTCACACAAATGTTGGCCAACAATTCCCAAATGCGGTGACGTACAACACGTACGACGAGCCGAGAAAAAGGAAGTTCAATAGCCAGTGCGGCTCCTTCTGCTTGATTCCGAGCATGCGTGGAACTTTTGTGCGACGGACTTGTGTACACACGATCGGACTTTCCGACAACAAAGTTTCGTTGGCGTAAAATTTGAGAACCTGCTATCAAACATTTGTGTGGGGGAAAGTCCGACAGCAAATGTTCGAAGGAGCGTACACACGGTCGGACTTTCCGACAACAAGCTCACATCCAACATTTCCCGTCGGAATATCTGACCGTGTGTACGCGGCATAAGTGTTTTTTTTTCTCTCTACTCCTGCCCTAATAATAGATGTTGATAAGGAAAAATAAATCCCTTTATGGCTTGTGAAGAAAGGTTGGATATTAAGCCCAAAATCCCCAATACATATACAAAGATTCCATTAGGATTGGGAGCTGAACTAGAAGTTTGGTAATGAGATTTTTGGTGAAGAAAATGTGAAATTATAAATGCTTTAGGAGTTATTGAGAGTTTAAACAACCATAAAAAAAAAAAGTTATGCAAATGGTACCTGCATGTTTAAAAGTTGCCAAGGTTTTTGGTAGTAATGTTTGTTTATAGTGACTGCCTTTTTGGTTTTGCTTCAATCTCAGTTGGTATATTGCTAATATTCATTACTGTTTTTATTTGATTATGACAATTATGTGTTGCAAGTTGCATGAGAAAATGTTCTGAGGCAGAATATGTGCTTACGTAAAGTCTTCTGTTTTGGGGCCCTCTGGTTCCAATTGGTAGACATGTACAATTCTTTTCGCTCCGAATTCGATTTTTAACGAATTTCGACAAATTCGTTAATTCGGAAATATCCAAATTAACAAAAACCCGTTTAACGAATTTTTTCTGAATATTCGTAAATTCGAAAATAAAAAAATTTGTATATTTGTAACATTCGTAAATTTGTACATTTATAAATTCGTACATTCGCACATTCTTAAATTTGTAAATTTGTAAATTCAGAAATTCGGAAATCTGAAATAATTATTAACTAAAAATAACTTAACTATTACTAACTATTACATTATAGGTATTGTAATTTCCTTTCAAATTTGGCTGTCAGTGAACGTAACAAATACAAATTTATCCGAAGTTACGAATTATCCGAAATAACGAATGCCGCATCCAAACGAATGGAACGTAATGAATTAATAATAATAAATAACAATAATAATAGTAAAAACTTTTTATTATTATTTATTATTAATTTGTTCTGTTCCATTTGTTTAGATGCGGCATTCGTTATTTAGGATAATTCGTACCTTTCGGATAAATTCTTATTCGTTACGTTCACTAACAGCCAAATTTGAAAGGAAATTACAATACCTAAAATTTAATAGTTAGTTACTATTTCAGATTTTCAAATTTTCAGGTTTTCGGATTTTCGAATGTACGAATTTATGAATTTACGAATGTACGAGTTTACGAATTGTGATCATAGCGAATGACCTGAAAAACGAAAAAAAGAAACGAATGAAACGAAAACGAACAATTTTTTTTGGCAGTGCACATGTCTACCAATTGGGTCCAGAGGATAAGAGGAACTGAAGGTGCATTTGCT
Organism: Lithobates clamitans; assembly: GCA_037952925.1. Classification (NCBI taxonomy): domain Eukaryota; kingdom Metazoa; phylum Chordata; class Amphibia; order Anura; family Ranidae; genus Lithobates; species Lithobates clamitans. The sequence goes on from JBBGZY010001491.1 coordinate 333,636, forward strand.
TCAGGTCACGTCTGGATCCAAACTAGGATTGGGCTCATTAAACCATTTCTGGACCGCCGCACGCCGATATACGCCCTTACTTTCAAGAGGGATATCTTTGTTATGGCAGCAGCTAGCTAGGTATCCTCTTCTTCGGTTTCCGATAATAGTGGTCTCTGTGGCGGATTCGCTGCAAGATCACATTTATCAGCGGCGGGAGAGGGGACCCCCCTTTCCTGACGCTCTCCGGTACCCTCCGCTGCTCACCAGAGCTGTCGGTAGCGGCGGAGGTGATCGGATCCTTGTCCTTGCTGGGTATGGAGACGAGTGAGGGGAAGATGGCCCCCACCTGTCTCCATATCATTGCAGGGCGAAAGTGACGTCAAAACGTCATTTCCGCCCATAGCTCTTAAAGGGACATTTTTTTACATTTTTTTTTTCAAATGACGACATTTTTATTTATTTTTCTGATTGCATTTTAGTGTAAATATGAGATTTGAGGTCCTTTTGACCCCCCCCAGATCTCATATATAAGAGGACCTGTCATGCTTTTTTTCTATTACAAGGGATGTTTACATTACTTGTAATAGGAATAAAAGTGACAGCATTTTTTTTTTAAAGAACAGTGTAAAAATAAAATATAAAAGGTAAAATAAATAAGAAAAAAACATTTTTTTAAATGCCCCCCATCCCGCCGAGCTCACGTGCAGAAGCGAACGCATACGTGAGTAGCGCCCGCATATGAAAACAGTGTTCAAACCACACGTGTCAGGTATCGCCGCGATCAGTAGAGCGAGAGTAATAATTCTAGCCCTGGACCTCCTCTGCAACTTGAAACATGCAACCTGTAGAATTTTTTAAACGTCGCCTATGGAGATTTTTATGGGTAAAAGTTTGTCGCCATTCCACGAGCGGGCGCAATTTTGAAGCGTGACATATTGGGTATGAATTTACTTGTCATAACATTATCTTTCACAATAAAAATTGGGCTAACTTTACTGTTGTCTTATTTTTTAATTCAAAAAAGTGTATTTTTTTCTAAAAAAAAGTGCGCTTGTAAGACCGCTGCGCAAATACGGTGTGACAGAAAGTATTGCAACGACCGCCATTTTATTCTCTAGGGTGTTAGAAAAAAAATGTATAATGTTTGGGGGTTCTAAGTCATTTTCTAGCAAAAAAAAAAAGTTTTAACTTGTAAAACCACAAATCTCAGGAAGAGGCTCGGTCCTTAAGTGGTTAATGTTTAGTGGCATCCTGCTGAAAAATTGGGTTTGAGAAAGATGTGCGATTTAATATATATATATGTCTAGTAATGAAAACCGACTATGAAACATTTTTATTTCTGCATACTTATGGACTTATGTTTGAATTTTTTAAAAGGCAAGAATATTATTGTTAACACCTTCAAAGGTTTAAAAAAAAGGGGGGGGGGGTAGAAAGTAAAGTAGTATCTGTAGTTAATCATGTTGACTGGAGAGTATCCGCCCCACTATTTAGGCCTCAATCTGGATGTTCTATTTGAAGATCCTTGCATGGAGATCCTTGTTGTTTTTAAAGGCACAGGAGGTCCTGGAATGATTCCAGTCAGGAATGCCAAGCCATCATTTCGGTATGACCCTTCTCTACTCTTCGAAATGCTGAAGGTTGAAATGGAGACTCCTGTGAAAGTCCCTGGAATGCCTGGAGGAGGATGATGCCAACCCAAGGCCTGAAAGTTCCAATTGGACAAGAGCGAGAGATCTGAGGTGAGAGCCGGAAGACCCAAATGACCTAACTTGAAGGATGACTTCTTTGTTTCTTTGTAACATCAGTTCCAGCCTGTCCATGGATGTCAAGTTCTGTCCTTACCAAGAGGGGAGCTCTTATGGGGTGGTAGATTTCTCCTGGCTACATGCGAAGCTACAGAATCCTCAAAGGTGTTTAAAAGTGTAGGAAATGAACTTGGGGACTGAAATAATGTGGATTTTCTACAACCTGGACATTTGTATGCCTATTTTTATTTTTTTTTATTTTTCAATAAAGGACTTTTCCCAAACTGTCTCCTGTCATTTTTACTATTTTTGACACTTTTTTTGTGAATTGATAGAGGTACAATGTACCTCGTTACCATTTCACACAAAGGGGGGTGGCCGGTATCTGGGGGTCCCCTTGTTAAAGGGGGGCTTCCAGATTCCGATAATCCCCCCCGCCCACAGACCCCCACAACCACTGGGCAAGGGTTGTGGGGATGAGGCCCTTGTCCCCATCAACATGGGGACAAGGTGCTTTGGGGGAGCTAACTCAAAGCACCCTCCCCATGTTGAGGGCATGTGGCTTGGTATGGTTCAGCTCTCTCGCCCCCCCTCTTTTCCTGTGGCCTGCCAGTTTGCGTGCTCGGATAAGGGTCTGGTATGGATTTTTACTCCATTTTTTAAAAAATTTTGGCGCAGGGTTCCCCTTAAAATCCATACTAGGCCTGAAGGGTCTGGAATGGATTTTAGGGGGAGGGGCACTACGCCATTTTTTAAAATTTTGGCGCAGGGTTCCCCTTAAAATCCTAAAGGGTCTTGTATGGATTTTAGGGGGACCCCTACGCCATTTTTAAAAAAAGCATTTGGTGCAGGGTTCCCTTTAATATCCATACCAGACCTGAAGGGCCTGATATGGATTTTGGGGGGACCCCCACGCAATTTTTTTTTTAAATTTTGGTTCGGGGTTCCCCTTAATATCCATACCAGACCCAAAGGGCCTGGTAATGGTCTGGGGGGGATCCCATGCTCTTTTTTTCAATGAGTTTTATCTATATTGCCAAGACCCGACAATTCATTATAGACGCAATCAGTTTTAAATGACTTTTTTTCCTTTGAAATGTCATTTTGCTCTCAGACTGTTCTAAACACGGGAAAAATGCGCCACTTTACAGGCATACTATAGACACCCCCAGGCACGATATTTAAAGGAATATTTCATTTTTATTGTTTCACTTTAAGCATTGCTCCCGAAATTTTTTTTTCTTTTTTGCATTGATCCATGTCCCCTGGGGCAGGACCCGGGTCCCCAAACACTTTTTATGACAATAACTTGCATATTAGCCTTTAAAATTAGCACTTTTGATTATTCATGTTCGTGTCCCATAGACTTTAATGGTGTTCGTCCAAATGTTTTGCATGTTATGGTGCGAACCGAACCGGGGGGGGGGGTGTTTCGGCTCATCCATACTGATAAATATGTCTGGGACATAATGGGAACTAACTTTAAGATTGTAGATTGTATGTGTATTAAATTACTAACAGGTGTTATTAAGGGGGACAAACATTTGTATGTTAACAATTCTATGGAAGTGGGTTGGTCTTTAATGATGACAGCAATGGGTGAACATTCTTCTATTGGTTTCTATTGGTAGAATGTTGAATATCACTTGGTCACACCTTTGACAATAAATTGTATTTAGGATACTGATCCAGGAAATAAAAGACGAGTGATGCATTATTCTGTGTCTGTGTGTTGACTTCGGTCTGCAGAGCTCCCCGCAGAGCTCCGTGTGAGAGTGTGGAACAGAGAGTGTCGGCACAGGTTAGTACAGGATATATAGGGGGAGGATGTCCTTAAAAACCCACAAATTATGATAAACTCCAAGCATTGATTATGCAAGAATTGGGGGGGAGGGGCAACAGTCAAGGTGTGGCCTAGAAGTTGAGTGACAGCATGCAGGGGGGAAGTGCAGAGGTCTTGAAAAAGAAGGGTCACCACTGTAAGTATTGACTCTTTGCATAAACTTCATGTCACGGTCAATAAAAGCCTCCAATGCCGCGTACACACGATCGGATTTTCCGACAGGAAATGTTGGATGTGAGCTTGTTGGCGGAAAGTCCGACCGTGTGTACACTCCATCGAACATTCGTTGTTGGACTTTCCCACCAACAAAAGTTGGCCAGCAGGTTCTCAAATTTTCCGCCAACAAAACTTTGTTGTCGGACTTTCCGATCGCGTGTACACAAGTCCGTCGCACAAAATTCCACGCATGCTCGGAATCACGTACGAGCCGGAAGCGCTCGGTCTTGTGAAACTAGCGCTCCTAATGGAGATATCACATGACTATGGAACTTTATTTTTATCGGCTCGTCGTACGTCTTGTACGTCACCGCGTTCCCACGTTCGTAATTGTTGGCCAACATTTGTGTGACCGTGTGTATGCAAGACAAGTTGGAGCCAACAACCTTCGAAAAACAAAATTCCACGGTTTTGTTGGCGGAAAGTCCGATCGTGTGTTCGGGGCATGACACTTGTAATTATACTTCAGTATCCCATAGTAACATCTGACACAAACATCTACAAACACTAAAGCAGCGGACTTTGTGAAAATTCATATTTGTGTCATTCTCAAAAGTTTTGGCCACGGCTGTACTACTACTAACAACAACAATAATAGTAATAATAATAGTAATAATAATAATAATAATAACCATAATGATAATAACAATAATAATAATAATAATAACAATACAATAATAGTAATAATAACAATAAAATAATAGTAATAATACTAATAATACTAATAATAGTAATAAAAATAATAACAATAATAATAATACTACTACTTCTAATAATAATAATAAAAATAATAGTAATAATAATAATAATAATAATAATAATAACAATAAAATAATAGTAATTATACTAATAATAGTAATAAAAATAATAATAATAATAATAATAATAATAACAATAAAATAATAGTAATAATAATAGTAATAATAGTAATAATAATAGTAATAATAATAATAATAATAACAACAATAATAATAATAACAATACAATAATAGTAATAATAATAATAATAATAATAATAATAATAATAATAATAATAATAACAATAAAATAATAGTAATAATACTAATAATACTACTACTTCTAATAATAATAATAATAATAATAATAATAATAATAGTAGTAGTAATAATAATAATAATAATAATAATAATAATAATAATAATAATATTAGTAATAATAGTAATAATAATAATAATAATAATAATAATAATAATAATAATAATATTAGTAATAATAGTAATAATAATAATAATATTAATAATAATAATACCACCATATTGATATTGGCCGTCCTACGAGGATTTATTAGAAGAGACCCTGGGGTATTTGTGGATGGATTATACATAGAGGGGTAATTTCGGTCTGTAGAGGAAGTTCAGAGGGCAGTAAATCTACACTGATAAGACAGCTATAGTAAATAAATGCTTCAGAGGGGGATCTGTGACCATCCTGAGGTCTGACCTCATCTCTTTCATACTGGAGGTTTCATGGTTTAGTTTTCCTTAAGATCCTCCCTAGCAGGGCTCCCCTCCTACCCCCAGCCCCCCCATAATACTCACATGACCTGCTCTGGCCATTGTTAGACAGCTGATTAGATGAAAACTTTCATGTGATGTCATTAAAAAATACATTTCTATACATACAGGTAGAATAATACACCAGAAAAAACACAAGGACAGCCCAGGAGGAGTGGGGGGGGGGGGGTGGTTCTAAAGGAACTACAATAAGGTAGGTGTATACACTTACCTCCCCTCTATCTATCCTGAACCTGGGGTGGTCAGTGGATCTGCACATGTGGTGTTGCATGTTTGTACAACACAGAAGAAGGCATTGGGTATAGAGGGAACAAACAGGTCAACATGGGGGGGTCAATATGCCAGGAGCTGACTATAGGGAGGGAGGGCATAGAGCTATACAAAAAAGATGGCAACCACCCCAATTTTTAACTAGCCTTTGCAGTCCATCTATCCAACCACATGGAGGGGCTATATATGCTCAACTGCTATATGAGCTCCAACTTGGAGACTCTCAAATAAAGGACCGCAGTATACAGAGGAGCCATGGTGAGGCGCTGCGGCTTCCACATATATTTGCAAATGTGTACAACTAAACCCTCTTGTTAGACGCGGTCAATTCGTTTTTTTGGTCGGCTAGCTGGTAAGTGTGCTGGGAAATTTTCTCTTGATTTGTGAAGGAGAACAAAAGCCTGTCCATCAATCTGGTTACCAGGGTGGGGTGGCGGTACCCGCTGCTGGGAAGGTCTATCAGGGTCCTGCTTTCTTGCCTGGACTGTGCTTGAAAGCTGTCAGTAAACCATGGGGGGGCTGTGAACAGTCAGATACCACTATTGCCAGCCTGACCAAGATGGTAATTGGATGCAGACAGAGCTGTCAATAGAGATGCTGCCAACTTATAAGGCAACAGAGAGGACTACCCACCACTACAGAGTTGTCCTCTCTTTACTCCGCAGCACCACCCAGCCTTGGCCTCCCCCCAGCAGTTTCATGCAACAGCATGGACAGGCTGAAGGGTATCTTCTTCACCTCCTACCCTGTAAACTCGCCCCTTTCACCCACTATGGCCACCACATGACCTGTAGAGGGTTCCTCATGGTGGCCCTTAGTGACGGAATCCATGCAAAGCCCCTCTAACCCCTTATTCTTACACTTTTCTGTGCCCCCTCACCGCTCTTTTCTCAGCCATAGTACAAGAATTAGCGGTGTCGATGATCAGGGGGAGTAGTGATGTCACTTCCTTGGTCATGTGACTGTGAGTGGGCCTAGCGATTGGATGCAAGGCCTAAACATTGTCATAGGGGTGGAGGTCACATGCTCCACCATACCTGAAAGCACCAGTTAGTGTCCCCAGCTGTCATGGAGGAAGGAGCAATGGAGGAGCACAAGCAGAGTGAGTATGGTGGAGGGGGCCCTTTGTAGAGAACCTGTTACTCTTCCCTGTATGAAGAAGGTGGCAGTGTCCCTTCCAATTACATCCAATCAGTAGGGTCAGTTATTTTGGTGTTTTGGTAAATCTGGGGGAAAAAAAGCCAGATGAGGAATCCAGAGACACAACTTACACTCAGCGATCTGTACATTCTCCGACTGCCGGACAGGAGAGCCCCGGTCAGTCCACCTATATATAACACAGGTGATTATACCATGGAGGTGACTTAGAGGAGAACGAGTCTTTTTCCTGAAGAGTTTAGGAATAATTGGTCCCTCCGCAGCCAAGAAACGTCTCTCCCGAGAATTGAGAAAATAAACTGTCTGTCATTATAATTATAATTAGAGATTTATTAGTATTTGATTAATTTCTTCTGGCTCAATAAAATATGTGTGTGAATGATCTTCAGCTTCATGGGAATAATCAGTACAATGTCTATTATAGGTTCATAAACCGTACTTCTACGTGGATGGTAATTAAAAAAAAAATATTATATATATACAGTATCTCACAAAAGTAAGTACATCCCTCAGTCACATTTGTGTAAATCTTTTCTTCTACCTTTTCATGTGACAACACTGAAGAAATGACACTTTGTCTACAATGTAAAGTAGTGAGTGTACAGCTTGTATAACAGTGTAAATTTGCTGTCCCCTCAAAATAACTCAACACACAGCCATTAATGTCTAAACCGCTGGCAACAAAAGTCAGTACACCCCTAAGTGAAAATCTCCAAATTGGGCCCAAAGTGTCAATATTTTGTGTGGCCTCCATTATTTTCCAGCACTGGTGGTCTTGGAGGTGTGTTTGGGGTGGTTATCATGTTGGAATACTGCCCTGCGGCCCAGTCTCTGAAGGGAGGGGATCACGCTCTGCTTCAGTATGTCACAGTACATGTTGGCATTCATGGTCCCCTCAATGATCTTTAGCCCCCCAGTGTCGGCAGCTCTCATGCAGCCCCAGACCATGACACTCCCACCACCATGCTTGACTGTAGACAAGACACACTTGTCTTTGTCCTACTCACCTGGTTGCCCCCACACACGCTTGTCACCATCTGAACCAAATACGTTTATCTTGGTCTCATCAGACCACAGGACATGGTTCCAGTAATCCATGTCCTTAGTCTGTTTGTCTTCAGCAAACTGTTTATGAACTTTCTTGTGCATCATCTTTAGAAGAGGCTTCCTTCTGGGATGACAGCCATGCAGACCAATTTGATTCAGTGTGTGGCGTATGGTCTGAGCACTGACAGGCTGACCCCCCACCCCTACAACCTCTGCAGCAATGCTGGCAGCACTCATATGTTTATTTCCCAAAGACATCCTCTGGATATGACGCTGAGCACGTGACCTCAACTTCTTTGGTGGACCATGGCGAGGCCTGTTCTGAGTGGAACCTGTCCTGTTATACCGCTGTATGGTCTTGGCCACCGTGCTGCAGCTCAGTTTCAGGGTCTTGGCAATCTTCTTATAGCCTAGGCCATCTTTATGTAGAGCAACAATTCTTTTTTACAGATCCGCAGAGAGTTTGTTGCCATGAGGTGCCATGTTGACCCTCCAGTGACCAGTATAAGAGAGTGAGAGCGATAACACCAAATTTAACACACCTGCTCCCCATTCACACCTGAGATCTTGTAACACTAACGAGTCACATGACACTGGGGAGGGAAAATGGCTAATTGGGCCCAATTTGGAGATTTTCACTTAGGGGTGTACTGACTTTTGTTGCCAGCGGTTTAGACATTAATGGCTGTGTGTTGAGTTATTTTGAGGGGACAACAAATTTACACTGTTATACAAGGGTCATTGATGGAGGTGGGTAGGGAAGGTTCATTGATGGAGGTGGGGAGGGAAGGCTCATTGATGGAGTTTGGGAGCGAAGGGTCATTGGTGGAGATGGGGGGAAGGAAGACTCATTGGTGGAGGTGGGGAGGGAAGGCTCATTGATGGACATGGGGGGAGGGAAGGCTCATTGATGGAGGTGGGGAGGGAAGGCTCATTGATAAAGGTGGAAAGGGAAGGCTTATTGATGGAGATGGGAGAGGGAAGGCTCACTGATGGAGGTGGGGAGGGAAGGCTCATTGATGGAGGTGGGGAGGGAAGGCTCACTGATGGAGGTGGGGAGGGAAGGCTCATTGATGGAGGTGGGGAGGGAAGGCTCATTGATGGAGGTGGAGGAGGGAAGGCTCATTGATGGAGGTGGGGAGGGAAGACTCATTGATGGAGGTGGGGAGGGAAGACTCATTGATGGAGGTGGGGACAGAAAGCTGGCCAGTGTGGTCAGATCCAATAAAAGAGCTACTGGAGCTCAAATTGCTGAAATAGTGAATGCTGGTTCTGATAAAAAGGTTTCAGAACACACAGAGCATCGCGGTTTGATATGTATGGGGCTGCGTAGTCACAGACTGGTCAGGGTGTTCATGCTGACCTGTGACCACTGCCAAAAGCACCTACAATGGGCATGTGAGCATCAGAACTGGACCACAGAGCAATGAAAGAAGATGGCCTGGTCTGATGAGTCATGTTTTCTTTTACATCATGTGGATGGTTGGGTGTGTGTGCTAACTACTATCTATATACAATATCTACAATATAAGGGACAAAGGTAATAGGGATGCAAAGGAAGAAAACACGACTTGGTACAAGAGCAGGGAGCAAGGCAGAGGGGTGCAGGACGGATCAGGATACAGGAAGGTTCAGGATCGGTATCAGGCACAATCTGGTAGCAAGGAGGTGATCAGACAAGATAGTGCATCCCTGGGGGAAGGGAGGAGCAGCCTTAAATATCCACCTGGCAGCTGGAGCCAGGTGTGGCTGCTGGTGGACACTGGAACTGCAGCCATCGGCCCAGAGAACCACAGTGCCACCAGCAGGAGAGCTCAGCTCTGACAGATGCTTTGTCTAGTGGAGTCCATTTCTCTATGGATGAGGGCTGTTTTGGGGGATCTACACAATATTTGGTAGGTGGTCACAATGTCATGGTGGGTGGTCATAATGTTATGGCTTCTCCTAAGCCCATGAACATTGACTGCTTATGCCTGATATTGCTGAGTGTTCTCCATTAGGTTGGCTGAGAAGATACAATGTAATGGGTTATGAAAATGTACTCTGCCTTGTCCAATTATTGAGGGGTTTATGCCGATAATGTGGGCCGGGAAAGAGGATAAATATTTTGAGAAATCTTCTAGAAGGATCGTTTCCCTCCTAGGCTTCAATTGGGAAGGATGTAGTGGAGGTTCCTTCCCTCCAAAGCTGTTGTCCGAGAAGGTTATAGGTGCGAGAGGTCAAGCATTTGCCTGGAGGAGGAAACCAGGGACAAAAAAGTGTATTTTGTTCTCCTAGCTGCCCATCTGAGAATAAAGTATCCTAACTTGGCCTTTGGCAAAGACTTAAAGAGGACTGACCATTAAAGTACCTGTCACCAGCCCATCTGAGTACCCAAGTACCTGTCACCAGCCCATCTGAGTACCCGAGTACCTGTCACCAGCCCATCCGAGTACCTGTCACCAGCCCATCTGAGTACCCAAGTACCTGTCACCAGCCCATCTGAGTACCCGAGTACCTGTCACCAGCCCATCCGAGTACCTGTCACCAGCCCATCTAAGTACCCAAGTACCTGTCACCAGCCCATCTATGTACCCAAGTACCCATCACCAGCCCATCTGAGTACCCGAGTACTTGTCACCAGCCTATCTGAGTACCCGAGTACCTTTCTGCAGCCCATCAGATTACCTGAGTACCTGTCTCAGGCCCATTAGAGTACCAGAGTACCTATCTGCAGCCCATCAGATTACCTGATTATCTATCTGCAGCCCATGCCTCATAGAATATACTTTGCGGTGTTTTCTTTCCAAAATGGGGTCATTTTGTGTTTCCACTGTCCTGGGGCTCCAGGATCTTCAAAAGTGTGATAGAAAGGAGTTAAATTATATGTGTAATTTATGCTCCTAGAACGCCTGAAGGTACTACTTCAATGTTGGGCCTCTGTATGAGGCCAGGCTATGTAAAAGTCTCACACATGTGGTATTGTCATACGCAGGAGGAGAAGCAGAATGTATTTTGGGGTGTAATTTGAAGTATACATATGCTGTGTGTGAAGAATAGCTTGTTATTATGACAATTTTGTGTAAAAAAAATAATAATTTCTTAATTTTCCCAAGAGTTGTGGGAAAAAATGACAACTTCGAAAAACTCACCATGCCTCTTACTAAATACCTTGGAATGTCTAGGTTCCAAAAAGGGGTAATTGGGGGGGTATTTGTACTTTCCTGACATTTCAGGGCCTCAAGAGATGAGATAGGCAATCAGTGCATCAGGTGTGATCAGTTTTCAGTGATTGGCACTATAGCTTGTGGACTCTATAACTTTCATACAGACCAAATAATATACACTGATTTGGGTTATTTTTACCAAAGACATGTAGCAGTATAAATTTTGGCCAAAATTTATGAACAAAATCACTTATTTGCAAAATGTTATCATAGAAACTAAAAAAAGTGTTTTTTTTTTTCAAAATCGCTCTTTTTTCACTCATGTCGCAAAAAATAAAAAAACAGAAGTGATTAAATACCACCAAAAGAAAGCTCTATTTGAGTGAAAAAAATGATAAAAATTTTGTTTGGGTACAGTGTTGCATGACTGAGTAATTGGCATTGAAAATGTGAGAGCGCTGAAACTGAAAATTGGTCTGGGCAGGAGGGGTGTATAAGTGTCCTGTATTGAAGTGGTTAAATATCGTGCCTGGGGGGTCTCCTTAGTCTGCCTGTAAAGTGGCGCATCTTTCCTGTGTTTATAACAGTACCACAGCAAAATGACATTTCTTAAGGAACAAATGTCATTTAAAATTGCTTGCGGCTGTAATGTATTGTCAGATCCCAGCAATATAGATAAAAATCATTGAGAAAACGTGCCAAAATGTAAAAAAAAAATGGCGTGGGGGTCCCCCCAAATTCCATACCAGGCCCTTCAGGTCTGGTATGGATTTTAAGGGGAACCCCGTGCCAAAATAAAAAAAAATGGTGTGGGGTCTCCCCAAATTCCATACCAGACCTTTATCCAAGCATGGAACCTGGCAGGCCACATGAAAAGGGGGGGACGAGAGAACGGGCCCCCCTTTCTGAACCGTACCAGGCCACATGCCCTCAACATGGGGAGGGTGCTTTGGGGTCTCCCCCAAAACACCTTGTCCCCATGTTAATGGTGACAAGGGCCTCATGCCCACAACCCTTGCCCGCTGGTTGTGGGGGTCTGTGGGCAGGGGGCTTATCGGAATCTGGAAGCCCCCTTTAACAAGGGGGCCCCCAGATCCCACCCCCCATGTGAATGGGCATTGGGTACATTGTACCCCTACACATTTACCAAAAAAAGTGTCAAAAAAGTAAAAATGACAAGAGACAATTTTTGGACAATTCCTTTATAAAAAAAAAGTCCCGTAATGTCCATCCATCTTCAATCACAGTGCATACGGACCAAAAAAAAACCCCGGAAAAACTCTGCCTCGATGGCAGACAACCTGCCGACTGCAGCCTTTTCACGATGACAGCTCTTATATAACCAAGGATGGGGCCAACCGGTGATGTAACCGGGTGACCCCACCCTTTCTGACGTCACGTGACATCAGAGGGAGCAGGGTCACCCGTTAACGTCACCGGGTGGCCCTGCCCTCAGCTATATAACAGCTCTCATCGTGAAAAGGCTGCAATCGGCGGGACCCCTCCCATGACGTGTTTTTCTGTGTTTTTTTTCTCAGGTCGTCGGCGCTGTGATTGAAGATGGATGGACATTGTGAGACACTTTTTTTTTAATAAAGGAGTTGTCATTTTGACACTTTTTTTGGTGAATGGGTAGGGGTATAATGTACCCCAACCCATTCACATAGGGGGAGCAGGATCTGGGGCTTCCAGATTTCAATAAGCCACCCTCCAGACCCCCACCACCACCGGGCAAGGGTTGTGGGGAAGAGGCCCTTGTCCTCATGTTGAGGGCATGTGGCCTGGTAAGGTTCAGGAGGGGGGGCGCTTTCTCGTCTGGATTTTGGGGGGGACCTCCAAGCCATTTTTTTTATTTTGATGAGGGGTTTCCCTTAAAATCCATACCAGACCTGAAAGGCCTGGTATGGATTTTAGGGGGGGGGGTTATTATTTTGGTGCGGGGTTCCCCTTAGTATCCATACCAGACCTGAAGGGCCTGGTAATGGACTGGGGGGGTACTCACACCTTTTTTTTAATTAATTTTATCTATTTTGCGGGGATCCTGCAATACTTTACAGCTACGATCAGTTTTAAATGACATTTTTTCCTTTAGAAATGTAATTTTGCTGCTCTCATTCATTACATTATGTACGGCCGTCAATGCACTGCAATCTCACAGTGCATTATAAGGGGTTCCTCGGGCGCTCAAATTTCCCACCAATGCCCCATAATGTTCTAAATTGGGTGACCGGGCGAAACCCCATGTTCGAGTTGATCTTACGTTCGACTCAAACATCGGGCTCATCCCTATCAATAACCTCTTAAAGTTGATTTATGTACATATTGCACTGTATTATCTTAGGGAACGGATGCATTTGCATTGCTGTTTCTTTTCTCTTTCAGGTGTTCCTGCACCATTGCGTCTTCCTTGGACAAGGAGGTACGGTGACCTGACACCGATAATAAAACTAACTTATTCATGTCCTTTATTACTGTACATATTAGATAGACAGTTAGGATATAAGGCCAATGTTTACATTTTCCCTCCATTGTTTGGGTGGTACGCCACAGGCAAAATTGTATATACTGCCTGTTATTTATTTGCCCTTTTGTGAATCACCACTTAATCATGTATACGTTATGCATGTTTATTAAATGCGGCACGCCACGTATATTGTTGTTAATATTATTATTATCCTTGTTTCCCCACCCATTCCAGTTTTTGCCAGGACATTCGCTCCCAGGCTTGAGGGCTCAAATTATTTTCTGCAAACTCTGAGACGTAGTTTTCCCTGGCGGGGGGGGGGGGGGTGTAGCATCCTGATGTTTAGGCAGGGCTACTATTAAATTTATTTGCCAAGTGATAATTGCTTTGGCCAATTGTCAGGAGATCAATTGATTTTGCCCTAATTCTGTAATTCTTGCACTTCTCTCTTCTCTCTTCTGTCACTAGATGGTTGGTTATCTGGTGACATTAGATAAGACAAGGGCATTGCAAGGACAGATTAGAAATAGATGGGGTGTCTCAGCCAATGGGAAGGGGTTTTCTTGAATCCCTTGAGCTGCTGGGAGAGCCTATTTATTTGGTTGGAGTCAGGTGATCAGTGTTCTGTGCCACCTGGACAGCTCTCTGGTTGTACTGTCCTGGGCTGCTAGGCCAGAGCCTAAAGCATATCCAGGGGGCATCTGGCTGCTAGGCTGTGTGAGAGCCTATCCAGAAGCAAGAGAGAAGTGCAGGGTTGGGATTGCGCCTTGCAGTCCAACCAGAAGTGACGGTTCTGCCGGCCAGAGAACCAGTCATGGTCGGAGTTAGAGGAGAAGCTTTCGCCAGTAAGGGACCATCCACCCTATTACCAGGGACCACAGTGAGTAGCTGAAGCAAGTACCAGAGCAGTATTCTCACCAGCCGGGGACAGGAAACTTCAGCGGGTGCCAAGCCAGGGACCCAGCCAGCGGAGGTGACGCTTGCAGAGCAGTCTTTTGTGCCAAGCCAGGGACCGAGCAGGCAAGCGGGGGTGACTCTTGAGGAGTATCTGTGAGTGCCAAGCTAGGGACCCAGCAGGGAAGCGGAGGTGATGCTTGAGGAGTATGAGTGAGTGCCAAGCTAGGGACCCGGCAGGGAAACGGGGGTGACGCTTGAGGAAGATACTGTGTGAGAAGTTTGGAAGAGCTCAGGGGATCCAGTGGCAGTGGAACGGCAAGTCTAGTGAGAGAGACTGGGAGAGACTGGGAGCTCAGTGGGGTGAAGATCTACAAGAGGTGATTGTAGAGGAAGTACAGAAGTTTGTTACAACTTGTGTTAGAAACTGTTACAAGACTGTTGCCATAGGAGACAGCGGTCCTACTCATGCAGATGTGGTGTCTTGCTGATGCCTTTCCCTGCATGGCTGTCTACCTATAAAAATCTTGGAGTCTGCTAATTAACATTGCAACCACTAAAGGGTGTCCTGGCCCTTACCCTCTCTCCCACAGTTCTGTTGAAAAGACAATAAATCTCTTTGCATTCAAGAAGTGTCTGGCACCCATCAATCTATTTTACATTACACCCACTATGCCTTGTAACCCACTCTACACAGAAGGATGTCAGCTGTCCCTGGCTCTGGAGGTTCTCATTAGACTAAAGGGGGTCTGGGATCTTGCTACAATTAAAATTAATAAAACAAATAGTCTTGTGTTTCAAATTAACTGTTTTAATAGGAAGACATGGTCAGCCCAGATTCACAATAAAATCCAGGAGATTCAATAAATGAACTAATAAATACACATTTTTATTGTAACCTTGGTTTAGTATTTGAAGCAAACTCATACTAAAGAAAATACAGCTTTGGCAAATGAGGTCCTGCCTGTGATGGAACTAGTAGTTGATATTCATTTCACAGTTGTTGCGATGACCTTGTAAATTGCAGTCCTGATCTCCTTGGTCTTCACACCATAAATGATGGGGTTTATGGCTGGTGGTATGAGCAAGTAAAAGATGCCCATTACGATGTGTATACATGGGACAATGTTACCTATCCTGTAGGTCACACAGGAGAAGGCCCCCAGGGTGTAGGACGTGAGGAAGACGAAGACATGGGACGTACATGTGCTAAAGGCTTTCTTTTTGGCAGCCCTGGAGGAGAGCTTCAACACTGACCTCAGGATGAAGAAGTAGGACACAGCAATGAAGGTGAGATCGCATATGGTGACAAACAGGACAACGGTCAACCCAAAGACACTATTGATAGTAATATCAGTACAAGCCAACTTCACCACTGCCATATGGTCACAATAGCAGTGGGCAATATGGTTGGTCTGGCAGTACGGCAGTCTACTGGCCATCACTGGACACGGAGTCACTATAATGGTCCCTCTAATAAGGAAAACTGTGACTATCTTTATTATTAAAGCGTTGGTCATTGTGGTTGTGTAATGGAGAGGGTTGCAGATTGCCACATATCTGTCGAAGGCCATGGCCAGGATAATTCCAGATTCAAAAGAGATGAAATAATGGATGAAGAACATCTGAACAAGGCAGGAGAAGGAGGTGATCTCCTTGACGTTGATCCAGAAGATGGCCAGCATTCTCGGGACAACGGAGCTGCTTAGAATCATGTCAGCTACGAACAAAATAGAAAGAAAATAGTACATAGGGCCGTGCAGATGTCTTTCTTTCATAATCAGGCTCAACAGCAGACTGTTCCCGATGACAGCCATCAGGTACATGACGAAGATGGGGATGGAGATCCATACGTGAGCCGACTCGTAGCCCGGAAGGCCTTCCAAGAAAAACACACTGGGGTAGGAGATGGAAAGGTTTTCTGATGGCATGATGACTTTAGAGATCAGGATTTACAGGAAAGACATGGTGAGCACCTGTAAAGATAAAAAGACATTGGTGGTAAATGTATGGAGATACAAAACATAGACGTTCAGCAATTTATAGACTTTATTATTGGTCTTCTGAATATATTCAGAGGATACGTTCTTTAACCACTTAAGGACCGAGCCTCTTTCTGAGATTTGGTGTTTACAAATCAAAAAAAGTTTTTTTTTTGCTAGAAAATGACTTAGAACCCCCAAACATAATATATATTTTTCTTCTAACACCCTAGAGAATAAAATGGCGGTTGTTGCAATACTTTCTGTCACACCGTATTTGCGCAGTGGTCTTACAAGCGCACTTTTAATGGAAAAAATACACTTTTTTGAATTAAAAAATAAGACAACAGTAAAGTTAGCCCATTTTTTTTTTAATTGTGAAAGATAATGTTACACCAAGTAAATTGATACCCAACATGTCACGCATTCCAAATTGCGCCCGCTCGTGAAATGGCGACAAACTATTACCCTTAAAAATCTCCATAGACGACATTTAAAAAATTCTACAGGTTGCATGTTTTGAGTTACAGAGGAGGTCTAGGGCTAGAATTATTGCTCTAGCTCTACCGATCACAGTGATACCTCACATGTGTGGTTTGAACACCGTTTTCATATGGGGGGCGCTACTCACAGGGTGGGGGCCATCTTCCCCTCACTCATCTCCATACCAAGCCAGGGAGAGGACCCGATCACCTCCACCGCTACCGACGTCTCCGGTAAATGGCGGAGGGCACCAGATGGCAGCGGTGGGAGGGCCCTCTCCCGCTGCCAATAAAAGTGATCTTGCGGCGAATCCGCCGCAGAGACCACTTTTATCTGAAAGTGGACTGCCCACAAAAGAAGAGGATACTGGGGTTATGGTAGCTGCCATAACAAAGATATCCCTCTTCAAAGTACTGCCATATAACGACGGCGGGTGGTCCGTAAGTGGTTAAAACCTCAAGTCACAGTAAAAAAAAAAAAATGTACCTAATTTTATTAATTTCGTCTTTTAATATTTGAAGAAGACTGTCAAGGGTCATATGTGGGTGATCACCTTCAACTTACTTTTCCTTTGAGCAGCCTTTCTCAACTGGGGTTCCATGAAAAGCCTAGGGTTCCTCCAGAGGTTGTTAGGGGTTCTTCGAGTGATGAGCACTTTCTGCCCCTCAGATAAGTAACCATTGATACCACTCATCTTTTAAGATACCTTTAACCACTTTTCCGCCCAGTCTGTTGTCAAATGACGACTGGGCAGAACATTTGTCATTTTTGGTGGACCTCATATGACGTCCTCCCGAAACACGCTGCACTGCGGCCCGATCTGTCATCAGCTGTGCCCATTTGACCTGATCCCTCAAAAGAATAATTAATAAAAGAATAATCTATGATTGATGAGCACTGGTGAGGCTGCATTGATGGGCACTGGTGAGGCTGCATTGATGAACACTGGTGAGGCTGCATTAATGAGCACTAGTGAGCCTGCATTGATGGGCACTGGTGAGGCTGCATTAATGAGCACTAGTGAGCCTGCATTGATGGGCACTGGTGAGGCTGCATTAATGAGCACTAGTGAGCCTGCATTGATGGGCACTGGTGAGGCTGCACTGATGGGTACAGGTGAGGCTGCATTGATGGGCACTGGTGAAGCTGCACTGATGGGTACAGGTGAGGCTACATTGATAGTAATAATAATAATATTATTTCCCGCCTTGATGGCCTACCCTTACACAGGCTCCTCCCCCTTCAGTCTATTATGAATGCTGCTGCTAGACTAATACACCTGACTAATCCATCCGTGACTGCTGCTGCTCTCTGCCAATCTCTTCACTGGCTTCCCCTCCCCCACCGTATAAAATTCAAAATATTAACCACAACATACAAGGCCATCCACAACATCGCCCCCATCTACATCACCAACCTCATCTGCAGATATCGCCCAAATCATCCCCTCCGCTCCTCCCAGGACCTCCTGCTCTCTAGCTCCCTTGTTACCTCCTCCCATGCTCGCCCTCAGGACTTCTCCAGAGCCTCTCCCATCCTCTGGAACTCCCTGCCCCGGTATATCCGATCAGCCCCTAACCTGTCCACCTTTAGGAGATCCCTGAAAACTCACTTATTCAGGGAAGCCTATCCCACACCCACCTAACAACTGTCCCCGAAACACCCCCATCAAATCATCCCCCGCATCTATTACCTTTCGTACCACCTCCCCCTCCCTTTAGAATGTAAGCTCTACGAGCCGGGCCCTCCTGTACCTTCTGTATTGTACTGATGATATCATCCCTATCTTTGAGCATATCTAATCATTTCTTAAATGTGTACTCCCTCCTATTTTTCTTTATTTGTAACGAATGTAAATCTTTATTGACTAAATCCTTAAATACAGTGATGGCAGGTGCCACAGGGCCCGGAGGATTAAACAAGGAAGCTTTAGTCAATCTAGAATTACTCATGTCAACTGAGACTGCAAAACTAGAGCGGTAAGGATGGCACATCATATGACGCTGAATACTAATTTTGCGAATACATTTTTGGACATCGATAAATGTCTTGAATTTATTCAGGGATTTGGAGGGGGCAAACTTGAGGCCACGATCGAGAACATGTTTCTCTTCATTAGAGAGAGAGTAGCCCTACTAAGATTAAAAAGGCCTGAATCTTTCAGACCCGCCTCCTTTTTAGTGCGGATCCTCCTCCCCCCTCTGGAGCCCCTTTTTGGTCTATGTCCCTTTTGGTGATCTGGACCCCGGGAAAAAAAACCCGATTGGGCCTACCTCCCATTGGACCCTCCCTTCCAGAATAATCAAATGCAGGTAGATGGTTTGGTTCCTGCCACCAATTACCTCTGGCCAGAGTTCTTGGTGAATGACCATACTGTTGGTAATAATCATTACCCCAATTATCCTGGTGCTCAGTAATGTATCTATCATTAATACGGGGACTGTCCCTACCACCAAGAGGGCCAAATCGATTTTGAATGGTGGTGGGAAAAGGAATGTGGGGCATATGCCGCCCCCTCTCTTCTTTACACCCCCTCCTCTAGCTTCTGCCTTTAAAGGAGGATCTCTGTGGCTGAAGTTGGCTAGAAGCTAGATATGACTGAGGGGCCTGGGTTGGATTAGAACCCTGACTCTGGATCACCGATCCAATGTTAGCATTTGTTAGTGGTTTTATTTGCCACTTAAATACCTCCTTATTTTGGTAATCTGCCACATCTCTGAGAAACTTTTTCTTTTTCTTACTTCTCTGTTCAAGCTCCTCCTTCTCAAGGTGCTTTCTCAAAAGTTCGGTATGAATATCGAATGGGATGTTAATGCATTTATTAATAATGGGTAGAATTCATGGATTAACCTCCCTGGTGGTATGATTATCTCAGATTTTTGGCGCTGAAACAATTATTTTGCACGGAAATTTGGCGTTTTATGTTGCAGGCCTGAAATTCTTAGGAATAACTCACTTAAATCTGTCCAAACAAGAGTCTAGTAGACATCCCGGGTATGATAAAGTTTGAAAAACGAAATCATAAATTATATGTAACGACACCCAGAGTACGAAAGGGGTTAAAGTCGTTTAGGACATTCCCTTCCTGAACATCAAGGCAGCTACCGAACACTCCGATCAGCCCAACAAGAAAACCATACGAATAACTCTCTCCCCAAATACGAGACAAAGCTCTGTCTTGAGGGTCAACCAGGAATCAACTCATTTATTTTCACATATGGACACAACAGATAACTGATAACAGAGACTCCCCCCCAAACCTTGGAAAAGAGGGCGGGTAAAACCGTCCAATGACAATAGACACACAGGTCAGGTGTGTTCAAACTTCTCATCAGTACACAGTCTTATCAGCAGGGGGCTGTTGGAGGAATCCCCCCTCCCTCCATAGAGATACACATCCTGTGATCCAAGGCAGACAGACACAATAGAACATTGGAATACAACCCCACCCCAAACCAGCCCAGCAACCAGTACACAACATGAGACAACACACAATATATACACAACATTGTGAAGCAGTCACTATCTATAATATGGCACATGCGGGGTTCCCAGAGTTCTGTGTTTTGGGGGGACATGGACTTGAATCCAAAGTAATATTACTTCCAGGGTCCCCAGGCATACACCTCGCAATGAGCACAGTTCCCCCAAATGCCAGGGCCCATAATCGGTCAGCAAGAGGCTTGCATTCAGTCCCCTCCAAAAGCCTCTGTCCCGGCTAGGTCTGTCACATTATAATATAATAAACAACTATAAATAATTATAACAAATAATAATATAATAATAATAAAAATGACTCAATAATGTAATCAAATCAAAAACACTGAAATTTGCTCAGTTGCAGAATTGTCGCTGTCATTGATGACAAATCACGATCGCTCAATTCTGCGAGTGATTCCAATTTATTATCGCTGTTTTCTAGCTGGTCTAAAACCCCTTTTGATGTAAAGGGAGGGTTTTGGTTGCTATGGACAATCTCCAGTTTCCAGGCAGAAAGAACAGTTTTTATAAGATAAAACTGCATGCAGGACACTGGAGAAACTACTGGGGACAAAAGGGAGGTGAAATAATGTCATACAGTATTGTAATCTGTAAGATTACTGTGTACTGTATGTATTGTGTGTGTTTCACTTTTTGAATTTGGAGCCGTTCTCCGTTCCCGTGCGTCACAGCGCTCGCAGGGAATGGAGCTTGGCTCCATGATGAATCGAGTGGAGGACGAGCCGCTCACACCGCGGGGAGACATCGCAAGATCCAGGGGACAAGGTAAGTAACCTCTTCCTGTATCCTGCAATGCGATCCCGAGTCTGGCTCGGGGGTTACTGCTTTTGGTTCTGAGATTCCACCTCGAGCCTTATGCTGCGTACACACGACCGGACTTTCCGGCAGACTAGGTCCGACGGGATTAGTCCGCAGGACAATCCGATCGTGTGTGGGCTAGTCCGATCGCTTTTGGGGAAAAAATCTGACGGACCTAGAAATAGAACATGTTTCAAATCTGTCCGACGGACTCAAGTCCAACGGATTAAAAATCGGGAAAATCGCTAGTCTGTGTGCTGGTCCAACGGACCAAATATGACGCAAGGGAAACTATTGGCTACTGGCTATTGAACTACCTTTTTTTGTCCTGTTTACGTCATCACGTACAAAAAGAACGGACTTTCGACCGGACTTAGTCCGTTCGTGTGTAGCCAAGTCCGTTCGTTCTGAAAGTCCGTCGGAACTCTGCCGAAAGTACGTCGGGAAGACCGTCGGACCTAGTTTGCCGGAAAGTCCAGTTGTGTGTATGCGGCAAGACTCGAGAATACCGCCAGGGAGGTTTATTGGGTTTTCCTGGGTTTATCATGCAATGGCGGAATTCTTTGATTTATGTGTTCTCCATTGCTTATTATCAAAACACTTTTTTATTTGAGTTTGTCTTTTTATTTTTCGAATTTTTTCATGTCGGGGATATAATTTATTATAACTCCAGCTAGGTTTTTTGATTTGTCAGTTTTTTATATATTTGTTGTTTTTTATGTTTTCACACTATAGATGCATAATGTTGTATTACCACAAGAGGTCGCTGCTCCTCAAGTCCACACGTACTCACAATCCCTCCTCCCATTGGACCAATCACACCGATTAATTCTAAACAACATTTATGAATTATTCTGGCTGTTTTATTTTTTCATTTCTTATTTTTAGTTTGAGGTCTAAGTAGTGTCTTTGCTTTGCCATTCGGAATGCCTCACACACCGCTCAATCTAGAGATTTGTATTGTTCCTTTTTTCCTCTTTTAGTGCAGTGTGCTCCCGGATTATGGATAATGTTGATTTCCGGCGTGTGGAGCGCACTTTTAGATTATTTTGCAGTTTGCTTCCGGGTGTTGCGGTTCAGTGGCTGGGAGATCACTACTTCCACTATATGGAACACAAGCAACTTCTGGGAAGTGCGGTTCACGGGACGGGGGGACTATATCCTCTGCCCTGTGAGTCGCATCTTATTTTCCAGCAGTTCGCTCATGTCCGTCGCTTATATAAACAGTAGTGTCACATGTCGCCACCACGCCCCTGAAGATGCACGTTTGTGACGGAACGTCGAGTTGAGCAAGGGACGAGTGACGTAGCGGTGCGGACAGAGGAGTTGCCTCCATCTTGTTGGTAGGAAGCGCTGGACGCTTTCCCTTATGCCTGCATTGCGTATATTACATGTGAGTTTTGATACATAGTTTTTAATGGAATAAATTTACCCCTCTATTTTATGTCTGTGCAATGAGAGTGTCTCTTTCATTCTCCATATATGTGATCACTGTGCCATATCTATGGAGCATACTTCCCAAGCAAAGGTTGTGCTAAAAAATAAGTTGTTCAATATCTGGCGGGTCATTGGAAGAAAGATCTCTGGTTTAAGTAGTGAAACGGTTTGATGAATAGGAGGAATCGTGGATCTGACCATACAGTGATTTGTATATTGCATATATCCTATGTACTGATGGTAAAAGTCATGTAAGGGTGCAATAAGGATGGCTAAGATAGAACATGAAAGACACATAGCAGAGGAGAGTGAAAAAAATCCCAAGAAATTCTTTAAGTATGTAAACAGTAAAAAAGGGAGGACAGACCATATTGGCCCCATAAAGAATGAGGAAGGACATCTGGTTACAAAGGATGGGGAGATGGCGAAGGTATTGAATTTATTCTTCTCCTCAGTCTTCACGAGTGAATCGGGGGGCTTCAGTAACCAAAACTGCAGTGTTTATCCTCAGGACACAACACAGGAAGCACCTACATGGTTAACAGAGGACAGAATTAAAATTAGACTTGAGAAACTTAACATTAATAAATCACCGGGACCAGATGGCTTGCACCCGAGGGTACTTAGGGAACTCAGTCAGGTGATTGCCAGACCATTGTTCCTAATTTTTACAGACAGTGTACTGACTGGAATGGTACCAGCTGATTGGAGAAAAGCCAATGTAGCACCAATATTTAAAAAGGACCCAAAATACATCCCTGGGAATTACAGTCCAGTTAGCCTAACATCAATAGTATGTAAACTCTTGGAGGGGATGATAAGGGACTATATACAAGATTTTAGTAATAAGAATGATATCATTAGCAGTAATCAGCATGGATTCATGAAGAATCGTTCTTGCCAAACCAATCTATTAACCTTCTATGAGGAGGTGAGTTGCCATCTAGATAAAGGAAGGCCCGTAGACGTGGTGTATCTGGATTTTACAAAAGCATTTGACACAGTTCCTCATAAACGTTTACTGTACAAAATAAGGTCCGTTGGCATGGACCATAGGGTGAGTACATGGATTGAAAACTGGCTACAAGGGCGGGTTCAGAGGGTGGTGATAAATGGGGAGTACTCAGAATGGTCAGGGGTGGGTAGTGGGGTTCCCCAGGGTTCTGTGCTGGGACCAATCCTATTTAATTTGTTTATAAACGACCTGGAGGATGGGATAAACAGTTCAATCTCTGTATTTGTAGACGATACTAAGCTAAGCAGGGCAATAACTTCTCCGCAGGATGTGGAAACCTTGCAAAAAGATCTGAACAAATGAATGGGGGAGGGGCGACTACATTGCAAATGAGGTTCAATGTAGAAAAATGTAAAATAATGCATTTGGGTGGTAAAAATCTGAATGCAATCTATACACTGGGGGGAGAACCTCTGGGGGAATCTAGGATGGAAAAGGACCTGGGGGTCCTAGTAGATGATAGGCTCAGCAATGGCATGCAATGCCAAGCTGCTGCTAATAAAGCAAACAGAATATTGGCATTAAAAAGGGGATCAACTCCAGAGATAAAACAATAATTCTCCCGCTCTACAAGACTCTGGTCCGGCCGCACCTGGAGTATGCTGTCCAGTTCTGGGCACCAGTCCTCAGGAAGGATGTACTGGAAATGGAGCGACTACAAAGAAGGGCAACAAAGCTAATAAAGGGTCTGGAGGATCTTAGTTATGAGGAAAGGTTGTGAGCTCTGAACTTATTCTCTCTGGAGAAGAGACGCTTGAGAGGGGATATGATTTCATTATATAAATACCGGACTGGTGACCCCACAATATACAAATACCAGACTGGTGACCCCACAATATATAAATAAGGGACTGGTGACCCCACAATATACAAATACCGGACTGGTGACCCCACAATATACAAATACCGGACTGGTGACCCCACAATATATAAATACCGGACTGGTGACCCCACAATAGGGATAAAATCTTTTCGCGGAAGGGAGTTTAATAAGACTTGTGGCCACTCATTAAAATTAGAAGAAAAGAGGTTTAGCCTTAAACTATGTAGAGGGATCTTTACTGTAAGAGTGGCAAGGATGTGGAATTCCCTTCCACAGGCGGTGGTCTCAGTGGGGGGCATCGATAGCTTCAAGAAACTATTAGATAAGCACCTGAATGACCACAACATACAGGGATATACAATGTAATACTGACATATAATCACACACATAGGTTGGACTTGATGGACTTGTGTCTTTTTTTAACCTCACCTTCTATGTAACTAAGAGTCAGTTATATCGGGTGTTGGTGACGGTCTTCTTTCTTCATTCTATAGAATTCTTAAGATGGACTATACTGCAAACGTTATATCATCCTTATATTATTGGATTTATTTTATATGAACTTTTTGTTTATTTATTACCATTTTTTAAGCGCTACACCATTATCCCCCATCTTTGTTATTGCACCCATCAATATTGTGTTAGCAGCTATCATATATGTTCATTTAATCAACGCAACAAGTTTCTTCTTTTATATTGTCCATCAATCTGGTTACCAGGGTGGGATGGCGGGACCCGCTGCTGGGAAGGTCTATCAGGGTCCTGCCTGCTTGCCTGGACTGTGCTTGAAAGATGTCAGTAAACCATGGGGGGGCTGTGAACAGTCAGATACCACCATTGTCAGCCTGACTAAGACGGTAATTGGATGCAGACAGAGCTGTCAATAGAGATGCTGCCAACCTATACAGTAACAGAGAGGCCGACCCACCACTACAGAATGGACCTCTCTTTACTCCACAGCACCACCCAGCCTTGGCCTCCCCCCAGCAGTTTCAATGAACAGCATGGACAGACTAGAGGGTATGTGCTTGACCTCCTACCCTGTAAACTTGCCCCTTTCACCCAACATGGCCACCACATGACCAGTAGAGGGTTCCTCATCGTGGCCCTCAGAGACACAATCCATGCAAAGCCCCCCAAACCCCAAATTCTTACCTTTTCTGTGCCCCCTCACCGCTCTTTTCTCAGCCATAGTACAAGAATCAGCGGTGTCGGTGATCAGGGGGAGTAGTGATGTCACTTCCTTGGTCATGTGACTGTGAGTGGGCCTAGTGATTGGCTGCAAGCCCTAAACATTGTCATAGGGGAGGAGGTCACATGCTCCACCATACCTGAAAGCACCAGTTAGTGTCCCCAGCTGTCATGGAGGAAGGAGCAATGGAGGATCACAAGCAGAGTAAGTATGGCGGAGGGGGCCCTTTGTAGAAAACCTATTACTCTTCTCTGTATGAAGAAGGTGGCAGTGTCCCTTCCAATTACATCCGATCAGAAGGGTCAGTTATTTTGGTGTTTTGGTAAATCTGGGGGAAATAAAAGCCATATGAGGAATGCAGAGACACAACTTACACTCAGCGATCTGTACGTTCTCCGCCTGCCGGACAGGAGAGCCCCGGTCAGTCCACCTATATATAACACAGGTGATTATACCATGGAGGTGACTTGGAGCAAGTCTCTGTCTCGGAGAGTTCAGGAATAATTGGTCCCTCTGCAGCCGCTCCGCAAATGGAACGTCTCTCTCGAGAATTGAGAAAATAAACTGTCTGTCATTATAATTATAATTAGAGATTTATTAGTATTTGATTAATTTCTTCTGGCTCAATAAAATATGTGTGTGGATGTTCTTCAGCTTCATGGGAATAATCAGTGCAATGTCTATTATAGGTTCATAAACCGTACTTCTACGTGGATGGTAATTTAAAAAAATATATATATACAGTATATGAACCTGTAGACATTGGACTGATTATTCCCATGAAGCTGAGAACATCTACACACATATTTTATACTGTATATGTTTTTTCTTTATTTTCATTTTTTATATATGTATGTACACCGATCAGCAACATAATAATGGCTATAATGACATCTGAAAGCGGGTGGGATATTTTAAGGCAGCAAGTGAACATTTTGTCCCAAAAAAATGGACAAGTGTAAGGATTTGAAGGACTTTGACAAGTACCAAATTGTAATGTCTAGACAACTGGGTCAGAGCAACTCCAAAACTGCAGCTCTTGTGGGATGTTCCTGGTCTGCAGTGGTCAGGACCAACCAAAAGTGGTCCAAGGAAGGAAAACCGGCCAACTGGTGACAGGATCATAGGCAGCCAAGGCTCATTGATGGACATTGGGAGGGAAGGCTTATTGATGGAGGTGGGGAGGGAAGGTTCATTGATGGAAGTGGGGTTGAAAGGCTCATTGAGGGAGGTGGGGGGAGGCTCATTGATGGAGGTTGGGGGGAGGCTCATTGATGGAGGTTGGGAAGGGAAGGCTCATTTATAGAGGTGGGGGGAAGGTGTATTGATGGAGATGGGGAGGAAAGGCTCATTGAGAGAGAGGTGGGGGGGGGGCTCATTGATGGAGGTGGGGAAGTAAGACTCATTGATGGAGGTGGGGAGGAAAGGCTCATTGATGGAGGTGGGGAGGAGGGAAGGCTCATTAATGGAGGTGGGGTTGAAAGGCTCATTTATGGAGGTGAGGAGGGAAGGATCATTGATGGAGGTGGAGGAGGGAAGGCTCATTGATGGAGGTGGGGAGGGAAGGCTCATTGATGGAGGTGGGGAGGGAAGGCTCATTGATGGAGGTGGGGAGGGAAGGCTCATTGATGGAGGTGGGGAGGATCATTGATGGAGGTGGGGTTGGAATGATCATTTAGGGAGGTGGGGAGAGAGAAGGCTCATTGGTGGAGGTGGGGGAGGGAAGGCTCATTGATGGAGGGGGGGGATGACTCATTGATGGAGGTGAAAAGGGAAGGCTCATTTGTTTGAGGTGGGAGGGAAGGCTCATTGATGGAGGTGGGGGGGGTTCTTAATGGAGGTGGGGAGGGAAGACTCATTGATGGAGGTGGGGGGGATTATTGATGGAGGTGGGGAGGGAAGGCTCGTTGATGGAGGTGGGGAGGATCATTGATGGAGGTGGGCTTGGAATGATCATTTAGGGAGGTGAGGAGGGAAGGCTCATTGATGGAGGTGTGGAGGGAAGGCTCATTGATGGAGGTGGGGGAGGGAAGGCTCATTGATGGAGGTGGGGGAGGGATGACTCATTGATGGAGGTGAAAAGGGAAGGCTCATTTGTTTGAGGTGGGAGGGAAGACTCATTGATGGAGGTTGGGGGGATTATTGATGGAGGTGGGGAGGGAAGACTCATTGATGGAGGTGGGGGGGATTATTGATGGAGGTGGGGAGGGAAGGCTCGTTGATGGAGGTGGGGGAGGGAAGGCTCATTGATGGAGGTGGGGGGGAAGATTATTGATGGAGGGAGGGAAGGCTGGCCCATGTAGTGCAATCAAATATAAGAGATACTGGAGCTCAAATTGCTGAAAAAGTGATTGTTGGTTTTGGCAGAAAGGTGTCAGAACACACAGAGCACCGCAGTTTGTTTTGTATGGGGCTGCATAGCCGCAGATCGATAAGGGTGTCCATGCTGACCCGTGTCCACAGCCAAAAGCACCTACAATGGACATGTGAGCATCAGAACTGGAGCACAGAGCAATGGAAGAAGGTGGCCTGGTCTGATGATTCATGCTTGCTTACATCATGTGGATGGCCGGGTGGGTGTGTGTCACTTACCTGGGGAAGAGATGGCACCAGGATGTACGAAATAGAAAAGCTTGCGGAGGCCATGTGATGGTTTGTCTAGTGGTGTCCATGTCTCGATTGTCTCGATTGATCAGGGCTGTTTTGGCGACAAAAGGGGGACCTACACAATATTAGGTAGTAGTCACAATGTCATGGAGGGTGGTCATAATGTTATGGCTTCTCCTAAGCCCAAGGACATTGACTGCTTGTGCCTGCTACTGCTGAGTGTTCTCCTCCAGATTGGGTGAGAAGATACAATGTATTGGGTTATGAAAATGTATTCTGCCTTGGCCAATCATTGGGGGTTTTATGGCAATAATGTGGGCAGGTAAAGAGGATAAATATTTGGAGAAACCTTCTAAAATGATCCTTTCCCTCCTAAGGTTCATTTGGGAAGGATGTAGTATTGGAAGTTCCTTCTCTCCAAACCTGCCATCTAAGGAGGTTGTAGATGTGAGAGGTCAAGTCTTTGCCTCCTGGCCCTTTGCCTGGAGGAGTTAACCAGGGACAAGATAGGATGTTTTGTTCTCCTAGCTGCCTATCTGGGTACAAAGTGTTCTAACTTGGTCTATGGTAAAGACCTAAAGAGGACTGATCAGGCCTGTGGAGGAGGCTGAAGAAACAGAAAGGTAGACACCTGTCTGGAGCTACAGAACCTACACTGACACTGGTTTTGGTTATGTTTTTGAAGAAGCACTGAGGTCAGTGTGTAACGCACGCGTCACTTCCTGGGTTTGGACACTCTGTCCTTGTTGGCTGTTTATTGCTATTTTTTTGGAATAAAATCGTTGGAACGTCCCTGTGGTGTGCAGATGTTCTTTTCTTCCTACACTGACACATGTCAGAGACATTAAAGTCATTGTAAAGGCTGAAGGTTTTTCACCCGTGTCGTTTTTTGTCCCCCCTATTTTTCTATTGCCGCCAATTTTTTTTTTTTACATTCAGCTGTCAGCTGGGAATCCCGCTGACAGCTGATGACTCATCGGTTGTTAAGGACACAGCAGCCGGCTTCCCAACTCCACTCCTTAACAACCAGCTATTAACAGTTTGTTATTAAAAAAATAAAAAAATAAAAAACACAAAACGCGTGTAAAAACACAACAAGAACGCAACACTTGTGTTTTTGGTGTGGGTCCATTGAAGTCTATTACACGCAAAACACAATCTGCTGAGGGGAAAAGAAGTAGACGCGGCATTAGAATGGTAGTATCCTGTTTGTGCTGAAGACTGCGCTGGACTGACTGGAGCAGTCAATGGTTGTGGGTGGGTGATTGTGTGGATGAGTAAGGAAATGTCTCTCCAGTAGGCCATGCCCAATGGTGGATACTGGCGGTGAACCCTCTTAGGGCTTGGTCTGCTGTCTTTCTGGCATGGCCTTATGGTCGTTTCCACATGTAGACTTGGAAGAATAGAAAAGAAGGTGTGCCCGCTGCCCAAAAGAATGCAAGTTCGATGATAAATTAAGGTCCCATTTAATGGCGTTGGGTTGGAATGTTTTATTGAAAATAAATTAAAGGAACAGTACAATGTATAACACTTATAAGGTGATGCAGAATAAGTAGCATATGGTACATAAAAAGGGATATTTACCAATCATGCTGAATACAACATTGTCAACAACCACTAACCTTCTAAATGAACCCGATCATGACTTCTGATGAAGGGGTCCAGTGGTGAGAACTTACATTCTTTTGACATCGGGAACGCCTTCTTTCTTATTCTTCTTAGAATGGTAAACCTAGGTATAGTTAGGATTTGATTGGATTGCTACTTTAACATCTGGAAAAAAAAAGATGTGTTGGAAGCCTGTGTAAGGCTGCTGATGTGAAGGAAGGGCCTGACAAAGAGGTTCCATCCCAGAACATGGATCTAAAGATTAGGGGTGTTTTTGTTGTTTGTATTTTTGGAGAACTTGGATAGGTTTGAGGAAACTGAGTGGGATTCTCCATAAACAGATACTATGTGCAGGCTGAGGACAGGGAGATCCTTTCTGTGAAGCTGAAGCCGACCTCCTTGCATATAGCAAACTGTGGAGGTATCTTGTAATAGAGGCAGTTAGAAGATGGCTTCTTTCTTTAGAGCACCAAGAGCAGATTCCCTTCACAAAGAACTAGATAGACCGAGTTCTTCTGTAGTAGAAGCAGTTAAAGCACACAAGCTCCTTTCTTTAGAGCAGTGGTCTCCAAACTGCAGCCCAGGGGCCAGATGCAAACCTTGGCTTGCTTTTAACTGGCCCCTGGGGCACTATATTATCCACTGATACCAACAATGGGGCATAAGTTCCCCCTCTGACACCAATGATGGGGCACTATTCCTTCCACTGACACCAACAATGCGCCCCAATGACACCAATGAAGGGGCACAACTCCTCTTAATGACATCAACAATGGGGCACAATTTTTCCCAGTGACACAAACAATGGGTCCCAATGACTCCAATGGTTGAGCACTATTCCTCCCACAAACACCAACAAAGGAGCACAATTCCTCCCACTGACACCAATGATGGGACACTATTCCTCCCACCGACACCAACAATGGAGCACAATTCCTCCCACTGACACCAATGATGTGGCACTATTCCTCCCACTGATACCAATGATGGGACACTATTCCTCGCACCGACACCAACAATGGCACACAATGACACCAATGAAGGTGCACAATTCCTTCTAATGACACCAACAATGGGGCGCAATTTCTCCCAGTGACACCAACAATGGGGCCCAATGACACCAATGATAGGGCACAATTCCTCCCATTGACACCAAAGATGGGGCACAATTCCTCCCACTGACATCAAAGATGAGGCATTGTTTTTTCCCATTGACATCAGGACCTTTTCTCTTCCCGAAGGCCACAATCTGACCCCCTAGAGTCTGAGGGACATTACACTGGTCCTTTGTTTAAAAAGTTTGGAGACCCCTGCTTTAGAGCAATAAAGGCATAGTCCCTTCACAGGGAATTAGATACACTAAGCTCTTCGGTACACCATCTGATGTCCCCTTTGGTCAAACACACAGCTGAGACTCTAGCACTCTCTGTACTAACAGGATGTCAAGGGACAGTTGGTTGCCTCCTTCTAACCTGCAAGCAACACCTTTCTCCAGTGGTACCAGATTAGATCTTCAGCAGATGGTCAATTCTCTGTAGCTGCAGTATCCAAGCCCTCAGGCTGCCCAACTGAGGCCTCTCCGAACAGCAAGCACATGGCAGTACTGCCCTGGAGGTCAACAAGTACTGCCCTGGAGGTCAACAAGTACTGCCCTGGAGGTCAACAAGCATTCCAGGCTGGTCTGATCCTCTACAGGAAAAGACCCAGAGTTCAGTGACCCACTGAATATATATATACAGGCTCCTAGCATGCCTTCAGGGCCCTGCTCCTCCTTGGGATTGGCCAGGTGTGTATAAATATTCATACCGCCACCCGCATAGCTCCACATCTATGTTCTCTACAGAATTTTACCAGCTCTCTAGAAAGCAGAGGGAGCAGAGGAGACTGGCAGCAGAGGAGAACACTGACCAGACCTAACTAATCAATTGCAGCCACACTGGTTGCAGTGAGGCAAGCTAAATATACACAAGAATACCCCCAGCTCCACTGAATGCAGTCAACTAGTACTAAACCTAACTAATCCTAGCACCTACCTAGGAGGGTGCTACTAAAAAAAGAAAAAAAACTTAGTTTAGTTTTTGTATTTTTTATTGGATTATAAAATAATATCTTCTTACAAAATAGTTTTGCGGTTGTTTCTTACCTCTCAATTACATCCCCTTTTTGGATTTTCTTTACAATACTCTGGCAAGAAAATAAAATTGTCTTCATTTCTTACTTTTTGTAACTTTAACAATACCTTGGAAGATATAAATGATCGATCTCAATACACGGGATAATGGGAAAATAACACAAAGCCCCGCCATCTCGGGACCATTTAATGTCTCTGTCCAAAAATGAAGATATTACAACACAGCAGAATACTAATTACACATTTTTTGCTTTTTCTTGTGTAGCACCCTGGGGTTTAGACAGGTTGTTAGCAGATTTAGTTTGCCAGGTAGTATTTTTCCTGGATGATTGATAGAAGATCCACTGATTCCTCTCTAGAATTCTGGAATGGCTGCACCTTTTCTCTTCTGTCACTAGGTGGCATTGTAGCTGGTGACATTAGAATGACAAGGGCTTAGCAAGGTCAGATCAAGAATGGATAGGGTGTCTCAGCCAATTGGCAAGGGGTTTGTTTTAGTCCCTTGGCCTGCTGGGAGAGCCTATTTATTTGAGTGGAGTCAGGTGATCGGGGTTCTGTTCCACGTGGACGGCTGTCTGGGTGGACATGTGTTATGTAGCTCCGGGTTGCTAGGCCAGAAGCCTGAGGCCTATCTTGGGGACACCTGCCTGCTAGGCTGCCTGAGGCCTATCCAGGAGCAGGAGAAGCAGCATAGGGTTGGGGCTGCAGGATTGGAGTCTAACCGAGTTGTGAAGGTTCAGCCGGATGGGGTTCCAGTTGTGGTCGGAGGTAGAGGGGAAGCTGTCGCCACTAAGAGTCCATCCACCTTGTTACCGGAGATCACTGTGAGTAAGCTGAAGCAGGTACCTGAGCAGCCTTCTCACCAGCCTTGGACAGTGAAGAAGTGGGAAAGCATCAGCGAGTGCCAAGCCAGGGACCCAGCAGGATAGCAGGGGTGACGCTTGAGGAGTATACAGTGGAATAGCTGTGGAAAAGCTCAGGGGATCCAGTGACGACTGGGATATGGAAGTCTAGTGAGAGACTGGGAGCTCAGTGAGTGAAGATCTACAGTGGGATACTGTGAGATAAGTCAAGGACTGTTCTGTGTTACCACGAGTTACGTACAACTACCTTTAGTGACTGTTGCAAGATTAGTTGCCATAGTAGACAGCGGTCCTACCCAGCGGTGTATTTAGGTTATGTGCTGCCCTAGGCCTGACTCCCCCTAATTTAAATATTTCACTTATTTATAATATATCGTAATTTCCTCCCAAGGAGGAGGGTAGGTGGAGCTTTAGGCTGCAGTGTCACACACTTATTAGTATTGGCGGCAGCCATACTAGTTGTATAAAGTGTGGCTGCCAGGTCTGCTCCCCAGGTCAGTCCGCCACATACGACTGGCGCTACACTAAAAAGAGTAGTGGAAGTGGTAGGGACTCTTTTTGTGTGGGGAGGGTGGCTTTTTTGCTGCCGCCCTGCAAAGTGCCACCCTAGGCCTGGGCCTTGGTGGCCTAGGCCAAGATACAGCGCTGGTCCTACCTATACAGAAGTGTTATCTGGCTGGAGGCCTTCCACTGTATAGCCGTCTACCTATAGAAGTCTCGGAATCTGCCAATTATCATTGCATCTACTCAAGGGTGTCCTGGCCCTAACCCTCTATCCCACAGTTATTTTAAGAGACAATAAATCTCTTGTTTGCATTCAAAAGTGTCTGGCGCCCATCATTTCCTCTTGCATCACACCCACCATGCCTGGTAACCCACTCTACAAGGAAGGATGTCAGCTCTCCCTGACCCTTGAGGTCACCATTAGGCCTCTGGGGGCCCCTTGCTACACTTGGTAAGTCTATTGCTTGCTGGGAGGATTCTGGGTAATATTGTAAAACCGTAAGTAGCGCTGCATACATTTGCATTTTCTGGTGTCTGTTTAATGTTCCTGCACAGTTGAATCTGGCCATTGATGAATAAAAAGGAGTAAACCTCAGTTTAACCTTGCTGCCGAAATATCACAACTACCCTTCTCCGGATCTCCTTGGTCCTGGCCCCGTAGATCATGGGATTACACATGGGTGGGATGAGAATGTAGAGGTTGGCGAGCGTAATGTGAACATAGAGAGGGATGTTGTGTCCAAACCTGTGAGCAAAGAAGGAGAAGAGAGCCGGGATGTAGGAGATCAGGATGACACAGATATGAGGCCCACATGTGCCCAAGGCCTTGCGACGGGCTTCCCTGGAAGACAGCCTGAAGACCATCCTGAATATGGCACAGTACGACACAGCTATACAAACAATATCCACAGCAATTACCAGAAGTGCCACTGTGAGGCCATACACCTGGTTGATGGTGGTATCAGTGCAGGCAATCTTTACTACAGCCATATGTTCACAGTAGGTGTGATAGATGACATTGTTCTGACAGTAAGACAATCTCCGTATCAGGAAAGGAGCCGGAGCCATCAAGAATGATCCTCGAATTATTGCTAAGACCCCAATCTTGGCGATGATGGCGTTAGTCAAGATTGAGGTGTACCTCAGGGGATGGCAGATGGCAACATAACGGTCAAAAGCCATCGCCAAAAGAACGGTAGACTCCATCATGGAGAAGGCGTGGATTAAGAAGAGCTGGAGCAAGCAGGCGCTGAAGTCGATCTCTTTATCGTTGAACCAGAAAATGCAAAGGATCTTGGGGGTGGTGGTGGCGGATGCCACAAGGTCAATTATGGCCATCATAGAGAGGAAAAGGTACATGGGCTTGTGGAAGGTCTCTTTTGGCATAATGATGGCAAGTATGGCACAGTTTCCTAGGATGGTCAGGACGTACATGACAACCATAAGAATGGAGATCCAGAAGTGGGCTACTTCCAAGCCTGGGATCCCTATTAAAATGAAGTTCTTTGGCTGGTAGAAGGTCTCATTTTCCCCCGACATGGCACCAATCATTGCTGAAAATAAAATTGGTAAAATATGAAATATTGACTCAGATGTTATCCTAAAGTGATTGTAATGGCTCTTTTTTTAAAATAACAAACATACTTACCTACACTGTATACTATATACCTACTATATACTTACTTACCTACTCTGTGCAATAGTATTGCACAGAGCAGCCCCCAAACCTCATCTTCTAGGGTCCCCCACCGGTGCTCTTCCTCTTCTTGGTGTGCCCCCATAGCACACATGCGGGCTCGATCTCAAATTGGGGTGTGTGTGTCTATAGACACATACAGCATGGCTCGCCCCTGCCCCCGATCCCTCCTCACATGATTTGACTGACAACAGCAGAAACCAATGGAACTGAAGCCCGGCACAGCACTGCATTGATACAGGACTCAGGTATGTAGGCTGGGGGTACAGATCTGGTTTTTGGGTTTAGTTGGCTTAAGCTTCTTGTAGCTAATTCCACTCCCCGCCCTTCCCCTATTGCCTCTTTCAACTGCATCAGACCTAGAAAGACGTCCTCAGTATTTAGTATGTTTTCAGGAAAGTGGCTCTCATTAAAGATGCATTTGAAAAAATACCCCAGAGCCCCCCAGAGTCAGGGGTTAGTAAGTGGAACGGTAAGTCTACTGGGAAGTGGGGGGAGAAAATGTCATTAGTGGTGAGTGGATAGAAGAATGCTCCTGTATCAGTGGAGGAAAGACCACGCTGACATCCATGGGATGAAAATAATTCCCCAATGTTGGTATCAGTGGTAAAAAAAAATGTGGGGGTATTAGGGTGGTATTAATATGAATTTTACATGCTTTGTACACACAATGCTCCGGCTCTCTGCCCCCCGATCACACCGTTTCCTTATACACACACACAATGCTCCGTCTCTCTGCAACCTCCACTGGATCACACTGCTGCCTTATACACACAATGCTCCAGCTCTCTGCCCCCCGATCACCCTGTTTCCTTATACACACACAATGCTCCGTCTCTCTGCAACCTCCACTGGATCACACTGCTGCCTAATGCAAACAATGCTCCGTCTCTCTGCCTCACTCCTCCTGGATCACACTGCTTCCTTATACACACAATGCTCCGGCTCTCTGCCCCCCTCCGGATCACACTGCTGCCTTATACACACAATGCTCCGGCTCTCTGCCCCCTCCCCCTGGATCACACTGCTGGCCTTATACACACAATGCTCCGGCTCTCTGCCCCCTCCCCCTGGATCACACTTCTGGCCTTATACACACAATGCTCTGGCTCTCTGCCCCCCTCCGGATCACACTGCTGCCTTATACACACAATGTTCCGGCTCTCTGCCCCCTCCGGATCGCACTGCTGCCTTATACACACAATGCTCTGGCTCTCTACCCCCCCTTGATCACACTGCTGCCTTATACACACAATGCTCTGGCTCTCTGCCCCCCCTGATCACACTGCTGCCTTATACACACAATGCTCTGGCTCTCTGCCCCACTCCTCCTGGATCACACTGCTGCCTTATACACACAATTCTCCGGCTCTCTGCCCCCCTCCGGATCACACTGCTGCCTTATACACACAATGTTCCGGCTCTCTGCCCCCTCCGGATCGCACTGCTGCCTTATACACACAATGCTCTGGCTCTCTACCCCCCCTTGATCACACTGCTGCCTTATACACACAATGCTCTGGCTCTCTGCCCCCCTGATCACACTGCTGCCTTATACACACAATGCTCTGGCTCTCTGCCCCACTCCTCCTGGATCACACTGCTGCCTTATACACACAATTCTCCGGCTCTCTGCCCCCCTCCGGATCACACTGCTGCCTTATACACACAATGTTCCGGCTCTCTGCCCCCTCTGGATCACACTGCTGCCTTATACACACAATGCTCCGGCTCTCTGCCCCCTCCCCCTGGATCACACTTCTGGCCTTATACACACAATGCTCTGGCTCTCTGCCCCCCCTTGATCACACTGCTGCCTTATACACACAATGCTCTGGCTCTCTGCCCCCCTGATCACACTGCTGCCTTATACACACAATGCTCTGGCTCTCTGCCCCACTCCTCCTGGATCACACTGCTGCCTTATACACACAATGCTCTGGCTCTCTGCCCCACTCCTCCTGGATCACACTGCTGCCTGATACACACAATGCTCCGGCTCTCTGCCCCCCTCCGGATCAAACTGCTTCCTTATACACACAATGCTCAGGCTCTCTGCCCCCCCTGATCACACTGCTGCCTTATACACACAATTCTCTGGCTCTCCTCCCCTACACTCGGCATCACACTGTTGCCTTACACAGACTCTTCATTTGACCTCAGCTCCTTATCCGGCCATGTGCTCGGGCCCGGTGCTCTCTCCTACAGTCTGTGATCAGCGATATCATTGGAAGTCCCCTTCTTCTTCACCTCCCGCTCTCTGCACTACCCCCGGCACCACCCTCTGAGTTCACAGGAGCCAAGACTACAGGGGAGGCATCGGGTATCAATGCAGGCTGACAGTTTTGACTCTCAGGCTGCACTGAGAACAACACTGGAAACATTGGGCGGTGTACATCCTCCACAATGTTACATAGTTACATAGTTACATAGTAGGTGAGGTTGAAAAAAAACACAAGTCCATCAAGTCCAACCTATGTGTGTGATTATGTGTCAGTATTACATTGTATATCCCTGTATGTTGCGTTCATTCAGGTGATTATCTAATAGTTTCTTGAAGCTATCAATGCTCCCCGCTGAGACCACCGCCTGTGGAAGGGAATTCCACATCCTTGCCGCTCTTACAGTAAAGAACCCTCTACGTAGTTTAAGGTTAAACCTCTTTTCTTCTAATTGTAATGAGTGGCCACGAGTCTTATTAAACTCTCTTCTGCGAAAAAGTTTTATCCCTATTGTGGGGTCACCAGTCCGGTATTTATATATTGTGGGGTCACCAGTCCGGTATTTGTATATTGTGGGGTCACCAGTCCGGTATTTGTATATTGTGGGGTCACCAGTCCGGTATTTCTATATTATGGGGTCACCAGTACAGTATTTGTATATTGTGGGGTCACCAGTCCGGTATTTCTATATTGTGGGGTCACCAGTCCGGTATTTCTATATTGTGGGGTCACCAGTCCGGTATTTATATATTGTGGGGTCACCAGTCCGGTATTTATATATTGTGGGGTCACCAGTCCGGTATTTATATATTGTGGGGTCACCAGTCCGGTATTTGTATATTGTGGGGTCACCAGTCCGGTATTTGTATATTGAAATCATATCCCATCTCAAGCGTCTCTTCTCCAGAGAGAATAAGTTCAGAGCTCACAACCTTTCCTCATAACTAAGATCCTCCAGACCCTTTTATTAGCTTTGTTGCCCTTCTTTGTAGTCGCTCCATTTCCAGTACATCCTTCCTGAGGACTGATGCCCAGAACTGGACAGCATACTCCAGGTGCGGCCGGACCAGAGTCTTGTAGAGCGGGAGAATTATCGTTTTATCTCTGGAGTTGATCCCTTTTAATGCCAATATTCTGTTTGCTTTATTAGCAGCAGCTTGGCATTGCATGTCATTGCTGAGCCTATCATCTACTAGGACCCCCAGGTCCTTTTCCATCCTAGATCCCCCCAGAGGTTCTCCCCCCAGTCTATAGATTAACTTCAGATTTTTACCACCCAAATGCATTATTTTACATTTTTCTACATTGAACCTCATTTGCCATGTAGTTGCCCCTCCCCCATTAATTTGTTCAGATCTTTTTGCAAGGTTTCCACATCCTGCGTAGAAGTTATTGCCCTGCTTAGCTTAGTATCGTCTGCAAATACAGAGATTGAACTGTTTATCCCATCCTCCAGATCGTTTATGAACAAATTAAATAGGATTGGTCCCAGCACAGAACCTTGGGGGACCCCACTACCCACCCCTGACCATTCTGAGTACTCCCCATTTATCACCACCCTCTGAACACGCCCTTGTAGCCAGTTTTCAATCCATGTACTCACCCTATGGTCCATGCCAACGGACCTTATTTTGTACAGTAAACGTTTATAGGGAACTGTGTCAAATGCTTTTGTAGAATCCAGATACACCACGTCTACGGGCCTTCCTTTATCTAGATGGCAACTCACCTCCTCATAGAAGGTTAATAGATTGGTTTGGCAAGAATGATTCTTCATTAATCCATGCTGATTACTGCTAATGATATCATTCTTATTACTAAAATGTTGATTTGTGGCAGAACCCCTGGGGACCCCTACCATTTTCTTGTGGACTATCAGTGGGTAATGGACCACTGGTAGGTGACCGCTGCTCTAGATACTCACAAGTCATGTGTTCTAGAGATGACGCTAGGGCAGTGGTTCTCAAACCCTGTCCTCAGGACCCACTAACAGGCCAGATTTTAAGTATTACCTTGGGGGAGATGCAGACTAGAACACTGCAATCACTGAGCAGCAAATGATATCACCTGTGATGTATTTCAGTTATCTTGCAAACCTGGCCTGTTAGTGGGTCCAGAGGACAGGAGTTGAGAAACATTGACCTAGGGATTATGTCCAAGGATTGAGGACACATGTCAGGGGGTACCTTGGATGCTATCTTCAAGAGTCGAGGACACATGTCAGGGGGTACATAGGGGGCTATTTACCAGGATCGAGGACACATGTTGAGGGGTAGCCAGGGGGCTATGTCCTAGGTTTAAGGACACATGTCAGGGGGTACCTAGGGGGCTATGTCCAAGGATCGAGGACACATGTTAGGGGGGTACATAGGGGGCTAGATCCAAAGATCGAGGACACATGTGAGGGGTGTACCTAAGGGGCTATGTCCAAGGATTGAGGACACATTAGGTGGGGGGTACATGGGGGGCTATCTCCCAGGATCGAGGGCACATGTCGAGGGGTACCTAGGGGGCTATGCCTAAGGATCAAGGAAACATGTCAGGGGGTACCTAGGGGGCTATATCCAAGGAATGGGGACACATGTCGAGGGGTACCTAGGGAGCTATGTCCAAGGATCAAGGACACATGTCAGGAGGTACCTAAGGGGCTATGTCCCAGGATCGAGGATACATGTCGAGGGGTACCTAGGGGGCTAAGTCCAAGGATCAAGGACACTGGTGGCAGGGGGGTACATAGGGGCTATGTAAATGGATTGAGGACACATGTCAGAGGATACTCAAAGGGCTATGTCCAAGGATCAAGGACACATGTTGGGGAGGTACCTAGGGAGCTATATCCAAGGATTGAGAACACATGCCGTGGGGTACCTTGGGGGCTAAGTCCAAGAACCCCCCTGACATGTGTCCTCAATCCATGGACATAGCCCCCTATGTACCCATGACACTGGTGGCAGAGGGGTACATAGGGGTCTATGATCATGGATTGAGGACACATGTCAGGGGGGTACTTAGGGGGCTATGACTAAGGATCAAGTACACATGTCAGGGGGGTACCTAGGGGACTATGTCCAAGGATCGAGGACACATGTTAGAAGGGTAAATAGGGGACTATTTGGATGGTACCTAAGGGGTTTTATCCAGGCCACGGTCACATGTGAAGAGGGCTTTAATAAAATTCTGTTTCCAAAGACTGAGGACACGTGTCATGGGGCAACACAGGGTATTGTGTCAAAGGACTGAGGACACGTTTCAGAGGGGATCATGTCAAGGGGCAAAGAACACATATCAAAATTGTTGTGTCAAGGGACTGAGAACAATTGTCAGGGGGTACAGAAGGGGCTGGGAAGGGCCGGGTTTACACATCAAGAGCCTTTGGGCAAAGAAAATCAGATGCCTTAATCTCCACCCATAAATATAGGCCACACCTCCACTGTGTTAAAGCCATTTTAGAATATACAAATAAACTGTGCAGGGGTGATAAAGCATATATGAATTTATATTACAAGAACAGGACCGGCCTGAATAAACTTCTTCAGTTCCTGATATTAAAAGTGCAAAAAGAAAACTATCAGAAGGTCAAAGAGGTCCTGTGTCCTCTGCACACTTCCTGTGTTATCCCTAAAAAGGCATTTTTCCATCCTGGTTGTTTGCAGAGGGCGCTGGGATCGGCCAAAGCATGCACTGCGATTTCACAGTGCATTATGGGGCGTTCGGCGGCGCTCAAATTTGCCGCGAACACCCCATAATGTTCGCTTTTCCGTGAACGGGCGAACACAGATGTTTGAGTCGAACTTATATTTGCCCCGAACATCAAGCTGATCTCTAGTCTCCAAACCTAAACCCTATTGATCATCTGTGGGACATCCTCAAACGGAAGGTGGAGGAGCGCAAGGTCTCTAACATCCACCAGCTCCGTGATGTCATCATGGAGGAGGGGAAGAGGACTCCGGTGACAACCTGTGAAGCTCTGGTGACCTCCATGCCCAAGTGCTGGAAAATAATGGAGGCCACACAAAATATTGACACCTTGGGCCCATTTTGGAGATTTTCACTTAGGGGTGTCCTGACTTTTGTTGCCAGCGGTTTAGACATTAATGGCTGTGTGTTGAGTTATTTTGAGGGGACAGCAAATTTACACTGTTATACAAGCTGTACACTCACTACTTTACATTGTAGACAAGAGTCATTTCTTCAGTGTTGTCACATGAAAAGATAGAAGAAAAGATTTACACAAATGTGACTGAGGGGTGTACTTACTTCTGTGAGATACTGTATATACATCAGACTGACTTCTTTCCAAAAAGGGGTGATTTGGGGGGTATTTGTACTGTGGGGTGATTTGGGGGGGGTATTAGTACTGGGGGGTGATTTGGGGGGTGATTGTACTGGGGGGTGATTTGGGGGGTATTTGTACTGGGGGGGTGATTTGGGGGGGTGATTGTACTGGGGGGTGATTTGGGGGGTATTTGTACTGGGGGGTGATTGTACTGGGGAGGTGATTTGGGGGGGGTATTTGTACTGGGGGAAGATTTGGGGGGTATTTGTACTGGGGGGTGATTGGGGGGTGATTGTACTGGGGGGTGATTTTGGGGGTACTTGTACTGGGGGGTGATTTGGGGGGTGATTGTACTGGAGGGTGATTTGGGGGGTGATTGTACTGGGGGGTGATTTGGGGGGTATTTGTACTGGGGGTGATTTGGGGGGGTATTTGTACTGTGGGGTGATTTGGGGGGTATTTGTACTGGGGGGGTGATTTGGGGGGTGATTGTACTGGGGGGTGATTTGGGGGGTATTTGTACCGGGGGGTGATTTGGGGGGGTGATTGTGCTGGGGGGGTGATTTGGGGGGGTATTTATACTGGGGGATGATTTGGGGGGTATTTGTACTGGGGGATGATTTGGGGGGTATTTGTACTGGGGGGTGATTTGGGGGGGTGATTGTACTGGGGGGTGATTTGGGGGGGTGATTGTACTGGGGGGTGATTTGGGGGGGTGATTGTACTGGGGGGTGATTTGGGGGGTATTTGTACTGGGGGGTGATTTGGGGGGGTGATTGTACTGGGGGCAATTTGGGGGGGTATTTGTACTGGGGGGTGATTTGGGGGGGGGGATTGTACTGGGTGGTGATTTGGGGGGTATTTGTACTGGGGGGGGGTGATTTGGGGGGTATTTGTACTGGGGGGTGATTTGGGGGGTACTTGTACTGGGGGGTGATTTGGGGGGGTGATTGTACTGGGGGCAATTTGGGGGGTATTTGTACTGGGGGGTGATTTGGGGGGGGGATTGTACTGGGTGGTGATTTGGGGGGTATTTGTA
Organism: Lithobates clamitans; assembly: GCA_037952925.1. Classification (NCBI taxonomy): domain Eukaryota; kingdom Metazoa; phylum Chordata; class Amphibia; order Anura; family Ranidae; genus Lithobates; species Lithobates clamitans. The sequence continues at coordinate 376,116 of JBBGZY010001491.1, forward strand.
CTGGGGGGGGGGTGATTTGGGGGGTACTTGTACTGGGGGGTGATTTGGGGGGGTGATTGTACTGGGGGCAATTTGGGGGGTATTTGTACTGGGGGGTGATTTGGGGGGGGGGGGATTGTACTGGGTGGTGATTTGGGGGGTATTTGTACTGTCCTGGCATTTTTGGGCCTCAAGAAATGAGATCGGCCGTCAGTATATCAGGATTGGTGGATTGATCAGATAAATATCCCATAGTTTGTGGTCTCTATAACTTTCCTACAGACTAAATAATATTCACTGATTTGAGTTTTTGTCACCAAAGAAATAGAGGAGAATACATTTTGGCCGAAATTTATAATGAACAATTATTTATCTGCAACATTTTATAACAGAAATGAAGAAAAACATTTATTTTTCAAAATTTTTAGTATTTTTTTGTTTATACAATAAAAAATAAAACCCCCAGTGGTAATCAAACACCACCAAAGGAAAGCTCTGTTTGTGTAAACAAAAAGATATAAATGTCCTTTGTGTACAGTGTTGCATGACTGCGCAATTACCAGTTAAAGTAGCGCAGTGCTGAATAGCAAAAAATGGCCTGGTCACGAGGGGGGGTCACCTCCTGGAGGTCAGGGGGTTAAGGTTAAGCACAGAACTTATAACTTTATCCCAGACTGAAAGGAGACTCAAGATCCAATGTTGTAGAGATAGACATCAGACCAATCTGTAGACCTCTTCTACAGGACTCGTCCATACATCTGTACAGATAGATACGTCTACACTAAGACCTGAGGAGGACAGAGGGGGGCGCTATGCTCACATAGTGCAGATGATCTGCAAGAACATCTATAGATGAGAAATGCGAGACTTACCGATATCTCACCGAGTTCATCCGCCCCAAACATCAGAGCCTGCCATGAGTTCCAGGTGAGACTGAGCCTTCCACGTGCTGCAGGGGATGATGTATTTATACATTTGTACATTGTGGTCATAGGAGAGATCCAGAGCCACAGCCAGTCCCCCGAGGAGGACCTGTTTTCCCTGTCCTGGAGATCATTCCTCTGTGCACTTCTATTTCTGGGACCGGTGGGATGTAGAAGTCTAATTATTATGTGGTCATTATCTTCACTGAAAATGTTTAAAAAAACGTGTTTTTTCTTTGTTTCTTTTATAAAAATTGCAAATAAAAAATCTTTCTTCATAAATTTATCCCAAAATGTATTCTGCTCCATTTCTTTGATGAAAATAACCCAAATTGCTGTATATAATTTATTCTGTAGGAAAGTTATAGAGACCACAAACTATGGGATATATCTGATAATCCACCAATCCTGATGTGCTGACGGCCGATCTCATTTCTTGAGGTCCGAATACCCCCCCCATATGTCCCCCCAGTACAAACACCCCCCATATGTCCCCCCAGTACAAAAACCCCCCAAATGTCCCCCCACTACAAACACCCCCCAAATGTCCCCCCAGTACAAATGCCCCCTAAATGCCCCCCAGTACAAACACCCTCCAAATGTCCCCCCAGTACAAACACCCTCCAAATGTCCCCCCAGTACAAACACCCTCCAAATGTCCCCCAGTACATATACCCTCCAAATGTCCCCCCAGTACAAACACCCCCCAAATGTCCTCCAGTACAAATACCCCCAATATCCCCCCCAGTACAAACACCCCCCAAATGTCCCCCCAGTACAAGCACCCCCCAAATGTCCCCCCAGTACAAATGGCCCCCAAATGTCCCCCCAGTACAAATGGCCCCCAAATGTCCCCCCAGTACAAATACCCTCCAAATGTCCCCCCAGTACAAATACACTCCAAATGTCCCCCCAGTACAAACACCCCCAAATGTCCCCCCAGTACAAACACCCCCCAAATGTCCCCCCAGTACAAACACCCCCCAAATGTCCCCCCAGTACAAATACCACGTCCAAATGTCCCCTGAGTACAAACACTCCCCAAATGCCCTCAGTACAAATACCCCCAAATGTCCCCCCCAGTACAACCACCCCCCAAATGTCCCCCAGTACAAACACCCCCCAAATGTCCCCCCAGTACAAATACCCCCCCAAATGTCCCCCCAATACAAACCCCCCCAAATGTCCCCCCAATACAAACACCCCTCAATGTTCCCCCAGTACAAACACCCCCCCAATTGTTCCCCCAGTACAAATACCCCACCAAATCACCCCTTTTTTTGAAAGTAGACAGTCTGGGTTATTTAGTAAGAGGCATGGCAAGACTCCATCTCAATAAGCGTCCGTTGTCCCCGGATACTCGATTTAACCAGATCAAAGGGTTGTGGTCCATGAGCACCATGAAGGATCGTCCATAGAGACATGGCTAAAGTTTTCTCAGGGCCTACACCAGCGCCAAACATTCTTTTTCTATGGCTGCATACCCCGTCTCCCAGGGTAGTAGCTTGTGACTAGGGCTGAGCTTCGAGTTCGAGTCAAACTCATGTTCGACTCGAACAGGAAGAACCAGAAGAACCAGAAGATGAAGGAAGATAGAAGAAAGAAGAAGCATTTAAATAAAGGAATTGTCAAAAACTGTCTCTTGTCATTTTTAACAGTTTTTTAGTGAAATGGTAGGGGTAAGTACCCCCTTACCATTTCACACCTGGGGGGGCCAGGATCTGGGGGTCCCCTTGTTAAAGGGGGCTTCCAGATTCCGATAAGCCCCCCACCCGCAGACCCCCACAACCACCGGCCAGGGTTGTGGGGATGAGGCCGTTGTCCTCATCAACATGGGGACAAGGTGTTTTGGGGGGCTACCCCAAAGCACCCTCCCAATGTTGAGGGCATGTGGCCTGGTACGGTTCAGGAGGGGGTGGGTGCACTCTCGTCCCCCCCTCTTTTCCTGTGGCCTGCCAGGTTGCGTGCTCGGATAAGGGTCTGGTATGGATTTTTGGGGGGACAACACGCCGTTTTTTTTTAAATTTTGGCGCGGGGTTCCCCTTAAAATCCATACCAGATCTGAAGGGTCAGGTATGGAATTTAGGGGGAACCCCACGTCATTTTTTTTTTTAATTTTGGCCGGGGTTCCCCTTAATATCCATACCAAACCTGAAGGGCCTGGTATGGAATTTAGGGGGACCCCCACGTCATTTTTTAAAAAATTTTGGTTCGGGGTTCCACTGTGGGGAATTCCCATGCCGTTTTTATCAATGAACTTCTATGTGTATTGTCGGCAATGCAATAGCCGCGGGTAGTTTTAAATGGGTTTTTTCCTTCAAAATGTCATTTTGCTGTCAGACTGGTCTAAACACAGGAAACATGCGCCCCTTTACAGGCATACTATAGACACCCCCCAGGTACAAAATTTAAAGGGATATTACACTTTTATTGTTTGACTTTAAGCATTATTAAAATCACTGCTCCTGAAAAAACGGCCGTTTTTAAAACTTTTTTTTGCATTGATCCATGTCCCCTGGGGCAGGACCCGGGTCCCCAAACACTTTTTATGACAATAACTTGCTTATTAGCCTTTAAAATTAGCACTTTTGATTATTCATGTTCGTGTCCCATAGACTTTAACGGTGTTCGCGTGTTCGAGCAAACTTTTTTCCTGTTCGCATGTTCTGGTGCGAACCGAACAGGGGGGTGTTCGGCTCATCCCTACTAGTGAATAACAAATGCCGGATAATTTGTAACTTCAGATAAATTTGTATTTGTTACATTCCATTCGTTTAGATGTAGTATTTGTTATTTCAATCATTTGCAATCATTGGAAAGAACGAAAATCCGAAATTTGAAAATTCGAAAATTAGAATATCTGAAAATGCAAAAATCACAAAGAACAAAAACCTGAAAATATAAAAGAACAAAAACAAACATTTGGATAATTTCTAGTGAATAACAAATGCTGGATAATTAGTAACTTCAGATAAATTTGTATTCATTACGTTCACTAACAGATAGATTTGAAAGTAGAGATGAGCCGAACACCCCCCAGTTCGGTTCGCATCAGAACATGCGAACAGGCAAAACATTTGTTTGAACATCGTTAAAGTCTATGGGACACGAACATGAATAATCAAAAGTGCTAATCAGTCTGACAGCAAAATGACATTTCAAAGGAAAAAAAGTCATTTAAAACTACTCGCGGCTATTGCATTGCCGACAATACACATAGAAGTTCATTGATAAAAATGGCATGGGAATTCCCCACAGGGGAACCCCGAAACAAAATTTAAAAAAAAAATGGCGTGGGGGTCCCCCTAAATTCCATACCAGGCCCTTCAGGTCTGGTATGGATATTAAGGGGAACCCCGCGCCAAAATTTAAAAAAAATGGAGTGGGGTCCCCCCAAAAACCATACCAGACCCTTATCGGAGCACGCAACCTGGCAGGCCACAGGAAAAGAGGGGGGGTGAGAGAGCGCCCCCCCTGAACTGTACCAGGCCACATGCCCTCAACATTGGGAGGGTGCTTTAAGGTAGCCCCCAAAGCACCTTGTCCCCATGTTGATGGGGAGAAGGGTCTTATCCCCACAACCCTTGCCTGGTGGTTGTGAGGGTCTGCGGGCCGGGGGCTTATTGGAATCTGAAAGCCCCCTTTAACAAGGGGACCCCCATATCCAGGCCCCCCTGTGTGAATTGGTAATGGGGTACAAATGTACCCCTACCATTTCACAAAAAAAGTGTCAAAAAGGTTAAAAAACACAAGAGACGGTTTTTGACAAGTCCTTTATTAATTTCTTCTTCTTTCGGGTTCTTCTTCCATCTTCTTTCTTCTGGTGTTCTTTCGGTGTTCTTCTTCTTCCTCCATCTTCTTCTTCTCCATCTTCTTCTTCCTCCGCTCTTCTCGTCCCGCATCTTCCTCCGGCTCCTTCTCCGCTCCGTCCGCACGATCTGCCTCAGTGGGAGTCTTCAGCCGTGTGATGCTTCGCTTCTTCTGACACCTCTGATATAACAGAGGGCAGGGCCTGACGCACATGGAATTCACAGGACTTCCCTATGGCTTTCCCTGTGTTGTCAGAGGGGGGCGGGGTCACCCGGCGCCCCAGGTCCCCAAACACTTTTTATGACAATAACTTGCATATAAGCCTTTAAAATTAGCACTTTTGATTTCTCCCATAGACTTTTAAAGGGTGTTCTGCGGCTTTCGAATTTGCCGCGAACACCCCAAATTGTTCGCTGTTCAGTGAACTGACGAACTGGCGAAAAGCCGAACTCGAAGCTCATCCCTATTTGAAAGGAAATTCCAATATCTATAATTTAATTGTTTATAACCATTATTATAGTTTTTATTATTATTTACTATTAATAAATAATAATAAAAAAAACTATAATAATGGTTAATAAACGTAATATTTTAATTATAATAGAAATTAATATTATTGCTTTTCGTTCTTTTGAATTTTCAGATTTTCAAGTTTCCGAATTTCGGATTTTCGTTCTTTTGAATTTCCGTATTTTCGCATTTCGAATTTTCGTTCTTTCAAATTTTCGGATTTTCGAATTTCAGGTTTTCGGTCTTTCGAATTTTCATTCCTTTAAAAGGAATAGTGTATTTTTAATATTAAACTTTAACTTTGAGTATTATTAATTTCACTGCTTCCTACAAAAAAATAATTGAATTGGGCAGTGCCCAGCCCCTCCCGTGAACTTTTTTTGTTTTTTTTGCCAGTACCTTGGATATCAGCCTTAAAAATTGAGAAAAATGATTTGACAGATTGAGCTCCCGTTCACTTCAGTGGGGATCGGATTTGGCATCCAAACTTTGGATTTGTTTTGGTGAAGCTCTACGAGCAGCACCCAGGTGTGTTCAGCTCATCCCTACTATAAAAGGGTTGTGTTAATACTACGGCATACAAATCTATTGTAGACAATTGTGCTCTTCCAAACTTCTGGTAATAGTTTGGTGAAGGTCGTTTTCTGTTCCAGCATGGCTGTCCCCCCCCCTGTGTCCAAAAGACATCATGGTTTGTTGTGGAGGAACTCTAGCGTAATGTACAGAGCCTTGACTAGAGTTTTGCAGGGTGTTCGGCAGGTGTTTTGCCCCACCGAATGCACTGTGCATTTTGCCCAATCAGGGCTCAGTTAAAGCTGGTTGTTAAGGGGCGGGGCCCGGGAAGCCAGCCTTGGCGTCCTTAACAACCGATGAGTCATCAGCTGTCAGTTGGCTTCCACGCTGACAGCTAAATAAAACATTTGCTGGTAAAAAAAACAGTAAAAAAAACTATGTTGGGCCCCCCAAAAACCATACCAGACCCTTATCCGAGCATGTAGCCTGGCAGGTCAGAAAAGGGCCCCCCTCCTCATGCTGAGGGTATGTGGCCTGGTATGGTTCAGGAGGGGGGGCACCCCTTTTCTGATCTGCCAGGCTACAGGTCAGAGAAGGTCCGTGTTTTTATTACTTTTTGACACTTTGATGAATGGGTAGGAGTATTGATAGGGGTATACTCATTCACATAGGGGGGCAGAATCTGGGGGCCTCCTTGTTAAAGGGGGCTTGCATACTTCGATAAGCCTCCTGCCCGCATAGCCCTACAACCACAGCCAAGGGTTGTGGGGAAGAGACCCTTGTCCCCATCGACACAGGGCAAGGTGTTCTGGGGTGGGGGGGTCAGATCTTCTCTGCCCCAAAGCGCCCCTCCCCCTTCCTGAACCGTACCAGGCCACATACCCTCAGCATGAGGGGGGGGCTTTGGGGCAGATAGGATCCAACCCCCCCACTCCAGGACACCTTGTCCTAGTGTTGATGGGGACAAGGGTCTCTTCCCCACAACCCTTGACTGTGGTTGTAGGGCTATGCGGGCAGGAGGCTTATCGGAATCTGGAAGCCCCCTTTAACAAGGAGGCCCCCAGATCCTGCCCCCTCTTATGTGAATGAGTATACCCCTATCAGTACCCCTACCCAATTATTAAAAAAACGTCAAAAAGTAATAACGTTCCCGCCGTTCATGAAGGCTGGCCGCCTAATGGCTCCTCTGCCGTCTGACAGTTCTTATATAGGTATTTTTTATTTTTTAATAAAGGAATTGTCAAAAACTGTCTCTGCGTTTTTTACTTTTTGTCGCTTTTTTGGTGAATAGGTAGGGGTACTATGTACCCCATACTCATTCACATAGGGGGGTGGGATCTGGGGGGGCCTTGTGATAAGCCCCCTGCCCGCAGACCCCCACAACCACAGCCCATGGTTGGGTCTGGTATGGATTTTGAGGGGGACCCCACACTGTTTTTTAAAAAAATGTTGGCATGGGGTTCGCCCTAAAAGGGAAGGCTCTAGTAGGAACTGGGGGGGGGACCTTACAACATTTTTTTCTTTATTAATTTTCATGAGCTGGGTGCAGTCAATTTAGTCAGTTTGATGTGGAGGAACTCACATGTCCTGTACAGAGCCCTGACCTCAACCCTACTGAACACCTTTGGGATTATTTGGAACGTTTATTGTGAGCTAGCTCCATAAACACATGGTTTTATCAGCTTGGTCTGGAGGACCATAAGTGTTCTGCACAGAGTCCTGACCTCAACCCAGCTGAATATAGCTCCCTGGTCTTAAACAGAGGTTACCAATACATTTTGCTGTGCTAGGTTGTAATTAACCTGGCTGATTTGTACTTTTCTGGTTATTTGGGTTCACCTCTAAGTCTGTCATAGCTGTGGCCCCTCCCAGTAGGTGGCACTGTTACCTTTGCCATTAGTATGACAGTAAAGCTGGATTATGAATATGCATACTTCTCCCAACCAATCAGCAGGAGTTTCTCTGGCCACTATGCATGCTGGGAGAGAGTATATATTTATTTTGGGAGGTTGAGTGATCCTACCCAGATCTTTGTCTAGTGTGGATGTGTGAAGAATAGCTGCAGGTTAGGCCTGAAGCCTAATTCCTTATCCATGTGCTCGAGGCTCTGCAAGGAAGAGCCTATTTACGGCCTGGAGGCATGAGGGAAGGGTAATGCCGCGTATACACGGATGGATTTTGCAACGGGAAATGTTGGATGTGAGCTTGTTGGCTGAAAGTCAGTTGTTAAAGTTATAAGCCCGGGCCTTCTCTTCCAAAAATCAGTACCTGGCCTAACAAATGGGCACAAATTCCCACAGACACCCTCCAATATCTTGTAAAAGATCTTCACAGATGAGTGGAGGATTTTATAGATACAGAAGGGGCAACTCCATTATATTGGCCATGGAAGAGGGAGGGACCTCCACAATGGTTCCCCATTGACAATGTCACATATGACGAAACGCGTCTGGGGAGGATACGTGCTGACGTTACCACGCTGTCTCGTTAGGAGGATGGGAGATTGTTTGTAGCTGGCCGGCTTCATTTTTATGCACAAATTTTAAATGATTTACTTGTAATACGTATAATATTGTTATTTACCTTAATAAATACCTAGTTAGGCAATATTACACTATAGTGGTTCTCTCTTTTTGGGTTCACTGCTGAGTGGGTCGCTGAACTAAAGGTCCTGGTTTGAGTGGTGTCATCGGTGTTTGAGATTTCCATGCAGCCATCCAGAGTTCATCTTCTCGATCTTCTGTGCAAGCAAAGGCCTGGGCTGGGCTATAGCTACAGGCCTGGTTTTGCTTGCCATCTGGTAAGCAAGTTTTTCTAAAGGTGGTGGCACACTTTTCGTTGTATGAACTCACTGTGGTGGTGATATTAGAAGAACCTGGTCTATTATTCTACAATTTTTTTTTTTACCTATAGAGAGATGATGATCTTTTCTGCAATCAAATGCTTATATATTGGACTCTATTAGCTCTCCTTTCTATACTCCATAATAATGGCCATGGAAGGGAGGTCGGGGGACCTCCATAATAATGGCCATGGAAGAGAGGTCGGTGGACCTCCATAATAATGGCCATGGAAGGGAGGTCGGGGGACCTCCATAATAATGGCCATGGAAGGGAGGTCGGGGGACCTCCATAATAATGGCCATGGAAGGGAGGTCGGGGGACCTCCATAACAATGGCCATTGAAGGGCGGTCGAGGGACCTCCATAATAATGGCCATGGAAGGGGGGCCGGGGGACCTCCATAATAATCGCTACAGAAGGGAGGTCCGTGGACCTCCATAATAATGGCCATGGAAGGGATGTCGAGGGACCTTCATAATAATGGCCACGGAAGGGAGGTCGATGGACCTCCATAATAATGGCCATGGAAGGGAGGTCGAGGGACCTTCATAATAATGGCCACGGAAAGGGAGGTCGAGGGACCTTCATAATAATGGCCACGGAAGGGAGGTCGGTGGACCTTCATAATAATGGCCTTGGAAGGGCGGTCGAGGGACCTCCATAATAATGGCCATGGAAGGGAGGTCGATGGACCTCCATAATAATGGCCATGGAAGGGAGGTCGAGGGACCTTCATAATAATGGCCACGGAAGGGAGGTTGGTGGACCTCCATAATAATGGCCTTGGAAGGGCGGTCGAGGGACCTCCATAATAATGGCCATGGAAGGGGGGTCGGGGGACCTCCATAATAATGGCCATGGTTTTGGACTGGGATATCCAACAAGCTCATATGTGTGATGATCATGTCAGGGGTACACAGATTCTTCCCCTTTCACACTCGGGTGTTGTAACATTTAGTGTAATCACTTCTACCCATCCACCATCCCCATGAACCTTTTTGTAGGACTCATTCATTACTACACACAATTACTAAACCCTCCCGATGTCACTCATGAAAATGTGAATATCATTTTTTTTAATTTCTGTTTTGTTGGTCTTTCTATATCTGATGTTTTGGTTCCAACACACAAATCTCAGACGATCCAATTATAATGATGTCGGGGGAGGTGGCGGTCCGTTGGGTCTTGTAGACGGCGGCCGTCCTCGGGAAAGCAGACCGGTGATAATTCTCAGTCGGTATTAATATAAGACAACTGCAGCTCTGTATGAAGAGAGAACACTGGACGGGAGAGATGAGATCTGATCATTCGTTATATTGGAAGGATAGAAGAGAGAATTCCATGGAGTGTCTTTATTGTACGTATTGAAGGACCTCAGGTCATAAAATCCAGTAATACAAAGCTGGTTTTATGAATGCTTTGATTGGAAGAAATGACCACAGACATGAGATCCCCACCTGTGAGCAGATCTTTATCATTTATAGATCTTCACACCAGGAGGGGAAACAGATCTGTAGGGGAGATAACATCGAATGACTTCCAACATTTCTGAGCGTGTGATGTCATCTATCTAATGATGGTGGCCAGAAGATCCGACCACTAAACTACCTTCACCCCAACATCTCCACAGATCCCTCCTCATCAGTCTGAGGGGAACCCAATCCATTTTCCTGTTTGATAAATATTTCCAAATTCAGAATTCTCTTTCCGAAAATAGTTTTTTCTCTTTTTTTGTAATTTCAGTTTCCGAGATTTTTATACGTTCTTTTCTGTTGTCATCGATCAACACTTTCATCTCATTTCTGTATTCATCTCTACAAATTGTCCTCCGTTATTCGCACCAAACCACAAAAGATTTATATCTAGATTTCATTGAATGATAAAAAGGGTTAGAACCTCTCTTGTTGACCATGGCGAGGCCTGTTCTGAGTGGAACCTGTCCTGTTATACCGCTGTATGGTCTTGGCCACCGTGCTTCAGATCAGTTTCAGGGTCTTGACAATCTTCTTATAGCCTAGACCATCTTTATGTAGAGCAACTATTCTTTTCTTCAGATCCTCAGAGAGTTCTTTGCCATGAGGTGCCATGTTGTACTTCCAGTGACCAGTATGAGAGAGTGAGAGCGATAACACCAAATTTAACACACCTGCTCCCCATTCACACCTGAGACCTTTTAACACTAACGAGTCACATGACACCGGGGAGGGAAAATGGCTAATTGGGCCCAATTTGGAGATTTTCACTTAGGGGTGTACTGACTTTTGTTGCCAGCGGTTTAGACATTAATGGCTGTGTGTTGAGTTATTTTGAGGGGACAGCAAATTTACACTGTTATACAAGCTGTACACTCACTACTTTACATTGTAGACAAGTGTCATTTCTTCAGTGTTGTCACATGAAAAGAGAAAAGATTTACACAAATCCCTCCACCATTATCCCTCCACTATTATCCCTCCACCATTATCCCTCTACTGTTATTCCTCCATTGTCATACCTCAACTGTTATCCCTCAACCATCATCCCTCCATCATTATCCCTCCACTATTATCCTTCTACCATTATCCTTCCATCATTATCCCTCCACCATTATTCCTCCATCATTATCCCTCCATTATTATCCCTCTGCTGTTATTCCTCCATTGTCATCCCTCAACTGTTATCCCTCGACCATTATCCCTCCATCATTATCCCTTCACCATTATCCTTCCATCATTATCTCTCCACCATTATCTCTCCACCATTATCTCTCCACCATTATCCCTCCACCATTATCCCTCCACCATTATCCTTCCACCATTATCCTTTCACAGTTATCCATCCATCAATATCCCTCCACTGTTATTGCTCTATGATTATCAATCCACCATTATCCCTCCATCATTATCCCTCATCCTTTATACTTCCACAACTATCCCTCCACTATTATCCCTCCTCTGTTATCCCACCACCATTATCCCTCCACATTACCTATCCACCATTATCCCACCTCCCCTATCCCACCATCATTATCCCTTCCCTGTAATCTATCCATTATTATTCCTCTACCATTATCTCTCCACCATTATCCCTCCATTATTATCCCTTCCCCAGTATCCCTCCACCGTTATACCTCCACCCTCATCCACCCATCTTTATCCCTCCACTGTTATCTTTCCACTGTTATCTCTCCATCATTGTCCCTCCATCATTATCTCTATATTATTATCCCTCTACCCTTAACGCTCTAGCCTTATCCCTCCAACGTTATCCCCCCATAATTATCACTCCAGCATTATACATCTATTATTTTCCCTCTACCATTATCCTTCCACTATTATCCCTCCTTGTTATCCCTCCAATGTTATCCCTTCACCCTTATCCTTTCACCATTATTCCTCAACTGGTATCCTTCCATCATTATCCCTCCACTATTGTTCTTCTACCATTATCCCTCCATCATTATCCTTCCACTGTTATCCCTCCATCATTATCCCTCCACCATTATCTCTCCACCATTATTCTTCTACCATTATCCCCCCATCATTATCCTTCCACTGTTATTCCTCCATCATTATCCTTCCACTGTTATTCCTCCATCATTATCCCTTCATCATTATCCCTCTACCATTATCCCTCCATCATTATCCTTCCACTGTTATTCCTCCATCATTATCCCTCCACTGTTATTCCTCCATCATTATCCCTTCATCATTATCCCTCCACCATTATCCCTTCATCATTATCCCTCCACCATTATCCCTCCACCATTATACCCCCACCATTATCCCTCCATCATTATCCTTCCACTGTTATTCCTCCATCATTATCCTTCCACTGTTATTCCTCCATCATTATCCCTTCATCATTATCCCTCTACCATTATCCCTCCATCATTATCCTTCCACTGTTATTCCTCCATCATTATCCCTCCACTGTTATTCCTCCATCATTATCCCTTCATCATTATCCCTCCACCATTATCCCTCCACCATTATCCCTCCACCATTATTCTTCTACCATTATCCCTCCACCATTATCCCTCCACCATTATTCTTCTACCATTATCCCTCCATCATTATCCTTCCACTGTTATCCCTCCATCATTATCCCTCCACCATTATACTCCCACCATTATCCCTCTACCATTATCCCTCCACCATTATCCCTCCACCATTATACCCCCACCATTATCCCTCTACCATTATCCCTCCACCATTATCCCTCCACCATTATCCCTCCACCATTATACCCCCACCATTATCCCTCCATCATTATCCCTCCACCATTATCCCTCCACCATTATCCCTCTACCATTATCCCTCCACCATTATCCCTCCACCATTATCCCTCTACCATTATCCCTCCACTATTATCCCTCCACCGTTACCCCTCCACCATTGCACTGCACTGTATTAAAGGCTCGTGATTTCTGAGGACCTTACTTGATTTTAGGAGCCTATCGCAAGGTAAAAGGTGTCCACGAATGTGTCCCTGTTTTTTGAAATTAGTCCCTGGCCTGGCTGCCAGATGACTTTAACTCAATTAGCTGGTGGATCAAACTGTCCCTCATTTTTGGAATAAAATCCCTCTGTCCCTCTTTCTACTATTTCAATATTGTTAGACTTTACTAAACCTCCCATCCTCCATATTATTGGTAGGTAGTGGTTGAAAAAGCACATGTGGGCGTAACCAATGATAATCTGCATATTAAACAACCACAAACCCTGTAACTGTGGGCGTGGCAGGGGGTGTGTCCTTTGAATTGAACTGAATTGTGTCCCTTTTTTGTCCTTTCAGAATTTCGGGAGATATGTTGTGAGGGACATGGGAAGGTCATATGTGGACGTTCTCCATACATTATGTGGTTCCTGCAACAGAAGAGCTCAGAGAAGGGAAGAACAAGATTGAGTTTCGAGTAATTTGAAGGCTTCAATCCAAATAGGTGACAAAACCCTTCCACTATATTCATCCTCCATAGAGATCTGTGAACTTCGGTGTAGAAGAGGATCAACAGAAGAATGCCAGACATCAAAGCCAATGTCACATTTTATCCCACCGCCTTCATCCTGGTTGGCATTCCCGGACTAGAAGGAGCTTATAACTGGATTGGTGCTGGTGTTTGCTTATGTTATGTCCTGGCATTGCTTGGAAACATGATGCTCCTGACTGTCATCTCAGCTTCTTCTGGCCTCCACAAGCCTATGTTCATTTTCCTTTCTATGTTGGCCTCCAATGATGCTCTTCTATCCACAAGCATTGCCCCACAAATGCTGTCAGTCTTCTGGTTCCAGAAGAGATACATACGTTTTGAGTCATGTCTCCTCCAGATGTTCTTCCTCCATTCTTTCACCAGCCTGGAGTCGGGACTCTTGCTTGGTATGTCGTTTGACCGTTATATCGCCGTCTGCCAACCGCTCAGGTATGGGTCTATAATGACCAACACAATCATCGTCAGACTGGTCATCGTCTTACTGCTCAGAGCGGTTGCCTTGGTAGGCCCCTGCATAGTTTTGGTCTCGAGATTTCCTGCTTTTAAAACCAACATTGTGCCCCATTCATACTGTGAGCACATGGCGATTGTGAAACTTGCTGCTGCCGACATCAGAATAAACAGCGCTTTGGGGTTGGCTGTGGCATTCACAATCTTGGGTGTAGATCTGCTGTTCATCCTGGTATCCTACTGCGCCATCTTCCACGCCGTCTTCAGCCTTCCATCCAAAGACGCCCGACTGAAGACCTTTAACACCTGCATACCTCATATGTGCGTCTTTCTAAGTTTTCATGGTCTGGCCCTCTTCACTTTCCTGTCCCACCGGTATGGAGGTCAAAGGATTCCACCTTATGTTCATATAATTCTAGCAGATACGTACCTTCTAGTCCCACCCATGCTAAATCCAATTATTTATGGAGTGAAGACGAAACTGATTCGGGAGCAAGTCTGGAAAGCTTTATCTAGATATAAAAACCCTCACTGAAGTGATTAAATCTGTAAAGATGTTTATTTGTTTGTCCTGCTGGTTTCCAGTTCACCCAACAAATGCTAATTGGACATTTCAAAACTAATGCTGTGTACACACGGTCGGACTTTTCGACAATAAGGGTCCCATAATCTTTTCGACGGACTTTCGACAGACTTTCTAATGAGCGGACTTGCCTACACACGATCACACCAAAGTCCGACGGATTCGTACATGATGACCGGACTAAAATAAGGAAGTTGATAGCCAGTAGCCAATAGCTGCCCTAGCGTCGGTTTTTGTCCGTCGGACTAGCATACAGATGAGCAGATTTTTCGACCAGACTCGAGTCCGTCGGAAAGATTTGAAGCATGTTCCAAATCCAAAGTTTGTCAGATTTTCGACTGAAAAAGTCTGCTGCAGGTCCAATGAAGCCCACACATGGTCGAATTGTCAGCCGGACTCGGCCCGTTTTGACCAGTCCGGTCGAAAAGTCCGCTCGTGTGTACGCGGCATAAGACATTTATTCAAATTCACTCATTTAGTATCAATTCCTTGGCTGTGCCCACTACTACAATGCTTCCTGCCCATTCAACCGCCTGTCCTCCACAGTTTATACAACAGATGATTATGACTTTTTCCAGGTTAACACATTGGAAATGATCCTGCCCACCCACCACCATTAAATCACTTCCTGGGGCATGCTTCTACCCACCACCAACATCTGTATTTAGCTGTTGGTCATATTCCCTGCAGAACGCTAAAGGTTTCCTTTTCCCAACTGAAGGTGGAGAGAACCTTAGCGGGCCACATGCTGGACATTACTGTATTAAAGGGGTTGTAAACCCTTGTGTTTTTTTACTTTAATACAGGCTTTCTCAACCCTTTAACCCTAGAGGAACCCCAAAAAAAAATTTTCATGTCTCGAGGAAACCTTCCTAAAACCAAATCATCAGGGCTCAATAGGAACAACGCTCCTTACTTTGGTGGTCAATAGGAAGAATGTCCCCCTTAAAGTGGTCAGATTGCCACCCTTAAAGACAGCAAAAAAGATATTTGGTGTCATGCTGCTGGCTTTGCTACGTGGTGCTGAACCTTGAACTCTGTAGACATCATCAAATTAAATAAATTAATCAGCCACAGCTCAAGGAACCCCTAGCAACCTCTGGAGGAACCCCAGGGTTCCACGGAACCCTGGTTGAGAATAGCTGCTTTAATGCATCCTATGCATTAAGGTGATAAAACTTCTGGCAGTCACCGGCCCCCCTAGCCCTCCCATTTAACTTACCTGAGTCCCTTCATCTCCTCGGTGGGGACGCACTGTCCCTCTCTCGACAGGGTTCTGGCTCTTGATTGGATAGATTGATAGCAGCGCAGCCATTGGCTCCCGCTGCTGTCAATCAAATCCAATGACACGGGTGCTGGGGGGGCGGCATTCGTGTCTGTGGACGCAAATGCTGGACTTCGGGAGCACGCCCTCAAGGTAACCCCCTCGGGAGAGCGCTTCTCCTAGGAGGAAAGTATGAGGTAAGTATGATATGTTTGTTATTTTTTGTTTGTTATTTAAAAAAAATAAAAAACGATCCTTTACAATCACTTTAAGGCCTCCAATTCCCTCATCACATGTGTAATAGTGAACAAAGCCACTGTTTTAAATATAAACTGCATTATACTAAAGATGAAACGTATGAGCTAATGGTGGTCAAGGCTTGCATGATCCAAGTAGTAAGATTCTCCCCTATGGTTAGGCAATCACCAAGAGTCATTGTGGTCACCTATATAGAAATATATTCACGGTGATGAGGCTATTAATACATACTCACAGACTGTGTGTCAGGAGCATGTGAGGCTCCTGCTCCTTATTCCAGCACCCTGGTTTTGGCTGTGGCATTCTCCTTCTCTGTCTGTCCACCTGCAAGGTGATTGATGTGGCCAGTCTCTGGGTGGAGACCAAACCTGATTTAAGCCAGCCATGCCTGTAGTTTCATGCTTGTAATATTGCGTTTGTTTCACATGTTCCAAGCCCCCTGTTTGTCTGCCCTGCTCTGCTAGATTGGATTTCCTTGTTGACGACCTATGATCGGATATCGACTACTCTCTGAACTCTGCCTGCCATTTGACTAGGGATTTGAGCCTGACTATTCTGAACCTTGCCTGCCTTGTATCTGAAATGTCATTGAACCACTCTGTCTGTCTGCCAACTGCAAGTATCTCTTTGCTTTTCTCAGTTTGTGCCTGGCCCGGCGTGGTGACCAGGCACTATAGCATTGTGTATAAGTCCTGGGGGCAACTGAATACCGATAGGCCTGCTTGCCTTATGAGAAAGGGGGCTACTATAGGTGAAGAACACCGAAACCAGCTATGGTGTCTGACCACCTGCGTTAGGGGTAAGTGTGACACTGTGTTTAGGAGATAAATAAAGGTGCAAGAGTATACGGATGAAAAATATCCACTTTGTTTTTTACTATTACTCCCATAGCCTTGTTATATAAATTATATATTTACTGTAGGGGCCTTGTAAAGCCAAGAACTGTCCATAGAGGTCTGAGATGTGATCTGGTAAAGCCAGTTGGGTCCTGACAGTACGTTAGGGCTTGAGGCCTCCGATTTCACATATCACATGCACCGAGGTCAGGATGCTAATAACTATGACTACCACCACACGTGAAAGTATAAGTGTACATTTCTTCTCTAAGACCTGAAGTTTATCTTGATTAGGGGTTGGGTTCAAGTCAACCATGAGATCAAACAGAAACCAAGGGTTTTTGCAGCTCTCCAAACAGGTGAATTAAATGGCTAGATTTGAGCAGTTTGCCCACCTGCCAAACCTCCAGCTGCTGGAACTGGAAGGCATTCATTTAGTGGTGGTATCACTAGCACCATTAAATGACAACTTGCCACCTGGTGGTTGATAGGAGGCTGAAGGTCAGGCTGCACAGGTCATTGGTTGCTAAGACACAGGCAGCCGGCTGCGTTCTAGCAACCAATGACGCTGTGCTGTGCAGCTGCTCTCAAACTGGCTTTGAAAAAGGACAAAAAAAAAACAAGATTCAGCTCCCTTGGACTTCAATGGTGTTCAGAAGCTATGTGAAGGCTTTGTAGATTTTGTGCTGGGTTCATGAAACATCCTTCAAACTGAAGCCAGGTCAATTCACTCAACACTACTCCAGATCTCTACGTGGACTGCATGCCTAATTAATTTGCTTGGTGAAGTGATTTTGTTGCTAAAGTATAATTCTGAATATAGGTCCTACCTGTAAAGAAGATAGTACATAATAAAGAAGATAGTAACTATCTCTCCAGCTGCCCGCAAGTCTCAGGAAAGGTTTTACCTGCTGGTGGCGCTGTCAGACCTTTGGCTTGCAGTACTGGTGTCCGCCAGCGGGTGTCTCCTGGCAGTCTGGAACTGTCAGGAGATGTTTCACCTGCTGGTGGCACTGTCTGACCTTTGGGACGCAGTACTGGTTTCCACCAGCGGGTGTCTCCTGGCAGTGTGGAGTCAATATTATCTCCTCCGATCAGGCGTCACCTGAGGCTAATTGCAGGAGATGTGTACTTATACCCGGCAAGCACTCACACGCTTGCCTTAGTATTGTCCTTGAGCCCTGACCTGTGAACCCCTTCCTGTCCCTCCTGTTATCCTATACCCTTGCCCTGCAGCCTGATCCCATCCACCTTCTCCCTGTTCTGTTTGCTCCTTCCCCCCATCTGCTGATCTCCCGTGCAAGACCCTGGCCTGGCTACATTTACGATTCTGGTATATTCTTATTTAGTCTGTTATTTGTGGGTCTCTGTCTGGTTGTTGGATTGTTGTGCACTGTGGTGTATTGGAGGTGTGTTATATCTATATTCACTTACCTTAATGAACTACATTATTTCACTTTATATGCGTTTGGTTTCCTCTGTTGCAGTCCACGCAGTTCTGGTCACACCTGTTCATGACAGAATACCAAGGCCATCCCTGACCAAAAGTGGCAGCACAGAGGAGCCATTGTTAAAATGCGGTCAGAAATAGTTGGCTCACTGGTAACAGAGGATAATAACTATTGCCGTCTGGTATTGAAGGAGTGGGCCAGGGATCAACTTTTAGAGTGTATCCGATTAGCTCATTCCCTGGTTGATCAGGGCTGTATGCTGTTTGGGGATGTTCAGCCTCTAATTCAGATGTGTGCAGGGCTAGCCTTGTCCTGTATTCCAAAGGGCCGTGATGATTTTTCTCCCCCCTTCAGTGTTGATCAAGTTGAGTCTCTGGTGTGGCTTTTGGAGGATGACTCTGCATACTTTTTTTAAGCGCTATTCAGCTTGTTCTCAACAGGTGCTAAAAGAATGTGTTAACTCAGTGCAGTCCCTTATTAGACAGGCAGCATGTGAACCGCATTTTGTTCAACCAGTACTCCAAGCATGGTCTGATATAATGCACTCGGCCTCAGTCAGCTCACAACAATCCATTTCTGCTACCAGACACCTGCCTGCCCAAAAGTCTCCCCCCCCCCATCACCCACGGCAACCTCAGTCTTAGCCCAATATACTCTGCTTCCAACCAAATATCAGTACCCTGTTTCTACTCGCTGCACCTATCCTGCCCTTAATCCACCTGCCTCTTCTCTGCTGCCTGCAACAATCCCACAAATACTTCTCCTAGCCACTGTTCCCTCTTCCTTACCATATTCCAGCCCTTCTCTTCAGTCTGCTTCACCCCTTACCTACAGTCCTGCAGTCACCTACAGAACTTCAGTGGCTAAACCAACGAAAAAACAGGAGGTTTTTTCCGACCTATATGATCCTGCTATTATCCAAACCTGCCTCCACACCAGCCAATCTGCCCCAGCCTGCTCCCGCACCGGTTGACCTGCGACAGTCTACCTCCATGATTACCAATGGGGTCAGGATAGTCTCTTATGGTACTGAACCTAAAGACCAACCAAACCCTGCCAACTTCCTGCCTGCTGTCCAGCCTGAAGTTCCGGTGCCCGTGTTCCAGCCTGAAGTTCCGGTGCCCGTGTTTCAGCCTGAAGTTCCGTGCCCGTGTTCCAGCCTGAAGGTTCGGTGCCCGTGTTCCAGCCTGAAGTTCCGGTGCCCATGTCCCAGCCTGAAGTTCTGGTGCCCGTGTCCCAGCTTGATGTACCCGCTGCCCAGCTTGATGTGTATGTGCCCGCTGCCAAGCTTGATATGTCTATGCCCGTTGCCCAGTTAGATGTGTCCGCTGCCCAGCTTGATGTGCCTGCTGACCAGCTTGATGTGCCTGTGCCCGCTGCCCAGATTTATCTGCCCCTGCCCAGCTTAATGTGCCGCTACCCGCTGCCCAGCTTGATGTGCCTGTGCCCGCTGCCCAGCTTGACATGCCTGTGCCCAATGTCCAGCTTGACGTGCCGCTGCCCATTGCCCGGCTTAATGCCATGGACCTTTTACATGCCCAGCTTAGTGTGACTCTGCCCCCTGCCCGGCTTGATGCCTTGGACTTTTTTCATGCTCAGCTTGATATGCTTCTGCCCACTGCCCGGCTTGATGCCATGGACTTTTTGCAGCTGCGGCTTGTTGGAGTGTCCGGAGGCCGCTCCTTTGAGGGGGGTACAGTCAGGAAAGGTTTCACCTGCTGGTGGCGCTTTCAGACCTTTGGCTTGCAGTATACTGGTATCTGCCAGCAGGTGTCTCCTGGCAGTCTGAAACTGTCAGGAAAGGTTTCACCTGCTTGTGGCACTGTCTGATCCTTAGGCTGCAGCACTGGTGTCCACTAGGGGGTGTCTCCTGGCAGTGTGGAGCCGACATTATCTCCTGCCATCAGGTGTCACCTGAGCCTTATTGCAGGAGATGTGTACTTATACCCAGCAAGCACTCACACACTTGCCTTGGTATTGTCCTTGAGCCCTGGCCTGTACTTGTGATCCTCTGAACCTGAACCTGTTCCTGTCACTCCTGTGATCCTGTTATCCTGTACCCTTGCCCTGCAGCCTGATCCCGTCCACCTTCTCCCTGTCCTGTTTGGTCCTTGCCCCCATTTGCTGATCTCCCATGCATGACCCTGGCCTGGCTATGTTTACGATTCTGGTATTTCCCATCTATTGTATATACTTATTTAGTCTGTTATTTGTGAGTCTCTGTCTGGTTGTTGGATTGTTGTGCACTGTGTTGTATTGGAGGTGTTTTATATCTACAGTATATTCACTTACCTTAATAAACTACATTATTTCACTTTACATGCATTTGGTTCCCTCTGTTGCAGTCCACGCAGTTCTGGTCACACCTGTTCATGACAGCATGCTTGCACCACCACCCTGCCTAAAGCCTGTTGAGAAAGTTTAGTTATCTAACCGTGTTCCAGAAAACCACAAGAACTCTGAGAGATGACCTGGGAGATACATTGGGATTGATTTTCTAAAACCAGAGAGTGCAAAATCTGGTTGAGACTACAGGCATGGCTGGCTTAAATCAAGTTTGGTCTCCAACCAGGGACTGGCCACATCAATCACCTTGGATATAGGTGGAGTCTGAGAGAAGATCACACTTGTGCATACTTGAAGATCAGGAAAACTGACCTGAACTCATCTGGCAGGAACAGACACCTGGCGGACATTTCAAAGTCAGACACTCTGGGGGAGATCTGGCAGGAACAGACACCTGGGGAAACTTCAAGATCTGGCACATTAGGGTAGACCTGATAGGAACTGACACTTGAAGATCAGGTGCACTAAGGTAGACCTAACAGGAACCGATACCCGAGAGACACTTGAAAGTCAGACACACTGGGAAAGACCTGACAGGAACAGATACCTTGGGGAATGTGGGAGGTAAGGAACACTGGGGGAGACCTGATAGGAACAGGCACCTAGGGGACACTTAAAGGTCAGGCACACTGAGGAAGACCTGACAGGAACAAACAATTTGGGGGACACTTGAAGGTCAGGCACACTAGGAGAGACCTGGCTGGGTGACACTTGGAGAACACTTGAGGGTGAGGCACACTGGGGGAGACCTGGCAGTGTGACACTAGGGGAACACTTGAAAGTCAGGCACACTACGGGAGACCTGGCAATGTGACACTTGGCGAACACTTGAGGGTCAGGCACACTGGGGGAGACCTGACAGTAAGAGACAAAGAGGGGACCCTTGACAGGATCAGACATCTGAGGAACACGTGAAGGTAAAGCACTTTGGGGGAGGACTGGCAAGAACAGACACCTGGGGGACACTTGAAGGCCAGGTACACTGGGGAAGACCTGGCAGGAACAAACAACCGGGGGACACTTGAAGATCAGGCCCACAGGGGGAGATCTAACAGGAACAGATACCGGGGAGACACTTAAAGGATGGGCACAGTAGGAGAGACTTCACAGGAACAGATATCTGGAGGACACTTGAAGGTCAAGCACTTTGTGGGAGACCTAAAAGCAACAGATCCCAGGGGGGCACTTAAAAATCAGGCACAATGGGGAAAACCTGACAGGGACAGACCACCAGGGGACACTTGAAGATCAGGCACACTGGGGGAGACCTGACAGGAACAAAAACCTGGGGGACAAGTTACGGTCAGACACATTAGGGAAGACCTGACAGGAGCAGACAAATGGGGGACACTTTACAGGAACAGACATTTAGAGGATACTTGAAAGTCAGGCACAAAAGGGAGAAAACTGACAGGAACAGACACCTGGGGACACTTGAAGATCAAGCACTTTGGAGAAGACCTGACAGGAACATACAATTGGGGGACACTTGAAGGTCAGGCATACTAGGAGAGAGCTAACGGGGACAGACACCTGGTGATGGGCACAAAGGGGGAGACTTCACAGGAACAAAAACCTGGGGGACACTTGAAATTAAGATACTCTTTGGAGAGACCTGGCAGGAACCGACACATGGATGATACTAGAAAATCAGGCATTCTGGGGTTGACATGACAGGAACCGACACCTGGGGATTACTAGAAAGTCAGCACTCTGGGGAGACCTGACAGGAACAGGCTCCTGGGGAATACTAGTACTTCAGGCACTCTAGGAGATACTTGAAGGTTAGGCACATTGGGGGACACTTGACTAGAACAGACACCTGGGAGATACTAGAAGGTCAGGCACATTGAGGGAGACCTGACAGGAACAGACGCATGTGGGACACTTTGAGGTCAGGCACTTTGGGGGAGTACTGACAGGAACATACAATTGGGGGACACTTGAAGGTCAGGCATACTAGGAGAGAGCTGACAGGGACAGACACCTGGGGATGGGCACAAAGGAGGAGACTTCACAGGAATAAACACCTGGGGGGCACTTGAAGTTAAGATACTCTTGGGGGAGACCTGATAGGAACTGACACCTGGAGGATAATAGAAATTCAGGCACTTTGGGGAAGACCTGACTAGAACAGACACCTGGGAGATACTAGAAGGTGAGACACTTTGGGGAAGACCTGACTAGAACAGACACCTTGGCGATATTAGAAGGTGAGACACTTTGGGGAAGACCTGACTAGAACAGACACCTTGGCGATATTAGAAGGTGAGGCACTTTGGAGAACACCTGACGGGAACAGACACCTGGGGGTCAAGCATATTGAATAGCCTCAGAGAGAGAGACCAGACATTGTTTAGTTCCGTGGGCTTGGTAATATCTGATACATTTATGTCTAGATATCTATTCAATGTATGATTGCTTGAACATATTGTCTTAGAAATAGGGATGACCCAAACACCCCCGGTTCGGTTTGCAGCAGAACATGCAAACAGGCAAAAAGTTAATGTGAACACGCAAACACCGTTAAAGTCTATGGGACACGAATGTGAAAAATCAAAAGTGCTCATTTTAAAGGCTTATATGCAAGTTATTGCCATAAAAAGTGTTTGGGGACCTGGGTCCTGCCGGGTCAATGCAAAAAAAGTTCTAAAAAGGCCGTTTTTTCAGGAGCAGTGATTTTAATAATGCTTAAAGTGAAATAATAAAAATGAAATATTCCTTTAAATAGCGTGCCTGGTGGGTGTCTTTAGTATGCCTGTAAAATAGTGCATCTTTCCCATGTTTATAACAGTACCACAGCAAAATGACATTTCTAAAGGAAAAAAATGTCATTTAAACCTGCTCGCGGCTGTAATGTATTGTCGGATCCTGGCAATATAGATAAAAATCATTGAAAAAAACGTCCCCCTCCCTCGTCGCTGCAAGGTTTCTATTGAGGATTGTGGGGTGCAGAGGAGTAGGGAGGATGGTGAAGAGGCTGGCCTAGTGGTAGACAAGGGAAGGGAGTGTGGGGGGGGTGAAGGGGAGGGTAGGAGTGGGGAAGCTGTTGATTCCGGTTTGTCTAAGGATGATATGGAGTGGTTGGAGGATAAAACGAGGAGGGGCAAAATAAAAAAAAAAAAGAGGTACAGTTACCTTAAGTCCTAAGGTTTTGCCTTTGGCAAATAAGTTTGAGGTCCTGTCAGATGATGACGATGAATGGGACTCATTGAGTTCTGCATCCTCTATGGATGATGAGTCCCAGGGTGCAATTAAGCATGCTGGTTCTCCAGGAAGAGGGAATAGTCAGGCTAAGAAATTCAACTACCCTAATGGCAGTTCCCACTCCGTAAAAGTGGCAACCATTAATGTTGCCAGCTTAAGATCAGTAAGTGCTCGTCATATGGCCTTATTTTTGCTCAGCGAGTTTGATGCTGACATTTTGTTTTTGCAAGAGACCCATCTGAGTAGTCTGGCCGATATACATCTGGCAAAGAGGGAGTGGAGACGTGGGCCCTCATTTTGGTCTCTTGCGGCCGAGCCTTACAGCGGAGTTGCAGTCCTTTTTTCTGGTATGGTAACGTGCCGGCGGGTAATTGAGGTAGAGATAGGGAGATGCATGGTCTTAGACATCTCTGTGAAGGGGCAGGACTTGCGCTTGATTAACATCTATGGTCCCCAGACGAAGTGGGACAGGAAATGCCTCTTTACAAAGCTTAAGCCTTTTCTTTTTACGGCCCAGCAGGTTATCTTTGGAGGTGATTTCAACACCATTACTAGGTCTAAAGACAGGAGAGGTTTCAGAGATAAGCTGGGCTATGACACCCTTTATCTTAATGCGATAGTTAGGGAAGCAGGTCTGGTAGATGCGCACATTAAGCGCTGTCCAGACAGCACGGGGTTCACTTTTCAGCGAGGTAGTAGTCAGAGTAGGATAGATAGGTTTTTTTTAAAGGGAGACTCCGCTTTTTCGGCACCTATGTGTCGGGCAGTGTAGTTTTCTGATCACTGTATTCTATCTGTGACTCTGAATGCCCCAGACATGCCACCTAGGGGGAGGGGTATCTGGAGATTGAATTTGGCCCTCCTGGAAGATGAGAGGGTAAGACAATCCTTTGAAGATTTTTTTCAAGCACAGGTAACTATCCTAGACTTTTGCAACAGCAAGTCAGAATGGTGGGAGCTTGTAAAACAGCGGACTGTTGGGCTTTTCAAGGCCATAGGAAGAAAGAAGCAGCAAGATAAGTATATCACCTACCAGCGTTTGCGGAGGAAACTTGACCGCCTTGTTTCGAATGGAGGAGATTCTGGGGCAATTTCTGAGGTGAAGCTCCTCCTTAGGAGACATCAATATGACCGGCACGCCTCTTTGGTTCAGGAGAGGGATTACAGGAAATACCATTCGCCTGACCCTTACCAGAACTGTAAACAGAGCATAGCAGTTAAGATGGTCAATGGCCTGAGGGACAGTACGGGCTCTCTGACGAAGTCTAGGTCAGGGGTCCTGGAAGTTGTCAGGTCATACTATGCCGATCTCCTGGGAGGAAGGAACCTTGATCGGACAAGGATGTTGGGTTTTTTATACTCTACACCAGGTATGGAAAGTAATGTTCCTTTGATGAATTTGACAGATGAAATCACTGCAGATGAGGTAATCCAGGCTATTGATAAACTAGCCATCAAGAAAACGCCAGGGCCAGATGGTTTGAAAGAAGAACTTTATAAATGTTTTAGGACGATCCTGGCTCCCTGCCTTGCGGTGGTTTTTAATGACTGTTTGAATGAGGGTTCTCTCCCTCCCTCCATGAGGCAATCTGCAGTGATCCTTCTGTCAAAGGGTAAAGATCCTTCCATGATTGGGAATTGGTGCCCCATTAGTCTTCTTAATGTTGATAGAAAGATACTGGCAAAGATTTTCTTCTGGCGATTTTTACCAGTTGCAGGCAGTTTGTTATCCCGCCACCAGCACTGTTCAGTCCAAGGTAGAAGCACTTTCTCAGCGGTGTTAGCTGTCCGGGAGGCCTTGGAGCGTTGTAAAGCTGCTGGTTGGGGTACATTTTTGTTGACATTGGATCAGGCTAGGGATGAGCCGAACACCCCCCCTGTTCGGTTCGCACCAGAACTTGCGAACAGGCAAAAAGTTAGTTCGAACACTGTTAAAGTCTATGGGGCACGAACATGAATAATCAAAAGTGCTAATTTTAAAGGCTTATATGCAAGTTATTGTCATAAAAAGTGTTTGGGGACCCGGGTCCTGCCCCAGGGGACATGGATCAATGCAAAAAAAAGTTTAAAAAATGGATGTTTTTTCGGGAGCAGTGATTTTAATAATGCTTAAAGTGAAACAATAAAAGTGTAATATCCCTTTAAATATCGTGCCTGGGGGGTGTCTATAGTATGCCTGTAAAGGGGCGCATGTTTCCCGTGTTTAGAACAGTCTGACAGCAAAATGACATTTCAAAGGAAAAAAAGTCATTTAAACTACTCGCGGCTATTAATGAATTGCCGGTCCGACAATACACATAGAAGTTCATTGATAAAAACGGCATGGGAATTCCCCACAGGGGAACCCCGAACCAAAATTTAAAAAAAAAAAATGACGTGGGGGGTCCCCCTAAATTCCAAACCAGGCCCTTCAGGTCTGGTATGGTTATTAAGAGGAACCCCGGCCAAAATTTTTTAAAAAAAATGGCGTGGGGTCCCCCCAAAAATCCATACCAGACCCTTATCCGAGCACGCAACCTGGCAGGCCGCAGGAAAAGAGGGGGGAAGAGAGAGCGCGCCCCCTCCCTCCTGAACCGTACCAGGCCACATGCCCTCAACATTGGGAGGGTGCTTTTGGGTAGCCCCCCAAAACACCTTGTCCCCATGTTGATGGGGACAAAGGCCTCTGCCCCACAACCCTGGCTGGTGGTTGTGGGGGTCTGCGGGTGGGGGGCTTATCGGAATCTGGAAGCCCCCTTTAACAAGGGGAACCCCAGATCCCGGCCCTCCCCCCTGTGTGAAATGGTAAGGGGGTACAAAAGTACCCCTACCATTTCACAAAAAAACTGTCAAAAGTGTTAAAAATGACAAGAGACAGTTTTTGACAATTCCTTTATTTAAATGCTTCTTCTTTCTTCTATCTTCCTTCCGTTTCTTCCTCCATCTTCTTCTTCTTCTGGTTCTATTTCCCTCTACCTTACATCTATCTTCCCCTACCTTACTCTTATCTCCCCCTACCTTACTTCTATCTCCCCCTACCTTACTCCTATCTCCTCTACCTTACTTCTGTCTCCCTCTATCTTACTCCTATCTCCCTCTACCTTTGCTCCTATCTCCCTCTACCTTGCTCCTATCTCCCCTCTACCTTACTCCTATCTCCCTCTACCTTACTCCTATCTCCCTCTACCTTACTCCTATCTCCCTCTACCTTTGCTCCTATCTCCCTCTACCTTGCTCCTATCTCCCTCTACCTTACTCCTATCTCCCTCTACCTTTGCTCCTATCTCCCTCTACCTTACTCCTATCTCCCTCTACCTTACTCCTATCTCCCTCTACCTTACTCCTATCTCCCTCTTCCTTGCTCCCATCTCCCTCTACCTTACTCCTATCTCCCTCTACCTTACTCCTATCTCCCTCTACCTTACTCCTATCTCCCTCTACCTTTGCTCCTATCTCCCTCTACCTTACTCCTATCTCCCTCTACCTTACTCCTATCTCCCTCTTCCTTGCTCCCATCTCCCTCTACCTTACTCCTATCTCCCTCTACCTTGCTCTTATCTCCCTCTACCTTACTCCTATCTCCCTCTGCCTTGCTCCTATCTCCTTCTACCTTGCTCCTATCTCCCTCTACCTTACTCCTATCTCCCCCTACCTTACTCCTATCTCCCTCTACCTTACTCCTATCTCCCCTCTACCTTACTCCTATCTCCCTCTACCTTACTCCTATCTCCCTCTACCTTTGCTCCTATCTCCCTCTACCTTACTCCTATCTCCCTCTACCTTTGCTCCTATCTCCCTCTACCTTACTCCTATCTCCCTCTACCTTACTCCTATCTCCCTCTACCTTACTCCTATCTCCCATCTACATTACTCCTATCTCCCCTCTACCTTACTCCTATCTCCCTTTACCTTACTCCTATCTCCCTCTACCTTACTCCTATCTCCCCCTACCTTACTCCTATCTCCCTCTACCTTACTCCTATCTCCCTCTACCTTACTCCTATCTCCCCTCTACCTTACTCCTATCTCCCTCTACCTTACTCCTATCTCCCTCTACCTTTGCTCCTATCTCCCTCTACCTTACTCCTATCTCCCTCTACCTTTGCTCCTATTTCCCTCTACCTTACTCCTATCTCCCTCTACCTTACTCCTATCTCCCTCTACCTTACTCCTATCTCCCATCTACATTACTCCTATCTCCCCTCTACCTTACTCCTATCTCCCTTTACCTTACTCATATCTCCCTCTACCTTACTCCTATCTCCCCCTACCTTACTCCTATCTCCCTCTACCTTACTCCTATCTCCCCTCTACCTTACTCCTATCTCCCTCTACCTTACTCCTATCTCCCTCTACCTTTGCTCCTATCTCCCTCTACCTTACTCCTATCTCCCTCTACCTTTGCTCCTATCTCCCTCTACCTTACTCCTATCTCCCTCTACCTTTGCTCCTATCTCCCTCTACCTTACTCCTATCTCCCTCTACCTTTGCTCCTATCTCCCTCTACCTTACTCCTATCTCCCCTCTACCTTACTCCTATCTCCCTCTACCTTTGCTCCTATCTCCCTCTACCTTACTCCTATCTCCCTCTACCTTACTCCTATCTCCCTCTTCCTTGCTCCCATCTCCCTCTACCTTACTCCTATCTCCCTCTACCTTGCTCTTATCTCCCTCTACCTTACTCCTATCTCCCCTCTACATTACTCCTATCTCCCTCTACCTTAATCCTATCTCCCTCTACCTTGCTCCTATCTCCCTCTACCTTACTCCTATCTCCCCCTACCTTACTCCTATCTCCCTCTACCTTTGCTCCTATCTCCCTCTACCTTACTCCCATCTCCCTCTACCTTACTCCTATCTCCCTCTACCTTGCTCTTATCTCCCTCTACCTTACTCCTATCTCCCCTCTACATTACTCCTATCTCCCTCTGCCTTGCTCCTATCTCCTTCTACCTTGCTCCTATCTCCCTCTACCTTACTCCTATCTCCCCCTACCTTACTCCTATCTCCCTCTACCTTACTCCTATCTCCCCTCTACCTTACTCCTATCTCCCTCTACCTTACTCCTATCTCCCTCTACCTTTGCTCCTATCTCCCTCTACCTTACTCCTATCTCCCTCTACCTTTGCTCCTATCTCCCTCTACCTTACTCCTATCTCCCTCTACCTTACTCCTATCTCCCTCTACCTTACTCCTATCTCCCTCTACCTTACTCCTATCTCCCTCTACCTTACTCCTATCTCCCATCTACATTACTCCTATCTCCCCTCTACCTTACTCCTATCTCCCTTTACCTTACTCCTATCTCCCTCTACCTTACTCCTATCTCCCCTCTACCTTACTCCTATCTCCCTCTACCTTACTCCTATCTCCCTCTACCTTACTCCTATCTCCCCTCTACCTTACTCCTATCTCCCTCTACCTTACTCCTATCTCCCTCTACCTTTGCTCCTATCTCCCTCTACCTTACTCCTATCTCCCTCTACCTTTGCTCCTATCTCCCTCTACCTTACTCCTATCTCCCTCTACCTTACTTCTATCTCCCTCTACCTTACTCCTATCTCCCATCTACATTACTCCTATCTCCCCCCTACCTTACTCCTATCTCCCTCTACCTTACTCCTATCTCCCCCTACCTTACTCCTATCTCCCTCTACCTTACTCCTATCTCCCTCTACCTTTGCTCCTATCTCCCTCTACCTTACTCCTATCTCCCTCTACCTTTGCTCCTATCTCCCTCTACCTTACTCCTATCTCCCTCTACCTTTGCTCCTATCTCCCTCTACCTTACTCCTATCTCCCTCTACCTTTGCTCCTATCTCCCTCTACCTTACTCCTATCTCCCTCTACCTTTGCTCCTATCTCCCTCTACCTTACTCCTATCTCCCTCTACCTTACTCCTATCTCCCTCTATCTTACTCCTATCTCCCTCTACCTTACTCCTATCTCCCTCTACCTTACTCCTATCTCCCTCTACCTTACTCCTATCTCCCTCTACCTTTGCTCCTATCTCCCTCTACCTTTGCTCCTATCTCCCTCTACCTTACTCCTATCTCCCTCTACCTTTGCTCCTATCTCCCTCTACCTTACTCCTATCTCCTCTACCTTACTCCTATCTCCTCTACCTTACTCCTATCTCTCCTCTACCTTACTCCTATCTCCTCTACCTTACTCCTA
Source organism: Lithobates clamitans (assembly GCA_037952925.1). Taxonomy (NCBI): domain Eukaryota; kingdom Metazoa; phylum Chordata; class Amphibia; order Anura; family Ranidae; genus Lithobates; species Lithobates clamitans. The sequence continues at coordinate 406,213 of JBBGZY010001491.1, forward strand.
TCTCTCCTCTACCTTACTCCTATCTCCCTCTACCTTACTCCTATCTCCTCTACCTTACTCCTATCTCTCCTCTACCTTACTCCTATCTCCCTCTACCATACTCCTATCTCCCTCTACCATACTCCTATCTCCTCTACCTTACTCCTATCTCCCTCTACCTTACTCCTATCTCCCCTCTACCTTACTCCTATCTCCCCTCTACCTTACTCCTATCTCCCCTCTACCTTACTCCTTTCTCCCCTCTACCTTACTCCTATCTCCCTCTACCTTTGCTCCTATCTCCCTCTACCTTTCTTCTGCTCGACTACCCAGTCGTAATCCCCCTTTCTTGCTGCCTTGCAGTCCCTGTTCCCTCTCCCATTATATTGTATTTTGTATTTAGTCACTTGTTGAGGTCATTGCTTATCTTGACTTTGGAGGTTTTCTTTGTTATTTGCTTTGTATGTTTATTGTTGTCAGTTCACTGTTATTAACCCTCACTTGAGTATATATACCTTGTATAAAGATATAAATTTTTTTTTATTTGGTCTCAGTTTCCTCGTGCAGCTACGTGTCTGGTCTCCTTGCTGCAGAAACTTGACATGAATATTAAATACTTAAACTACAAGAAAATGGAGGAACACTCCTCCCCCTCTCTGAGCTGCAAGAAAATGGAGGAACACCCCTCCCCCCTCTCTGATCTACAAGAAAATGGAGGACACTCCTCCTCCCTGGGCTACAAGAAAATGGAGGACACTCCTCCTCTCTGGGCTACAAGAAAATGGAGGACATCATGTCTTCTCCCTGGGCTACAAGAAAATGGAGGACATCACGTCTTCTCTCCGGGCTACAAGAAAATGGAGGACATCACTCCTCCTCTCAGGGCTACAAGAAAATGGAGGACACCCCCCCTCCTTCTCTCTGAGCTACAAGAAAATGGAGGACACCCCCCCCTCCTTCTCTCTAGGCTACAAGAAAATGGAGGACATCCCCTCCTTCTCTCCGGGCTACAATAAAATAGAGGACATCGCTTCTCCTTTCTGGGCTACAAGAAAATGGAGGACACATCTCCCCCTCCTCTATGGTGCTGCAGTCAGAGACAGACAAGAAGCTGAACAAGAAACCTCCGGAGAGATCGGGTAAGATGGGGGACCATGGAGGGGAGTAAGTAACCATGGGGGAGGGGGGCGCAATGTGGGGTCATTTTTTGGGGAGGGGGAGTACAGGAGAGACTGAAAAAACTCATACTGAACTTCATACAGAACGTCTCGAGAGAGAAATGAGCAATCCATCCAATCACATGACTGCTGCATCCAGAACATTGTATTAACGCGTAGGGCGGAGTCAGGTCTAAGGATGAGCCGAACACCCCCTACCAAACTACCCCCCCGGTTCAGTTCACAGCAGAACATGCAAAATATTAGGCAGAACACACGAACATCGTTAAAGTTAATGGGACACGAACATGAAAAATCAAAAGTGCTCATTTTAAAAGCTTATATGCAAGTTATTGTCATAAAAAGTGTTTGGGGACCCGGGTCCTGCCCCAGGGGACATGGATCAATGCAAAAAAAAGTTCCCACCATCCCTGTGCTGAGTTCTCAGGTCTGTACACCCGCTGTGCCCATTATGAGGGGTTCCCACCATCCCTGTGCTGAGTTCCCAGGTCTGTACACCCGCTGTGCCCATTATGAGGGGTTCCCACCATCCCTGTGCTGAGTTCCCAGGTCTGTACACCCGCTGTGCCCATTATGAGGGGTTCTCACCATCCCTGTGCTGAGTTCCCGGGACTGTACACCCGCTGTGCCCATTATGAGGGGTTCCCACCATCCCTGTGCTGAGTTCCCGGGTCTGTACACCCGCTGTGCCCATTATGAGGGGTTCCCACCATCCCTGTGCTGAGTTCCCGGGTCTGTACACCCGCTGTGCCCATTATGAGGGGTTCCCACCATCCCTGTGCTGAGTTCCCGGGTCTGTACACCCGCTGTGCCCATTATGAGGGGTTCCCACCATCCCTGTGCTGAGTTCCCGGGTCTGTACTCCCGCTGTGCCTATTATGAGGGTTCCCACTCCCAAGTAATGCCAATGGTAGCCCACTGAACTACCCTTGCTGCCACTTTTTATTTGATGGCACCATGCTTCGAGTCCCAGGGTGACATCTCTGGAAGATTTGAAGTCAGGCACCAGCTAAACACATCAGAACTAAGCCCATCCACTCTTTCCTAGCAGCAGTAATATGCCCTGGCCTCAGGGGTGCTGTTAGAAATCATGGGGCCCCGTACAGCATACCTGATGGGGCCCTCAACCCCACCCCCTGATCCTGCTCACCTGCCCACCTCCAATGTGATCCGCAAAAAAAAAGACAGAAGGAGATGTGTCCTCCTGGGTCTAGTTGGATCGGAGGGTAGTTGGGTGTCACTAGACAGCGGAGTCCATTTACACCCGACTGCCCTTAGAGCAGAGTTGGCTCGATCTGTGGCCTGAGTGGACATGGACCTGTCCTTCTGATCAGTGAACAGATCCCCCCGCTGAGCAGAATGGAGTCCCCCTTGTGTGATGGGGGCCTAAGGATACATTTCACTGTCCTTCAATGATCATCATCATGATAATCATACTGCATGACTTGTCTCCATCTCAGGACCCGTTTGGCATCTTCTGGATGTCAGTGGGATGAAGGAGGGGAACTTGGCTCTGTTAAAATGCATGAAACTTGTCAGAAACCATGAAATCAGACCGAGACAGAAGTACAGTTAAATCACACTTGCTTAATAATAAAAGTAAATAGAACAAACGTAGTCAAAACATAGCCAGAGTTCAGGAACGGAAATGGATTGTCAGACAAGCCAGAAAGTCTGGGATCAATGTAGTAAAACAGCAAGCAGGATCTGGAGTCAGAAGGGATGTCAGCCAAGCAAGTCTTTTATCAGGAATGCAGGCGATAGTCTCTGTGATGTTGACCAAGGCGAAGGCAGAGATACTCTGGGCTGGACGGCTTAAGTAGGCAGGACTGATGAGCAGGATATCATCAACAGCTGAGTGGCCAGATCTGAGAAGGAAGGGCTGAGCCCAGCCCTGACAAAACTGAAGGGCTCTAGGGGAATTCGGAGGGAGAAAGGAGGGCTAAAGGGACTTTAAGGGTGATTTGGATGGGTGGCTATTGTGGGGTGTGACAAGCAGCGAGGGGGCAATAGATCATTTACTCACTGCCTGTTATAACTCAGAAAATGCAGACCCACAATGCCCCAGCCATGTTTATTGCCCGCCCCTGCAGGGTAGATGTGGTGCACCCCATTTCATGGTGACGTGTCATTTAATTTTTGCTGTTGAACAGCACTGAGTGGCTGCATCTCCTTTTTCAGGTGGGGTGGTCGGGGGGGGGGAGGGGGGGTAAAATTTCAGCTCAACTGCCTGCTTGTACTGCCCCCCCTCCCATCTGTGTGAATGAGCCCCTAAGGTCTTCTTTACAAGTGTGGTCTCAGATCTGAGCATTCCTCTCTAAGGGTCAAATCACTGACTGAATGACCCCACATTACTTTTTATGTCTTGTAAATGTTCAGCAGCTCAGTACATTCTCCGGGCTCATTTAAGGTGGTCTTAGAATAGAAGATTCCTTTTATCATTTCATTCCTACTACGGCCACCTTAAGTGAGTGCAGAGAATGTACTGAGCTGCTGAACAGGTAAAAGACATAAAAAGTAATGTGGGGAGTAAAGGGGGTCAGTCAGTGATGGGAGTGGTCAGATCTGAGACCAGAGGATGGAGGGTGGGAGCAATGAAGATCTATGTGAGGGGGGGGGGGCAAACAGGAGAAAGTTAGGGAGGGGGGGAGGGTTTAATTTTGGCATCCAAACTTCTGTAAAGCTCAACAAACTCCTCTCAACTCAAACCCGGTGCAGCTTCACCTCATCACTAATAGCAACAACTCGGTTGCGTTTCTTTTGTCTTATTTATTATTGTTTGTTATTTTTCTTTCATTATTTTGCTGTTGTGGTTTTTCCCCAACACTTAAGCACAGGCGGCATGGGAATGCTCTTTGTCCTTTTTACTGTGGTCTTTTTTGCTTTTTTTTTGTTTTTTGGCATTTCACTTTTTTTTTTTTTTTCAAGTTGTTTTATACTTTTCAGCTATTTGGACCGGCACCATCTAGTGTCTGCTCTCCATACTGCACCCTCTTTGGTTAATCAGTCCTGTGTCACTTCCTGTCCTGTGTCACTTCCTGTCCTGTGTCACTTCCTGTCCTGTGTCACTTCCTGTCCTGTGTCACTTCCTCTCTATGAAACAGATTTCCTGTTTTTCGCCATTTTAGATCTGATTCCAGCAGTCTGAACAGATTCTCAGTCTCCATTCTGAACACACGGCCACCATAGGGACAGCACGGGATGTTCTATGTGTCACCCCACACAGGTAAGTGTCCTATTCCATAGTACAGGGCTCCTGTCCCTGCTGAAGACATATCCATCATCTGTGACCGGTGTGTATATGTGTGTGTATATGTATATGTATATGTGTGTGTGTGTATATGTATATGTATATGTGTGTGTGTGTGTATATGTGTATATATATATATATATATATATATATATATATATATATATATATATATATATATATATATTCTCAGTTTTGGTTTTGTCTTCTTTTTTTATTAGATGGATCTCTAGAATGGCTCCAGTATTACCTTCTAGGACATTTAGGCCTAACTCTCACAATGTTCCTCTGATGTGGCTGAGACAGAATAAGGGGAGAAACAGGAGGAGAACCCTCCTATAACAATGTTGGCTTATGGTGGAGCAGAGAGCTCTCTAGTGCATACTCCTCCCTGGGTCCATTGTTTTGGCTCCACTTGTGCTTCGTCTTTCTCTGGGTTGAAGAGATAGAGGAGCAAAATAGTATGATGTTCCTCTCTTATACATACTGTCATACCCCCACACTCCTCTTCTGTACATGCTGCCCACTGTCATACCCTCTTGTCAGGGCTGGACTCTCAGCCTTCCCTTCTCAGTGCTCAGGTTGCTCAGCTGTCGGTTAATTGCCAGCACTCATCGTTCCACAGTGGCTCACCTGGTGATTATTTCCTGCTCATCAGTCCAGCCTACAGCCGGCCCTTTCTGGCTCCCACCACTTGCCCACTGGGCCCTTCCTAACCAGAACATTTTGGTTGTTCTATGAACATTTTTGTGTTCTAACCAGAACATTTTTCTGGTTTCAGGGTTTCTACTCACATGTGTTCCACGTACAGAAACCCTCAGGAAACTTCCGCCTCATTCTAAATCTCAAAGTGCTAACCAGAACATTTTTCTGGTTTCAGGGTTTCTACTCACATGTGTTCCACGTACAGAAACCCTCAGGAAACTTCCGCCTCATTCTAAATCTCAAAGTGCTAAATCGCTTGGTAAGAGTACAGAAGATTTCAAATGGATTCCATCTTCTCAGTCAAAAACCGCCTGAACCAGGGGTGCTACATGGCATCAATAGACTTACAGGATGCCTAGCTCCACATACCTATTTCCGCCAGGTTCCAAAAATATCTGAGGTTGGCATTGAACGTAGGGAAGAAATTGCTACACCTGCAGTTCAGGGTGCTCCCATTTGGCCTGTCATTGGCCCCAAAGGTGTTTATGAAGGTGAAGGCCAAAGCATTGGCACCTCTGAGTCTAGAATTAATCTCTATGATTGCTTATCTGGACAATCTCTCCTTTTTTTTTCGCACAAACCAGAGAGATGCTTCAGCAGAACTTGTCAGAGCTCATGCTCACCTAGAATCCATAGGTTGGATCTTAAACCTTCAGAAGTCAAACCTGATTCCCTTGCAGGAGGTTTTATTCTTGGGGTATTGTATCAACTCAGTGTAGCAAAGAGTTTTTCTTCCAGAGGATAAGGGGAAAAAAGCTGGTGAAAGTGTCTCTGTTGCAGTCCAGTCAGCTCCTGCCCATCCGAAAAATCATGTCTGCTTTGGGAACCCTGAATTCTTCCATACCTGAAATTCACTAGGCAAGACTTCACTTTAGACCCCTGCAGAGTTTCCTGTTGAGGGCTTGGATCACCAGCAGGATTCGCTGGACTCGTCTCCTGCTGGTGCTGGCTTCTTCTTTGTGAAAAAGAAGAGTGGTGAACTGAGATCTTCTATCGATTTATAGGGGTCTCAATAACTTCACGATTAAAAATGCGTATCTGATTCAGTTGATTATGGAATTATTTGATTGCCTCAAGGGAGCAACGGTTTTCACAAAGCTCGATCTGGAGGGACATGCAATCTCATGAGGATCAAGGAGGGCAATGAATGGAAAACTGTGTTTTAATACCAGTATAGGACATTACGAATACCTCATAATGCCGTTTGGTCTTTGCAACACTCCTGCAGTTTTTCAGGAAGTCCTCAATGATATGTTGCAGCAATGTATGGTGGTTTATCTCGACAAACTCTTCATATATTCTAATTCCCTAGAGAGCCACCGCACAGATGTCTCCCATGTACTACAGAGGCTGAGAGATAATGACCTATATTGTAAGTTGGAGAAGCGTGAGTTCCATCGTGAACAGGTTACATTTCCGGGTTATGTCATTTCTACTGACGGTTTTTCGATGGACCCAGAGAAACTATCTGCAGTTCTATAGTGGCTTTGACCCGTAGGTCTACATCCACTACAATGTTTTCTTGGCTTTGCCAATTATTATCAGAAATGTATTCGGAACTTCTCTTCTCTGGTCAAACCCCTGACTGATATGACCAGAAAGGACGGTAACCCACAGAATTGGTCTCCAGATTCCATTATAGCCTTTGAGTCTCTCAAGGCTGCCTTTGTTTCAGTTCCTGTGTTGGCACATCCTGATCCTACGTTAACCTTCATTCTTGAGGTTGATGCTCCTGAGCCTGGAATGGGTGCCTTTCTGTCTCAACATCCTACCTCTAAGAGCACTATGCATCCTTGTGGCTACTTTTCTAAGAAATTGTCTCCTGCAGAGTGCAATTATGAGATTGGGGACAGAGAATTGTTAGCTTCAAACAACACCTCAAGACACCATTCACATACTACTATGCTACAGACCACCAGGACCAAAGACCAATCTCCTCACGCCGCTCACTGAATTCTTCTCAATGCACACCTTGAAAACCAAAAACCTTCTGGTACTTGGGGATTTCAATCTGTGGGCAAACTCTGCCCAAGACCCTATTGCAACCGCCTGCGTTAACCAAATGGAAGAACTTGGCCTGCAACAACTGATAAATGCTCCTACGCACGGTTCAGGACACACTTTAGATCTCATCTTCAAACAGAATATGGACATCGACGTATTTGACAACACTCCACTACCATGGACGGATCACCATGTTATCAAATTTAAAATCACCACTAACACCATCCTCCGAAAACAGAAACGGGCAACAGCAACACACTGGAATAGATCTCAGAAGAAACTACACTCTGAACTCTTCAAAACTACATTGTCGAGCAAAATTCTTCTGCTAAACCCAAACCTCTCAACGGAACAAACACTCAACTCCCTAAACAATGTTTTACTACAAACAGCAGACTCCGTGGCGCCAAAACGCAGAACACCCGTCCGCAAAAAAAACTCGAGTTGGTTTAATGGCACTCTCACCCTACTCAAGCAAGAACGCAGAAGAGCTGAGAGAACTTGGAGAAGAAATCCCACCAAGGAAAACCATGCTAACTACAAAGCACTCACGGTGAAATACCACAAGGCAATCTTCAAAGCCAAAAAAGAATATTTTGCAGACACCATCTCATCCGCCTTAAACCGCCCACGGGAACTTTTCAAAATAGTTGCTCAATCAATGAACCCGACCTGCCTAGAGCCCCCTGCAAACGATACTCAAGAATTCTGCAATGAGTTATCAGATTTCTTCATCGACAAAATCGACAACATTCGGAAAGCAATTCATCAGAAAATAACAACCAACCTCACCCAACCAATGCAAAAAGAGGATATCGACACGAACATCACTCAACCACCGAAGTTCTTTTTGTCCCCAATCACTACGGACACGACTAAAAACATCATCGGAAGCCTTCGCGACAGCACATCACCGAACAACATCATCCCCACCAAATTGTTCAAAGAATGTTCCGACATCCTGGCCCCCACCCTAACACATCTCATAAATCAATCATTCAAAGAAGGGACTGTGCCAACCTCCCTCAAGCAAGGCATCGTCAAACCCCTGCTAAAGAAACCTCGACCCTAAAGACCCTAACTGCCGCAGACCAATAACAAGCCTCAACACCATCTCCAAGATTATAGAGAAAGCAGTAGTACAGCAGCTACAACACCACCTGGAGACACACCACCTCCTGGACCCTCTGCAATCAGGCTTCCGCCCAGGCCATGGCACAGAAACAGCACTTCTCAAAATATGGGACGACGCCCTCGAAGCAGTAGATGACGGAGAACCGAGTCTCCTGGTACTGTTAGACCTCAGCGCAGCATTCGATACAGTGGACCACAATACTTTACTTGTCCGCCTCTCAGAAGTTGCAGGAGCCACAGATTCTGCCCTAAAATGGTTTACATCCTTCTTAGAGAATCGCTCTCAGACAGTGAAACTAGGAACATTCACCTCGGAATCTCGGACAGTCTCCTGTGGAGTCCCTCAAGGATCACCCTTGTCACCAGTGCTATTTAACATCTACATCCGCCCGCTTCTCAATATCATCACGAAAACGGACCTCTGCTTCCACTCATACGCAGACGACACCCAACTCTACCTTCGCATCAACGGACAAAAAGATCATCAGCAACTACAGAAATGCCTCACTTTAATCAATGACTGGATGACCACTAGCTCCCTCAAACTCAACGGATCAAAAACAGAACTTCTTCTCCTGCAAGCCAACAAAAATTCCAAAATTAAGACTCCGTGGACACCACCCTCCATCCTCGGACAGACCATCTCCCCCAGCACCAAAGTCAAGAGTCTCGGAGTCATCTTTGACTCAGGAATGACAATGGATGCACAAATAGGATCGGTGGTGAGCGGATCCCACCACCTCCTCCGCCTGCTTCGCAGACTCATCCCCTTCATCCCAGAAGAGGACAAAGTGGCAGTTGTGGGAACAATCATCAATTCCCGACTCGACTACGCAAATTCCCTCTACGTAGGTCTACCCCAATATCAGCTTGCGCGCTTGCAACTCATCCAAAACACGGCGGCAAGACTGTTAACAGGAAAAAAGCCCTGGGAATCCATCTCCCCATCCCTAAAAAGCCTACATTGGCTAACTGTGAATAATCGGATCACATTCAAGACCCTCTGCCTCACCCATAAATGCATACAAGGAAACGCTCCGCAATATCTCCGGGAAAAAATAAAACACTACACACCGAATCGCAGTCTTCGATCAGCTAACCAAAACCTCCTCATCATTCCCAAATACCGCTACAAAGCAAAGGGAGAACGTAGATTTGCAGTCCAAGGACCTCGACTATGGAATGCTCTCCCAACCAACCTCCGCATGGAAGAAAACCACCAGGCCTTCAGGAAAAAACTAAAGACCTTCCTTTTCTAGAAGCTGGCCACAGAGAATACATCTAGCGCCTTGAGGCGATTCAGTTCGCAATTGCAGCGCTTTACAAATCATTCATTCATTCATTCATTCAGCTATCATTTTAGCTCTGAAAGAATGGAGGTATCTCCTTGAAGGTACCGCTGTGCCAGTCCTTGTTTTGACTGACCATAAGAATCTCACATTCTTGTCTGAGGCCAAACTCTTATCCCCCTGAAGGGCGCGATGGGCTCTTTTTCTGTCAATCTTCAATTACATAGTGTTATTTTTACCCAGTACTAAGAATCTAAAGGCTGACGCATTGTCGCAACAATTTTCCTCAGCTTCCAAGATGGAGATGGTTCCTGTGATACCTCCCGAATGTATTTTGGCTGCTGTACGTACTAGTCTCATTCCTGCTGCTCAGATCCATTCTCCTCCCGAGAAACCTGATGACCGCTGCTTTGTTCCTGAGAATCTTCACACTGCTTTGCTCAAGACTTACCATTCTACCAAGCGGCTGGCCACCCAGGGAAGAATAAGCTAATTTTGGGCTATTTCTCAACAATTCTGGTGGCCTAGGCTCATGCAGTATTTGTTACCTCCTTTGCACAAGTGAGTGTACCAGCTGTGTTTTTATCTCAAATTTTTTTAAAAACGATACCACACTTTTTGGAACCCTTCTACATATACTACTAACATTGAGGATATTGAGAGGGACCCCCACAGAGGAAGTTCCATCTACCTTAGGGAGTTACCAGTCATGCTTATCAGAGAAGGACCCCCTGAGGCAGTTTAAAGCACTTGAAAATAATTTAATCATTATGCTGTTACCTTACAGCAGTAAGGTGAGAGGCTCATGCACATAGAGGTGTTATCACATTGGATTGGTCTGGCGCCAGCTATTTATTCACTATCTCTTATGGTGAAGGGATTCATCACCTGTCTGTCAACTGTTGATTGATTTATGGACCTATATTGTGTTTCATTGTTGCAATTTTTTTTGCATTCACTCAGGCACTTTGCGTGTCATATGGGACATCTGAGTTTATTGCACTCCGTTTTAGGTTGGGTTCACACTGGAACACGCAGCGGCTCACAGCAGGAGTCTGGTGCATCTCCATTCACTGTTTCTGGTCCGATTTCAGCCCGAATTTTGGGCTGAATTTGGACCTGAAATGGACCAAAAGACACACAGCGGCTCCTGTGCAATTCGTACCGGAGCCGCTGTGAAGAGAGTCGGTCACAATCTCCTTCTATTCTAATTGGATGCGGAGAAACTCAGCCTTGTTCCATATCTTGTATTCTATTTATTTTTATTTTGCTATGTTTGCACATAATTCTCAGGTTTGTCACCATTTTACGCTGACCCACTTTCAGTTTTTTTATTATGTTTGCACAAGTTAAGTATACTGCAGGAATACCTTCACTTTTTTTTTTTTTTTTACCCATTGATGCATATTTTCTAGTCTTGCAATTGCACTTCTTTTAGAAGTATGTCACCCAACGTGCACAAGCTGACATTCATCGGTGCAGCATCATTATATTTTCTAATTGTTTACCTCCTGTTTGCATTGCTTTTTCTACCCTTATTCCTTCACATGTGTGGTTTGGCTGTGCTCTCCTATGGGCCTCACTTACTATTTTGGACTTTATTTCCTTCCCTTCCATTACTTCCTGCCCCCCTCCTAGTTTTCTTGCATATATAAGACCTCCCCGGTTTAGCCTGAGCAACCTCAGTTCTCTGAGCTCCTATTCACTTGCTACTTGTCTATCCTTTGCCTGACTACCTGTGTACCAACCCCAGCTCCGTTCAGTCTGTGCTTGTTTGCTGCCTGTCTTGATCTTGGCTTGTCTCTTGAATTTTTGGTTGTCTCCTGCTGTTTGTACTCTGCACGCGTAAGTGGTCTCTGCATCGTCCGTTGGGTGTACCTGGGGACTTTGACCCGGTTCCAGCTTGCTGCAAATCTATTACCACCATTGGGGGATCTGGTGAAGAAGCAAGCTGGGGCTCAAACCCCACACCCTAGGGGAATCCCAGAGTTTGTGATCTACAAGGGCTCACTACCACAGACGCTTGACAGTTTGTTCAGGCCATGAGCTCCTCAGACACCGCAGCCTCTTCTGGAACAATAAGGGTGGAGGGAGTTGATGTCCAGCAGGCCCATCAAAAGCGGATTATGCAGTGTCTGCAGGAACCTTCCCCCCCCCCCCATTTGGATCAGCTGCAGGTCATGTCCGCTTCCTCACCCTATGTTGCAGCTCCTCTTCTGGTTCCTGCTGCTCTCGCTATCCCAGTGGAGGGTAGACCTTGAAACTTCAGATGCCTCCACCACCTCGCTTTTTCTGGTGATCTTAAACCTTGTTGACACTTCATCAATCAGTGCTTGATTCAATTTGAGCTACTAATTGTTCCAAGGTGGCTTACATCATATCACTGCTTTCTAGAGATGCTCTGGCTTGGGCCTTGCCACTGTGGGAGCACCAAGATTCTCTAGGGCTTTGAGTCTCTTTGCCTTCTAGCAAGCTTTCCACAAAAACTTTGATTTGCCAGGCAGGGCCTCATCCGCTGCTGGAGCTCTCCTTTGACTTCATCAAGGCAGCATGACTGTTAGTCAATATGCAGTTCAGTTTCGCACCTTGGAACTAGCATGGAATGATGAGGCCCTTGCCGCAACCTTTTTGGCAGGGTCTACAGATCATATTAAGCATGAACTAGCTGGCAGAACCATACTCGCCAACCTTGATTACTTGATCGCGCTTAGCTTCTAAATTGATGTTGAGTTCCAAGAGTGAGATCTGGAAAGGGCTGGTCCTTGTCACCCTCCCCCCTCAGTGGATCATTTAGCTTCTGTTTTCCAGAAAGCTCCTGAACAACCCATCTCTGTAACTATACCAGCATCTGAAGAACCTATGCAATTCAACAAGGGGGGGGCAGATCCCCCCCATGTGAATGAGTATGGTGTACATTGCACCCCTACCCATTCAACACAAAAAAAGTAGTGTAGTGTCAAAAACTGTCTACTGTATTTTTTCACAAGTCTTTTATTAAAAATATCTTCTTCCCTGCTTCTTCCTCCACTCTTCATCTTCTCCTGCATCTTGCTCCTCAGGGCTTCTTCTTCTTCTTCTTCTTCTTCCACTCTTATTGTTTCTCCTGTCTTCTTTGTTTGGTGTTGTTCTTCCTCTGACACTGACCCTCCTCCGATGCTGCGTCCTGCTGATCTGTCCACACCGATGTCAAGCATGTCTTAGATAATGTTTGGGGCGTGGCCATCGGATGACGTCACCCGGAGGCCCCGCACCCTTGTGACGTCACAGCCCCATCATGCCCCGGTCGATGATGTCACAAGGGGGTGGGGCCTTCTGATGACATCACCTGATGGCCACGCCCCAATTATCTAAAACATGCTTGACATTGGCGCAGACAGATCAGCGGGACGCAGCATCGGAGGAGGGTCAGTGGCAGAGGAAGAACACAGGACAGAAGACAGGAGAAAGAAGAAGCCGCCTGGAGGAGGAAGATGCGGGAGAAGATGAAGACCGGAGAAAGAAGCGGGGAAGAAGATATTTTTAATAAGACTTGTCAAACTGTCTACTGTATTTTTTTTTCACACTACACTACTTTTTTGTGGTGAATGGGTAGGAGTACACAGCCCCAGACAACCACTGGGCAAGGGTTGTCAGGAAGAGGCCCTTTTCCCCATCAACATAGGGACAAGGTGCTTTGGGGTGGGGGCGCAGAGCACCCACCTCCCCCATGTTGAGGGCATGCGGCCTGGTAGTTCAGGGGGGCGCTCGCCCCCTCCCTTTCATGGCCTGCCAGGTTGGGTGCTCAGATAAGGGTCTGGTATGGATTTTGGGGAGACCCCACGCAATTTTTTTTTTTTTTTTTTGGCGTGGAGGGTCCCCTCCGAATCCATACTAGACCCAAGGGCCAAGTATGGATGGGGGGGGGGGGGGGCACACTGCAGAAACGCTCAAAAGCAACATGCATATATGTGAATCGAGCCTAAGGGTTTGTTTCAAAGTGCGGAAGGAGGGGTGTGAATAGGTAATGCGCGATACAAGTATAATAGTTTGGGAAGCAGTAACATTTTAAAGGCTGCGGATCTACCCGCCTACGTCAAGTAGAATTTGCTCAATCTATCCATCTTTTGTTTACAGGAGGTGAGTATCGGGATATAATTGGCTTGATATAGTTTGACAGAGGGAGATGTTAGGGATATCCCTAAATAGGGCATAGATGAGGTAACCCAGGGAAATGGAAATGTATGCTGTAAGTGGGATTTGGTTGTTGCGTCAAGGTTATTGCCTAGAATATTTGATTTAGATTCATTGACCTTATAGTAAGATATGAGATTAGATTTGAATGGAACGTCATATAGTGAAGATAGGAAAGAAGCCGGATCTGTAATGGTAAGAATTCTATCGTCTGCATATATCGTGTGGTTTTATATTCTTTGTCCAAGATTAATAAACCAGAAACAGATGGGTGATTTCTTATTTTTTTGCGCTCGGGGTTCCATAAGGAGTGTAAAAATTATGGGTGACAGCGGGCATCCCTGTCTGGTGCCCTTGGTAATTTTAAAGGTATCAGAGTATGCCATCTGATAGAACCCGTGCCGAAGGCGTAGCGTAAAGGGCCAAGATTGCCAATAGTATATTGCCTTGGAAACCAAATTTAGACAAGGTATGGCAGATAGCCCCAATGAATCCTGTCAAAGGCTTTCTCAGCATCAAACACCAGAAAGATAGTGGGAGTTTTTGAAGTTTCGGCATGTGCAATAGGTGAATAATTTTCCTGGTCACATTAGGAGCTTGGCGTCCATGAATGAAGCACCCCTTCATTAAATTCGGCATGAGGAGTGATTGCCTGTTGGCAATGGCTTTAGCGTATATTTTTGCTGTTCTTGGGGTTTTGTAGCTTACCCCCATGGATGGGGTGTTTTAAGGTAGGTGTTTAAGGTAGGTGATTCTATGTTTGGCCTCTCTCTGTTTTAAGTTGGGATGCCAATAATTTACTCCCTTTATAGAAGTTTGACCTAAGTTTACATAACTTTCTGGCATGCTGGGCTGAGAGGAAGGTACATCATTAATTTCTAGCTTGGGATAATTGGTTGCTTGTTTTTATTATCCACCTCGAGCCTTTCTATAGTAACCAGAAGTCAGTCGAGCTGCTGCATCCTCCGGCGCTTTGATTGAGCCCCAAGCTTTAGCATTTCATGTGGGAAAGGGATCTGCAGCAGAGGACGCATTGTGTTCAAAGTAATCTTGTAATTGGTCGTTTTATATATTTGGTATTAGTAGAAATAGACATCAGGAAAACACCATTGCGCCACATGCTCATGTGTCCTGTGATACTTTTCCCCTCCACACAGATCGAGTTGGAGGCCTGGTCTGACCACGTGATGGTGTGGATATCAGAAGATGTGATGTCCCGGAGTTGAAGTTTGTCTGTCAAGAATAGGTCTATCCTCGAATATGAAAAGTGGGGTTTAGAAAAGACAGAAAAGTCTCATTCTGTGGAGTGTTGACATCTCCAGACATCGAACAGGGCATTAGTCCTAAGAAAGTTGCTCAATGTGGAAGGGCGGGTGCGCTTCCTAGTGGGGCCCGATATGTCCAAAGAGCCATCTGGAACCACATTGAAGTCCCCACATAGTAACAAATGATGCAGTCTCTTCTTTTAAATCTTCTTCCATGGCTTGTGGAGAAATTAAATTTGTCTCGAGTTGGGAGCGTAAATGTTAACTATGGTGTTGTCAATGTCACACACCAAGAGGATAAATCTGTCCTGGTCATCCAAGGTGACATCAAGTGGTTTGAAATGGACTGTATCTTTTATGGCAATTAGAGCCCCTCTCTTCTTCTGCATTGCATTAGCAAAATATATATGGGGGAAATCGCTTGTGGGAGAAGGATGGAGCATTGTTTTGAGCAAAATGCATTTCTTGAAGACATAAGACATCGCATTGGAGCTTGGTTGCATAGTTCCATAGGGAGTGTCTTTTATTCAGGTTAAGCCCCTTTACGTTGAAGGATGTGACTTTGAAAGGCATTATTATGCAGAGTTATGGACTTTCTGTCTTACTGAGGTGTCTTAGGATAGATAGCGAGAAGTGGTTAAGTGGGGTGGTTCTGGTGCTTGCAGGCGTAGAACCCGAAGTAGATGGGCAAGTGGTGTATAGTATAAGGAATAGCGTTCAGTCTGTGGATGCGATGTAGCCTAGGGTTGGTTTCCCTCTGGCATTTTTTAATGCGGGGTCCTGCATTTGGGCAGCACCAAATGCTCTCCTTAATACTTCCAGATCAGGATGCACAGGAGTAGAGGAACCCCCCATTCTCTTTGCATAGCCTGCAATGGGGAAGTTTCCTCCACATTCTTCTCAACTATAACCTGCATAGAAGATACACTCCCCCCCCCCCCCTTCTTATGTCAAGCCTTCAAAGGGAAGACAACGGTCACCATGTTCAGACATTCTTCTGCTCACATAGTTCCACAAAGCACAGGCAGTACCACTATGATGTCATGTATCAGATTAGGTACAACCCCAACCTCCTAGGTATCCAAGCCACAGGTAATAATGATAGTCACTGGTATGAGCAGGTATTCATTAGCTTCCCCATGTATGCATACTACCCATAGGGTCTTAATTAGGGGCCCACTCTCCCAATTATTCTGGTATGGACAAGGGTTACCATACTACTGTAATGCCTGGGCATGACGCTGATTCACCCAGATGTCACATTTTAATAGCCCCTCAAATCCAGATGAGCAGCACAGACCCATTGTGTTGCTCTGCACTCCATTGGCTCTACCTGCGTGGACACTGACCCTGGATATGGCCTTGGGAGTGATACTGCCAGCACAGCATGTTCTCATTCTTTTGTGCTGGAGCAGAACTCTGGGACACTGGAGTGGTAGCTCCCTGACTAATGAATGCTGGTTCTCGGGTTTGGTGATGGCTTAGTTCTCAACAATAGCAGGGTTCCTCAGGGACTTGACAGGCCCAAGTAGTTCCTCCACCATGGTGTACCATTCCACCATGTCCACCAGTAGGTCCATTGCCTAGGGTTCCTAATGGCTGGCCCAATGCTGAAGCCCAGTAGTCAGTTCCCTCAAGTAAAGGTCCATGATGACCCATTTCAAAATCTAAGGTTTTGTTAACTTCTCCGGTTGCAACCACTTTGTGGCAATTGCATTTGGAATGTGGTGACTGGCTGGCCCGATTCCTCCAACAACATATTCTGTGTGCCCAGACAGCAGCAGTCACTCCAAGGTAGACCAAGATCTCCCAAGACCTCCTCCATGCCTCTGTCGGTGTTTATCAACACCTATGTCTCTCTGATCCAGAAGATACAAAACGTGCACCTGGGCCTTTTAAATGTCAGTCTTTCAATTTTAATAGCTTTCTCGGCAAGATATGGGGGAGACCAGGATCACCAGCCAGTAACGTGGTCATTCCTTCATAAATTGGCAAAATAAAGTAGCTTCCTTCAGCATGAACAAAAACAAACACAGTAGTCCATTCACTTGTGGCTCAAAAGCAAAGGCTCACTGACCGCTTAATCCTTGTCCCATTCAGGGATTAAAGTCTATGTATCAGGGGACCCGAAGACAAGGTCTCCACAGCTTAGATGTGTTTTCAGTTACAGACAGTACGCAGTCATCAGAAGATGGTATCCTGCTCCACTTACCACCTCACAAACACATGCTGATGGCTTCCTGCTGCTTTGCAGCCCTCTCCTGCAGGTGGGTTAACTCTTTCAGGACCACAGTTCCTGTAGTCAGGGTTGGAGGCTTTCCCACCCATAATCTTTCTGACCCTCCAAACTCCAGGTCTCATATGTGGACTTAATAGACCTGGGAAAGCTACAAATGAACTTTCTCCTTTTGCTCGATTACCCTTGAACACTCACCTGCATGAGTGAGAAACCTCTCCCCCTGTACTCGTGTGTCTCCAGTGACTCCTGTGCACTCTATCGATCGCTGCACACTTATGCCTTCTTTAGAGCCTTGCATTTCTATGTTACCCAGCGGCCTCTGAGCTTCCTGCCTCACTCAGTGACCCCAAGCATCCAGAGTATACCAGTCAGCTGCCCAATAAATGGTGGGGGGAGGGGGGTCTTGTCAATCACAATAAATGGTGCTATCTCCAATAATGTACATATGAAGCATTTTATGTCCCATGTATCCCCTTCAAGATCAAGGGACTGTGAGAATAGGGATTTTAATGTGACCAAATTGCAAGCAAAACAAAAAATACATAAAAAAAACTTTATTATTCCATTAAAAATGTAATTTCCTCATAATTATAAAAACAATGGTCAACTGCTGCACAGATAAATGTACAATTATATACGTAGAAATTAAGAAATGATGGATTGACGTGTTTTGCCCAATGAGGGCTTCCTCAGGATCCACATTGTCTTTAAATCCGTACAACAATGCAGCTGACAATTGACATAATAAAATCAATTATGATACAAGAATTAAATGAAACAAACTTACACCAATTCAAACCGCAGATCAAATCCTCAAAATACATCAAAGAGCCAAAGGGGAGTGATGACATAAAGCCTACCACCTCCTACTACAGATGCGTGGTCACACAGGCAGAGAGTGGTTAAAAGGATTTGTGAAAAGGTAAAAAGAGCAAAAACCCGTGACCACTTGTGTATATAACCAACATCATCCAGACTGAAAATAGCAGAGAAAACAAACCATAGCAAGAGCTCTTACCTCAACCAACAGGATGAGACTGTCCGACCAGGAGTTCCCTCAATTGAAAAGCCACACGACAGCTGTAGCATGTGGGTATGGCACCCTTCATACACACACACACACACACACACACACACACACACACACACACACACACACACACACACATTATTTATATATGAAGTTTAGGCAGGGCTGCAAATTTAGTTGCCTTGGCCAATTGTTAGCAGATCGATTGATTTCCCCCTAATTTTGGAATTGCTGCACATTTCTCTTTTGTCAATAGGTGGCATTGTAGCTGATGACATTAGATAAGACTAGGGATGAGCTTGATGTTCGGGTCGAACATAAGTTCGACCCAAACATCCGGTGTTCGCCCGTTCGCAGAACAGCGAACATTATGGGGCGTTTGTGGCAAATTTGAGCCCCGCGGAATGTCCCATAATGCAGTGCATTGCTGTATGATGATTGGCCAAAGCATGCACCTGACCTGCATGCTTTGGCCAATCGTAGTGCCCTCTGCTAAGAGAGCCATAATTGGGTAAAGGCAGGATACCTTTGGCCAATCATGCCTTAGGGGGACTAAGTCCACGCGCCACATTATGTAAGGCAACTTACATGGCGGCCCTGTGTAGTGTTGTTGGCGTGGAGAGATAGCTTGAGCTACATTAGACAGGCAGGTTATTCAGTTAGTGGCAGTGTATTTGATAATATGTGTGTGTGTGTGTGTGTGTGTATATGTGTGTAATATATATATATAGTGTGTGTGTACTCTGCATCCAGTGTAGCTTATATCTACAATGCATTCCGTGGTGTACTGTTTCTAATACACTTCAGGCGGTGTACACAGTATCTAATACAGTGTGTACAGTTTCTACTACACTTCTGGTGGTGTACACAATACAGTGCAGCTGTAGTACAATTGCTAATACAGTGCAGGCTGTGTACACAGTATCTAGTACAGTGTGTATAGTTTCTACTACAGGTGGCAGTGGGGCACGCTTGTCCTTTCTTTTTCTGCTGCTGGCCATGTTTTTGAGCCAGAACATGCAGAAGGGTTAGAGTGAATAACAAAGCCGTCCTCATCCTCCTCATCCTCCTCATCCTCTGTCACCCAGGCTTAGAGTAGTTTGCCTTCCAACGCAGCTGCTAAAGCGGCTTATTCCACCGGCTCCTTGTCCACAGTCACTCCTCCCATAACATGCCATGCAGTCCATTGGCAGATGTACTTGAAAGACCCACATCAAAGAAAAAGGCGGACTTCTCCTTGCTCCTCATCTGGGATCTCCAACCCCACTATACCTCCAGTCCTCTCAAAAACCTGCACTGAGAGGAATGAAGGTATAGAAATAGGTGTCCCAAGTACTTGCAGCCAATCTACTATCAGTACACCTCCATCTGATTTTAGCAGGCAAATTTCCCTGCCCCAGTTGCTGAACCATAAAAAGAAATTCGGTCCCAGCCATCAACATGCTCAGCGTCTGAATGCTAGCTTGGCAAATTGCTAGCACTGCAACAGCTGCCTTTTCAGCTGGTAGACTCTGCCCCCTTTTGTGAATTTGTGTTATGTGCTGTACCTCAGTGGCAGGTTCCAAAATGCCATTTCTTTTCACGGAAGGCCATTCTGGCTCTCTACCAGCATGTGGAAGGCAATGTTTTGGCCTTGTTGGACAGGGTCAGCAGTAAGGTGCATAATACTGCTGACTCATGGTCTAGCAAGCATGGGCAGGGACGTTACTTTTACTTCATGGTGCACTGGGTAACTCTGCTGGCAGCTGGGAAGGATGCAGGACAGGGTTCAGTATTGTTGGAGCTTGTTCCGCCACCACGCTTCCAAAATGCTAGTGGTGATTCTGCCACAGCTCTCTCCTCAACCCCCTCCTCTTCATCCTCTATGGCCTCTTCTGCAGATTTGTCCTCTGAACCAGTGGTGCTCCATAAGCATTCAAGGGGCTACGCAAGCAGTCAGACAAAAAGATGCCATGTGGTGCTCGAGTTGGTCTGCTTAGAGGACAGGAGCCACACTGGGGCAGAGATTCTGACAGCTCTGCAGGGGCAGGCTCAGAGGTGGTTGATGCCAAGCCAGCTTCAGCCAGGAATGGTTGTATGCGACAATGGCACCAACCTTCTCTCCGCCCTCCGACAAGGACACTTGATCCATGTTTGGCACACGTCCTGAATTTGGTGATGCAGTAGTTCTTGAGCAGGTGCCCAGGCTTACAGGATCTCCTGAGGCAGGCCAGAAAAGTCTGGTCGTTTCCACCAGTCATGCAATGCCAGTGCTCGGCTGGTTGACATTCAAAAGGAATGCAACCTGCCCACCAACCTTCTCATTTGTGACATTCCCACCAGGTGGAACTCAACGTTGGCAATGCTGCAGCGGCTGCACATGCAGCAGAGGGCTATCAATGAGTACCTATGCAAGTATAGCACTAGGACAGGGTCAGGGGAGCTTGGCTTCTTTTCGCAATGCCAGTAGCTACTGATCAAGAATGCATGCACTGTCCTGTCACCATTTGAGGAGGCCACAAGGATAGTGAGCAGCGGCAATGCATGCATCAGTAACACTGTGTCAGGTCACCTTGAGGCTAGGTGACAGATGCACTCTGTAGGAGTCAGAAGTGCACCGCTAGGTAGTGGACCCTAGGACTGACTGCTGCGGATTGAACCCTGGGAGGTTCAGGAAGCAGGTCTACTGGATCACTGACACAAATCCCACTGGGAGCTAGAGCATAGACTCCCCAGGGCGCGGAGTCTAAGAGCCAGCAGGTGTTCACCAGAGCCTCTAGTGGTGAGGATGGACTGCGCTGCAGTCTGGCTCCAGGTCGCGGCCCCCAGGGTCTCACAGCTCACACTCACGGTAGACTACAGGAGAAGAGGAAGGAGGCAGCAGGCTGGAACAACAAGGAAAGTAAGGGACAAGCCAAGGTCGGGGCCACAAGCAGACAAGGACAACAGAGTTCTTATTACTAAAATCTTGTATATAGTCCCTTATCATCCCCTCCAAGAGTTTACATACTATTGATGTTAGGCTAACTGGTCTGTAATTCCCAGGGATGTATGTTGGACCCTTTTTAAATATTGGTGCTACATTGGCTTTTCTCCAATCAGCTGGTACCATTCCAGTCAGTAGACTGTCTGTAAAAATTAGAAACAACGATCTGGCAATCACTTGGCTAAGTTCCCTAAGTACCCTTGGGTGCAAGCCATCTGGTCCCGGTGATTTATTAATGTTAAGTTTCTCAAGTCTAATTTAAATTCTGTCCTCCCATGGAGGTCCTTCCTGTGTTGTGTCATGAGGATAAACACTGCAGTTTTGGTTTGATGAATGAATGATGGTAATGAATGTTTACATTCATTATAGACCCCAGATCTCTCCATAAAGAGGACCTGCCAACTTCTATTACTGTCACATGGGATGTTTAAATTCATTATAGACCTCAGATCTCTTCATAAAGAGGACCCGTCACCTCCTATTACATGGGATGTTTACATTCATTATAGACCCCAGATCTCTCCATAAAGAGGACCTGTCACCTCCTATTACTGTCACATGGGATGTTTACCTTCATTATAGACCCCAGATCTCTCCATAAAGAGGACCCGTCACCTCCTATTACTGTCACATGGGATGTTTACATTCATTATAGACCTCAGATCTCTCCATAAAGAGGACCTGTCACCTCCTATTACTGTCACATGGGATGTATACATTCATTAAAGCCCCCAGATCTCTCCATAAAGAGGACCTGTCACCTCCTATTACTGTCACATGGGATGTTTACATTCATTATAGACCCCAGATCTCTCCACAAAGAGGAGCTGTCACTGCCTTTTACTGTCACATGTATCAATTTACTGGGTGTAACATCTTTTATATAAAAAAAAAAAAATGGGTTAAGTATTGTGTTTTTTACATTAAAATTTTAGTGTTTTTTTTTTTTTCCCAAAAAAACTGTTTGAAAAATCGCTGCACAAATACTGTGTGACATAAAAAAAAATTGCAAAACCCACCAATTTAATCCTTAGGGCCTCTGTTTTAAAATCATATATATAATGTTTGTGGGCTCTAACAAATTTTCTAGGAAAAAAAACATATTTTCACATGTAAACAAAAAGTGCAAGAAAATGCCGGGTCTTCAAGTGGTTAAAAATAGAAGGCAGTTTTATTTTATTTTTTTATATACAGACTTTTGACTTTTTTTTTTCTTCCTCTATAGGTGGATTGAAGAGCCAAGTTTTCAGCCAAGTTGGTCTTCAAAAGCACAACTAAGTCACAAGGAAAGCAAGACATATAGGTGTCTTATGTGATCCAGCCTCAGAGGACAACAGGAGAGAAGTCATTTCAGTGTTCTGGAAGTGACAATGTCTTCACAGTAAAATCCAACCCATGAATACATAAGAGGAGTTATTTCAAGCTAGTTCTTGTTTGGAATGTGATAAAGGTTTTACAATGGAGGCAAAACGTATCACACACCAGAAGGTTCACACTGGAGCGAAGCCGTATCAATGTTCTGAATGTGACAAAACTTTTACATCAAAGTCAAATCTTATCCAACACCTGAGGATTCACACCGGCCATAATCCCTACCAATGTTCTGAATGTGGCAAAGTTTTTACACAGAAGGGAAATCTTCTCACACACCAGAAGGTTCACACCGGAGAGAAGCCATATCCGTGCTCTGAATGTGAAAAAGCTTTTACAATAAAGACAAATCTTATCACACACCAGAAAAGGATTCATACTGGTGAGAAGCCATATCAGTGTTCTGAATGTGGCAAAGCTTTTACAATGAAGGAAAATCTTATCACACACCAGAGGGTTCACTCTGGAGAGAAGCCATTTCAGTGTTCTGAATGCGACAAAGCTTTTACAACAAAGCCAACTCTCATCAGACACCAGAAGGTTCACACAGGCTATAAGAACTACCAATGTTCTGAATGTGACAAAGCTTTTACTATAAAGTCAAATCTTATCACACACCAGAGGGTTCACACTGAGGAGAAGCCATATCAGTGTTCTGAATGTGACAAAGCTTTTGCACTGAAAGAAAATCTTATCACACACCAGAGAGTTCACACTGGAGAGAAGCCATATCCGTGCTTTGAATGTGGCAAAGCTTTCATAACTAAGAGAGAGCTAATCATACACCAGAGGATTCATGCTGAAGTGAGGCCATATGACTGTTCTGAATGTGGCAAAACTTTTGCAACTAAGAAAGGGCTTATCATACACCAATGGGTTCATGCTGGAGAGAAGCCATATAGGTGTTCTGAATGTGGCAAAGCTTTTACAACCAAGAAAGAGCGTATAATACACAAGAGAGTTCATGCTGCAAAGAAACGATATCAGTGTCCTGAATGTGATAAAAATTTTAAAATTAAGTCATATCTTATCATACACCAGAGGGTTCACACTGGAGAGGAGCCATATAAGTGTTCTGAATGTGACAAAGCTTTTAAATCTAAGAAAAATCTTCTCATACACCAGAGGATCCACACTGGGGTGAGGCCATATCAGTGTTCTAAATGTGACAAAGCTTTTACACAGAAGTCAAATCTTATCGCACACCAGAGGGTTCACACTGGAGAGAAGCCATATCAGTGTTATAAGTGTGAAAAAGCTTATACAATGAAGTCAGATTTTATCAGACATGAGAGGATTCACAATGGAGACAAGCCAAGTCATTGTTCTGAATGTGACAAAGCTTTCGCTACCAACATAGAGCTAATCAGACACCAGATGGTTCATACTGGAGAGAAGCCATTTCAATGTTCTGAATGTGACAAAGCTTTTGCACAGAAGTCAAATATGGTCAGACATCGGATGATTCACATTGGAGAGAAGCCATTAAAGCTCGGAAAGTGACAAAGCTTTTACAGTTAATGACGGGCAAATCTGTCACCGGAGGATTCACAAGCTTCATCTGTAGAGATCAAACTCTGGAAGAAGGGGGGGTTTAAAGGAGTTTTGGGTATTCTATTAGTTTCATAGCCCCAATGTTATCCCACAAGCTAGGGAAGAAGGGAATAAAATAAAATGCTATTTTAAAAAAATATATATCTGGAATGTAATGAATTGATGCATTGAGTTGTATGTTTGTAATACATTTCAATTATTCACCAACTGAGATGTGTTTTCTTCATTGTCACATCCTAAGCTAATACATGACCAACACTGCCTCAATACCAGAGACTAGGAAGGGATTAAGTGGCATCTTTCCTGCAGTGGGAGAGTCCATTCCAGGTTCTGCTGACACATCATTAGGCAGGCTTGAGGGCTCCCATTACACGTTCCACCCCCCCATGATCAATGCCTCATTTTCACATTTCCTCTCCTCTTATGGATGACCGCTTTGCAGGCAGGTCTGCGGTTGGGACACCAGCCAGGTAGAACTCTCTGTTTGGAGAGAGAGGGCAACTTCCCAAGCTGGCATAGGGCTTCCAACACTGAGTTGCTGCTGTTTATGGGATGCATTTAACTGTACCACTTAATCCTAGCTGGCTACTTATATTTCATCTGTTTCTGCTGAAAGTCTCAGGGATGCCATCAGGTGTAGAATGGATGTCCTTCTTATCTTTTTTTTTTCTCTGTCCAGCTATTACTCCTCTCCATAGACTACTCACACAGCACAGAACTGTAAGAGATCTGAACTTACCGAGTGCTGAGTGTGTGGTCATATTCCTACAACCGCTTCTGGGGGACTGAAATTCCTCTATTTGGGGGTTCACTTTAATAACGCTGAATCAACAGATCTCTCTTTGGGGTAAAGTTTGCAAAGAACACTGGAAAAGCTAAGGTAACTATGGGCAGAATCAATAATTACATTATTACATTTAATAATGTAATCTGTTTGCATGTGTTTTTTTTTTTTGTCTCCTATTGTAACATTTTCACTGATTGTTGATCCTCCCAATAGATCTGTTTTCTTCTACTTCCTGTAGAAAGCCAAGTTCTTTGGCAAAAATGGCAGTTGGATGGGTTGGGAAAGACCATATAAGATTTCCAGGGGTGCTTACAACTGTCAGTTTTGATGGTGTAAACCTTAAAAAAAAAAACCTGTTGCTGTAACTGCTTTAGAAGCGTTATCTGAAGTTGGACTTTACTTGTTGTGTGTCTTACTTATAATCTATCTAAGACTTCCCTGTACAGGGTGATAACACTGCTGTGTAATGTTACTGCAGAATGATGAGGGTTGTCTTCCTGTTACAGAAGGTGGGAAAATAACAGATCTACAGACAGGATAACAGGTGATAAAACGATGTTTCGGAGGGAACTCTGAGAATTCTAATGACAAATTACATTACACATTTAGATCCCTTTCACACTGGGGTGTTTTTCAGGTGCTTTAGCCCTAAAAAAAGCACCTGTAAAGCAATCCCAATGGGAGAGCCCTTTCACACTACCAGCGCCCGAAAAACGGTGGCAAAACCCCGCTAAAGCTAGCGGTGCTTTACCAGCATTTTTCAAGTGCCAGCACAGCGCTTTTAACCCCCGCTTTACTGAATAAAGGTTTAAAAGCCCCCACAAAGCACCACTGCCAAGGCGCTTCCCATTGGTTTCAATTGGAAGGGGCGTTTTAGGAGCGGTGCATTCACCGCTCCTAAAGTGCTGCAAATAAGCTGCTTTCAGGACATTTTTTGATGCCCTGCCAGCGCAGCGCCTCAGGAAAGCACTCGGGCTTTCACATTGGGATTGCAGATGTGGCTTCTTTCAGGCGCTTTTTTTAATGTTAAAGCGCCTGAAAAACGCCCCAGGGTGAAAGGGGTCTAAGTTAGAAGACTTCCTGCTGTTGGTCTTATGTTTGAATTGTCTTCTGATATTTACTGTCCTGCTGTAAAAGGTGTAAATGATTGGCCACATGTTTCCTGTAGTAGCGGCGACTACAAACTCATATTAGGAATATTAGGATGGGTACCTACCCAAGGGGGTCACCTTTTTGGATTTGGGAGAAACATTTTACATGGTTTCTTAAAGTGGTTGTAAAGGCACAAGCTTTTCTTTTTTTTAAATCTATGTGTAGAGGCCCCCCAGACCCCATTATTTCTTACCAGAGCCCCATCTTGATCAAGCAATGTCCACAAAAGCCTTGCCTCTTCGGGGGCTCACACGCATGATTGGCCATTGGCTCCCGCTGTTATCAATCACAGCCAGTGAGCCAATTAGTGGACGAAGGGGGCAGGGCCGAACCACGGCTCCATGATGCGAATGGACACACAGAGCCGGGGGTCAGGAGCATGCCTGCTTGGGTGCTCCCACAGCAAGCTTCTTCCTAGGGCACCCAGCAGGAGGGAGGAGCCATGGCCACCAGTGAGGGACTTGAGAAGAGGAGGATCCAGGCTGCTCTGTGTAAAACCATTACACCGAGTGGGTAAGTATAACATGTTTGTTACAGTGAGGGAAAACAAGTATTTGATCGGCTGCTGATTTTGTACATTTAACCACTAACAAAAAAATGATCAGTCTATAATTAATTTTTTTATCAGCATACAATTTTTATTGAGTTTTGAAATGAACAATATAGAAAAGGATGTACAATACACAGATCATTCAATCAAACCTTGTCAAATAATACTGGCTCATTGAGATACAGAATATTATGTCTATAATTTTAATGGTCGGTTTAATTTAACAGTGAGAGAATAACAACAAAAACATCCTGAAAAACGCATTTAAAAAAGTTATAAATTGATTTGCATTTTAATGAGTGAAATAAGTATGTGACCCCTTCACATAATATGACTTAGTAGTTGGTGGCGAAACACTTGTTGGCAATCACAGGGGTCAGACGTTTCTTGTAGTTGGCCACCAGGTTTGCACACATCTCAGGAGGGATTTTGTCCCACTCCTCTGCTGATCCTCTCAAAGTCATTGTTTTGAGGCTGACGTTTTGTACCTCAAACCTTCAGCTCCCTTCACCTATTTTCTATGGGATTAAGGTCTGGAGACTGGCTAGGCCACTCCAGGACCTTAATGTGCTTCTTCTTGAGACACTCCTTTGTTGCTGTAACAAAACGTCCCACACTCTGCTTGAGTGCTTCCGTACATATACAGCCTTCTCCGGTCTGAACATCAGATATTACAGCCACCTATTATAACTAAAAACCAGACAAGACTAGCTCAGTTACAAAGCTGACACATAAACTGTTTATTTGAACACAGGCACACAGAGATATTCAAACTTCTCATCAGTAGACTGTCCAATCAGCAGGGAGAACTGTTGTAGGAATTCTCACCCTTCCTTCTTACAGCTAATCTACATATACATCCCATAATAGGTTTGTCCCAAGGCAGACAGACACAATAGAACAATGGGATTCAGCCACACCTAACAATCACATAGCAACCCCCATCCCACCTCAAATCATCTAGCAATGGTCTCTGATGAACGGTGGACTTTATCTTCATAAATTCTTAAGGTCAGACTAGGGTTCTCGGTCACCCTGTGCCCCTAATAGAATCAGGGTAACTTACACATAGGAGGGTCTGAGGAAGCTGGAAAAGGAGCTTTCAGTGCTCTCCATATAAGCCCCCACCCAAAGTACCCACACAGTACCCCAAACACATTGTCCCAAACAGAGCATTACGCACCCAGCCAACCTCTCTTGTAGAACATGCCCGCTGCTGGGGAGAAGTGCGGACCGATACTTCCCCCTAGAGTCCTTTCAGCCACTGGAAAGAAGACAGGGTGACTGGGCTCACTCCGTCATCCTGTAGG
The DNA here is from genome assembly GCA_037952925.1 of Lithobates clamitans. Taxonomy (NCBI): domain Eukaryota; kingdom Metazoa; phylum Chordata; class Amphibia; order Anura; family Ranidae; genus Lithobates; species Lithobates clamitans. The sequence goes on from JBBGZY010001491.1 coordinate 434,145, forward strand.
GGATCTGGGCAGACTGCCCAGCATCCCTGGGGTATACACGTGGAGACTGAAGTCTCATCCACTGTTACTAGATGAAGATACCCCAGTGCTTGCAAAGCATGGCTGACATCTTCCTGTCTCAGTGCTGGACCATTTTCTGTTAGTGGAGGGCAGAGGCCAGCCATTCTGCTGGTTTGCTGGCATCATTCTGGGGTGCCATCTGCTGCTGGGAAGGGAAGCCAGGCTGCTTCATCTCCCTTACCCTCATCTGGCTTCTGGGACAACATGTCTCTGGTACTGTCTTCCAGGTGCAGGGATCCTTGCGGGGAGGAAAGATTGTTTCCTCCTCCCTGGCTGATGGGGGAAAACGAACACTTCCTCTGCCTTCTCCCTCTGAATCTTGATCTGTTGCTGGGGAGTGACCTCCAACTTCTCACCCTGGGCCTCCGGAACTGCCACTGGTGTAAGGCAAAGGTCTGTCCAACTGTCAGTGCTTCAGCTGGAGAAGTTTCTGGTAACTGCATAGATGCTGGCAGAAAATCCCATGCCTCTGTCAGTGTTGTGGGTGAAAGGCCAACTGCCTCTTCTCTCAGGGAGGCTGCTGTTGGTGCTGGGCAGAGCTCAGTGATGTTTGGCCCTGATGTCAGCTCTTCTGCTATTAAATTCCTAGTCTCTGGAACTGGTGTCTGGGGATAGAGGTTCACCATCTCCTGTCCATAGAACCCAGAAGATGTTATGGGTTCTGGTCAGAGATTAGCAAAGCTCTGCCCTTTTATCAGCACTTCAGCTTTGGGGACAGCTATCTTCAGAGTTTCTGCTGCTAATTCTAGGGCATGCTGCTGAACGTGTTCTAGCAGTTCCGGGTATGCCCTTTCCAGATGCTGTTCCTTCCTTGGGCCAATATTCCAGGCCAGGTTTAAGCTCTGAGACCCCTGCAAAACTAAGCATAGCCTCTCTGTATTTTCGCAGGTCCTCAAGAGTAGGTTCCCCTTTATAGTCAAACACAAAACTGTCTGTAAGGCTCTCCCATAGCAATCCAGGACCGCCAAAGTCATATCCCTCCAGAGAGCATTCTGTTGTCTCCCCTAAATATCCCTGCTCTGCGTGCCATTGCAGAGCTCGATATCAATCGTCCAGCTCTATCTCCTGCTGGGCCAGCCTGTCCAACTCGGACACCCGTTGGTCCTGGGGCCTCTCTCCCAGGAATGGCATCTGTAACTTCCGTTGGTTGTTGGCTCGTTGCTCTAGTGCTGGAAAGCAATTGCCCTGGTGTCTACCAGCGACCTAGAGGGCTCCAATCCAGATCTGCACTCGAATCTGCTGATCTCCAGGTACTGATCCGCAGACATAGACCTGGGGATTGCTGAAAGGGTGCTCCGCAGCAGTCCTTGCAACTCTGATGCCAGATACGTATCTTCTCTGGGATGACCAAAGTCTGCTATCCTGACCTTGGATCCCGGTGGAGGTTTGGAGGTCCCAGACTGCAGGAAGCATCCCACTGCTTGCCACCACTGTAACAAAACATCCCACACTCCGCTTGAGTGCTTCCGTCAGTATACAGCCTCCTCCAGTCTGAACATCAGATATCAGATATTACAGCCACATATTGTAAATAAAAACAGACAAGACTAGCTCAGTTACAAAGCTGGAACATGAACTGTTTATTTGAACACAGGCACACAGAGATTTTCAAACTTCTCATCAGTAGACCGTCCAATCAGCAGGGAGAGCTGTTGGAGGAATTCGCCCCTACCCTCTTACAGCTAATCTACATAGACATTTACATCCCATAATAGGTTGCTCCTAAGGCAGATAGACACAAAAGAACAATAGGATACATCCACACCTAACACACACATAGCAACCCCCACCCCCCTTAAACCATCTAGCAATGGTCTCTGATGAACGGTGGACTTTATCTTCATATATTGAGGTCAGACTGGGGTTCTCGGTCACCCTGTGCCCCTAATAGACATAGAGTAACTTACACATAGGAGGGGATAGGGGAGCTGGACAAGGAGCTTCTAGTGCTCTCCAAGGTAAGCTGGGTTCCACAAGGCCCCCTGCCCAAAGTGACTCCCATCACAATTGCCTTGGCCATGTGCCTTGGCTGTGTGTTTTGGGTCGTTGTCATGCTGGAATACCCATCCACGACCCATTTTCAATGCCCTGGCTGAGGGAAGGAGGGTCTGACCCAAGATTTGATGATGCATGGCCCCATCCACCGTGCCTTTGATGCAGTGAAGTTGTCCTTTCCCTTTAGTAGAAAAACACCCCCAAAGCATAATGTTTCCACCTCCAGGTTTGACGGTGGGGATGGTGTTCTTGAGGTCATAGGCAGCATCCCTCCTCCTCCAAACACAGCGAGTTGATGCCAAAGAGTTTGATCTCATCTGACCATAACACTTTCACCCAGTTCTCCTCTGAATCATTCAGATGTTCATTAGCAAACTTCAGATGGACCTGTACATGTGCTTTCTTGAGCAGGGGGACCTTGCATGTGCTGCCTGATTTCAGTCCTTCACGGTGTAGTGTGTTACCAATTGTTTTCTTGGTGACTATGGTCCCAGCTGAGATCATTGACAAGATTCTTCCGTGTAGTTCTGGGCTGATTCCTCACTGTTCTCATTATCATTGAAACTCCATGAGGTGAGACCTTGCATGGAGCCCCAGACCGAGGGAGATAGACCGTCATTTTGTGTTTCTTCCATTTGTTAATATTCGCACCAACTGTTGTCACCCTCTCACCAAGCTGCTTGGTGATGGTCTTGTAGTCCATTTCAGCCTTGTGTAGGTCTATAATCTTGTCCCCGACATCCTTGGACAGCTCTTTGGTTTTGGGCATGGTGGAGAGATTGGAATCTGATTTCTTCTGTGGACAGGTGTATTTTTTTTTTTACAAGTAACAAGCTGAGATTAGGAGCACTGCCTCTAAGAGAGTGCTCCTAATCTCAGCTTGTTACCTGTAATTAGTACGGTTTTCATAAGAAAAAAAAATCGTAAGAGTGAGACTACGCATGCTCAGAAACAAAAGAATACATACAAAATAATTCAACACATTACATCACTTCTGAAGTTGTGTTCTGTCCTACGAGAATTTTCGTATGGTGAGTAGCCTCTTCACTTTCCACATGAAACTAGTATGCCACAATAAACAGACGAATGGTCGTCCGGAAATCTGATCGTGTGTAGGAGGCTTTAGGCTTGCAGGAGGGGCAGCTGAGCCCAATATACATGGCTTGGGGGGGTAGAGTATCTTCAGTTCAGCAGAATCCCTTCCACCAGAAAGCCGACAGTTAGCTTATCAGCTGCTGCTGATGTAAACCTTCCATTGGCCGGAGTGAAAGGGTGACATTAATGTACATCTGCCAAATCTGTATCTCAGGAGACCAGGGGTCCTCAAACTTTGTCCCTCCAGTTGTTCAGTATATATTGAACTATAACCTTGCAAAAAGATCTGAACAAATGAATGGGGGAGGGGCAACTACATGGCAAATGAGGTTCAACGTAGAAAAATGGGGGGATCTAGGATGGAAAAGGACCTGGGGGTCCTAGTAGATGATAGGCTCAGCAATGACATGCAATGCCAAGCATTGAATATTGGCATTAAAAAGGGGATCAACTCCAGAGATAAAACGATAATTCTCCCGCTCTACAAGACTCTGGTCCGGCCGCACCTGGAGTATGCTGTCCAGTTTTGGGCACCAGTCCTCAGGAAGGAAGTACTGGAAATGGAGCGAGTACAAAGAAGGGCAACAAAGCTAATAAAGGGTCTGGAGGATCTTAGTTATGAGGAAAGGTTGTGAGCTCTGAACTTATTCTCTCTGGAGAAGAGACGCTTGAGAGGGGATATGATTTCATTATATAAATACCGGACTGGTGACCCCACAATATATAAATACCGGACTGGTGACCCCACAATATATAAATACCGGACTGGTGACCCCACAATATATAAATACCGGACTGGTGACCCCACAATATACAAATACCGGACTGGTGACCCCACAATAGGGAGAAAACTTTTTTGTGGAAGAGAGTTTAACAAGACGTGGCCACTCATTAAAATGAGAAGAAAAGAGGTTTAACCTTAAACTACGTAGAGGGTTCTTTACTGTAAGGGTGGCAAGGATGTGGAATTCCCTTCCACAGGCAGTGGTCTTAGTGGGTGGCATTGATGGTTCCAAAAAACTATTAGATAATAACCTGAACGACCACAACATACAGGGATATACAATGTAATACTGACACATAATCACACACATAGGTTGGACTTGATGGACTTGTGTCTTTTTTCAACCTCACCTAATATATGTACTATGAAGTAGTTCAATTCGAGTGGGGAATAGGAGAAATTGCCCACATCCATATATGGAACACAGAAACAACAGAAGACCCTCGGGCGGGACCTCTTTTCCCTTCCCTTTCCTAACTTCTTTTCTCCCCCTTTTCCCCCTTCCCCCCCCCTTTCTTTTGAGTGGTCTTGGGGTTTTCTTTATATTATGTATATGCATGTTATACATATGTGCATATATATTTTCCACTAATTTATTTATATGCTTATTGCCAGATCTTTGTCATCTTCATTCTGGTGCGGACTGCCTAGTCTTGGGTCGGGTCTCTCGCCTCTTTCTGCCCCCCCCCCCCCTTTGGCCGTCGCTGGGGGGGCCATGCCAGTCTCCATTCTCTTTGGGCCTTGTGGGTCTAGCACAGCCATATCTGCTTGTTCTTTTTAATAAATTCTTAAACGTGACATAACAAGATACCTGCTTCTATATGGTCAGTAGACAATGTTTTCAGTGTATAGATTGCTTGTCTGTAGACAAATTCTTGCCTAATTATTTGTATGCGGATATTCTTTACTTATTGTTTTTCTTCATGAATTGTAGATATCATAGACTTTCATACCACTTGCTCCTGATGAAGAGGAATAACGCATGACCTCGAAACTTGCAGAGTATCACTCTGTTCACTTGCACAAGAGTCATGTAAATTAGTGGTTCTTTTTTTTTATCTCATTATGAACAACATGTTACAATAATCTTAAACTTGTAAACCGTTGATACAGCAAATGTGTCTATACTTTTAGATTTTGTATTATTAAACTTGTTTTTTTACTTATATTTTTCTGCATACGCATTTTTTGGAGTCATTGCCCTTTAAAGTCCCACCAGAGGGTCTTTTGTTTGTTTTCTGTGCTCCAGTTGTTCAGAAACTACAATTCCCATCCTGCCCAGTCATCTCTGTGAATGTCAGAGTTTTACAATGCCACTTGGGATGTCTCGTTTCCGTAACAGCTGCAGGGCCGTTGTTTGAAGATCCCTGGAGAAGACCATAAAAGCAGCATTAGAAAGAAATGTGAGCATGGCTTCAGTCAGGAGATGGTCCTGGTGGCCCCGGTCTTGTTCTCCTTCAGGTCCTCTAACCTTGTAAAAGGTTAGAGGACCGGAGTTAAAGGGTTACACTAATGTACATCTGCCAAATCTGTATCTGAGGAGACCATAGAAGCAGCAATAGAAAGAAATGTGAGCATGGCTTCAGTCAGGTGATGGTCCTGGTGGTCATGGTCTTGTTCTCCTTCAGGTCCTCTAACCTTGTAGATGGTGACATGGACTTGTTGGCTGGGAGTGAGCAGGAGGGGCTCTGGGTTATCTTGTACCCAATGAGCTTGTTATGGATAAAAGATTAAAGTGTCTTCTGGGAATTTACAGGGATTTGGATTTTTAGAGGGTTACATAAGTGGGCGGGGCTGGTATTAATAAGGGGTGTGTCATATGATCAGTTTCCTAGCATAGATGATATAAATATATTCTTGAAATGTAAGCAATCTGTTTTCTTCTGTTGTTGAAGTGTCACATATATATGATTAATAAAGTTGGATGATATTTTCACCGCACAATACCGTGGTCTGGGTTCTTCTACAACACATCCCCCCAAAAATGTAATCTTCCAGGTCTAGGAGTCTGGTGGGATGGGTGACAAGCTGTTTGTATGTCTTAGGTCCCTTGTACATGGGGGGTCCGGCCCCTGTGTGTGCAATGCTGGCGTTATAATACACCTGGTAAGCTCAGGTACAGCGCCCAGCCCCCGCTGCCAGCAACCTGTCAGTCTACACTACAGCTGGACTGGGCTAAATACTGCACCACGTTTACCTCGTGTTTAGGGCACGTTCAGGGAGAAATGTCCATCATCCTGATCAAAGCATAAAGAGGGAGAGAATGTCTCTGTGATTGTGAGAAGACTAGAAGTTCTTCTTAAGCCTCATACACACGATCGGACTTCAAACAAACTTTTCCGTGGATTTCTGTCCAGAGGGCGTTGGCCGGGAACTTGGTATGCATACACACGGCAGGACTTTTGCAGGCAACTTTCACCAAAGCACGTGGTTTTTCAGCTCTTTACCGCCACCCTTTGGTCAACTTCTGTATTGTTGTCTGAAAAAGGTCATCGCTCCTGCAGATGATGATGAATTAAGGACTGCTCAGATCATAAAGGAGCTACTGCCCATCCCCCTCTGTCACCTATCCGAAGCATTCAGCACACCATTCACCTAACAGTCCTTAAAATTTCCACTCGCCTACATGCTTTAGGCCAGTTGAAATAAGCTGAAGGCAAGTGTGGACAGGACCGGTGTAAATGAGCGCCACCACACAATTTACAGGCTGCTTACCGTATAGCCAGTGCACCGCACCCCGCATAGGCTCGCAGTGCAGGCATTTCAATGAGTACTGTACAGCCGCCCCTCTCCACCTCCCTCCTTCATGTTTCCTTGGCAGTTCTAAGCAAGGCAGTCCCAAGTGGGCAGGCTCCACCCCTCTCGGTTCGCCTACCGTCAGTGTGCACTGATGCCTGACCTGCGGCCAATACACAGTGGGATGATCAAAGGGTTATATACATTCCTAGGGAGTGCTTGTACAGTGGGAAGGCAGAAATCTGTGTTTCTGCTTAGCAGAAACACAGAATCACTACCTCACCTACTAACAAATCGGTGATCTGCCTTGTTTACATCTGCAGACCACCGTTCTGTCTCCTTTGGGAATGATCAGCGGGTTCACCGGACCCATTGATTGGCTCCCGCTGTGTCCAATCACAGCAGGATTGGGTCGCCGGCGCCATGCGTGCGTGCCTGAGACCCGGAAGCACAGAACCGCCTACAGATACGCGATTCTGCACAGGGAAGCCGACTTGTCACCGCATGTGTACTGTATACAGCCAGCAAGTGCTTAAAATCACTGCTGCTGTAAAATTATCTTTTTTTAACCGGTTCCCGACCAGCTCACACAGATATACTGCGGCAGAATGGCTCCCCTGGGCGAAATCCGGTATGGGTACATCCTTCCCCTTTTCAGCGGTGGCCGGCGGGCACGATCGCTGCCGGCCACGCGCGATCACTTGCATGAGCGCAAGCACAGGGATTTCCCCACACAGTTAGGACAAGCTGAGGGAACACAGTTAACCCCTTCCCAGCCAGTGATATTTACACAGTAATTAGTGCATTTTTAGAGCACTTATCACTGTATAAATGTCTATGGTCCCAAAAAAGTGTCAAACGTGTCCGATCTGAAGTGGTTAAAAAAAGTTTACATTGATATATGTCCCCCAGGGCAGTACTCAGATCCCCATACCCCTTTTATGGCCAATTACTTTCTCATAAGCCGTGAAAATAGGGACTTTTTATTTTTCACATTCGGGTCCCATAGACTTCAACGGGGTTCAGGTCCGAACTTTTTTTTTTTTTTTTTTTATGAGTTCAAGGGGGTGTTGGACCCATCTCTGTTCACACATATGGTATCCCCATATTCCGGGGAAGTAGAAGAATGTGTTTTTGGGAGCAATTGGATGTCTGTGCTGTGTGTGGGAAAGAACTTTAAAAAAAAAAAAACATTTTATTTACCAAAAATTGTGTCAGAAATTTTTTTTTTTACAAATTTCAAATAAACTCATAAAGCTTCTTACTAAACACTAAAAAAAAGACAATACATCAAGGTTGTTAAAAATTCAAATATAGATCCCATCGTCTGTGGACTTGAACATTCACACAGACTAAATAGTTACACAGATTTGTAGTTTGACCAAAGAAAATGCAGCAGAATACATTCCGGACTACACAGATAAAGAAAAGTTGAATAACTAATCACAGATAATGCTTGATTAGCTGCCACGGTAAAAACACAATAGCACAGCAGGGGAGATCGCTGTACTAACATTGTATTGTTAGTACAGTGACTCGGACTGGAACTGTCAACCAATGTGTACTAGGCTTTAGATGCAAGAAATGACAGCTCTGACACCGGAAGGGGAGTTGATCCTCATCGCTTCCGGCTTCATTCATCACAGAGCCGCATCCGTATCTAAGTATAACCACTTACCGACAGGCCATATACTGTATTATTATTCACGATTTATATAGCGCCAACAGTTTACAATGTATAGGGGGGACAACACAATTACAGTACAGTTCAATACAGAAGATACAGGAGGGCCCGGCTCGTAGAGCTTACATTCTAAAGGGAGGGGGTGGTGGTACAAAAGGTAATAGCTGCAAAGAATGATTTGATGGGAGTGGCTCAGGGACAGTTATGTGGGTGTGGGATAGGCTTCCCTGAATAAATGAGTTTTCAGGGATCTCCTAAAGGTGGACAGGGTAGGGGCTGATCGGATATACTGGGGCAGGGAATTCCAGAGGATGGGAGGGGCTCTGGAGAAGTCCTGAAGGCGAGCATGGGAGGAGGTAACAAGGGGGATAGAGAGCAGGAGGTCCTGGGAGGAGTGGAGGGGGCGATTTGGGAGATATCTGCCGATGAGGTTGGTGATGTAGATGGGGGCGATGTTGTGAATGGCCTTGTATGTTGTGGTTAGTATTTTGAATTTTATACGGAGGGGGAGGGGAAGCCAGTGAAGGGATTGGCAGAGAGGGGCGGCAGTCACGGATCGATTAGTGAGGTGTATTAGTCTAGTAGCAGCATTCATAATAGACTGAAGGGGAAGGAGCCTGTGTAAGGGTCGGCCATTAAGGAGAGAGTTGCAGTAGTCAAGGTGGGAAATAATCAAGGAGTGAATTAGATGCTTTGTGGTATCATTAGTCAGGAAGGGTCGAATTCTGGAGATGTTGCAGAGGTTAAGGCGGCAGGATTTAGCCAGTGATTGGATATGGGGGCTGAAGGAGAGGTCAGAGTCAAGGATTACACCCAGGACTCTGGCATGTGTGGAGGGACCAATGGTTGCGTTGTTGATATTAATGGTGAAGTCACAGGAGGGGGACCGTGAAGGAGGAAATATAACAAGCTCAGTTTTAGAAAGATTAAGTTTGAGGAAGTGGTGTGACATCCATACCGATATGTCATTCTGCAAGTTTGAGATCCGTGAGGAGATAGAGGGGGTGAGTTGAGGAGTGGAGAGATAGATCTGGGAGGAGATAGTGGGGGTGAGGAGTGGAGAGATAGATCTGTGAGGAGATAGTGGGGGTGAGTTGAGGAGTGGAGAGATAGATCTGTGAGGAGATAGTGGGGGTGAGTTGAGGAGTGGAGAGATAGATCTGGGAGGAGATAGTGGGGGTGAGGAGTGGAGAGATAGATCTGTGAGGAGATAGTGGGGGTGAGTTGAGGAGTGGTGAGATAGATCTGTGAGGAGATAGTGGGGGTGAGTTGAGGAGTGGAGAGATAGATCTGGGAGGAGATAGTGGGGGTGAGGAGTGGAGAGATAGATCTGTGAGGAGATAGTGGGGGTGAGTTGAGGAGTGGAGAGATAGATCTGTGAGGAGATAGTGGGGGTGAGTTGAGGAGTGGAGAGATAGATCTGTGAGGAGATAGAGGGGGTGAGTTGAGGAGTGGAGAGATAGATCTGTGAGGAGATAGAGGGGGTGAGTTGAGGAGTGGAGAGATAGATCTGGGAGGAGATAGTGGGGGTGAGTTGAGGAGTGGAGAGATAGATCTGTGAGGAGATAGTGGGGGTGAGTTGAGGAGTGGAGAGATAGATCTGTGAGGAGATAGTGGGGGTGAGTTGAGGAGTGGAGAGATAGATCTGTGAGGAGATAGTGGGGGTGAGTTGAGGAGTGGAGAGATAGATCTGTGAGGAGATAGTGGGGGTGAGTTGAGGAGTGGAGAGATAGATCTGTGAGGAGATAGAGGGGGTGAGTTGAGGAGTGGAGAGATAGATCTGTGAGGAGATAGTGGGGGTGAGTTGAGGAGTGGAGAGATAGATCGGTGAGGAGATAGTGGGGGTGAGTTGAGGAGAGGAGAGATAGATCTGTGAGGAGATAGTGGGGGTGAGTTGAGGAGTGGAGAGATAGATCTGGGTGTCGTCAGCATAGAGGTGGTATTGGAAGCCATGGGAGGTTATCAACTGGCCCAGGGAAGAGGTATAGAGTGAGAAAAGGAGAGGCCCAAGGACGGAGCCTTGGGGTACCCCAACAGAAAGAGGAAGGGGAGCGGAAGAGATGGAGTTGTGACACTGAAAGTGCACTGAGATAGGTAGGAGGAGAACCAGGATAATGCAGAATCACGGAGGCCAAGGGAGTGTAATTTGCCGAGGAGGAGCAGGTGGTCAACTGTGTCATACTGTATATACATATTGTGGTCAGTGTGTGGTTGGCATGCAGATCTTCAAGTGGTTACGTAAGAGAAAAAGTAAAATTAAGCCCAGCTAACACTTCTAAAGCAGTTACAGCAACAGGTGTTAAACCATAGGAATGAAAGCCGACAATTGTAAGCACCCCCAGCAGTGTTATTTGGTTTGTCCCAACTCATTCAACTGACATCTTTAATAGACAGCATAGCCTCCTACAGGAAGTAGAACATTTACAGATCTACTGGCAGGTTCAACAGGTTTTAAAAAGGTTAAAAGGGGAGAGTCTGATAAAAAAACTACTTTGGCAGTGGGGACTCAAGATGTTTTTTTTTTTTTTTTCTAAACAGCACCCATCTCAGCAGCTCCTGTGGGTCCCGTTGGGTCTTTGACAGCCGCTATCCAGCACTAAGCTCAGGAGCTGAAATGATGCTAAAAAAATTAAAAAAGGTATAATAGGGAGAATTGAAGCAGCACTAAAAATAAACAAAGTTTACCCAAAAAAAGAGATTTGTCCACTGAGAGTCATTAAAGAGAACTTCAATCAGAGGAATGTCAGTCCCCAGAAGAAGTTGTAGGAATATGACCACACACTCAGGACTTTGTAAGTTCAGATCCCTTGTAGTTATATTGTGTGATCAGTTTATGGACAGGAGCAATAGCTGGACAAAGAAACAAAACATAAAAGGACATCCAATCTTCACCTAATGGAATCCCTTAAACTTGTGGAAGAACTCTATGAAATGAAAGGGATTAGCTGGTCTTCTGTGGTACTTTTAAACACATCCCATAAAAACAGCAGAAACTTGGTGTTGGAAATCCTAAATCAGTTTCAGAATTAGATTTTCCATCGAGCAGAGAGTACCTGGTGTCCCAGATGCAGACTGGCCTGTAAAGCTGTCATCCACAAGAGGAGATGGAACATGGAAAGGAGGTATGGATCATGGGAGGGGAGGTGGAACATGTAACGGGAAGGGTGGGCTTAGCTGGAGCACTCAAGATTGACCGATATAGCAAGAGCCAGCAGACCCTGAAAAGGACTCTCCAACTGAGGCTTCAGAGGCTTAGCAAGATGCCACGTAACCACTATCCAATCTCTGGTACTAAGACACAGTGTTGTCAAGGTACCAGCTCGGGATCTGGCAATGAAGAAAACACTTGGGAACACAGCGCAGTAAGTGAATGATGAAAATGCATTACATGTTCTGTCAACGATCCATAAAAAGGCAGAATGATGAAAATTATAAAGAAACAAACATAGTTTAGTCATTGATGGTTCTCCAAAACAATAGTCAAATTGTCTCCAGAGTGGACATTTGGGTGTATGATGAGCTCTCTCTGGGTTGTAAGATCTTTGATATATTCTGAACACCGATATGGTCTCTTTTTAATGTGAATCCACTGGTGTGAGCTAAGATCCGACTTCTGTCTAAAAGCTTTATCACATTCAGAACACTGATACGGCCTTTCTCCAGTGTGAATCCTCTGGTGTATGATAAGGTGTTCACTCGCAGTAAAAGCTTTGTCACATTCTGAACACTGATACGGCCTCTCTCCCGTGTGAATCCTCTGGTGTCTAATAAGGTCTTGTTTTGTTGTAAAAGCTTTGTCACATTCTGAACATGAATATGGCCTTTCTCCAGTGTGAATCCTCTGGTGTGTGATAAGGTGTGACTTATCTGAAAAATATTTTTTACACACAACACACTGAAATGGCTTCTCTTTAGTGTGGACCCTCTCGTGTAGGATAAAGTGGTCCTTCCTTGTAAAAGCTTTTTCACATTGAGAACACTGATAAAGCTTCTCTCCGGTGTGAATCCTCTGGTGTGTGGTAAGCTTACTCTCAGTTGTAAAAGCTTTACCACATTCAGAACATGGATATGGCTTCTCTCCAGTGTGAATCCACTGGTGTGTCTTAAGCCTTAACTTGGATACAAAAGCTTTGTCACATTCAGAACACTGATACGGCTTATCTCCGGTGTGAATCATCTGGTGACTGCTAAGCTGCGACTTTGATTTAAAAGCTTTATCACATTCAGAACACCGAAATGGCTTCTCTCCAGTGTGAATCCTCTGGTGTGTGATAAAATTTGCCTTCACTCTAAAATCTTTGCCACAATCTGAACAATGATACAGCTTTGCTCCAGTGTGAATGCTCATGTGTAAGTTAAGACTACTCTTCTGTGAAAAAGCTCTGTCACATTCGGGACACTCATATGGCTTCTCTCCGGTGTGAATCCTCTGGTGGTTGACAAGATTTGACTTGGTTGTAAAAGCTTTGTCACATTCAGAACATGGAAATGGCTTCTCCTCCATTGTGAACCTGATGTGTGATAATCTTTCCCTTCACAGTAAAACCTTTATCACAAACCAAAAACGAAATATCTTCTGAAATGACTTCTCTTGCGTAGGACTGGTTTGGACTATAAAGCCGTAGTCACTTCCAGAACATTCAAATTACTTCTCTCCTGTTGCCCTCTGAGGCTGGATCAATGTTGAAGAGGATCCAAAACATTTACAACACCAATATATCTTGTGTTCTGCGTGAATCTGTCAATGAACTGCAAAATAAGTATTTCAGTCACTTAAATGGTTTCCACGTGACTTTGTAGCATTTATGAAGACCAACATGATCGAGAGCATCTTTCATTAATCCACCTGTTTAAAAAAAAAAAAAAATCAGAATTCTATGAATAAAGTTGCTTTCTATTTCTAACTTTCATTGTTAGATACATTGAAAAGGCATATGTGTATGATGTAGAGAAAATGACATTAGAAAAAAAAATACAAACCAGCTGGGATTCCCCTCAAAATCCATACTAGACCCGTATCCTTGATAAGGGTCTGGTATTACTTGTAAGAGAGATCCCCAAAAATCCATAGCATATCCTTATCTATGTCAGCATCCTGATTGTACGGGTAAAGGGGAATCGCAAGCACCTCTTTATAGAGATCTGTGGTCAATAAGACCCCGAATCTCTCCTCTACTCTTTAAATACAAAAGATCAAAAACAAAAACACTTTTACCCTAGGCTGGAAGTGATTTTATGAGGATGCTCCGGTACTCCAAGATCATAGAGGCGATCAGAGACGATCTAGTCTCTGGGAACCTCTATGGCCAGCCGCACGACCAGTCAGATTGTTTCTCAGGTGTAATTAGCTGCTCAGACTGAGTGCATGAGAAAGCCAGTTGCCGCCTGAAAGAAAACAAACAAAAAAAAAAAACAAAACAAACACCACTTGCAAACTGCAACATATATACATACACACACACACACACGTATTGCAGTCGGCAAATGGGTATGGAGTATTTTTTTTTATGCTGAAGGAAGCTACTTTATTTTGCCTGTTTTTAAAGGATTAAAAGCTATTTGCTTTGACCACATGGCTGGCTGGTGATCCTGGGCTCCCCCACATCTTGCAGAGAAAGCCCTTAAAATTGAAAGACTGATATTTAAAGGCCGAGTGCCTGCTATGTATGTCCTGGGTCAGAGAGGCACAGGCACTGCAAAGCACTAACAGGGGGATGGAGGAGGCAATAAGAGCTCTGGTTCAGGCCTCTGTGGAAGCCAACCACCACAAAAACTCTTTAGGAATGCCAGACAGACCTTGGCCCTACTGATTCAGCAGACCCTGTAGGTGCAGAAGGAGTCTGTGCAGACCCAGTTTGTCACTCCAGTGGAGCATCTAAAGATTGCCATTGCCCTAGCAATCCAGTGATGGGGAGGGCCAGCCAATTCCTGCAAAAGCTAACTTCCTGTGCTAATGTGGAAGCATTCCTGACAATGTTCAAACGCATGGCCAAGAGAGAGGGATGGCCTCAGAACCAGTGGGTCAGTCTCACCACCGCATTCCTGTCAGGGGAGCTGAAGAAGGCCTACTATGGCCTGCCACCAGCTGAAATCAAGGATTCTGCAATGCCTAACATGAGAGACCTTGGCCCACCTTGGAGTGACTGTTGCTGTCCAGGCACACCCAATACATTGTTGGAAGTATTGGGGCAGCCAGTCACCATGTCCCAAAAGCAACTGCAACCTGCCACAAAGTGGCTACAGCCAGAGAAATTGACAAAACCTCAGGTTTGTGGACCACTACTTGAGGGCACTGACTAGTGAACTTCAGCATTGGGTCAGCCATGGGGAACCCTAGTCGATGGACCTACTGGTGGAGTTGGTGGAATGGTACACTGTGGTGCAGAAAATACTTGGGACTTGCCAAATCCCAAGGAGCACTGCTAGTGCTAGATAACAAAGCCATCACTAAACCTGGGTACCAGCTTTCAATAGTCAGGGGGCTACCATTCCAGTGAGTTCTGCTCTGGCATGAGAAAATGAGAACATGCTGTGCTGGTGATATTACTCCCAGGGTCATATCCAGGCTCGGTGTCCCTGCAGGAGGAGCCCATGGAATTCAGAGCAATATGGAGGGTACCCAATGCTGCCAACCTAGATCTGAGTAAGTGGTAATTTAAAATATGCTGGAGTGTCCCTCTCCATTGACCTTTTGGGACAAATGGGATCTTTTGGAAGGAGTCAGGAGCAATCAGCACTGGATACCGCCATAAGGCTGTTTAAGCGCCCAAAAAGTCTCTTCAGCCTTTTCATTCCACTTGATCATCACTTCTTACTCTTTGTCAAGTCAGTCAGTGGTGCAGCAATAGTGGCAAAGTTGATGACAATAGGAGGGTAGTACCCAACTATGCCTAGGAACACTCGGACCGTTTGTGACAGGGCAAGACCAAGCCTGATTAGCATCTAACTTGTTCATCTGAGGCATCGCCAAACCCCTACCCACAATGTACCCCATATACTTCTTCCAATACAATGGCACACTTTTCTGGATTAACAGGGAACGCCTCCTGCTTTTTTTTTTTTAAATACAAAAACACTTTTATTGAGAAGAAACAAACAATACAATGCAAAAAGAGACCTCATATAAAAACATATTGAATACACCGCATGTACATGGCTCAGACTCTGGGAGGTACATATGATGAATAAATCAAATTATACATTACATAAGTGGACTATGTCCCTACTAGGACCAGAACCCCTCCTGCTTTAAAGGAGTACAACACAGCCTGAACTCTGGGAAGATGGGACTTCCGATCAGTACTGAAGAAAATGATGTCACCAAATAAACAGAGGTGTATTTCCAATGAGGGTGTAGTATTTTATCCATCACCCTCTGAAAAGTAGCCAGGGCAGAATGCATAATGACATGCTATTATTTTATATTGAAAGTGATCCTCTGGAGTGGAGAATGGAGTCTTATTTCTGGCTTCCTTGGTAAAAGGTATTTGCCAGTACCCCTTGTTAAGGTTTTAATATACCAGGCTGGTCTCAACCTGTCTATTAGTTCATCTACTTGGGGCATCAGATATGAATCAAACTTTGATACCTCATTGAGCTTTCTGAAATCATTACAAAAACCACCGGATTTCCACTGGATTTTGGTACCAACACAACCGGACTTGAACTTTCACTCTGCGACTCCTCAATGATATCAAGTTTAACCGCTTGCCGTCCAGCTCACATCGATTTATGTCGACACAATGGCACAATGGCATGGCTGCGCAAATAGGCATACCTGTATGTCCCCTTTAAAGCGCGGGCTAGTGGGCATGATCATGCCCCGCAATCGTGACACGGAAAAGGAAGAACAGGGAGACGCCTATGTAAACAAGGCTCTGAAAATCATAATACACTGGCATAACATCAGTATATACCCTTTGCACCAGCTATAAAACACCAGGTAGGAAACCAGGCTGTCCTGGAAGACTCCTAGAAATAGAGTTACCAGTAACTAACTCCGGTTTTCTCCTATCGTCTTCCAGGACAGCCTCTAAGAGAAGCAAGAAACTTACTTTGCTAGGACGGGACCACGCCTGGAGGACCTTTCGCCCAAATGCCTGTTTCTTATCAGAAAACAGGTCCAAGCAGTAATGCTTTGTGAACATGGAGTAGCTGGACCACGTTGCTGCTCTGCAGGTATCCTCCAGAGTGGCACCGGCTTTCTCTGCCCACGAAGCTGACACTGCCCTGGTCGAATGTGACTTAACTATGGGCGTTTGCTTCCCTGCCAACCTGTATGCCTCTATAATTGTAATTTTTTATCCATCTGGCAATAGTGGATTTTGATGCTCTACATCCCTTGCATGCTCCTGAAAAGTTCACAAATAAAGACTGACTTCCTGGAGTCTCCGCTGACTTCTAGATAAACTGAAGCAATTGCAATCAAAAAAGCTGCCTTTAGAACCACCCACTTAATTTCTTTTTTTTTTTTTTTCCCCCATCAGCTCATCCCCCACAGTTATTACCTTTTGTCTCCACTTGACCCTCCCTTCTAGATTGTAAGCTCTAACGAGCAGGGCCCTCTGATCCCTCCTGTATTGATTTGTATTGTAAGTGTACTGTCTGCCCCATGTTGTAAAGCGCTGCGCAAACTGTTGGCGCTATATAAATCCTGTATAATAATAGTAATAATTTTAGGATTTCTCCAGGGGTTTGAAGGGACTCCCTGTAAGCGCCCTGAGGACCAAGGATAGATCCCAAGTGGGACAGGCTGGTCTGGATTTTGGGAAGGCCTTAAAGAAGTTCCTTACAAATTGATCTGGCTGCAGGAAGACCTGAAGAAACACATGGTGGCCTGTACCTTTAGGGTGCTAATAGAGAGGCCCAATTCCACTCCTGCCTGAAAAAGTCCATAATCACTGGAATTCCCGGTTCTTCCAACCCTTGTTCTGCTAACCAGGAGTTGAACCTTCTGAATATTTTGGTGTAAATGGCCCTAGTTACTGGTTTTCAAAAGGGTCTTGTTGACGCTCTCGGAGAACCCATAACAGCTGTTCCTCAGATACCACGCTGTAAGTCTGAGGGTCTCTATCTGAGGGTGCCGAATAGGACCCTGTGTGACCAGATCCTCCCTCACTGGGAAGGGGATATAGGGTCAGCCTCTTTAGGGTGGTGAACCAGGCCCTCCTCTGCCAAAAAACAGAGCAATCAGAATGAGATCCGTTTTCTCGCTCAAAAAATTCTGTAGAACCGCGACTAGTCTTACTGGGGGAAAGGCATAGCAGAGGCTGAAGTGCCATGTATTTGCAAAGGCATTCATCTCCCTGGTTAGTTCCAGTGGATGCAGGGAAAAGAACTGGGCGACCTTTGTTGCTTTTTGAAGCAAAAAGATCCACCACTGGCCGGCCCCAGGTCCTCACAATCTACTCAAACGCTTCCTGGTTGAGCAACCACTCGTATTGTGTTACTCGCTGGCAACTGAGAAAGTCCGCCAGAGAGTTCTACATCCCTTTTATGTGGACTGCCAGGTTTAATTTGGCCCAACCAAAAATTTTGCCTGCTATCAACTGCAAGGCAGGGCTCCTGGTTCCTTCTGCTTGTTTATGTATGCGACTACTGCCGCATTGTCCATCTTTACTTGTAGGTGCTGCCCCCTTATCTTTTGCTGGAAGGTTTCCAAAAGCCTCTGCACTGCCAGTAGCTCCCTCTGATTTGAGGTCCGCCTGGCTTCCATCTGAGACAAAGTTCCGAGCCTGATCCTTTTCCAGGTGGACCCCCTAGCTGAAAGAACTAGCGTCTGTTGTCACAAGGGCTGTTGGTCTGGCCAACAACAGACCCCTGTCTAGATTGCAACTGGTTCACCACCACCATAGTGCTCTTTTGACTTTGACCGAAATGGACAAACTCTGCTGACTGCCATCTCAACAGTGTAGGAGACCCTGCAATGGGTGCTGGTGGAACCTTGCCCAGGGGACTGCTGGGAAAACATGTCATTAAGCCTATCAGTCTTATGACATCTCTGATATGGGCTTCTTGATCGCTCTGAAGCTGTGCCACCGATAGACTTTCCTCTCGGTTGAAGATATCTTGTATCCCAGGTACTGTACTTCCTGGATTGGGATCAGATTGATCAGCCAACCAAGTGAGCACAGGAAATCCTGTGCTTCCTGTAAGTTCTCTTCCAGCAGCTGATAAGATTGGGCGACAAACAGAAGATCGTCCAAATAGGGGATCACTGTAATGGCCCTGACACGCAGCGGGGCTAAGGCTTCTGCCAGGACTTTCGTGAAAATCCTCGGAGAGAATGTTAGTTGAATGGCAGTGCCCTGAATTGGAAGTGAAGAACTTCTGAATTCACCCTGACTGCTAATCTGAGGAATTTCTGGAAATCCTGATGTATTGGCACATGCAAATATGCGTCCCTGAGATCGATCGTTGCCATATAACAATCGGGAAACAGGAGATTTGTTACCGTGAAGATAGACTCCATCCTGAAATGCTTGTATCTGATAATTTTGTTCAGAGGACGGAGATTGAGGATTAACCTGAACTTGCCTGATGGTTTTCTTACTATGAATATGTGGGACTACACCCTCTGGCAGCATTCTGCATGTGGTACTTGGCTGATGACTTGTTGATCAAACAGCTGCCCTAACAGCAAACTGAACGCTTTCTTCCGGTCTTAGGGTAACCAAAAAAGTGGGAGGGGGAATAGCATTGAATTCCAACTTGTAGCTGTTTATTATTTCCAATATAAACGGACTTGAGGTTGCGTTGGTCCATTGTGGAAGGAAGTCCCCCATTCTTCCTCCCACCGGGACACAGGAGTCACTGGGACTTTGAGGCGGTCTAAGGATTGAATAATATTTCTCCTCTTTCACCTCCCTTCTGACCTGTCCAGTGTTTTTTAGGACGACTCTCTCTCCTGTTGGGTCTGCTGCCTGTAACCTCAAAAAAAAAAAATTACCCTCTGTTTTTTTTATTTCTTTTCTGGGAACGCTTTTTTTCTTGTCCTGGGTACACTCCAGTGCCTCCTGAAGCCCAAGTCCAAAAAGGTGACCACCTGAGAAAGGCAATCCACAAAGCTTTAGCTTTGACGCTGCATCACCTGACCAAGCTTTTAACCATATGGCCCTTCTTGCAGCATTTACCAGTGCTGCTGACCTGGCTGCCAGCTTCACCGATTCCACAAAGGCATCTGCTAGGAAGCCAACTGCTTTAAACAGTAAGGGAAAAGATTTGAGCAGTTGTCTGGACTTGCCTGCAGAAATGTGGGATTGTACCTGCGTTAACCAGCATTCTAAATTTCTGGCAATGCAAGTAGCTGCAAGGGCTGGTTTAAGCCCAATAGAAGAAGCATCCCAAGCTCTTCTTAGCAGCACGCCACCCCTTTTATCCATGGGGTCCTTAAGGGATCCCGGGTTGTCAAAAGCCAAATCAGTCTTTTTGGAAACCTTCGCCAGCGGTGCATCCAACTTTGGGATTTTGTGCCAAGGATGGGCTATGTTCTTTTCAAAGAGAAATCTGCATTTAAGACTGCCTGAAAAGAATGGTCTTCTTTCAGGGTGCTCCCACTCCAGCAAGATCGATTCCACTAGAGAGTTGTGCACAGGGAATACCGTGGATTTCTGTGCATGGCCTCAATACATGAGGTCATGCTTAGAAATCTGTACTGACCCCTCTCTGATTTCCAAGGTGTCATAGATAATCTTCCAGCGTCAATCTGTACCTGGACCCTCTGGAGGAATCTTCTTCTCAATCAGACCCCGAGTCCGCTTGAGAGGAGGCAAGTGACCTGGGTTCCCTTTCCCTATCCTCCTGACTAGGTTCTGATAGGACAGGCATACTTGCTGCTCTGGATAGGGGCATAGAAGGACCCTGCATCCTATCCATCATTGAGTTAAAAGATTGGGACATGGATGCAATCTCATCTTTAACGGACGTAAGGATCTTACGACATGTTGTCAGAGACTCGTCCTTAACCAAACCGCTGACACATTCAGGGCAAAGTGTTTTTTCCCCCCAATTGGAATGTAGCTTTGACCCACAAATGGCACATCTTCTCCCAGGGGGCTGCACCTGGGCCTATTCCTGGGCTTTACCCTAAAAGCCAAAAAGAAAAAAACAAATGCCCATGAGTGCCTGCCCCAAACCTTCATCACCTGTGGTTCCCCACCCAGGGAAGGACATTTAGTCACAAGGACCCCACCCCCCCCACCAGAGTAAGACATGGTCACCCCTCACCACTCTTACCTGAGAGATGCCGGTCCCAGAAGAACTGGAGTCAACCGTCTGAGATGCTGCAGTGCCCTCCATGTTTCCTCGGTGCTTGTCACGGCCTCTGCTGGGTCTGTCACTGGCTCCGGATGCCTTACATGTCCGCTCACCACACTCATGAGCCTAGAACCTTGTGTCCGTCACCACCCGATGATGTAGCTCTGCTGGAAGTAGTCAGTCACATCACTTCCGCTCGTTGGAGCGCAGAAGCCCTGCCTCCGACACATGAGCTTCCTCTTTGTCATACCCGGAACTACCGGGTGAACAGGCGCCGTCTGATCCGCCAGACATGCACCCTGCAGCCACACTGCACACCACCAATCTATCATACCAAGGTCACTGATGGCAGTGGAGGAATACGTAACCAGCGTAATGGGGGTGGGGTCCCGCCACATTGTCAGGGGTCCTGACTCTCTCCGAGTCTTACGGCAGCAGTAGCAGGACCATCAGCCCTCTCTTCCTTGGCTAGACAGAGGGGCGCTGAGGCAGAGAAGGTACTTCATGTGCTCACACAGGACAAGGAATGCTGTGATAAAAGGGCGCTCCCAATACAATCACCAAAAATGCAAAAAGTGATTTATACAAAATAGTGTATTTATACACATTCAAAACCATGTATAAACGTATATTAGTGAATGGCTTCACATTATACATGTCCACAAATATTTCAGAAAAAAATTTATATATTTATGATTGCTCAAACAAATATATCATGAACAGTTCAAAACAGCTCCAAAATTCTTTCTAGATGATTCCACTCCAACACCATATGAGAAATAAAATCCGCGTTCCAGATAAATTGTGACTTTTCACCCAAAGTGACAACAAAATGCGCTCACCAGATGGCCCTGGCCAGCAAGTGACCTTAAGACATGAAGTACCTCCTCGAATCCTGGAAACCATTCAACGATCTTTTTCCAATCAATCGTTCACATGTGTGGTGAACTGGGTCGAATGAGCCCGGGAACAGCCAGATCAAATCTTTGTTATCTGTCCTCCGCTCCAATCTCCCACAACTGAAAATCAAGCTCTGCCAAAAAGAGCCAGGGAAGGCAGATATAGCGTAGCGTTGTTTGTTTATTGTTAAAATAATGTCACTTACAATATTTCTAGCAGGGGAGTGGATGAGTAGATAGCGGAAACACCTAGTGCGGTGGAAGTCCGTTCAGACAGCGCTATCTGACCAGCGGTGTATGCTATGCATCAGGAATCACTTCCAGATGATGCGTGCTGGAACGCAAAATGCATAGAAGCTAGGTCTGACACGCACTCCATGTCACTTCCGCTGGGGGGGGTGCCTAATGCATAGCATACACCGCTGATCAGATAACGCTGTCTGAATGGGACTTCCACCGCACTAGGTGTTTCCGATATACTCATCCACTCCCCTGCTGGAAATATTGTAAGTGACATTTTTTTTAACAATAAACAAACCATACTACACTAAATCACTTTTTGCATTTTTAGTGATTGTATTCTTCATTAGTCTTCACTAATTTCAGGTGCAGCGACCCTTCTTTTCTTTTTTGTTTCACTATTGGCGCCAGTTCAATTTATTCATTGCTCACACAGGACAACCCTGAGCATGGAGCTCCCCAGGTTCCTAACATGCTTCCTTCCCGTCCGGCAGGAAACACAAAAAACTGAAGGGGAAGGCCTGGAGGACTGCCTTTAAACAATTTGGGTGAATGTGTTTCCTGTCCCAGAGGGAAGAGCCTCATGTCTCAGAGGATGTCCTGGAAGACGATAGGAGAAAATAATCTTAATTTTGCAAAGAATTGTGGGAAAAAATTACAACTTTAAAAAAACTCACCATGCCTCTTACTAAATACCTTGGAATGTCTACTTTCCAAAAAGGGGTCATTTGGTGGGGTATTTGAACTGTCCTGACTTGTTAGGGCAGTGATGGCGAACCGGTGGCAAGCATGCCACAGCTAGCACGCAAAGCCCTCTCTCTGGGCACGCCAAGACACTGGGAAGAAGAGCACACACTGACCGCCCATCCATAAGACACAATTTAAAAAGGCCCCTCCCTTTCCCCTGTGACCCTTAGTTGTTTTGCGTTTCCTGACCTCCTGGAGTACCCACCGTCATGTTTGTTTCTTTCGTTTGGTCTGGTGACTGTGGTTAGTGGACGCCCCTTGTTCAGATTACTTAGACTGGTTGTGGCCATGTCTGCAGTCTTTTCTGCTGTATCAGCAGTCTGAGAAACTGTTAATACGGCTAGATACCTATTTCCAGTCGAAGATATTGAAGAACTGTTGAAAGCAGTTTTTACTTCTGAACAGATTTAGCCACCACAAAAATCTCAATCGGTTCAGGATAGAATGTATAGGGGTCTTCAGGGGCATAAGCCTAAAAGTGTTATCCGGTACACCATTCACTTTAAGATATGGTGCTGTCAGAATGGAAAGAGCCTGAGAAAAGGTTGTTCAAGTCCAGAGGGCATTAGAGGAGATTTCCCTTTCAGTCTGACATTGAAGAAATGTTTCTTAAGTGTCCCAGACTGGATGCCCCTATGTCTCAAGTGTCTAAGAAATCTGATCTTTCATTTGAAGACTCTGGGGTTCTTAAGGACCAGATGAATGGGAAAGCTGACGCTTTGCTCCGTAAGGCCTGGGAGGCTTTAGCCTTCTCTCTGGGGCCAGCACTGGCATCCAGCTGCTTAGATAGAAATCTAGATGTTTGGGTCCAGAGGCTAGATGACCTGCTCTCCACCGACACGCCTGTAGAAGAGAACAAAGAATCTCTCCCCCTGATTGCCAAATCAGTGGCCTTCTTGGCAGATGCGGCGGCAGACTAGGTTAGATCAGTGGCCAAAACGTCAGCCTTGATCAATTGCTCTAGACGGGCAATCTGGTTGAAATCACTGGTCCCTTTATTTTAACCTGGTGGTGGTGTATTTATGAGTCTCTGTTATTCCTCTTCCAAGTTTACTTTTGGTGGAGGTTTACTTGATCTATATACAACTGAGGGTCAGGGGAAAGGGAGGGGCCTTTTAAATTGTATCTGGTTTGTGTTTCCCGTGGAAGGTGGAGCCAATCATCTCTCAAGTAGCTGTCCTGGAAGATTCCTGGAAACACCGTTACCGGTAAGTCTAACGGGGGTTATTGTACATGTTACATTCACACACACTCTATTTGGCCTGCCCTATAGACCCTGTAGAAAATTGGCCCTTAGGTGTTGGTGGTACCAGAACACTGTAAGCCCTCACAGTTACTCTTAGTGCAGGAATGGGCCTTGCTGTGAAATATATCAAGATTTGGAATTACATGCCCCTGTTAAACAGGGGCAGAAAAATTGGGCCTTGGGTGGTGGTGCCCTAAACCAAAAATATTATTGGAAGCTAGCATCATCAAGATTGAGGAGGAATAGGATAGTCAGCATAGGCAGTCTTCAAGGGATCCTACCTCCATAGAAAATTCAATCAGTTACATCAGCATCAGGTGCTTGATAGCTGCTGATCCAAGACTGATTCATTTTTATGAATGTCAGCCTATCAACGCAGTCTGCGGACAGGAACACTCTATGATCCATTACAAACCCCCCAGCAGCACTTAATGTGCGGTTAGAAAGCACGCTGGATGCAGGACAGGCCAGTAGCTAAATTGCATATTGAGCAAGTTCTGGCCAGTGCGCCATCCTCAAGACCCAGTGGATGCTCTGTTGTAAAGGTCTCCAAGTCTGCTCTTGCCTATAGATATTCCTGCACCATGTAATGCTGGCGATGGTTGCTTGAACCAATCAGACCTTGGTGCTGAGGACTAAAAAGTTGTTTAAAAGGCATCGGTCAGCCGGCCACCTTCTCCACCGCTCTTCCTCTGACTAAACGAAGCCTCTGCACCACGTTGCCCAGCACCAGGAAATTGTAAACTCCCAGGGTCTGGAAATGCATTGCACAAAACTTTCTTCAAGGCCTCCTGAAGAGGTTTCATCCTCTGCACCCTTTGTGAAGGCAGGATGAGTTCTGCAACCTTACCCTTGTAAACGTAGATCAAGAAGGGTTGCCAGCCAGTAATGATCCCTCTCCTTGATACCACAAATCCTAGGGTTCTTTTGCAGGCTTTGCAGAATCAGGAGGGCCATGCAGCACAAGATTGTAGAGGCATTTGATTCTGAGTCCTCTGGGTCACATGATCTGTAACTACCTCCTCCCAGCCACATACAACTCCTTGGATTTCTGGTGACTGAAAAGCATCCCTTGAAGACTGCTGCTGAGTGTTATCCTCAACATCCATGCTGACACAATCCTCCTCCTCATCCTGTGTGTTTGGTGGGCCTGCAGGAATGCCATCTGGATAAAAAGGGGCCTTGAGAGGTAATGAAGTCCTCCTCTTCCTCCTGCTGTTCTGCCTAAAGTGCCCTGTCCATTATTCCACGAAGCGTGTGCTCCAACAGGAAGACTAGAGGGACAGTGTCACTGATGCATGCATTGTCGCTGCTCACCATCCTTGTGGCCTCCTCAAATGCTGATAGGACAGTGCATGCATCCTGGATCAATAGCCACTGGCGTGGTGAAAAGAAGCCAAGCTCCCTGACCCTGTCCTGGTGCCATACACGCACAGGTACTCATTGATGGCCCTCTGCTGCGTGTGCAGCATTGCCAACATTGAGTTCCACCTGGCGGGCATGTCACAAATGAGGCAGTTGGTGGGAAGGTTGCATTCCCTTTGAATGTCAGCCAGCCGAGCACTGGCTTTGTATGACCGGTGAAAATGACCAGACTTTTCTGGCCTACCTCATGAGATCCTGTAAGCCTGGGTACCTACTCAAGAACCGCTGCACCACTAAATTCAAGACGTGCGCCAAACATGGGACATGGGTCAAGTGTCCCTGTCGGAGGGCGGAAAGAAGGTTGGTGACATTGTCACATACAACCATTCCTGGCTGAAGCTGGCGTGGCGTCAACCACCTCTGAGCCTGCCCCTGCAGAGCTGACAGAATCTCTGCCCCAGTGTGGCTCCTGTCCCCTAAGCAGACCAACTCAAGCACCGCATGACATCTTTTTGCCTGAGTGCTTGCGTAGGCCCTTGAACACTTATGGAGCACTGCTGGTTCAGAGGACAAATCTGCAGAAGAGGCCATAGAGGAAGAAGAAATGGAGGGATGGAGGAGAGAGCTGTGGTAGAATCACCACTAGCATTTTGGACGACGTGGTTGCGGAACAAGCTCCAACAATACTGAACTCTGTCCTGCATCTTTCCCAGCTGCCAGCAGAGTTAACCAGTGAGCCATGAAGGAAAAGTAACGTCCTTGCCCATGCCTGCTAGACCACGAGTCAATGGTAATATGTACCTTACTGCCCTGTCCAACAAGGCCAAAACATTACCTTCAACATGCCAGTAGAGAGCTGGAATGGCCTTCCGTGAAAAGAAATGGCATTTTGGAACCTGCCACTGAGGTACAGCACATTCCACAAATTCACGAAAAGGGGCAGAGTCTACCAGCTGAAAATGCAGCAGTTGCAGTGCTAGCAATTTGGGCAAGATAGCATTCAGACGCTGAGCATGTGAATGGCTGGGACCAAATTCCTTTTTACGGTTTAGCAACAGGGGGAAGGGACATTTGCCTGCTAAAATCAGATGGAGGTGTACTGATAGCAGATTGGCTGCAAGTACTTGGGACACCTATTGCTATATACCTTCATTCCTCTCTGTGCAGGTTTTGGAGAGGACTGGAGGAGGTTTAGTGGGTTTGGAGATCCCAGATGAGGAGCAAGGAGAAGTCTGCCTCTTTCTTTGATGTGGGTCAAGTGCTGTTGCCAACGGACAGCATGGCAGGTCGTCATATGTCTGGTCAAGCATGTGGTACCCAAGCGGCTGCTATTCTGGCGAATGAATGAATGATTTGTAAAGCGCTGCAAATGCGAACTGAATCGCCTCAAGGCGCTGGATGCATTCTCTGATGTCAGCTTCTCAGAAAAGGAAGGTTTTTAGTTTTTTTCTGAAGGCCTGGTGGTTTTCTTCCATGCAGATGTTAGATGGAAGAGCATTCCATAGTCGAGGTCCTTGGACTGCGAATCTTCGTTCTCCCTTTGCTTTGTAGCGGTATTTGGGAACGGTAAGGAGGTTTTGGTTAGCCAATCGAAGACTGCGATTCGGTGTGTAGTGTTTTATTTTCTTGCGGAGATATGGTGGGGCGTTTCCTTGTACGCATTTGTGGGTGAGGCAGAGGGTCTTGAATGTGATCCGATTCTTCACGGTTAGCCAGTGTAGGCTCTTTAGGGAGGGGGAGATGGATTTCCAGGTTTTTTTTCCTGTTAACAGTCTTGCCGCCGTGTTTTGGATGAGTTGTAAGCGTGCAAGCTGATATTGGGGTAGTCCTACGTAGAGCGAATTTGCGTAGTCAAGTCGGGAATTGATGATTGTTCCCACAACTGCCGCTTTGTCCTCTTCTGGGCTGAAGGGGATGAGTCTGCGTAGTTGGCGGAGGAGATGGTGGGATCCGCTCACCACTGATCCTATTTGTGCGTCCATTGTCATTCCTGAGTCAAAAATGACTCCGAGACTCTTGGCTTTGGTGTTTGGGAGATGGTCTGTCCAAGGATGGTGGGAGGTGTCCACGGAGTCTTTATTTTGGAATTTTTGTTGGCATGTAGGAGAAGAAGCTCTGTTTTTGATCCATTAAGTTTGAGGGAGCTGGTGGTCATCCAGTCATCTATTAAGGTGAGACATTTCTGTAATTGCTGATGAAGGTCTTTTTGTCCGTTGATGCGAAGGTAGAGTTGGGTGTCGTCAGCGTATGAATGGAAGCAGAGGTCGGTTTTCCTGATGATATTGAGAAGTGGGCGGATGTATATGTTGAATAGTACTGGTGACAAGGGTGATCCTTGAGGGACTCCGCAGGAGATTGCCCGGGTTTCCGAGGTGAATGTTCCTAGTTTCACTGTCTGGGAGCGATTCTCTAAGAAGGATGTAAACCATTTTAGAGCAGAACCTACTACTTCAGCGAGGCGGACAAGTAAAGTATTGTGGTCCACTGTATCGAATGCTGCGCTGAGGTCTAACAGTACCAGGAGACTCTGTTCTCCGTCGTCTGCTGCTTCAAGGGCGTCGTCCCATATTTTGATAAGTGCCGATTCTGTTCAATGGCCTGGGCGGAAGCCTGATTGCAGAGGGTCCAGGAGGAGGTGTGTGTCCAGGTGGTGTTGTAGCTGCTGTACTACTGCTATTTCCATGATCTTGGAGATGGCGTTGAGGCTAGTTATTGGTCTACGGCAGTTAGGGTCCTTAGGGTCGAGATTGGCTTTCTTTAGCAGAGGTTTGATGATGCCTTGCTTGAGGGAGGTTGGGACAGTCCCTTCTTTGAATGATTGATTTATCAGCTGTGTTAGGATAGGGGCCAAGATGTCGGAACATTCTTTAAGCAGTTTAGTGGGGATGATGTCGTTCGGTGATGTGCTGTCTCGAAGGCTTCTGATGATGTTTTTAGTTGTGTCTATGGTGATTGGGGACAAAAAGAAATTCGGTGGTTGAGTGATGTTTGTGTCGATATCCTCTTTTTGCTTTGGTTCAGTGAGGGTGATAGTTGTTTTCTGATGGATTGATTTCCGAATGTTGTCGATTTTGTCGATAAAGAAATCTGATAACTCATTGCAGAATTCTTGAGTATCGTTTCCTGGGGGCTCCAAGAAGGTCGGGTTCATAGACTGAGCCACTATTTTCCCGCGGACGGTTTAAGGCGGATGAGATGGTGTCTGAGAAATGTTCTTTTTTGGCTTCGAAGATTGCTTTGTGGTATTTCCCCGTGAGTGCTTTGTAGTTAGCATGGTTTTCCTTGGTAGGATTTCTTCTCCATGCTCTTTCCGCTCTTCTACGTTCTTGCTTGAGTAGGGTGAGAGTACCATTGAACCAACTTGAGTTTTTTTTGCGGATGAGTGTTCTGCGTTTTGGCGCCACGGAGTCTGCTGTTTGTAGTAGTACATTGTTTAGGGAGTTGAGCGTTTGTTCTGTTGAGAGGTTTGAGTTTAGCAAAAGAATTTTGCTCGACAATGTGGTTTTGAAGAGATCAGAGTGAAGTTTCTTCTGAGATCTATTCCAGTGTGTTGCTGTTACGTGTTTCTGTTTTTGGAGGATGGTGTTAGTGGGGATTTTAAATTTGATAGCATGATGGTCAGTCCATGGTAGCGGAGTGTTGTCAAATACGTTGATGTCCATATTTTGTTTGAAGATGAGATCTAGAGTGTGTCCTGAACCATGCGTGGGAGAGTTTATCAGTTGTTGAAGGCCAAGTTCTTCCATTTGGTTGACACAGGCGGTTGCGGTGGGGTCTTGGGCAGAGTTTGCCCACAGGTTAAAATCCCCAAGTACCAGCAGGTTTTTGCCAAGCTTGATCCGCTTCAGACATAGGTTGCAAATAGCAATCATGCAATCTGCTGCATACGTATCCAAAAAGACCCACATCAAGGAACTTTTTAAAATCAGTGGGGAGTCAGCAGTGCCCTGCACTTGCGGAGCTCTGCGGTGTGATACAGTAGGGTGGCTGCCCTTAAGCTGCCCCCTAGAGGACATACTGCCTCTTTGGAGTTGTGCCACCTCCTCCTCTCTCCTATCAGGCACCCAGGTAGAGTCAGTGACCTCATCATCCCCTCCCTCCTTGTCACTGGAGCAAACTTGGCAGTATTCTGCAGCAACATGGCTACAAGTTTCTTGTCCTTCTTGGGCACCCCCTCTCTCTAGGCTCACATTACTCCCTTCCTCAACCTGGGAACCAATGTCAGAGCCTTCTAATCGCTGTGCATCCTCCAGCAGCATGTACCCGATGACGATGATGGCTGTGTTATCCACTCCACCAACTCTTCTGCATGTTCTGGCTTAATAACACGGCCAGCAGCAGGAAAAAAGGACAAGCGTGCCCCACGGCCACCTGCTGAGGATGCACCATGTTCACGACCAGCACTGTTGACTGTAGACACAGAGCCTGCTTGCCCTCTTTTAGTGGCCTGTGAGCATCTGCCTCTCCTTGAGTGTGGAGGGTATGACAGTGGGCAGTATGTACAGGAGAGGAGTGTGGAGGGTATGACAGTGGGCAGTATGTACAGGAGAGGAGTGTGGAGGGTATGACAGTGGGCAGTATGTACAGGAGAGGAGTGTGGAGGGTATGACAGTGGACAGTATGTACAGGAGAGGAGTGTGGAGGGTATGACAGTGGGCAGTATGTACAGGAGAGGCATGTGGAGGGTATGACAGTGGGCAGTATGTACAGGAGAGGAGTGTGGAGGGTATGACAGTGGACAGTATGTACAGGAGAGGAGTGTGGAGGGTATGACAGTGGGCAGTATGTACAGGAGAGGAGTGTGGAGGGTATGACAGTGGACAGTATGTACAGGAGAGGAGTGTGGAGGGTATGACAGTGGACAGTATGTACAGGAGAGGAGTGTGGAG
This sequence comes from Lithobates clamitans, assembly GCA_037952925.1. Classification (NCBI taxonomy): domain Eukaryota; kingdom Metazoa; phylum Chordata; class Amphibia; order Anura; family Ranidae; genus Lithobates; species Lithobates clamitans. Next base: position 464,140 of record JBBGZY010001491.1, read on the forward strand.
GGTATGACAGTGGACAGTATGTACAGGAGAGGAGTGTGGAGGGTATGACAGTGAGCGGTATGTACAGGAGAGGAGTGTGGAGGATATGACAGTGGGTGGTATGTACAGGAGAAGAGTGTGGAGGATATGACAGTGGGCGGTATGTACAGGAGAGGAGTGTGGAGGGTATGACAGTGAGCGGTATGTACAGGAGAGGAGTGTGGAGGGTATGACAGTGGACAGTATGTACAGGAGAGGAGTGTGGAGGGTATGACAGTGGGCAGTATGTACAGGAGAGGAGTGTGGAGGGTATGACAGTGGACAGTATGTACAGGAGAGGAGTGTGGAGGGTATGACAGTGAGCAGTATGTACAGGAGAGGAGTGTGGAGGGTATGACAGTGGGCAGTATGTACAGGAGAGGAGTGTGGAGGGTATGACAGTGGGCAGTATGTACAGGAGAGGAGTGTGGAGGGTATGACAGTGGGCAGTATGTACAGGAGAGGAGTGTGGAGGGTATGACAGTGGACAGTATGTACAGGAGAGGAGTGTGGAGGGTATGACAGTGAGCAGTATGTACAGGAGAGGAGTGTGGAGGGTATGACAGTGGGCAGTATGTACAGGAGAGGAGTGTGGAGGGTATGACAGTGGGCAGTATGTACAGGAGAGGAGTGTGGAGGGTATGACAGTGGGCGGTATGTACAGGAGAGGAGTGTGGAGGGTATGACAGTGGACAGTATGTACAGGAGAGGAGTGTGGAGGGTATGACAGTGAGCAGTATGTACAGGAGAGGAGTGTGGAGGGTATGACAGTGGGCAGTATGTACAGGAGAGGAGTGTGGAGGGTATGACAGTGAGCGGTATGTACAGGAGAGGAGTGTGGAGGGTATGACAGTGGGCAGTATGTACAGGAGAGGAGTGTGGAGGGTATGACAGTGGGCGGTATGTACAGGAGAGGAGCATACACACACAGATACGTATATCATTCATCACAAGGGGGAAGAGCCGGTCACAGATGATTGATAAGTCTGTAGCAGGGACAGGAGCCCTGTACTAGGAATAGGACATCCACCCCACTTACCTGTGTCATGTGACATGGAAGAGATCCTGTGCTGTCCCTATGGTGGCCGTGTGTTCAGGATGGAGACTAAGAAGATGTTCAGTTTGCTGGAACAGGATCTAAAATGGCTGAAAACAGGAAATGTGTTCTATGGACAGGAAGTGACATGGGACTGATGAGAGGGTTGTGGCTGCAGAGTGGAGCTCCACCGATGACAGGAAGTATGTGTCCTCCACTCCACTTCTTTCTTTTTTTTACTGAACTTTATTGTGAATCTCTGCAGCTGGAGCTCCACTGTCACAGGAAACATGCGACCTCCACAATGCCACCTTTTTTATTTTTAAATGAACTTTAATGTAACTAATAGGAGGATATTACAGGAAGTGGAGGTCACATGATTTGTGTGTAGAGTGGAGCTCCGGTGACTGCAGTCGGCAGCACATACTGATCTATTCTGCTGGAATTTGCAGAAATACAAAAAGAGATTTTTGGGAGGTTTTGTACTTTCTGTCCTTAAGATAAAACTTTGTAAACTGGATTTGTTAGTAAAAGTGATTGTCTAATATTTCCCAATGTAGATGTTCGGTGATGATGGAAGAAGAATACAATCCATGTCTCTAATCACAATCTCATTGTCTTCTGAGGACAGGGGGGCCCGTTGTACTGAGGACAGGGGGGCCCGTTGTACTGAGGACAGGGGGGCCCGTTGTACTGAGGACAGGGGGGGGTTGTACTGAGGACAGGGGGGGTTGTACTGAGGACAGGGGGAGTTGTACTGAGGACAGGGGGGGTTGTAATGAGGACAGGGGGGGTTGTACTGAGGACAGGGGGGGTTGTACTGAGGACAGGGGGGGTTGTACTGAGGACAGGGGGGGTTGTACTGAGGACAGGGGGGGTTGTACTGAGGACAGGGGGGGTTGTACTGAGGACAGGGGGAAGTTGTACTGAGGACAGGGGGAGGTTGTACTGAGGACAGGGGGGGTTGTACTGAGGACAGGGGGGGTTGTACTGAGGACAGGGGGGGTTGTACTGAGGACAGGGGGGGGTTGTACTGAGGACAGGGGGGGTTGTACTGAGGACAGGGGGGGGTTGTACTGAGGACAGGGGGGGGTTGTACTGAGGACAGGGGGGGGCCCTTGTACTGAGGATGGGGGGGGCCCTTGTACTGAGGATGGGGGGGGCCCTTGTACTGAGGATGGGGGGGGCCCTTGTACTGAGGATGGGGGGGGCCCTTGTACTGAGGATGGGGGGAGATAGGACAATTGCAGTACCGGGGGGGTGATGTGATATGATATGATATGATGGGGGATATGATATGATGGGGGAGGGGTGATAGGATGGAGTGTGATGTTTTTCTCTCGGAAAGTTCTCCATCATTCGATTGTGTTTTCAGTATTTCCTGTACTGTCCCTCTCCCATAGTGACCACATATTGCCCCCCCCCCATTGTTCCATTCTCCCCTCCCCCATCCCAGTGTCCCCCCTGTACTCCCCTCCATGGCCCCCCATATTACCTGATCTCTCCAGAAGTTTCTCCTTCAACTTCTTGTCTGTCTCTGACTGCAGCATCATGTGGGGGAAGGCGGGTGTCCTCCATTTTCTTGTAGATCAGAGAGGGGGAGTAGTGTCCTCCATTTTCTTGTAGCTCAGAGAGGAGGGGGGTGTCCTCCATTTTCTTGTAGCTCAGAGAGTGGGAGAGGTGTCCTTCATTTTCTTGTAGCTCAGAGAGGGGGAGGGGGTGTCCTCCATTTTCTTGTAGTTCAGAGTGGGGGAGGGGTGTCCTCCATTTTCTTGTAGATCAGAGAGGGGGAGGGGTGTCCTCCATTTTCTTGTAGCTCAGAGAGTGGGAGAGGTGTCCTTCATTTTCTTGTAGCTCAGAGAGAAGGGGGGGTGTCCTCCATTTTCTTGTAGATCAGAGAGGGGGAGGGGTGTCCTCCATTTTCTTGTAGATCAGAGAGGGGGAGGGGTGTCCTCCATTTTCTTGTAGCTCAGAGAGGGGAAGGGGTATCCTCCATTTTCTTGTAGATCAGAGAGGGGGAGGGGTGTCCTCCATTTTCTTGTAGATCAGAGAGGGGGAGGGGTGTCCTTCATTTTCTTGTAGCTCAGAGAGGGGGAGGGGGTGTCCTCCATTTTCTTGTAGCTCAGAGTGGGGGAGGGGTGTCCTCCATTTTCTTGTAGCTCAGAGAGTGGGAGGGGTGTCCTCCATTTTCTTGTAGCTCAGAGAGGGGGAGGGGTGTCCTCCATTTTCTTGTAGCTCAGAGAGAGGGGGAGAGGGTGACCTCTATTTTCTTGTAGCTCAGAGAGGGGGAGGGATGTCCTCCATTTTCTTGTAGCTCAGAGAGGGGGAGGGGTGTCCTCCATTTTCATGTAGCTCGGAGAGGGGGAGGGGGTGTCCTCCATTTTCTTGTAGCTCAGAGAGGGGGAGGGGGTGTCCTCCATTTTCTTGTAGCTCAGGGATTCAATCTTCCTGTAATGACACAATGACTTCTTATTGTTTAGAAGAAATGTGTCCACTGACAAAGATCTTCCTCCTTTATATACAATGTATCCATGGGGGAGGGGGAGTCCTGTGTCATCAGCCCCACCCAATGTATCCGCCCACTTCCCCTCCTAACTCAGCTTTACCCTTTCACTGCTGGAACTCTCCTATTCCTGATTTATTGCCCATGAACATGTAGCTCCGCCCACACATGATCTATTATGGGACAATAAAACGATGGCGGTGTGATTTATGGCATCTCTCGGTATTTGTAGAACTGTTTATCACCCCAATATTTCCAGTAATACATGAAATGGATCGTAGTGCCCCCCCCAACACCATCCCATTCCTCCTACACAATGTAACCACCAGACTGTCTCCAGTAACTACATCCTAAATATAGAACCATTTATCCAACTGTCCATCCAGAGCCTCTGGTTTATAGACCAGATACATCCTAAATATAGAACCATTTATCCAACTGTCCATCCAGAGCCTCTGGTTTATAGACCAGATACATCCTAAATATAGAACCATTTATCCAACTGTCCATCCAGAGCCTCTGGTTTATAGACCGGATACATCCTAAATATAGAACCATTTATCCAACTGTCCATCCAGAGCCTCTGGTTTATAGACCGGATACATCCTAAATATAGAACCATTTATCCAGTTATCCAGCTAAATACGGACTTAGGGCTGCACATAGGCATTCGAGCATCCCCACAGAGGTTGGAGCGCCCCATAGATGTTCCAGCACCCCATAAACATTAGAGCACCCCATGGATGCTAGAGTGACCAATAGATGTCAGAGCACCCCATAGACAAAGCAAGGTTTGAATGTTCCATGGACATTAGAGTAACCCATGGAGTTTCGAGCTCCCCATATATATTAGAGCACCCCAGGGATGCTAGAGTAACCCATAGACATTAGAGCATCCCATAGACAGTGCAACCCATGGAGGTTAGAGCGCCCCATAACTAGGGATGAGCCGAACACCCCCCTGTTCGGTTCGCACCAGAACATGCAAACAGGAAAAAAGTTTGCTCAAACACGCGAACACCGTTAAAGTCTATGGGACACGAACATGAATAATCAAAAGTGCTAATTTTAAAGGCTTATATGCAAGTTATTGTCATAAAAAGTGTTTGGGGACCTGGGTCCTGCCCCAGGGGACATGGATCAATGCAAAATTTTTTTTTAAAAACGGCCATTTTTTCAGGAGCAGTGATTTTAATAATGCTTAAAGTCAAACAATAAAAGTGTAATATCCCTTTAAATTTCGTACCTGGGGGGTGTCTATAGTATGCCTGTAAAGGGGCGCATGTTTCCCGTGTTTAGAACAGTCTGACAGCAAAATGACATTTTGAAGGAAAAAACACATTTAAAACTACCCGCGGCTATTGCATTGCCGACAATACACATAGAAGTTCATTGATAAAAACGGCATGGGAATTCCCTAAAGGGGAACCCCGAACCAAAATGAAAAAAAAAAAATGATGTGGGAGTTCCCCTAAATTCCATACCAGGCCCTTCAGGTCTGGTATGGATATTAAGGGGAACCCCGGCCAAAATTAAAAAAAAAAAATGACGTGGGGTTCCCCCTAAATTCCATACCAGACCCTTCAGGTCTGGTATGGATTTTAAGGGGAACACCGCGCCAAAAAAAAAAACGGCGTGGGGTCCCCCCAAAAATCCATACCAGACCCTTATCCGAGCACGCAACCTGGCAGGCCGGGGGGCTTATCGGAATCTGGAAGCCCCCTTTAACAAGGGGACCCCCAGATCCCAGCCCTCCCCCCTGTGTGAAATGGTAAGGGGGTACAAAAGTACCCCTACCATTTCACTAAAAAACTGTCAAAAATGTTAAAAATGACAAGAGACAGTTTTTGACAATTCCTTTATTTAAATGCTTCTTCTTTCTTCTATCTTCCTTCATCTTCTGGTTCTTCTGGTTCTTCTGGCTCTTCTGGTTCTTCCTCCGGCGTTCTCGTCCAGCATCTCCTCCGCGGCGTCTTCTATCTTCTTCTCCTCGGGCCGCTTCGCACCCATGGCATGGGGGGGAGGCTCCCGCTCTTCTCTTCTTCTTTTCTTCTCTTCTTCTCTTCTTCATTTTCTTCTCTTCTTCTCTTCTTCTCTTCTTCATTTTCTTCTCCGGGCCGCTCCGCAACCCATGCTGGCATGGAGGGAGGCTCCCGCTGTGTGACGGCGCTCCTCGTCTGACAGTTCCTAAATAACAGGGGGCGGGGCCACCCGGTGACTCCGCCCCCCTCTGACGCACGGGACATGACGGGACTTCCCTGTGGCATTCCCCGTGACGTCACAGGGAAGTCCTGTCAAGTCACCGTGCGTCAGAGGGGGGCGGGGTCACCGGGTGGCCCCGCCCCCCATTATTTAAGAACTGTCAGACGAGGAGCGCCGTCACACAGCGGGAGCCTCCCTCCATGCCAGCATGGGTGCGGAGCGGCCCGGAGAAGAAAATGAAGAAGAGAAGAGAAGAAGAGAAGAAAAGAAGAAGAGAAGAAGATGAAGAAGATGAAGAGAAGAGCGGGAGCCTCCCCCCATGCCATGGGTGCGGAGCGGCCCCAGGAGAAGAAGATAGAAGATGCCGTGGAGGAGATGCTGGACGAGAATGCCGGAGGAAGAACCAGAAGAACCAGAAGAACCAGAAGATGAAGGAAGATAGAAGAGAGAAGAAGTATTTAAATAAAGGAATTGTCAAAAACTGTCTCTTGTCATTTTTAACATTTTTGACAGTTTTTTAGTGAAATGGTAGGTACCCCCTTACCATTTCACACGGGGGGGGGCCGGGATCTGGGGGTCCCCTTGTTAAAGGGGGCTTCCAGATTCCGATAAGCCCCCCGCCCGCAGACCCCCACAACCACCGGCCAGGGTTGTGGGGATGAGGCCCTTGTCCTCATCAACATGGGGACAAGGTGTTTTGGGGGGCTACCCCAAAGCACCCTCCCAATGTTGAGGGCATGTGGCCTGGTACGGTTCAGGAGGGGGGGGAGCACTCTCGTCCCCCCCTCTTTTCCTGCGGCCTGCCAGGTTGCGTGCTCGGATAAGGGTCTGGTATGGATTTTTGGGGGGACCCCACGCCGTTTTTTTTTTTTTTTGGCGCGGGGTTCCCCTTAAAATCCATACCAGACCTGAAGGGTCTGGTATGGAATTTAGGGGGAACCCCACGTCATTTTTTTTTTCTTTTTTTGGCCGGGGTTCCCCTTAATATCCATACCAGACCTGAAGGGCCTGGTATGGAATTTAGGGGGACTCCTACGTCATTTTTTTTTTAAATTTTGGTTCGGGGTTCCCCTTTGGGGAATTCCCATGCCGTTTTTATCAATGAACTTCTATGTGTATTGTCGGCAATGCAATAGCCGCGGTAGTTTTAAATGAGTTTTTTCCTTCAAAATGTCATTTTGCTGTCAGGCTGTTCTAAACACGGGAAACATGCGCCCCTTTACAGGCATACTATAGACACCCCCCAGGTACGAAATTTAAAGGGATATTACACTTTTATTGTTTGACTTTAAGCATTATTAAAATCACTGCTCCTGAAAAAACGGCCGTTTTTAAAAAAAAATTTTTGCATTGATCCATGTCCCCTGGGGCAGGACCCAGGTCCCCAAACACTTTTTATGACAATAACTTGCATATTAGCCTTTAAAATTAGCACTTTTGTGTTCTCCCATAGACTTTTAAAGGGTGTTCCGCGGCATTCGAATTTGCCGCGAACACCCCAAATTGTTCGCTGTTCGGCGAACTTGCGAACAGCCAATGTTCGAGTCGAACATGAGTTGGACTCGAACTCGAAGCTCATCCCTACCCATAACCTTGGAGCACTCCATGGATGCTACAGTAACCCAATAGACAGATTACCCCATAGATGTTAGAGCACTCCATAGACACACCCCATGAAGGTTAGAATGTCCCATAGGCAGAGTACCCCATGAATATTAGAGTGACCTATGAAGTATAGAGTGCCCCAATAACCTGAGTAACCTATGGATATTAGAGCGACCCAAGGAGGTTGGAGCACCATTTAGGGTTGCCACTTATCTTTGTGATCCAGCCAAACAGTCCAAATTTTGATGTATGTGTCTGGGTTTCAGTCCGCGTGAGTCAGTCAGTCAGTGAATCAGAGAGTCCAGTGAGGGAAAAGGAGCTCAGTGTTGAAGAACTACAAGAGGCAGTTGTAGAGAAGCTGAAAGGACTGTTACAATTGAGTTAGGAACTGTTGAAGACTGTTGCCATAGGAGACAACATTCTTGCATGTGCAGATGTGATGCCTTGCTGGGGCTTTTCCCTGCATGGCTGTCTTCAATAAAGTCTCGGAGTCTGCCAATTGAATCAATAACTACTTAAGGGTGTCCTCGCCCTAACCCTCTTTCCCCCCAAAATACAAAAAGGACTGTCAAAAGAAATAAAATCTCTTTTACATCCAAGAAGTGTCTGGCGCCCAATGACTTTAACCATCTTTGCACCCACTATGCCACACAACCTACTACATATTGAAGGATGTCAGCTATCTTTGGCCTTGGAGGTCCTCATTAGACTGGAGAAGGCCGGAAAACTTGCTACATATATATGTATGTGGATTGTATTGTCACACTTTGTCTCCGTCTGTCACCCTGATAAAGAAGGTCACCACACTCTGTAAACATTGATGGAACTTTTTTGCTGATCTGGGACTTCAGAATCGACTTCTCGGTATTGGTGTCCTCTTTGTTGCTGGATTTTAAGGCTGGGTTTACATACAGTATATGCGAATTTGATGCAGGTTTCTCCACATCCAATTCGCACGACAGGCGAGTGTAACCGGCTCTCAATATAGAATAGTATAGAAACAGAAATGTCATCAGAATACTCCTTCCTGGGTCCATTGTTTTGTCTCCTGTAGGGTTTATTGCTCCACATTTCTCTCTTGCAAATACTATCAACCCTGAATATTCACTATTGTCACACCAATTCTCCTCTCGGCCATTTGGGAAGCGGGTCCTGAGACCCATCACTCGATTGGCTGAAAGGACAGACAATACTATTGGACACTTTGGAGGAGGTTGGAGGAGACACACGGAAGGAGACATGATGCAGAGGAAAAGGGGATGCAATGGAAGCCGCCGCCTGCTGCCCACCCGAGACCTAGATGGGGTAAGTGTGGGGCTGGATGACAGATCGACCAACCGACCGACCGGGGAAGGGGTTGTTTGCTGCACCCCCCAAAAAAAACACCAGCCGCCACACACTCCTCTCCTTCAGACTGGGACAGAGGCTGATATTACCCTTGGTTCAAAATGAGCAAGGAGCTGATGTTTCCCTTGGTTCAGACTGGGCCAGGAGCTGGTGTTTCTCTTGATTCAGACTGGGACAGATGCTTGTGTGTCTTCTTGTTCAGACTGGGCCAGGAGCTGGTGTTTCCAATGGTTAAGACTGGACCAAGAGCTAGTGTTTCTCTTGGTTCAGATTGGACCAGGAGCTGGTGTTTTTCCTTGTTCACACTGGACCAGGAACTGGTGTTTCCCTTGGTTCAGACTGGGGCAGAGGCTGATATTACTCTTGGTTCAGACTGGGCCAGAAGCCAGTGTTTCTCTTGGTTCAGACTGAGCTAGGAATTGGTGTTTCATTTGGTTAAGACTGGGCTAGGAGCTTGTGTTTCCCTTGGTTGAGACTGAACCAGAAGCTGGTGTTTCCCTTGGTTCATACTGGGGCTAAGAGTGATTTGACCCTGGCCTCAGACTGGGCCAGGAGTTGGTGATTTCCCTTGTTCAGGCTGAGCCAGGAGCTGATGTTTCCCTTAGTTCAGACTGGGCTAGGATTTGATGTTTCCCTTGATTCAGATAGGGCCAGGAGCTGGTGTTTCCCTTGATTCAGATTAGGCCAGGAGCTGGTGTTTCCCTTGATTCTGACTGGGCCAGGAGCTGTTATTTTCCTTTGGTTCATACTGGGATAGAGGATGATATTACCCTTGGTTCATACAGGAGCTGGTGTTTCCCTTTGATTCAGACTGGGCCATGAGCTAGTGTTTCCCTTGATTTCAGATTGGGCCAGGAAATAGTCTTTTTCTTGGTTCAGAATGAGCAAGGAGCTGGTGTTTCCCTCAGTTGAGGCTGGACCAGGAGCTAGTGTTTCCCTTGGTTGAGACTGGACCATGAGCTGGTGTTTCCATTGGTTCATACTGGGACAGAGGCTGACTTTACGCTTGGCTCAGGCTGAGCCAGGAGCTGGTGTTTCCCTTGGTACAGACTGGGCTAGGATTTGATGTTTACCTTGATTTAGACTGGGCCAGGAGCTGATATTTCCCTTGGTTCAGACTGGGCCAGGAGCTGGTGTTTCTCTTGGTTCAGACTGGGACAGAGACTGATGTTACCCTTGGCTCAGGCTGAGCCAGAAGTTGCTGTTTCCTTTGAATCAGACTGGTCCAGAAGCTTTTGTTTACCTTTGATCAGACTGGTTCAGAAGCTGGGGTTTCCCTTGGTTCAGACTAGGCCCAGAGCTGGTGCTTCCCTTGGTTCAGACTGGGCCCAGAGCTGGTATTTCATTTGGTTCTGACTGGGCCCAATACTGATGTTTCCCTTGGTTAAGACTGGGCCAGGAGCTGTTATTTTTCTTGGTTCATCTTGGGATATAAGCTGATATTATCCTTGGTTCATACTGGGATGGGAGATGGTGTTTCTCTTGATTAAAACTGGGCCAGGAGCTGGTTTTTCCCTTGGTTCAAACTGGGCCAAGAGTTCATGTTTCGCTTGATTCAGACTAGGCCAGGAGCTGATGTTTGCCTTGGTTTTCCCCTCAAGGGAAAGGTGAATTTTGAAGCTCCTGCTGTCTCTCCCGGTGCCTTCTCCCCCACCAATGTCTTCCTCGTTGCCTTCTCTCCCACCACCGTCTTCTTCCTGTCTGCCGGTTACCCACTAAAAAAAATAATAAAAAAGCGTACGACAACACAATGGAGGAAGATGGCAACAGAAGAACAGCGGCTTTTAATTTTTTTTAGCCGGTAACCAGCCGCGAGGAAGAAGGCATCAGGGAACACAGTGGTGTCAACCCCCCCATGTTGAGGGCATGCAGCCTGGTATGGTTCAGGAGAGGGGGCGCTCACTCATCCCCTCCCTTTCCTGACCTGCTGGGCTGTATGCTCGGATAAGCGTCTGGTATGAATTTTGGGGAGGCCCACACCATTTAAAAAAAAAATAATTTGCTCCAAAATTGAGCTCTTTGGCATTAACTCAACTCGCCATGTTTGAAGAAAGAAAAATGCTCACTATGACCCTATAGAAAATTTCTAGAGGGAGCTGAAACTTTGAGTTGCCAAGAGACAGACAAGAAACCTTAAGGATTAGGGAGAAGATCTGTAAAGAAGAGTGGACCAAAATCCCTCCTGAGATGTGACCATGTAACCAACTACAAGAAACGTCTGACCTCTGTGATTGCCAACAAGGTTTTCTCCACCAACTACTAAGTCATGTTTTGCTTGGGGATCAAATACTTATTTTACTCAATGAACTGCAACTCCATTTATAACATTTGTATCATATGTTTTTTTCTGGAGTTTTGGTTGATATTCTGTCTCTATCATTTGATCTACACCTATGATAAAAATTATAGAGCCTTCATTTCTTTGTAGGTGGACAAACCTGCACAATCTGCAGGGGATCAAATAATTGTTTATTAATGCCCAATGCATCAATAATAACTGTACCTATGCGTCAGTAATAGGTAATAAGGAGTTTCTTGTAGTCTTGTGCCGATGGAGCTCTTATGTAGGGATTAGGGATGGGCCAAAAACACCCACATTCGGTTCACACCAGAACATGCGAACAGGCAAAAAAATTGTTTGAACACGCAAACACCATTAAAGTCTATGGAACATGAACATAAAAAGTCAAAAGTGCTAATTTTAAAGGCTTATATGCATGGTATTGTCTTAAAAAGTGTTTGGGGACCCGGGTCCTGCCCCAGGGGACATGTATGTCCGTTTTTTCGGGAGCCCTGATTTTATTAATGCTTAAAGTGAAACAATAAAAGTGTAATATTCTTTTAAATTTCGTACCTAGGGGGTGTCTATAGTATGCCTGTAAAGGGGCGCATGTTTCCCGTGTTTAGAACAGTCTGACAGCAAAATGACATTTCTTAAGGAAAAATGGCTTCAGGTCTGGTATGGATTTTAAAGGGAACCCCGCGCCAAAAATTAAAAAACAAAATGTCGTGGGGTCCCCCCAAAAATCCATACCAGAGCTTTATCTGAGCACACAACCTGGCAGGCCGCAGGAAACAAGGGGGGTCAGAGAGAGCGCCCCCTTCCTGATGTGTACCAGGCCACATGCCCTCAACATTGGGAGGGTGCTTTGGGGTAGCCCCCAAAGCACCTTGTCCCCTTGTTGATGGGGAGAAGGGCCTCATCCCCACAACCCTTGCCCGTTGGTTGTGGGGGTCTGTCGGCGGAGGGCTTATCGGAATCTGGAAGCCCCCTTTAACAAGGGGACTCCCAGATCCTGCCCCCCTGTGGGAAATGGTAACGGGGTAAAAAAAGCTGCAAGCCTCACTATGTCATCACCGGGTGACCCTGCCCCCTCTGATGCACAGAGATATCCCTGTGGCTTTCCTGTAGCATCAGAGGGGGGCGGGGTCACTCAGTTACGTAACCGGGGGCCACGCCCCCCTCTGACGCTACGGGAAAGCCATAGGGATGTCCCTGTACATCAGAGGGGGGCGGGGTCACCTGGCGGTGTCATCATGTGGCCCCGCCCTCAGTTATAGAAGCGCTGTCACCTGAGAGGCGATCATTAAGGTTGGTGCATCCTATAGAGGCAGATTGGTGGCGGCGTGCGGCTTTTTTTTTTTCTTTTTCGGTCCGATTAATGGACTTCATAGGACACTTTTATTTTTTTATTTTTTAATAAAGGAATTGTCCCAAGCCATGTCTTGTGTTTTTTTACCATTTTCACACCTTTTTTGTGAAATGGTAGGGGTACATTTGTACCCCGTTACCATTTCACACAGGGGGAGGCTGGGATCTGGGGGTCCCCTTGTTAAAGGGGGCTTCCAGATTCCGATAAGGCCCCTGCCCGCAGACCCCCACAACCACCGGGCAAGGGTTGTGGGGATGGGGCCCTTCTCCCCATCAACATGGGGACAAGGTGCTTTGGGGAGTCGCTGCCCCAAAGCACTGTCTCCATGTTGAGGGCATGTGGTCTGGTATGGTTCAGTAGGGGGGCTCTGTCTCATCCCCCCTCTTTTCCTGCGGCCTGAAATGTTGCGTGCTATGATAAGGGTCTGGTATAGATTTTTGGGGGGACCCCATGCCATTATTTTTTTCATTTTGGCGCGGGGTTCCCCTTAATATCCATACCAGACCAAAAAAGCCTGGCATGGAATTTGGGGGGACCCCCACGCATTTAAAAAAAAATTTGGTTCGGGGTTCCCCTGTGGGCGAATCCCATGCCCCTTTTTTTCAATGACTTTTATCTGTATTGTCGGACTGGCAATTCATTACAGCCGCGAGTAGTTTTAAATTACTTTTTTCCTTTAGAAATGTCATTAAGCTGTCGGACTGTTCTAAACACGGGAAACATGCATGCGCCCCTTTACAGACATACTATAGACACCCCCCAGGTACGAAATTTAAAGGAATATTTCACTTATATTGTTTCACTTCAAGCATTATTAAAATCACTGCTCCTGAAAAAACGGCCGTTTTTAAAACTTTTTTTTGCATTGATCCATGTCCCCTGGGGTAGGACCCGGGTCCCCAAACACTTTTTATGACAATAACTTGCATATAAGCCTTTAAAATTAACACTTTTGATTTTTCATGGTCGTGTCTCATAGACTTTAACGGTGTTCGCATGTTCAAACAAATTTTTTGCCTGTTTGCATGTTCTGCTGTGAACCGAACCAGGGGGGTGTTCGGCTCATCCCTACTCTTATGTGATGGTAGACAAACTTTCTCCCATTGGATATGAGAAATATCCTTTCCCAAGGCTTTTTTCCGCATGCTCCTAACCACTTGTCGTCCGCCGGCTGTCAAATGATGGCCGGGCAGTGCGGCTCACGTTCTGAGTGGACGTCATATGACGGCTTCCCAGAATGGCCGCCTTCGTGCACCCGCGAGGGCGCGCAATGCGGCGACCGTGGCCATGCTGTGTTGCTAGGACACTGAGCGACACCCAATATCTGTAAAGAGCCGTGGCCGTGGCTCTTTAACCATGTGATGGGCTGTGTCCAATCACAGCCGGTCACATGTAAACACGGAGATGCCATTAATTGGCACTCCTCGCCTCATACTGACAGAGTGTGAGGAGAGGAGAGCCGATCAGCGGCATCTCCTCACAGAGGACATGTAGGTATGTATGATGATCAGTGCCCTGATTACATTAAAGCCCCCACCAGTGCCAGCAGTGAGTGCCAATAAGTGCACACCAGTGCCAGCAAAGCGTGCCCACCAGTTTCAGCAATCAGTGACTATTAGTGATGCTAGTCAGTGCTGGCTATTAGAGCTGTCCATCACTGCTGCCCTTCAATGCCACCCATCAATGCCCATCAGTGCCGCCCATCAGTGCCGCCTATCTGTGCCCATCAGTGCCATCCATCAGTGCCCACCAGTGCCACCCATCAGTGCCGCCTGTCAGTGCTCATCAGTGCCACATATCAGTGCCACCTATCAGTGCCCATAAGTGTGACATATTCGTGCCTCCTTATCGGTGACTTATCGTGCCTCCTTAGGAAAAGATAAAAAACCCAGCAGGTATTAAATACCACCAAAAGAAAACTCTATTTGTGTGAAGAAAATTATACAAATTTCACATGGTTACAGTGTAGCATGACCGCACAATTGTCATTCAAAGTGTGAGAGCTCTGAAAGCTGAAAAATGGCCTGGGAAGGAAGGGGGTATTGAGTGCCCTGTATTGAGGTGGGTAAAGTGGGTGTAAACCCACTGCTGTAAAAAAATAAATAAATAAATAAAAAAAACCTTCAAAGCCAAAGGCATAATGAGCTAGTATGCATAGCATACTAGCTCATTATGAAATACTCACCTTAGATCTAAGCCCCCGCATTGTTCCCGGCACATTGCTCTGCCTGGCAACATGTCTCCCCGAGTTATATCCGTGTATCGCAGGCTCCGGCGTTGTGATTGGTCGGGCCCACGATGACGTCACTCTCGCGCATGGTAACGGCGCGTCAGCTGAAGCAATTGCATGAACAAGCCGTCTCTTCAGAGCTCGTGTGCCGATGACGTTGGCACATGCTGATACTGGGGATATTCCTTGAACCGTGCAGGTTTAGGAGATATCCAGGGTAGCTACAGGTAAACCTTATTATAGACATACCTGTAGTAAAAAGTGGTCTGTAAAGGGTTTACAAACACTTTAAAGTGAATAGTTTGCGTGCTTAAAGAGGTTTGAAGCCATGTGTATGTTAAAGTTGTTTTTTTCTTTCATTTTAGTGGCGTTAATACATAAAGTTTCAATTTGTGTCGGAGCCTTAGAGAAAAGAGGTTTACCGTATATATATTCAGACAGTGTTTATGATGCTTCAGTTTATGAATGGAGCACCCTCCCCATGTTGAGGGCCTGTGGCATGGTACAGTTCAGGAGGGGGGGTGCTCTCATCCCTCCCCCCTTTTCTTGCGGCCTGCCAGGTTGCGTGCTCAAATAAGGGTCTGGTATGGATTTTGGGGGGGTACCCCTACACCATGTTAATTTGATTTTGGCACAGGGTTCCCCTTAATTTCCATATCAGACCTGAAGGGCCTGGTGTGGATTTTGGGGGGACCCCCACGCATTTTTTTTGGTTCGTGGTTCCACTTAATATTGATACTAGACCTAAAAGGGCCCGGTAACGGACTGGGGGGGACCCATACATTTTTTTCAATGATTTTTATCCATATTGCTGGGATCAGACAAGTCATTACAGCCGCAATCAGTTTTAAATTGCTTTTTATCCTTTAGAAATTTAATTTTGTTGTGGTATTGTTCTAAACACGGGGAAGATGCGCTACTTTACAGCAGACTAAGGGGACCCCCAGGCACGATATTTAAAGGAATATCTCATTTTTATTGTTTCACTTTAAGCATTATTAAAATCACTGCTTCCGAAAAAACATCAGTTTTAAAAACTTTTTTTGTATTGATACATGTCCCCTGGGGCAGGACCCGGGTCCCCAAACACTTTTTATGACAATAAGTTGCATATAAGCCTTTAACATGAAAAATCAAAAGTGCTCATTTTAGTGTCCCATAAACTTTGACAGCGTTCCGTGGCTTTTGAATTTGCCGCGTACACCGCATAATGTTCGATGAACAGGCTAACGCCCGATGTTCGAGTTTAAGTTACGTTCGACTGTAACATCGGGCTCATCCCTACTCACGATATGAAATAAATGTACAACACTCTCCATGTGACTCCAGTTTGTAGACTCCACCTTGAGCTTCTGAGAGATAGTTAGCAGCCATGCAGTTCTGTGACACCACCTTAGGTGATGGAGACACTTCTGCTGTCAGTTCTGCTATAACATCAATGGTCTCATTGGTTATCTGATCCATGACTCCAGTACACGGGTTCATCTTACTTATCTTAGATGACTTTGATTCCCCATCCCGTCTATGAAGGGCTCACTGCATAAAACATATCCACTCCAGAGAAAATGTTTCTTCTCACTGGAAGGCCAGGGGAGTATTGGGAGAAATTGAGGCTTTCCCTTACAGATATGGGGGGAGCAACATCACCTAAAGTACAGCTATGGGTGGGATTGAAGGGAAGACATTTTAGGGTGCTCCTTCCACACAAGAAGGAAATGTTATCTGGAAGGACTAGGAATCTATTGGACCAATGGGGATTAAACATTCTGCGACTACATTGAGAAACCATAAAATGTTACTGGCCTGTGATTGGCTCTCCTATTGTTAGTGAAGTAACTGAGACTCCCCTTGTCGGTGTCATTAATGGAATTTAAGAAACCATGTGAAATGTTTCTCCCAAATCCAAAAAAGGTGACCCCCTTGGGTAGGTACCCATCCTAATATTCCTAATATGAGTTTGTAGCCCCCGCTACTACAGGAAACATGTGGGCAATCATTTACACCTTTTACAGCAGGACAGTAAATATCAGAAGACAATTCAAACATAAGACCAACAGCAGGAAGTCTTCTTTTTTTTTTTTTTTTTTTTTTTTTTTTTTTTTTTTTTTTTTTTCTTTTTTAAACCACATCAGTATTCGTTTTCGGGGGTGGAAGTTTCACCTTAACGGTTCAATCCTTTCCCGGCTCATTACTCACATCATGGTGGCTTTATTAAATATCTTTTTTTTTTTTTTTTTTTTTTTTTTTTTTCCCCTTACGGTATTACCGGTCTCTTTTATAGCTATCTTCTTATTGGTAGCATCAAACTGACCAATCTAATTTTTAATCATAAATCTGAACATAACCCCCTGGTAAACCCCCCTAATCACACCCCCTACCCTTCCCCTCCCTCCCCCTACCACACCCTACCCCCTCACAGCAACTTATATTTCTTTCACCCTACTCCATCCTGTTAGTTGAATCCCCCTCCCACAATGGACACCACTTCTGCTGTCTATTCCTCAATCCTTCTTGCTGGGATCCCCAGCAAGCTCTATTGAGTCCTCAAGACCTCTAGTACCCTTATTGAGCTTTTAAATTTTTGCCACTTCTTCCATTTTTCCTCAAACTCTTCCAATTCTACTACCTCAGTACATCCCAAATACTCTAAATTCTGGATTTCGTTTATTTTGTCATACCATTCTTGTAATGTTGGGCCTTGTTTCTCCTGCCAGTGGTTTACAAGCAGACTCTTAGCTGCATTCAACATTTGAGGGACAAGTGTTCTCAAATAAGATTCAGTTGACATTCTGAAGCCGTGGAACAGACATGCCCATGGGTCATCCGGCACAGCTATTTGGGTTATCTCGCCGGTGATTTTCCTAATATCATCCCAGAATTCCCTTATCCTTGTGCAGTACCACCAAACGTGTGCCGTTGTACCCAATTCCATACATCCCCTCCAGCATAGTTGTGAGATTTCGTTCTGGTATTTAGAAACTCTGTCTGGGGTAATGTACCATCTCGACAAGCATTTGTAATTTAGCTCAGACATTTTGTAGTTTACCGAGGTAACGTGAACTCGTTTCAGTAAGGTTGTAACCTCATCTTCTTTAAGTTTTGATTTTAGTTCCAATTCCCATTTTTTGATGTATGCTGGAATGTCTGTTCCCTTCAGGTCAACTAGTATCCTATAAGTTTTTGAGATCCCCTTCTTCCCGTCTTGACCAACACAGAGCTTCTCAAACGGTTTGAGGTTATCCGTCATTCTAATTGGTTGGGGGAGCGTTTCGATAAAGTTTTTTAACTGACTGTATCGCCACCTGTTAAGGGTCAGAAGGTCACTCCTACTTTTCAGGTCCTGAAATGGACATATTTTACCTTGCTGCATAACATCCTTTAGCTGAGCTCCTCCTTGTAGTATCCATCTCCCACTTACATTCTCCATTCCCGGTGCAAAAAACTCAGTGTCCCTCAGAGGGATCAAAGGAGAGTTATACTCCCATTTTTCCCGCCTGTGCAAATTATCCCATACTTTCAGAGTATGCCTAGTGATACTGTGTGCCTCAAGACTTAGTTTCCTATAGTGTGAAGGTATCCAAATGACTTTACTTAGCTCTACTTTACTAATAGTATTTTCCATTTTAACCCACCTCTTCTCAATGTTTCCTTTTGCCCAGTCTATAATTCTAGATAATGTGATAGCTTCGTGATATAATCTAATGTCCGGTGCTCCCCACCCCCCTTTCTCTTTATCCCTTGCCAAAGTGTCATAACTTATACGTGACTTTTTCCCCCTCCAAACAAATTTAATGATAAGAGAATGCAGTTTTTTGAGATATACTTGTGGAAGCGGAACCGGTAACATCTGCATTTTAAATAAAATCTTTGGTAAGATTGCCATTTTAACAATATTAATTCTTCCCCCCCATGACAACTGTCCTCTTGTGATTTTATTCAACTCCTTCTTGATCTCATTTAGGAGGGGAATAAAATTGGCCTGAAACAGTGACTCTCTATTTCCTGTTATTTTTACCCCGAGATAGTTTATCTCCTTTTTCCCCCATGAGAAGGGGAATTCTTTATGGACTATCTGATCTTTTTTGTCAATCTTGATTTCTAATATTTCAGATTTTATTGGATTAATCTTAAAGTTTGATATTTCTCCGTAGTCTTTCAGAGTCTTTAGCAGGTTAGGAAGAGTTATTCTAGGTCTAGTAATGTACAACAAAATATCATCTGCAAAAGCAGCCAGTTTGTGTTCTTCCTCGCCATCCGAAACCCCCGAGATGTCCGGGTTGAGTCTTATCCGTTCGAGCAAGGGCTCAAGCGTCAGCACAAACAAAAGAGGGGACAATGGGCAGCCCTGTCTTGTTCCGTTTGACATTTTGAATGATTCCGACAGCGCTCCATTGACCTTAACCCTTGCTGAGGGACGTGTATACAATGCCTTTATTCTTCTAATCATGATTGGTCCAAATCCTATTTCCTCCAGCACACTAAACATGAAGCCCCAGTCTACCCTGTCAAATGCTTTCTCAGCGTCTACTGACAGGAGTAGGCCTGGGGCTCCGCTGTCTTTCATTTTTTGGATTACCATGAGTGTTCTAATCCCATTGTCGCGTCCCTCCCTACCCGGGATGAATCCCGCCTGGTCTGGGTGTATCATATTATTTAGAATATGCTTCACTCTCCCAGCCAGTATTTTCGCAAACAGTTTCGTGTCTGCGTTAAGGAGCGCTATTGGCCTATAACTGGAACAGAGAGTACTGTCCTTACCCTCCTTCAAGATAATGGCAATAATTGCCTCTGACGCTTCTTTCCCCATCTCCCACTTCGTGCCTATCCCATTCATATACGAACAGAGTTTAGGAGTTAGGAGATCTTGGAACCTTTTGTAATATAATACTGAGAAACCGTCAGGCCCGGGACTTTTCCCTACTGACGTCTCCCTCAAAGTTTTTTTAATTTCCTCTTCCGTAATGGGACCCTCCAGTAGATTATATGTATCTTCTTCTATTTTCCTTAAGCCGAGTTCCTGAAAGAAAACTTTAGTTCTTTCCCTTTTTTTTTCTATCTCTCTTTTTGAGGTAATGCTGTTGATCGAATACAGTCCCTCATAATATTTTTGGAAAACTTTGGCAATTTCTCCTGTTTTATATTTTACCTCCCCTTCTAGGGTCCTGATTTTCTCAATATAGTTGTTGGACTTCCTTTTTTTTAGGATCTTTGCCAAGAACTTCCCCGGTTTATTACCTCCCATATATCTCTCTTTCTTTAATATGTTATACGTTTCTCGCGTGTCTTGTTCTATTAGGGTTCTCATGGCCTCTCTTTTGTTATGGAGTCTAAGGAGCACCTCCTTCCCCCCCTCTTTTTTATGGGTCTGCTCAAGTTCCTCTATTTCACTCATAATTGCAAGTTTATCTTCCCTTCTCTTTCTCTTCTTTTCCGCACCTGCCTTAATCAGGATCCCCCTAATATAGGCTTTGTGAGCCTCCCATATTATTGACTCTGAAACTTCAGCTGTTTCGTTAGTTTTAAAATAAAACTCAAGTTCCCTCGACACCAAATCCCTAATCTCTTTATCATTTATTAGTTCTTCGTTTAACTTCCAACTGAAGCTCTTGTTATGGGCATGTTTCATGTTTACCTTCAAATCTACAGGCGCGTGGTCAGAGAAAGTCACCACCCCTATCTCTGAGCTAACGATCTCCTCCAACCGGAAATGCTCAATCAAAAAAAAGTCTAGTCTAGAATAAGTCCCGTGAACATGGGAATAGAACGTATAATCTCTGCTGTCGGCATGTAGCGTCCTCCACACGTCCACCATTTGACACTGGTGCATTTTCTTTCTCACTCTACTGACCCAGACCGAACTTGCCCCCTGCACATGGGACGATTTATCTTTCTCTGGCTCTAAGCATAGATTAAAGTCCCCAGCCATTATAGCTAGTCCTTCCTTAAACTCGGTAAATTCTGACAGCCTCCTGATCATAAAGTTATGTGGGTTTTTGTTTGGGCCGTAGATATTTGCCAGTGAACATTCAACGCCATTGAGTTTCCCTTTAAGGAACAAAAACCGGCCTTCTGGATCCGTCTTTCTCTCAAGAAGCACGAACCTTACTCCATTGGCAAACCCAATGGCTACTCCTTTTGCGCGTGGTGTGGGAGAGTCACCATAGAACCAAACTGGAAAGTCCTTGGAGAATATTTTTTGGTTCCTCTCCAGGAGAAAATGAGTCTCCTGAAGAAAAACCACATCCGCCCCTCGGAATCTCAGTTCCTGCAGAATATTATTACACTTCGCCCTTGCATTCAGACCTCGTACATTATATGAGATTATTTTAATATTGCTCATCTGTCCTGCAGGAGTTCTTTCCTAGTCCCTGCAGCAGAGTGGTGTCCAGGGGATTCAAAATTCAAAATTCGTCGCTGTGTTTTCCTACCTACCCTCCCCTCCTTCCAAGTCCCCCAACCCTTACCCTCCTCCTCCCTCCCACCCCTCCCAGGACCCACCCCGCTCCCCCTTCCCTCCCCTGCACCCATGGGGATATTAAGCCCGCTCGTGGCCCAATAAAAAAACCGTGGCTCCTCCATCTCCACCCGTCCCTTCGGTTCTACCCCTGAGGTTGAGATCGGACTGGACCGCCCCTTTCGCCATGCTCCCCCTACTATTGGGGGGTGCCCAGGCCTGGCTAGTCCCCCCCCTCCCCCCTCCCTCCGCTCCCCCACCCCCCCCACCCACCCCCAAATCTTAGTTTAACCTTGTTTAACTAGGCCTTAAGACTGATCTATTTAGGTTTTCTCGTTTTGAATATTGGCATCCAAGCCTGCTGCATCCCATGAACTTCTACATCCCCAGTTTTAACCCACCACCCCGGTATTTCAACCAGAGGAACCTCTAAGCGATCACAAAATTTAGCTGTTTCCTCTGGGAATCTTAGAGTGGCCGATCTGCCTTCTTTACGACCAATGAGGCAGGCTGGGAACCCCCATGAATAATGGACATTATGAGCGTTTAGCTGTTCAAGGAGTGGTTTTAGTATTCTTCTCCTAGCTAATGTTTCTGCTGCCAGGTCCGGAAATATCTGCAACTTTGTCTCGCCGTACTTCACTGGAGAATTCTTTTTCAGATTTTCCTTGACTTTCTCTTTGTCGCTATACTTATGAAACCTTGCGATGACATCTCTAGGGACCTCACCCTTTATTTCTGCCGGTTTTCTTATCCTGTGTATTCTCTCGAATTTTATTTTTTTCACATTCTCCGGGGTGTATACCATTTTCCCGAATATATCGTCCATCACTCCCTGAAGGTCCTCGGCTCCCCCTTGCGGTTCCGGCAAGCCCCTGATCCGTAAATTCTTCCTTCTGCTTCTATTTTCCTGGTCTTCCGCTCTGTAACGTAGATTTCTCTGTTCTCTTTGTAGCTCTTCCATCTGGGATTTAAGTTCCTTTATCTCTTCATTTTGTCTGTCCATCTTTGTTTCTGCTTCTTCCACTCTTTGCAGCATATGATTCATCTCCTCTCGGAGAGAGCCTATTTCCCCCTTTATGGTTACTTCCAGTTTGGCGAACATTTCCGCCATTTCACTTTTAGTGGGGAGTAGTTTTTTTTGCTGGGGTTCCATTGTCGCCTCTTCGGTTATTTCGCTGCTCCCTATGTGGATATCTGCCTCTACCGTCTGTCTTCTTGTCCCTATCCTAGGGGTGCATTCAGGTGTTTTGATTTTGGATTCTTTTTGTTTGCCAGGGCTATTCTTGCAAGGATCCTGAACCATGTACTTTCTGATGGTTCCCGGGCTTGCACTTGTCCTGGGTGGGTTGGCTGTATTAGCAGATGATCCTTTCGTGGTTTTACCTTTCATTTCTTTACTAAGACTGCTCTTTAGTCAGGCTTTTTTGTTCCAGCCGCCTGCCCTGTTCCAAGGGCTCACTTCCAGGGCCCAGGATGCTCCTACTCCCTTTAAGAAATAGCCCAGGCTTGTGATATCTATCAGGGGAGGGCTCCTGTATCTCTGGCCAGACGTCTCCGTCGACTGGGTTGGTTACCCAAACAATTTACTCGACTTAATTGCTACTGCTTGGCGACTAGACAGCTCTCTGGCTCTCTCTGTATAGTTAGGGCCGTCTTATCCAGATAGGTCTGCACTCTGACAATTAATTTCTGTAACTGTCCCCCCCCCTTTCTTTTTTTTTTTTTTTTTTTCCCTGAAGCACTGATCCGGCCGGACTGGGTGGTGAATCCCCCCCCCTCCAGAGCGTTCAGTCCTTCTGCTCTCGCAGGGTCTCCTCCCCTAGGCTATATATTAACAGTGAGGGATAAAAAGTATGTTGATACCATGAGGCAGCCTTTTAACTCGGAATGGATATTTATACAACCGAATCCACAATTATACTCTAGATATGTAACGCAGGTGCTCCTTGGTGTGTGGTCAGATAGTTTTTCCCCTATACCCCACTTGATTTGCGACAATCCTTTTTTTTTTTTTTTTCCCTTTTATGTGGGTAAGGCTAAACCCCTTTCCTCCCGGCCCAAAGATGTTGTGTTATATGCGGTCACGAGGTGCAGGTTAAAATATAATTTACTAAAGCGTTCCTGTTTTTTTTTTTTTTTTTCCTCCTTTTGAAATATTATCCTTTCTCTCTGGGGGCAGCGCCTCTAGAGCACAAACATTAGGCCAAGTTAATACAGTGTTTAACAATTTATAGCTGTAATATGGGGGACATCATCTTCACCAAAATCAGCAGTCCACAAAATGATACTAAGTGCACAAACCAGAGATAAAGTTTAAAACTACTTGCCCATCTTCCTCTCTCTCCGTTCTGTCCTGGTGGCTGTTGATTTTTCCTTTGTTCCTTTGTTACCTTCAATTGTCCTTACTGGGGTAAAACTGGGGTTAACAGCACTTACCCCTTCCTGCGATTTCCAATATCACACCAGGCTCTTTCCTTTAATTTAGGTTTTAAGTTTTATTTTCCTGTTTAGGTGTTTTTTTTTTTTTTTTTTTTGGAAGACCAATCCCTTTTTTTTTTTTTTTTTCACCTTAGCCCCGGCCGAAAGACGGAGCACTCAGCACACAGCACTCAGCTCCTTGCCGCTTTCAAACCCTTTTATCAGCTGTGCGGCGGCTTCATAGCGACGGCGTTCCTGGATAGGCAGAGAGTGGATGGAGAGGCAGGGAAGGCTGAGGCGGGCTACGAGGAGGCTGTGAACCGCCAGACATCAGCGGTGCACACAAAGCACACAAAGCGGGCAGACGGCCAGAAGATCAGCTCTCCATGGAGAGATGCAGCGGGGCAGAGGGGGAGGGAGACGAGCAGCAGAGCGGACGGGAGAAGGGACGCGCCGGCCCTAGCTATGCATAGGACGGCGTCTCAGGGAGAGAATCCAAGCCTCCCGGGCTCAGCATCGCGACAGGTAAGCCGCCCACATCCGACTCCTCCCTCCCGTAGCAGAATACCACATTTTTTCAGCAGGAAGTCTTCTAACTTAATGTGTAATGTAATCTGTCATTAGAATTCCCAGAGTTCCCTCCGCAACATCGTTTTATCACCTGTTATCCTGTCTGTAGATCTGTTATTTTCCCACCTTCTGTAACAGGATGACAACCCTCATCATTCTGCAGTAACATTACACAGCAGTGTTATCACCCTGTACAGGGAAGTCTTAGATAGATTATAAGTAAGACACACAACAAGTAAATCCAACTTCAGATAACGCTTCTAAAGCAGTTACAGCAACAGGTTTTTTTAAGGTTTAAATCACCAAATGAATGAAAACTGACAGTTGTAAGCACCCCTGGCAGTGTTATATGGTGTTTCCAAACCCCATCCAACTGCCATTTTTGCCAAATAGCTTGACGTTCTACAGGAAGTACAAGAAAACAGATCTACTGGGAGGATTAACAGAAAATAAAAATGTTACATGGGGAGACTCGGAAAAACAAACTCTTCCATGCTAATGACAGATTGCACCATTTATGTAATTATTGATCAGACTATAAGTTACACTTTTTTTTCAATCAAAAATGTTTTATTTCATTTTCCAATTTACAACAAAAGAAGAACTCACAACACACAAAGCATTCCCACAAAACAACCCAACCAAACAAAACAAAAAACTTGTTACACTTTAGTGCCAACATCATAACATTTCCAGGGATAAGAAATGTTCTTTGTAAACTTTACACCAAAAAGAGATCTGTCCATTCAGAGTCATGACCCATTTCACTGCCAGGTCCAGACATCGTACAGACCTGACAGCAGGGGGGCTAACACACAATCCTGTTGCTGCAGCCACTGGGATTGTGTGTGAAAGTGGCAGGTCAGGTGAAAACTGCCGCCCGATTGGTCACACACCCCCCAGAACTGGCACTTCCCCGCCATATTTTCTGGGCTGCAGGCCCAGAACCAATGTTATTATCTACATCTGATTCCTTTACCTCCATTTGCTGTATGGACTGTCTTTTTATTAAATAAAGGTGATTATATTGGAGTGCGGCTGTCCAGATCCCTTCCTTTGCATTTCCAGGACCAACATGGCGAGTTGGGGGCTGGGGGGAGAACAACGGACACACGTCCACTCTCCTCCATTTCTTCCTGTGACCCAGAAAGCAAGGTCTATGACGTCACTTCCAGGTCAGCCTCTCGGTGTGTGTTTTGCAGTGTGATCTGCATCACAAAACATTCAGTGGAGCCCAGAGGAGACATTGGGGGTCTTTTAGACCCTGCAAGTCTTATTAAAGAGAACCTGTAACCTAAAAAATATCACATACAGGACTTTTTGTCCCCTATGTGATGAAAGGAAAAGTTAAAGAAATGTACTTATTTATTTCTTGCAAAAAATCAAGTTACACCCAAGCACATAAAATCCCCCCACATATATGCACTGTTGTAAAAATTTTTATTAATGTATGTTGTCAGATGCCCCCCAGTGTCAGTTTTGCTATAATATGCTCATGTGAGGGTATTCGCACATACGGACGTTGGTGGAAGACCATTGGCTGCGGAAACCTTTCCGTGGACATGGTGGATCTGTTTGCTCTTTTAAGGATATCTGCTTATGCCTCACCAAGGAACTGGCCACTCCATGGCGACCGCATTTCAACTCCTAAGTAAGCAAGTCTGCATACTTTGGAAACCATAGTATAACCATACAAAATTATGGCCCACTGGGCCATAGTATAATATGGCTCGCATCACTGGTAACAGTGGGAGTGTGCACACGGTTGTGTTCAAAGCCATGTGCTTGCCGCATGGTTTTGCACACCACCGTCTGCACACATCACTACTGTATTTCTATTTGAATGTATACATGTCTGTGATTGGTTCTGTATTTAATCCTGTTGGAAGGGTTTCTGTATTGTCATATCCTGTGTTACATCCTTATATGGTCATGTCCTTATTTGGTAATGCCCTGTGTTGTCTACATGCTGTGTTGTTAAATCCTTATATGGTCATATCCTGTGATGTCACTTCCCATGTAAGAAGTAATTGGCTGTTGTAGCCATCACTTCCTGTTTTTCATAGCTTTTGTGATGTTGGAAATAAAAGCAAGGCGGACTGCAAAGAGAGGCAGAGATGCTGACCGAGCTGGGAACGTAAGAATGTGGTTATGTCTGTTTACTGGGAAATGGGGGAACCAGAGTGGAGAAATACGATCAAAAGGTGCGTTATATCATTAAGACGGAAATAGGTGCTTATTAGCACAAGAGATATGGCTGTGTCCATAGCATACAGCCATCTTTCTACCACAGCACATACAAATGTAAACAAATGCCTCAGGGGTGCCTACCAGTGAAAACGTTGATTGCGATACACGTTACATATAACCGCACACGCCAGAGTGAGAGCAATAATTCTAGAACCAGACCTCCTCTGTAACACTAAACTAATACCCATAGTTTTTTTTGAAGTGTTGCCTATAGAAAATATAGATTACTGAAGTTTGTCGCCATTTTAGGGAGCACATAATTTAAGGTTTGGCAAGTTGGTTATCTATTTACTTGGCGTAACCTTGTTTTTTTATATTTTACTAAAAATGTGGGTAATTTATTGCATTTTGTTGCCCTAAAATTCACTTCAGTGTTTTTTTTTACTGAAATTTTGTGTTTCCTAGACCATTGAGGTAATATTGTGTGACATAAAAAATTAAAACTACCGCTAGGTTATTCTTTAGGGTATCTGCTTTCAGAAAATATATAATGTTTGGGGTATTTACATCTTCTTCAAGGCTAAACTTTTTTTTTAAACATGTGTGCACAAAAAAGCAAAAAGGGCTCTGGTAGCGAAAAGGTTAAAGTGAACCCCAGCTGGAGGAATTTCAGTCCCCAGAAGTGGTAGGAATATGACCACACACTCAGCCCCGATCTCTTGTAGGTGTGCTGTGTGAATAGTCTATGGAGAGGAGTAATAGCTAAACAGAGAAAGAAGATAACAAGAACATCCATTCTACACCTGATGAGATCCCTGAGACTTTCTTCAGAACCAGATGGAATACAACTAGCCAGCTGAACTTAAGTGGTACTGATAAAAGCATCCCATAAACAGCAGCAACCCAGTGTGGGAAGGCCTGCGGCAGCTTAAGTGATTGCTTTTTTACCAAACCGAGACGTCTCCCTGGCTGGTGTCCCAGTCACAGACCTGCCTGCAAAGATGTCATCCGTTAGAGGAGATAAAATATGGAAAGGAGGCATTTATCATGGGAGGGGAGGTTTGGAGAAGGTGTGCTTAGCTGGAGCCCTGACACCTGGCTTATGGTGTATCAACAGTCAGAAGAACCTGGAATGGACTCTCTTAATGAGGCTTCAGAGGCTTTGCAAGATGCCACTTGACCCCATCCTAGTCTCTGGTACTGCGGCAGTGTTGATCATGTATTAGCTCAGGATCTGGCAATGAAGAAAACACTTGGTAACACTGCCCAGTTAGTGAATGATGAAAATACATTACATGTTCCGTCAAAGCTCCATAAAAAAAGAAAAATATATGAATCATGAGGAGAAAAAGTCAGTGCATCCGATCATTACATTCCAGTTTACTCCCAGATTTTGTTTTTCTAAAGTAGCATTTTATCTTTTCACTTCTTCCCTAGCTTATGGGATAACATTGGGGCTATGAAACTAATGGGACACCAGCAACTCTTTTAATATCCCCCTTCTTCCAGAGTTTCCTCTCTACAAGCTTCTCTGCTGAAGCTTGTGAATCCTCTGGTGACAGATTAGCCCAGAATTAACTGTAAAATCTTTGTCACATTCAGATCATTAAAATGGCTTCTTTCCAGTGTGAATCCTCTGGTGTGTGATAAGATTTGAATTCTGTGTAAAAGCTTTGCCACATTCAGAACACTGATATGGCTTTTCTCCAGTGTGAACTCTCTGGTGTATGGTAAGCTCTGCTTTGGTTTTAAAAGCTTTGCCACATTCAGAACACTGATACGGTTTCTCTCCAGTGTGAACCCTCTGGTGTGTGATAAGATCTGTCTTCTTTTTAAAAGCTTTGCCACATTCAGAACACTGATATGGCTTTTCTCCAGTGTGAACTCTCTGGTGTTTGGTAAGCTCTGCTTTGGTTTTAAAAGCTTTGCCACATTCAGAACACTGATACGGTTTCTCTCCAGTGTGAACCCTCTGGTGTGTGATAAGATCTGTCTTCTTTTTAAAAGCTTTGCCACATTCAGAACACTGATATGGCTTTTCTCCAGTGTGAACTCTATGGTGTATGGTAAGCTCTGCCTTGTTTGTAAAAGCTTTGCCACATTCAGAACACTGATATGGTTTCTCTCCAGTGTGAACTCTCTGGTGTCTGATAACATGTGACTTCCATGTAAAAGCTTTGCCACATTCAGAACACTGATATGGTTTCTCTCCAGTGTGAATCCTCTCGTGTGTGATAAGTTTTGACTTTGTTGTAAAAGTTTTATCACATTCAGAACACTGATATGGTTTCTCTCCAGTGTGAACTCTCTGGTGTCTGATAACATGTGACTTCCATGTAAAAGCTTTGCCACATTCAGAACACTGATATGGTTTCTCTCCAGTGTGAATCCTCTCGTGTGTGATAAGTTTTGACTTTGTTGTAAAAGTTTTATCACATTCAGAACACTGATATGACTTCTCTCCAGTGTGAACACTCTGGTGTGTGATAAGATGTGATTTCTGTGTAAAAGCTTTGCCACATTCAGAACACTGATATGGTTTCTCTCCAGTGTGAACCCTCTGGTGTATGATAAGTTTTGACTTTTTTGTAAAAGTTTTGTCACATTCAGAACACTGAAATGGTTTCTTTTCATTGTGAACCTTCTGGTGTGTGATACGTTTTGCCTCCATTGTAAAACCTTTGTCGCGTTCCAAACAAGAAAAATCTTCTGAAATGGCTTCTCTTACGTATACATGGATTGGACTTTACTATAAAGCCATTGTCATGTCCAGAACACTGAAATGACTTCTCTCCTGTTGTCCTCTGAGGCTGGATCAATGTTGAAGAGGATCCAATACATTTATGATATTTAGAACATGGATATGTCTTGAGTCCTTTGTGAATCCTCCAGTGAACCGCAATAAAAACTTTCAGTCACTTATAACACCCATATGGATCGTTTCCCATGTGACTTTGTTTTATTGATGAAGACCAGCATGACCAAAAACTTGGTTCCTCAGTCCACCTGTACAGAAAAAAATAAAAGTCAGAATTCTTTAAAAAAGGGTTCAATAAAATTACTTCATTTTTTAACATTTATTATTAACTGCTTCCCGCTCAGCCTATTGTAATATGACGGCCAGAAAGGAGCCATATTGTTCTGGGAGAACAGATCTTGTGCGGTTCTGCAGGACCAATCTCTGGTGCAGTCTGTCACCCGCTATGTCCAGTGGATGACTGATCAGTGTAGCGGCCCACTGCCGGTACCATGTGATCGCTGTGACCAATCACAGTAGATAACATGACAATTGTGAACAATGAATGGCTTTTATTCATGACAGTTATTGTGTGGTTGGTCACAGTGATCACATGGTACAGACAGGGACAATCACAAGAATATACACTGAATGAATCTATTTCATTCATTAAAAATGCTTGCTTATAGCAATGAAATTCACTGCTATAAACAATCATAGTGTGTAAAAAAAAAAGAAATCATGATTACCTCCCCAGAGTAGTACAGTGTTAGTATAGTACACAATTACACAGTTAGTAGGTTGAATAAAGACACCAGTCCATCCACTTTAACCCGAGTAAATATGAGTGCATGTCTACAATTGTCCCTATCCCTGTACATTGTGTCTCATTAAGATGCTCATCTATTATATTATTATTTAAGGTACCCATATACCGCCGTCAATTTACACAGTGCTCCACACATCGCACACTCACATCGGTCCCTACCCTCAAGGAGCCCACAATCCAAGGTCCCCAACTCATATTCATATACTAGGGCCAATTTTGGACAGAAGCCAATTAACCTACCAGCATATCTTTGGAGTGTGGGAGGAAACTGGAGTACCCGGAGGAAACCCACGCAGGCACAGGGAGAACATGCAAACTCCAGCCAGGTTGTGTCGTGGTTGGGATTCGAACCAGTGACCCTTTTTTACTGCTCGGCAAGAGTGCTACCCACTACACCACTGTGCCACCTATAACACTAGTAGTGGTAACACTATATTGCTTTGGTCAAAGTATGTATGTAAAAAAAAAAGTTTAAAAAAAGTATTAAAAATACTTTTTTTTAATTTTTTTTTACATATTGTCACCAGTCGGTGTCACCTCCACACCAGTTATTTGAGGACGCTATACTGTACTGGGGACAGGATGTAAAAAATAAAAACATCCAAAATATTGTAACAAAAAAATTACAACTTAATACCCACCATGCCTTTTACTAAATACCTTGGAATGTCTACTTTCCAAAAAAGGGTCATTTGGGGGATATTTTTACTGTCCTGGTATTTTCGGGCTTCAAGAAATGAGATTGCCCCTCAGTACATCAGGATTGATCGATCTTCAGATATTTATCCCATAGTTTATGAGAGGTGAAGAAGGTGAAGATGTTAAAGATAAGGGTTTTCAGGGATTACCTAAAGACAGAGTAGAAGATAGTCAGACAGATTGAGGTAGAGAGTTCCAGAGGATGGGAGAGGCTCTGAAGAAGTCCTGGAGGTGACGTGGTAGCTAGAGAGTAGGAGGTCATGTGAGGAATGAAGAGAACGGTTTGGTTGGTATTTTGGGACAAGGTTGGTGATGTAGCTGGGGGAAGAGTTGTGGAGGGCTTTGTAAGATGTTGTTAGTATTTTGAATTTGTAATAGGTAAGGGATTGTCAAACAAAAGAGTTCCCCTGGCATGATTGCACCTCTAACAGGTAAAAATTTAACTGGGGAAAATTTTGTGCAAAAGTGAGGACTGTATACCATTTGGTCAAATGTTTATATCCGGGACTCCTGGACAGTGCTGGAAAAGGAGGATTTGTGAGCAAAGAATAGGATACGATCTCTTTCTGTCTGGGTGAACGTGTGACCCAAATCTCTTCCCATGTCAGAAGGATTGGAGTTATGAAATCTTCATTTTGATTGGTAAGGAAGTGATGATATGGAAATTGTGTGACCTGTTGGCTGACTTCATCTTTATTCAGACATCATGCAAGAATGCATTGTCACCTGACCTGGCTGTAACGCTCATTAATAATTGTCTCCACTTGCCAAACACAATATATATATATATATATATATATACATACAATGCAGTTTTAAAGTGGTTTGCAGGGGTTATGGCTGAAGCCAGCAATTGTGTTTCTCACAAAAAGTGATCCGAGCAGCTGATTAGCCACTGGATCGCCTTTAGAAGCAGCCAAAGAGGTCGTCCCTCCTCCTGCTGCTCGCCAGGGTTTCTCGGGCTTACTGTACTTACCGGTTTTCAGGCTTTTTGGTATTAAAGTAGTGAGATTATAGATCCAGTATTTCTCTTTACATAGTAAAACCTTATTGAAGTTTCCTCTCCTATGGGATACATTTAGGGAAAAGATCCCCTTCACTTTCAGGCCATCTGTTTTTTTTCCCACATGAATTTTCCTAATATGTTGTGCTAAGAGATTCTCTTTTTCTTTCTCATCTTTTCTAGGAGGTCCATTGATGTCCCTCAGATGTTCACAGATACGGATTTTTAATTGTCGTGTTGTTTTCCCTATATAGAATTTTTTACATGGACATTCCAACATGTAGATCACTTTGCTTGTAGAGCAATTAATAAATCTTTTAATTTTAAATGTTTTGGATCGATCTGAATCAGTGAACATCTGAGGAACATGTGAGGTACATTGTGTGAAAATACAAATGAGTGAATTAGTTGCTAGGTAACAGGAAGTGAATTTTCAGCATTCACAGTCAGTTTTCTACTGAACATGCGGGAGCCGCTCTGCGCCTTGTGAATGGTCCTGTAGTCTTCTGGGACCTGTGATGTGTCCCAGAAGACTGCGGGGGAAGATAGGGGGGATGAACTTCCAGCTCAGACTGCGGTGATCTGAGCCAGAAGTGAGTGGGTACCCGTCAAAACCAGGTACCCGCCCCCCAATCTCAAAAAAAGTGCCAAATGTGTCAGTGGAGGGGGGAGGATGAATACAAGTGTATTTTCCCCTTTTGGGTGGAGGTCCGCTTTAAGTATGGTTGGGATAACATAATTTCCAATGCCTCGGTCTTTCAGAAATTGAGTTTCAGTAGCCAATCCATCAAAGCCAGTGACCGAGAAGTTGGGTGAAAAACTGAACCTTTAGATAACAGATCTGAGCCATCTGGTGGGGGGTCACAGAGCACGGGCTGACAGATAAATGAGGTCAGTGTACCCCACTCTACAAGGTCAGTCCTAATCTATGACAATGACTGGAATGCTTTCTATCCATTAAAGCCGAGCTTCAAATTTTCATACAGTTTACATAGTTTGGGCCAAGCTGGTCCAATCACACTATGTCCCTCACCAACATGTGAGGCCGCTGGATGTGCGGTATAAGCTGTATATGGCTGAGGCTACATATAGTATACAGCACTGTGTTCCGTGTTCAAACCGAGACTTCCTGTCTCATTCCCGGAACACAGTAGAGTCTATCCGATTGGTGCTCAGCCATTCAGAGAAAGCGATGTGAAAACGCACCACACTCCACTCTACAAAAAAATTCTAGAGCTTGTTTGGGATGATTGTTGCGCATAGGGCAGTACATTCCAACAAATGGTCTACCCAATGTACGATGAATGAAAACACTCCAAAACATCAAAAAAACTCCTTATGCAAGAATACGAGTTCCCGCTACTCCATCCGTGACTCCATCCATTCCCTCCTATGTACTTCTATAAAGCTGGTCATACACTATGCAATCTGATTGTATAGTGTATGGTGATTTTTACAGAACCCAAGACACACTTCTCCAGATTTCTTTTTTTTTTTTTTTTTTTTTTTTTTTTTAATGGTAGAGCATATTTTTTTATTCTTTAATCAGATATAAATTTTTCTTGGAAAAAAATTCTGTTCATTCTGGTGTTTTGGGGCAGCAAAAAAACAAAAACGATAAAAAAAAAAAATTGAGGGGATGGAAAGGAGGGGGGTTGGTGGGTGACGAATCAGGTGGTTGGTCCAATGTTGGCAGCTGGAACAGGCAACTGGCGAGGCGGCAGCATCATCAATACCCTGCATTCCTCAGGTACTTTATGGTATCATAAACTTTTTGGTTCAACTGTCCGCCATGAACATTGTCCCCTGCTTTCAGAATGAAGATCGCTTGATTGGATCGGATGATGTGAATGTTGTATGTTGCTCCTCCGTCTGTGCTTTTTGTCCTTGCGTCTAGGCACATTTGTGATTCGTCAAACCAGAGGTCCCTGAGCACGCTGCATTTCTGTCCTCCAAGCACTAGGCCGTTGATAAATAATGGGCTTCGATCTTTAGAAACAAGACAGGCCAATTCTTGTGACGTGAGAGAAGCGAAGCCCCCTCCGGGGTAGGCGGCCCACACTCCGTGCGGAGCAGCCAAGGCGTAGATGGCGCAGTCCGTGCACACGGTGCCGTCCACCAAGGTGTTGACGTAATCTATCCAGGACATGGCGGGTGTTCCTTCAGACGGGTGAGCGGCGGTGTGTGAGAACGGAGAAGAGAGAGAGACGCCTCGTGCTCCTGGAGGGGTGGTGCGCGCGCGCTCTCCAGATTTCAATATTACAGCTCTATCCACATCGGCTGTTATCTGATCGCTCAGCTCCTGCACACTCTGCCAAGTAAACAATCTATAGCTGTGTATTTAGTGAGAACGGTGATGAGTGATTGCATAGGAAAAATGTGCACCTGATGAGGTGGGTGGAAGGGGGGAGGGTAGATGATGCAGGGTGTGTCACATCCCACGGTGTGTCCAGGAAGTAATGGAGAAGTGATTGTACAGCCATCTGGACACTGAGGTAAGGGGGGTGTAAGATAAACAGAAAGAAGTACATGAATTGTATATTGGTACATGGGGGGGATTTAGGTGTGGAGGGGAACTTATCCTTTAAGTCAGCAATGTGAGGGGGTGCAGTTTTTGGGGTGCACAGTGTTTATAGATTTGTGAGAAGGGAGGGGTGAAAGGACGCAGTGAGGTGCTGGGACAATAAAGACCACTCTAGGACAGATTGTCACCAACAACTGCCTGGTGAGGTCTAATGACCACAAAGATACAAGATAAAATGTAAAATGTCCCAGAAGGGGGCGTTCTGTTGGGGGGGACAGAGAAGAGCGATCTGGAGATCTGACCTAGGGACCATGGAGGGAACAGTAATGGGAGGTGTACTGTAGATCTGCTTCATTGCCGGGTTCACCTCCATTACCAAAAACAAGTGATCTTCCATATACCAGCAAATACAAGTGTGAGCCCCAAATCTCATCCAGTCACCTTACATGAGAACATCCCCCATCCTGTGTCAGGGTGCAGAAGGAGGATCTCGTCTTCCGGTCTGTAGTAAGTATGGTGGAGAGGAGGGGGAGGGGTATTAGGAATGTCATGTATATCAGCTGTGCTGGATCATTAGTGGCCCCAGACCTGCAATCCGGACAGTTCAGTGTACAGACAGAGGGGGGATTTACTAAAGGGAAATAGGCTGTTCAAAGAAATTCCCCCCCAGAGATTAGTGAATGTGGTGAAATGTCACTTTGTAATGAATATCCAATCACGTGCACAGAAATAAAAACATGGAATGTTAGTCACACGTGATTGAATGATGGAAGTCAGCAGAGCTCCGCCTCCTTCACTGACCCCTTGTCTACCAATGTACATTCTTTATCCTTCTGGTATTCAAGAGGTTAATAGAGAAATGAGCTTTGTATTATTCTCAGCCAGTGATTGGCCGTCATGTAGAAGTGATCACAATCACAATACAGAGAATGTGCCGCCCCTCCCCCCTGCTGGTGCCCCCTGCTGTTCCCTGTTGTGTTTCCTCTGGGAGGTCCAAAATGGCGGAACATTGATAAACCACTATAGATTGTTATGTAGGAGGAGCTTGGAGAACATCCCATCCCCCAATATCCTCTGCCATGAATAACCCCAGAAATGACAAGAATTGTGTCACCTCCGGGGTCACTGCTGTCCCGACTACTGTAGCTGGTCTATGTCATGTACAACACAATATATAGAGTAGAGGGGTCAGCACTATTGTAATGTACAACACAATATATAGAGTAGAGAGGTCAGCACTATTGTAATGTACAACACAATATATAGAATAGAGAGGTCAGCACTATTGTAATGTACAACACAATATATAGAGTAGAGAGGTCAGCACTATTGTAATGTACAACACAATATATAGAGTAGAGAGGTCAGCACTATTGTAATGTACAACACAATATATAGAGTAGAGGGGTCAGCACTATTGTAATGTACAACACAATATATAGAGTAGAGAGGTCAGCACTATTGTAATGCACAACACAATATATAGAGTAGAGGGGTCAGCACTATTGTAATGTACAACACAATATATAGAGTAGAGAGGTCAGCACTATTGTAATGTACAACACAATATATAGAGTAGGGAGGTCAGCACTATTGTAATGTACAACACAATATATAGAGTAGAGAGGTCAGCACTATTGTAATGTACAACACAATATATAGAGAGGTCAGCACTATTGTAATGTACAACACAATATATAGAGTAGAGAGGTCAGCACTATTGTAATGCACAACACAATATATAGAGTAGAGCGGTCAGCACTATTGTAATGTACAACACAATATATAGAGTAGAGAGGTCAGCACAATATTATAGTCATAGTGCCCCTTATACTGCTGGTCAGGGGGGACAAATGATTTGGGTCTGTGGTCAGCAGGATGAAAACAATGTTCAGCCATAGTGGTCAGTGGGAGGATAAAAGTCCTCTATGTGTTGTTACAGACTATGGTATCGGGGTACAGGGATGTGGGGGGTCAGACAACACACGGGGGGATCACCTTCTGTTGTATATCCACAGAAATCACCCAGCACACTGGCAGATTGTCAGGAGAACCCCAAGTTCCCAGCCCAGACAGGGGTAACAGCTGTATAACAGCACACACACTCTCTTATCCCACCACTGCCACACACATGACAAGGATGGAAGATCACGGGAACTAGAAAACCAGGAGAGGACCTTGTATGGTGGAGGAGGGAAGGAGAGGGAGATTATTGTGATAGATTTGGCACAGCCTGCAATACCTCTGATCACCACTAGAGGGAGACGCCACCCATATCTAGCTGGCTGACCACACACAGGCAGATAGAAATCTTACATACAATCTGGTCCACTATGAGGGTTGGGGATCAGTCTAGTAATCAGCACACACTTCTGGGGTTCCTCAGGCTCCCCTACAAACTAGAATCCTTGTGTTAATCCCTCTTCCCACTATCCATGTACACCCCACACCAGACACACAACATGGGGGCAGTGAGGGGACAGGGGGGCAGTTGGGGGGGGGGAGTAGATGGGGATGTCAAGGGAAAAGTGCCTATTAGCCTATTATCAGTGGTCAGTGTGGGGGAAGGGGGATGCCTGCTGTTATCAGTTGATTAAATAAATTGGGGGGGGGGGTAAATGTTTGGCATTAGTGATTAGTAGAAAAAATGGGACAGGAACAAGGGGGAGTCAGAGGTTCTAAATAGAGAGACAGGAGACACTGGGGCTAAATAGTTGTATGGCAACAGTGGGGGACCAGAAGTGTAAAAGGGTAGCAGTGAGGTGGGAGGGGTCACAGGGGGTGGACAGGATAATGTGAGGGACAGGGGAAGAATGGGGAAGATGCGGGGTGAACTGGGAGGCACTGAGGAAACAAGGAGCTGGAAAGGAAGGCAGTAGGGGGAAGGGAGTGGTGGTTAGTAGGAGATGAATACCTGGCTGATGGTGTCCTGGTCTGGAGGTTGATGTGGAGCTCCTCTGATGAGTCTTCTATGGTTGGTGTCCTCTCGGATGGTCACTCCGAGTGTCCACAATCAGGGAAAAGTTCTCCTCTGTATCCCTGATGAAAGATGGAGGTTTCTTTTCCTGGCTGAGAGGTGTGAGGGATGTTCTGTGTCTGCACTATGGATCTGGGAAGACTCCAATCACATTGTGAGCCAGCTTCCTCACAGGGGGCCCCTCCCTCACAGATGCCCCGGGGCCACACTGACTACAAACACAGTGTGGGGGAGAGGGTTCACAAAAGAGGACCCCTCCCTCCATTCTCTAGGATGACACAATAGAATCTGAAGCTAAAAGCTCCAAAACGCCTGAAGCTCAAACAAGTTCTGGAAATTTTTTTTTTTAGGCAGATTACAGGCTCTTTTCTACTTTTTTTTTTTACATTGAGCTTCTGCCTGAAAGAACTACGCTCAGGTGTGAATGGGGGCTCAGGTGTGAATGGGGGCTCAGGTGTGAATGGGGGCTCAGGTGTGAATAGGGCCTAAAATGGATGAGTTGCAGATCACTACATGCAGTTTGGTTAAAGAGTGCCGTCTGTTGATAATAACTGAAAGGTGGCTTCATCCTCTTGTAGAGGACACTATTACGCACATATCTGGCCGCACTTTCTATCTCCAGGTTAGAAACAGCAATTCAGGGAAGAGCAAAGGAGGCGGCCTTTGTATTTATGTTTTAAATGAGTGGTGCTCTGATAGTAAACTTGAGGACACTTATTGTTGGCCAGATTTGGAATTTCTGCTGGTGAAGTGTAGACCTTTTTACTTACCCAGGGAATTTACAGTGGTGATCATTATTGTGGCAGTGGTGGAATTATAGGGGTCGCTGAGGCTGCCATGGTGCCCGGGCACCATGCTGCAGGGGGCCCTTGAGGGTCCCCTGTATATCTCGATAGGATTGTGGCGGCTGAGACCGAGCTCCCTGATCGTCGGCTGAACTGTAATCAGCACTGTGCGGGGAGCTCTTCACACTGATCTAAAGTGAAAGCAGTGTGTGCTGTGCTCGTTGTCTCCCCCTACAGTGCAGTACCCGGCAGGAAGAGCTAGGGTAAAGCACTGCCGTTTTTGAAAAGGCTTTCTGTATGAGTGTGTGTGCATGTATATGTGTGTATGTATGTGTTTATGTATGTGTGTGTATATGTATGTGTGTACATGTATGTGTTTATAGAAGATGTGGATCCAGAAGGAGTGATGATGAAGTAGAAATCTCTCTCTGTCTCCTCCTCTATGGGGATCAGGAATGTCATCAATGATCATGTCACCGAGTTTGTGGATTGGATGATTTGCCCCCAAACACTGATCAGTGATCGGGTTGTCTAACAGATCACATTGAGGCCGGGGGGGAGGGGGTGGGTTATACATTGTACACATTTACTAATATATGTGTAATTTGCAGCGGACACGTCACCCCTCCCCCCACTATTATCTGCACCCCTAACTCTATCATTGTATTGCAGGCTGGCTGGGAAGTGATGTGGGAAGTTTTGTTGTATTTTGAAGCTTTCTAATCCTTCCCAGGATATGAGATTAGAGATAATGATGAATGACGGGCCGGGAATTATTATCAGTCTGATGATTGCAGTAATATCTCACATGTGCGGTGCGATCTCCATCTACATACGTGTGCCCGACCCGTGTGTGCCCCTTTACTTTTATATTTCTTTTATTTTTTTACACTTTATTTATTTTTTGTTTCAATTTATTGCTCTCACAAGGGGAGAACAATACTTCTCATGAAAGCTTTGGGCATCTTTATGTCTCCCCGACCCCTCATAGGAGAAAATGAAGGTCATTATAATGTGTGTGGGGGAGGGGAAAGGTAGGTGATCTAACAGAGTGCAGATACTCTATCTTTTCTAATATTATAGGATAGAAGGATTGCAGCACCGGGGGGAGGGGATGGGGGGGTGATGTGATAGGATGGGGGGAGGGGTGATGTGATAGGATGGGGGGGTTATGTGATAGGATGGGGGGAGGGGTGATGTAATAGGATGGGGGAGGGGTGATGTGACAGGATGGAGTGTGATGTTTCTCTCTCGGGATGTTCTGTATGAAAAGTTCTCCACCATCTGATTGTGTTTTACGTATTTCCTGTACTGCCCCTCCCCCCATGGTTCCATTCTCCCCTCCCCATCCCAGTGTCCCCCCTGTACTCCCCTCCATGGTCCCCCATATTACCCAATCTCTCCGGAAGTTTCTCCTTCAACTTCTTGCCTGTCCCTGACTGCATCACCATAGAGGAGGGGGATGGGGTGTCCTCCATTTTCTTGTAGATCCATGCTCACGTTACTGCCTTCATCGAGCTCAGTATCATCATCAGAGCCTTCCAAACGCTGGGCATCCTCCTGGAGCATGTACCCAACACTGTGGTCAAACAGTTCGATGGACTCCTCAGGAGGACATGGTGGGGTTAGGGAAGGAGTCACTGATGCCATTGAGCCGAGGGAAGAGGCCACGTTGGCAGCTGCTTTGCCAGACAAAGTACCCTGAGCATGGGTGAGAGAGGATGAGGAGGATGAGGACGACTTGGTCATCCACTCGACCAAGTCTTCCGCATGTTGCGGCTCAACACGGCCAGCTGCCGAAAAAAAGGCCAAGCGTGTCCCACGGCCACGTGCTGATGAGGATGCACTATGTCCACGACCAGCACTGTTGCCTCTAGACACAGAGCCTGCTTGCCCTCTTTTATTGGCTTGTGACTGTCTGCCTCTCCTTGTTGGCCTTCCAGACATACTTTTGGCCTGCAGTGAGATGTAGCTGCACTGAGCTGGCATATATATATATATATATATATATATATATATATAAATATATAAATATATATACTGATACTGCAGCTAGCAAAATCAACTGCCTGCCTGTAGTATTATAGTATTATTAGTATGATAACACCTGCACTTGTCTTCAGGTAGCTGTACTGTAGGTGAGACTGTGCAGGGTACACAGTAAAGTAGCTGGAAATACTTCAATGAGCCTACACAAGCACCTGGCTGCAGGTTGCTATACTGTAGGTCAGACTGTGCAGGGTACACAGTACAGTAACTGGAAATACTTCAATGAGCCTACACAAGCACCTGGCTGCAGGTTGCTATACTGTAGGTCAGACTGTGCAGGGTACACAGTACAGTAACTGGAAATACTTCAATGAGCCTACACAAGCACCTGGCTGCAGGTAGCTATACTGTAGGTGAGACTGTGCAGAATACACAGTACAGTAGCTGGAAATACTTCAATGAGCCTGCACAAGCACCTGGCTGCAGGTTGCTATACTGTAGGTCAGACTGTGCAGGGTACACAGTACAGTAACTGGAAATACTTCAATGAGCCTACACAAGCACCTGGCTGCAGGTTGCTATACTGTAGGTCAGACTGAGCGGGGTACACAGTACAGTAGCTGGAAATACTTCAACAAGCCTACACAAGCACCTGGCTGCAGGTAGCTATACTGTAGGTAAGACTGTGCAGGGTACACAGTACAGTAGCTGGAAATATTTCAAAGAGCCTACACAAGCACCTGGCTGCAGGTTGCTATACTGTAGGTAAGACTGTGCAGGGTACACAGTACAGTAGCTGGAAATACTTCAATGAGCCTACACAAGCACCTGGCTGCAGGGTGCTATACTGTAGGTCAGACTGTGCAGGGTACACAGTACAGTAGCTGGAAATGCTTCAATGAGCCTACACAAGCACCTGGCTGCAGGTTGGTATACTGTAGGTGAGACTGTGCAGAATACACAGTACAGTAGCTGGAAATACTTCAATGAGCCTGCACAAGCACCTGGCTGCAGGTTGCTATACTGTAGGTCAGACTGTGCAGGGTACACAGTAAAGTAGCTGGAAATACTTCAAAGAGCCTACACAAGCACCTGGCTGCAGGTTGCTATACTGTAGGTGAGACTGTGCAGGGTACACAGTACAGTAACTGGAAATACTTCAATGAGCCTACACAAGCACCTGGCTGCAGGTTGCTATACTGTAGGTCAGACTGTGCAGGGTACACAGTACAGTAACTGAAAATACTTCAATGAGCCTACACAAGCACCTGGCTGCAGGTTGCTATACTGTAGGTGAGACTGTGCAGGGTACACAGTACAGTAACTGGAAATACTTCAATGAGCCTACACAAGCACCTGGCTGCAGGTTGCTATACTGTAGGTCAGACTGTGCAGGGTACACAGTACAGTAACTGAAAATACTTCAATGAGCCTACACAAGCACCTGGCTGCAGGTTGCTATACTGTAGGTCAGACTATGCAGGGTACACAGTACAGTAACTGGAAATACTTCAATGAGCCTACACAAGCACCTGGCTGCAGGTTGCTATACTGTAGGTCAGACTGTGCAGGGTACACAGTACAGTAACTGGAAATACTTCAATGAGTATACACAAGCACCTGGCTGCAGGTTGCCATACTGTAGGTAAGACTGTGCAGGGTACAAAGTACAGTAGCTGGAAATATTTCAAAGAGCCTACACAAGCACCTGGCTGCAGGTTGCTATACTGTAGGTAAGAATGTGCAGGGTACACAGTACAGTAACTGGAAATACTTCAATGAGCCTACACAAGCACCTGGCTGCAGGTTGCTATACTGTAGGTGAGACTGTGCAGGGTACACAGTACAGTAGCTGGAAATACTTCATGAGCCTACACAAGCACTTGGCTGCAGGTTGCTATACTGTAGTTGAAACTGTGCAGGGTACACAGTACAGTAACTGGAAATACTTCAATGAGCCTACACAAGCACCTGGCTGCAGGTTGCTATACTGTAGGTGAGACTGTGCAGGGTACACAGTACAGTAGCTGGAAATGCTTCAATGAGCCTACACAAGCACCTGGCTGCAGGTTGCTATACTGTAGGTCAGACTGTGCAGGGTACACAGTACAGTATCTGGAAATACTTCAACGAGCCTACACAAGCACCTGGCTGCAGGTAGCTATACTGTAGGTCAGACTGTGCGGGGTACACAATACTGTAGCTGGAAATACTTTAATGAGCCTACACAAGAACCTGGCTGCAGGTTGCTATACTGTAGGTGAGGCTGTGCAGGGTACACAGTACAGTAGCTGGAAATACTTCAATGAGCCTGCACAAGCACCTGGCTGCAGGTTGCTATACTGTAGGTCAGACTGTGCAGGGTACACAGTACAGTAACTGGAAATACTTAAATGAGCCTACACAAGCACCTGGCTGCAGGTTGCTATACTGTAGGTAAGACTGTGCAGGGTACACAGTACAGTAGCTGGAAATATTTCAAAGAGCCTACACAAGCACCTGGCTGCAGGTTGCTATACTGTAGGTAAGAATGTGTAGGGTACACAGTACAGTAGCTGGAAATACTTCAATGAGCCTACACAAGCACCTGGCTGCAGGTAGCTATTCTGTAGGTCAGACTGTGCAGGGTACACAGTACAGTAACTGGAAATACTTCAATGAGCCTACACAAGCACCTGGCTGCAGGTTGCTATACTGTAGGTCAGACTGTGCAGGGTACACAGTACAGTAACTGGAAATACTTCAATGAGCCTACACAAGCACCTGGCTGCAGGTTGCTATACTGTAGGTAAGACTGTGCAGGGTACACAGTACAGTAGCTGGAAATATTTCAAAGAGCCTACACAAGCACCTGGCTGCAGGTTGCTATACTGTAGGTAAGACTGTGCAGGGTACACAGTACAGTAGCTGTAAATACTTCAATGAGCCTACACAAGCATCTGGCTGCAGGGTGCTATACTGTAGGCGAGACTGTGCAGGATACACAGTACAGTAGCTGGAAATGCTTCAATGAGCCTACACAAGCACCTGGCTGCAGGTTGCTATACTGTAGGTGAGACTGTGCAGAATACACAGTACAGTAGCTGGAAATACTTCAGTGAGCCTACACAAGCACCTGGCTGCAGGTTGCTATACTGTAGGTCAGACTGTGCAGGGTACACAGTAAAGTAGCTGGAAATACTGCAATGAGCCTACACAAGCACCTGGCTGCAGGTTGCTATACTGTAGGTCAGACTGTGTGGGGTACACAGTACAGTAGCTGTAAATATTTCAATGAGCCTACACAAGCACCTGGCTGCAGGTTGCTATACTGTAGGTCAGACTGTGCAGGGTACACAGTACAGTAACTGGAAATACTTCAATGAGCCTGCACAAGCACCTGGCTGCAGGTTGCTATACTGTAGGTCAGGCTGAGCAGGGTACACAGTAAAGTAGCTGGAAATACTTCAATGAGCCTACACAAGCACCTGGCTGCAGGTTGCTACACTGTAGGTGAGACTGTGCGGGATACACAGTACAGTAACTGGAAATACTTCAATGAGCCTACACAAGCACCTGTCTGCAGGTTGCTATACTGTAGGTGAGACTGTGCAGAATACACAGTACAGTAGCTGGAAATACTTCAATGAGCCTGCACAAGCACCTGGCTGAAGGTTGCTATACTGTAGGTCAGACTGTTCAGGGTACCCAGTACAGTAGCTGGAAATACTTCATTAAGCCTACACAAGCACCTGGCTGCAGGTTGCTATACTGTAGGTCAGACTGTGCAAGGTATACAGTAATGTAGCTTGAAACACTTCAATGAGCCTACACAAGCACCTGGCTGCAGGTTGCTATACTGTAGGTCAGACTGTGTGGGGTACACAGTACAGTAGCTGGAAATATTTCAATGAGCCTACACAAGCACCTGGCTGCAGGTTGCTATACTGTAGGTGAGACTGTGCAGAATACACAGTACAGTAGCTGGAAATACTTCAATGAGCCTGCACAAGTACCTTGCTGCAGGTTGCTATACTGTAGGTCAGACTGTGCAGGGTACACAGTAAAGTAGCTGGAAATACTGCAATGAGCCTACACAAGCACCTGGCTGCAGGTTGCTATACTGTAGGTCAGACTGTGTGGGGTACACAGTACAGTAGCTGTAAATATTTCAATGAGCCTACACAAGCACCTGGCTGCAGGTTGCTATACTGTAGGTCAGACTGTGCAGGGTACACAGTACAGTAACTGGAAATACTTCAATGAGCCTGCACAAGCACCTGGCTGCAGGTTGCTATACTGTAGGTCAGGCTGAGCAGGGTACACAGTAAAGTAGCTGGAAATACTTCAATGAGCCTACACAAGCACCTGGCTGCAGGTTGCTACACTGTAGGTGAGACTGTGCGGGATACACAGTACAGTAACTGGAAATACTTCAATGAGCCTACACAAGCACCTGTCTGCAGGTTGCTATACTGTAGGTGAGACTGTGCAGAATACACAGTACAGTAGCTGGAAATACTTCAATGAGCCTGCACAAGCACCTGGCTGCAGGTTGCTATACTGTAGGTCAGACTGTTCAGGGTACCCAGTACAGTAGCTGGAAATACTTCATTAAGCCTACACAAGCACCTGGCTGCAGGTTGCTATACTGTAGGTCAGACAGTGCAAGGTATACAGTAATGTAGCTTGAAACACTTCAATGAGCCTACACAAGCACCTGGCTGCAGGTTGCTATACTGTAGGTCAGACTGTGTGGGGTACACAGTACAGTAGCTGGAAATATTTCAATGAGCCTACACAAGCACCTGGCTGCAGGTTGCTATACTGTAGGTGAGACTGTGCAGAATACACAGTACAGTAGCTGGAAATACTTCAATGAGCCTGCACAAGTACCTTGCTGCAGGTTGCTATACTGTAGGTCAGACTGTGCAGGGTACACAGTAAAGTAGCTGGAAATACTGCAATGAGCCTACACAAGCACCTGGCTGCAGGTTGCTATACTGTAGGTCAGACTGTGTGGGGTACACAGTACAGTAGCTGTAAATATTTCAATGAGCCTACACAAGCACCTGGCTGCAGGTTGCTATACTGTAGGTCAGACTGTGCAGGGTACACAGTACAGTAACTGGAAATACTTCAATGAGCCTGCACAAGCACCTGGCTGCAGGTTGCTATACTGTAG
Organism: Lithobates clamitans; assembly: GCA_037952925.1. Taxonomy (NCBI): domain Eukaryota; kingdom Metazoa; phylum Chordata; class Amphibia; order Anura; family Ranidae; genus Lithobates; species Lithobates clamitans. The sequence continues at coordinate 509,076 of JBBGZY010001491.1, forward strand.
GTCAGGCTGAGCAGGGTACACAGTAAAGTAGCTGGAAATACTTCAATGAGCCTACACAAGCACCTGGCTGCAGGTTGCTACACTGTAGGTGAGACTGTGCGGGATACACAGTACAGTAACTGGAAATACTTCAATGAGCCTACACAAGCACCTGTCTGCAGGTTGCTATACTGTAGGTGAGACTGTGCAGAATACACAGTACAGTAGCTGGAAATACTTCAATGAGCCTGCACAAGCACCTGGCTGCAGGTTGCTATACTGTAGGTCAGACTGTTCAGGGTACCCAGTACAGTAGCTGGAAATACTTCATTAAGCCTACACAAGCACCTGGCTGCAGGTTGCTATACTGTAGGTCAGACTGTGCAAGGTATACAGTAATGTAGCTTGAAACACTTCAATGAGCCTACACAAGCACCTGGCTGCAGGTTGCTATACTGTAGGTCAGACTGTGTGGGGTACACAGTACAGTAGCTGGAAATATTTCAATGAGCCTACACAAGCACCTGGCTGCAGGTTGCTATACTGTAGGTGAGACTGTGCAGAATACACAGTACAGTAGCTGGAAATACTTCAATGAGCCTGCACAAGTACCTTGCTGCAGGTTGCTATACTGTAGGTCAGACTGTACAGGGTACCCAGTACAGTAGCTGGAAATACTTCAATGAGCCTACACAAGCACCTGGCTGCAGGTTGCTATACTGTAGGTCAGACTGTGCGGGGTACACAGTACAGTAGCTGGAAATACTTCAATGAGCCTACACAAGCACCTGGCTGCAGGTTGCTATACTGTAGGTGAGACTGTGCAGAATACACAGTACAGTAGCTGGAAATACTTCAATGAGCCTGCACAAGCACCTGGCTGCAGGTTGCTATACTGTAGGTCAGACTGTGCAGGGCACAGTACAATAACTGGAAATACTTCAATGAGCCTACACAAGCACCTGGCTACAGGTAGCTATACTGTAAGTGAGACTTTGCAGGGTATACAGTACAGTAACTGGAAATACTTCAATGAGCCTACACAAGCACCTGGCTACAGGTAGCTATACTGTAGGTGAGACTTTGCAGGGTATACAGTACAGTAACTGGAAATACTTCAATGAGCCTACATAAGCACCTGGCTGCAGGTTGCTATACTGTAGGTGAGACTGTGTGGGGTACACAGTACAGTAGCTGGAAATATTTCAATGAGCCTACATAAGCACCTGGCTGCAGGTTGCTATACTGTAGGTGAGATTGTGCAGAATACACAGTACAGTAGGTGGAAATACTTAAATGAGCCTGCACAAGCACCTGGCTGCAGGTTGCTATACTGTAGGTCAGACTGTGCAGGGTATACAGTAAAGTAGCTGGAAATACTTCAAAGAGCCTACACAAGCACCTGGCAGCAGGTTGCTATACTGTAGGTGAGACTGTGCAGAATACACAGTACAGTTGCTGGAAATACTTCAAAGAGCCTACACAAGCACCTGGCTGCAGGTTGCTATACTGTAGGTCAGACTGTACAGGGTTCCCAGTACAGTAGCTGGAAATACTTCAATGAGCCTACACAAGCACCTGGCTGCAGGTTGCTATACTGTAGGTCAGACTGTTCAGGGTACACAGTACAGTAGTTGGAAATACTTCAATGAGCCTACACAAGCACCTGGCTGCAGGTTGTTATACTGTAGGTGAGACTGTGCGGGGTACACAGTACAGTAACTGGAAATACTTCAATGAGCCTACACAAGCACCTGGCTTCAGGTTGCTATATTGTAGGTGAGACTGTGTGGGGTACACAGTACAGTAGCTGGAAATATTTCAATGAGCCCACACAAGCACCTGGCTGCAGGTTGCTATACTGTAGGTGAGACTGTGCAGAATACACAGTACAGTAGCTGCAAATACTTCAATGAGCCTGCACAAGCACCTGGCTGCAGGTTGCTATACTGTAGGTCAGACTGTGCAGGGTACACAGTAAAGTAGCTGGAAATACTTCAGTGAGCCTACACAAGCACCTGGCTGCAGGTTGCTATACTGTAGGTCAGATTGTACAGGGTACCCAGTACAGTAGCTGGAAATACTTCAACGAACCTGCACAAGCACCTGGCTGCAGGTAGCTATACTGTAGGTCAGACTGTGCAGGGTACACAGTACAGTAACTGGAAATACTTCAATGAGCCTGCACAAGCACCTGGCTGCAGGTTGCTCCACTGTAGGTGAGATTGTGCATGGTACACAGTACAGTAACTGGAAATACTTCAATGAGCCTACACAAGCACCTGGCTGCAGGTTGTTATACTGTAGGTCAGACTGTGCAGGCTACACAGTACAGTAGCTGGAAATATTTCATTGGGCCTACACCCGCACCTGGCTGCAGTTTGCTATACTGTAGGTGAGACTGTGCAGGGTACACTGTACAGTAGCTGGAAATACTTCAATGAGCCTATACAAGCACCTGGCTGCAGGTTGCTATACTGTAGGTGAGACTGTGCAGAATAAACAGTACAGTAGCTGGAAATACTTCAATGAGCCTGCACAAGCACCTGGCTGCAGGATGCTATACTGTAGGTCAGACTGTGCAGGGTACACAGTACAGTAGCTGGAAATACTTCAATGAGCCTACACAAGCACCTGGCTGCAGGTTGTTATACTGTAGGTCAGACTGTGCAGGCTACACATTACAGTAGCTGGAAGTACTTCAACGAGCCTGCACAAGCACCTGGCTGCAGGTAGCTATACTGTAGGTCAGACTGTGCAGGGTACACAGTACAGTAGCTGGAAATACTTCAATGAGCCTACACAAGCACCTGGCTGCAGGTTGTTATACTGTAGGTCAGACTGTGCAGGCTACACAGTACAGTAGCTGGAAATATTTCATTGAGCCTACACACGCACCTGGCTGCAGGTTGCTATACTGTAGGTGAGACTGTGCGGGGTACACAGTACAGTAGCTGGAAATACTTCAATGAGCCTACACAAGCACCTGGCTGCAGGTTGATATACTGTATTTGAGACTGTGCAGAATACACAGTACAGTAGCTGGAAATACTTCAATGAACCTGCACAAGCACCTGGCTGCAGGTTGCTATACTGTAGGTCAGATTGTACAGTGTACCCAGTACAGTAGCTGGAAATACTTCATTGAGCCTACACAAGCACCTGGCTGCAGGTTCCTATACTGTAGGTCAGACTGTGCAGGGCACAGTACAGTAACTGGAAAAACTTCAGTGAGCCTACACAAGCAACTGGCTGCAGGTTGCTATACTGTAGGTCAGACTGTGCGGGGTACACAGTACAGTAGCTGGAAATACTTCAATGTGCCTACTCAAGCACCTGGCTGCAGGTTGCTTTACTGTAGGACAGACTGTGCGGTTTACACAGTACAGTAACTGGAAATACTTCAGTGAGAATAAACAAGCACCTGGCTGCAGGTAGCTATACTGTAGGTGAGACTGTGCAGGGTACACAGTACAGTAGCTGGAAATACTGTAAAAACACCTTCCTGCCTGTCAGTATATTAGGAAGAGAAGAACAGGATCTAGCTAAACTGAATACAGTGTGTATGTGTATGTGTATATATATATATATATATATATATATATATATATATATATATATATATATATATATATATATACCTGGGATGGATGCATATATATACACAATACACTGTAACTGCAGCTAACTGGCTCGACCTGCCTACTCTATCTAACTTAAATCAAATGACACTGTCTGTCTCTCTCTTTATCTCTCTATCTGAACGCCAGAACACACTACACAGGGCCGGCGTGCAGGCAGCCTTATATAGTGTTGGGCATGTACTAAACCCCCTGAGCCATAATTGGCCAAAGCCTCCTTGGCTTTGGCCAATTACGGCTCTCTGTTCAGACGGCGCTGTGATTGGCCAAGCATGCGGGTCATAGTGCATGCTTGGCCAAGCAACAGCCAGCAATGCACTGCAATGCCACAGTGAATTATGGGCCGTGCCGCGCCACTCGAATTTGACGCGAATGGCCCATATCCTTCACAATTCGGCGAATGGTCGAGCAGATGATGTTCGAGTCAAACATGGGTTCGACTCGAAAACGAAGCTCATCCCTACTCATCACGTCTCTCCCAGCTGGGGTTCTTTCAGCCCTATCCACTTGGTACTCAAAAAAGTCAAAGCTGGAGTCCTTACTAAATCCGCAGAGTCAAATGGTCCAGTATGCAGCAGAAAGCTAATGTGTTTTGGCTTGCAAAGTCTTACTTATAGCTCTCTGGTCTACCTGGCACTGATGTAGGCCTGCTACTATTACCTCAAAATTGGGTCAAAGATGCTGTTATTTGCAACAGCAAATTAAATGTGACATCACACATTTTTCTGCAGCTATGGAACTATTGCAAAGGCTGCAATTTTTTTTACAAGGGTCCATCCTGCGCTCTGGAGGAAGAACTGTTTTGGGTTACAGTGTTTGGGCATTACCAACACCCAAGGCCCAATTTCTCCACAGATGTGTGACAGCTGCAAGAAAATATACAATTTTTGAGCATGACCAAGCCTCTCCTGTGCAAAAATATTTGTGTTGGGATACGATGCTTCGGCATTATTAATACCTGAAAAACAAAAATGGAATATCTAAAACTTACTGAAATTTTCCTTTCTGGACGAGCTCCATATAAACCTATCACTGAGTATGCCCAGCCCATACCCCTACCTTTCAGCACCTAACTCATAAATTTGACTTCCTCCCCCAGGCCGGTGTTACATAGCTAGATTTCTGCACCTGGGTGGGAGTTTGTGGTGACATGGAGCTTGTCTGGAAAAGAAAATTGCAGTAAGTATTTGATATTACATTTTTTTCTTATGGCTACATGTTAGCCTACCACTGGGAATTAGCTAGATAACCAGAGTGGGATGATTCAGAAAACAAATAAGTTTAATTGTGGCCTCTGGCTGAAGAGATAATAGTTTTGCCAAATGTACCAGTTGCACACAATGACAGATCTATGCGATAATGAGAAAAGTGTGTATGGATGACCACCTCACCGCCTTGAAAATTGTCTCTGGCAAGACTCTACATGTAGATACCCAGGTCATTGAAACACTTCTTGTGGAGTGCGTTGTTATTGCCTCTGGAAGGGCCAACTCCCTATACTTATACACCAAGGAGATCACTTTCACAAGCCAAGAAGAAATCACTCTACTCAAAGCTATAGCCCCCTCTGGGAATCACAGATGGAATATCCGATGACCTGAAGTCCGAGGTAGCATCAATTTTAGTTGTCAGAATCCCCCTACATCCAAAGCACTAACTTCTCATCCAGCTTCCAGAAGAAAAGTAGGCAGCATAATTTCTTGACTTGGATTGTAATCTTGAGACCGCTTTGGGAAAGCCCAGCATTGGGAGCAGAACAACTGTCCGCCAGATAGGACGTACAGGGTTCTTTACACCCTAGAGTCATCACCTCAGAAACCCCCCTGGCTGAGGCTATCACTACCAGGAAAGCCATCTTTAACGTCAAGTCCCATAGCAATACCTCCCCTGGGAATTTAGAAACAAACAGGTACTTGAGTACTACTGTGAGGTCCAATGTAGGATACTGTACATGGGGGTTCTGGGAGGCTTTTGTTTTACTATGGACTTAATGAATTGAAGAATCAGTCTATCAGAGGCCCACTGAGTCACGGTAAAGGCTGAGATAGTGGAGATGTGCCCTTTGAGCATTCTTGTGCACAGGCCCATATCAAGACCTTCCATGTAGATAAAATCAGCAACCAGGTGAGGATGAAGAAAATGTCTCCATGTCTCAATGTTGAGACCTCTTTGAAGAAAACTGAGGGCATGACAGACTCAAGACTTCCCTGAAGAAAACTTCTATGAAGTAGCGTATTCTTGGAATTTTAGCCAGACCTTGTTGTAGACCACTTTGTTTGTGATGCTCTTCTGTGCTCTCATGAGAGTATTTACAACTCTCAAAGAGGAACCTAAATCTGTGAACCTTCGCACCTAAAAATCCAGGTCGCTAACCAGAGCTTCTCTCGATCCTGGATGGAGAACTGGACTCTGTGACAGAAGATAAGTATGGGTATGGGTAAGGGCAGAGGTGGCTGTATGCTCAGATGCAGCAGGCATGGATACCAGGGGTGCTTGTGCTGGTCCAGGACAACTGCCAGTATCTTAATATTTTCATGCATCACCTTGGTCAGAAAGGGCAAGATAAGAGGTACTGAGCCCAATGACCTTTGAAGGTGGCACCCTAGTCTGTCTTACTGGTTTCCATGGTCACTACTAACCAGGTTGCCAGTGAAGAGAGTGACATTGTATGAGATTTCTGGTCTCCAACCACCACAGAAGACCCTGTCTCAATCCCTGGGGTTGTCAGGATCTTTGAAGATAGCTTCTGGGAGTCCCACTGATATAGTAATTCCTTCTGAAATGAGCTAGAGTACAAATTGGCCTACTCGACCATTTTTATCATCAAAGTCATGGTTCCCAGCGGCTGCAGGCAACTTCTGGCTGGAAGGTGATTGGCCAAACCTACTTCCTCTACATAAGCCGGGATGGAGGGAATTTTTGCTGATGGCAGAGATACCATGTTCTCCCGCAAATCCAGCTTTGCCTCCTGGTAAATTAGTGTCTGGACCGGCTCCAACTGACTCTTCTCCTAGGTTATGAGTCCTCCAAACTTTTGCAGAGTCACCACCACTAACTTGTGATGATTCACAAGCTGATTCCTGTCCTGGTCCAACAACAGGATATCATCCAGGTAATGGTGTATAGAAATCCATGTTTCCCCCACTGGGTGATTAAGGTGATTAAGGTGAACAGTACCTTGGAAAAGACCCCAGTCAAAATTCTTAGCCTGAACGGCAGGCAGATGAATTAATAATGATTGAGTTGACCTACCACGAACCTTAAAGAATTTCAAAAGTGTGGGGCTATAGGTATGTGGAAGTAAGCATCAAATCAGATCTATGGAAAGGAACCAGTCTCAGCCAATGATCTACTGTAAGTCATCTCAGTTACTGTATGTGTTATGTAGTCTCACTTCCCTAGTGGCAATGTACTGGTCACATACAGTGCTTATTAATGCCAATTTTTGCCATTTCCCCTGGCTGCCTCAGCTCACATTCCAATCATTTTTCTTATTTATTTTGTAATTAACCACTTCAATACCGGGAATTTTCACCACCTTCCTTCCCAGACCAATTTTTAGTTTTCAGCGCTGTTGCACTTTGAATGACAATTGCGCAGTCATGCGACGTTGTACCCAAACAAAATTGATGTCTTATTTTCCCCACAAATAGAGCTTTCTTTTTGTGGTATTTGATCACCTCTGCGGTTTTTATTTTTTGCGCTATAAACAAAAGAAGAGCGACAATTTTGAAAAAAAAAACACAATATTATTTACTTTTTTCTATAATAAATATCACAATTTAAAAAAAAAAATTCCTCAGTTTAGGCCGATACGTATTCTTCTACATATTTTTGGTAAAAAATCGAAATAAACGTATATTTATTGGTTTGCGCAAAAGTTATAGCGTCTACAAAATACGGGATAGATTTATGGCATTTTTAAAATTATTTTATTTATTTTATTTTTTTTACAAGTAATGGCGGCAAATTTTTTCGTGACTGTGACATTATGGTGGGCACATCGGACACTTTTGACACATTTTTGGGATCGTTCACATTTATACAGCGATCAGTGCTATAAAATTGCACTGATTACTGTGTAAATGTGACAGGCAGGGAAGGGGTTAACCACTAGGGGGTGATGGAGGGGTTAAATAGGTTTCCTAGGGAGTGATTCTAACTGTAGGGGGAGGGGACTCACAAGGGGACGAGGCCGATCGGTGTTCCTCTGTACTGGGAACACAGATCGGTCTCCTCTCACCTGACAGGATGTGGATCTGTGTGTTTACACACACAGATCCATGGTTCTGCTCGGTTAATGGGCAATCGTGGGTGCCCAGCGGACATCGCGGCTGCCGGGCAAATGCACCAGGTCCCGAGCATAGAAGGCCAGGAAGCCCATGACGTCATATGACGCCCACCCAGGATGGGAGATCCCATCTGCGGGCGTCATATTACTATGGGTGGGTATTGAAGTGGTTAAATAATTATATTAAAATATATATATATACATTTTATTATTCTTTCACCATTATTTTTCTGTTTTGGTTGTTCCCCAACATGTAAGAATGGACAGCATGGATTCCCAACTAGGAATGTGCTTTGTTTTTCTTTTCTTCTTTTCTTCTTTTGCCTTTTTTTGTATTTTATCTTTTTTTCGTGATGCTTTATGCTTTTCAGCTATTTGGACCAGCACCATCTAGTGTCTGCTCTCCATACTACACCCTCTGTATTAATCAGTTCCATTATTTTAGTGATTCTCTGCAGAGGTGTAACTAGAACCTTCAGGGCCCCGGTGCAAGAAACCATGATGGACCCCCTTCCATCTGAGCCCCGGGCTTCCAATTTTGGGAGGGTGTCCATGGACATCCTCCCAAAACTGTGCTTCCTGCATGACCCCTGGGACACACATCCAGCGCAATCACATCGGCCCTTTACCATGTGATGTCAGCTGATCACATGTAAACAGACTTGTCGGATATCCACAGCCCTTTCCTCACACGCTGTGTCTGTGTTAGGAAAGGACTGCCGTTAACTGACAAGAATATCAGTAATCCTCCTATCAGTGACCATAAATGCCTCCTATCAGTGCCCATCAGTGCCCATCAGTGCCTTCTATCAGTGCCCATAAATGCCTCCTATCAGTGCCCATCAGTGCCTTCTATCCGTGCCCATCAGTGCCTTCTATCAGTGCTCATCAGTGCCTTCAATCAGTGCTCATCAGTGCCCATCAGTGCCTTCTATCAGTGCTCATCAGTGCCTTCTATCAGTGCTAATCAGTGCCTTCTATCAGTGCTCATCAGTGCCCATCAGTGCCTTCTATCAGTGCTCATCAGTGCCTTCTATCAGTGCTAATCATTGCCTTCTATCAGTGCCCATAAGTGCCTTCTATCAGTGCCCATCAGTGCCTTCTATCAGTGCTCATCAGTGCCCATCAGTGCCTTCTATCAGTGCTCATCAGTGCCTTCTATCAGTGCCCATAAGTGCCTTCTATCAGTGCCCATCAGTGCCTTCTATCAGTGCTCATCAGTGCCTTCTATCAGTGCTCATCAGTGCCTTCTATCAGTGCTCATCAGTGCTCATCAGTGCCGTCTATCAGTGCTCATCAGTGCCTTCTATCAGTGCTCATCAGTGCCCATCAGTGCCTTCTATCAGTGCTCATCAGTGCCTTCTATCAGTGCTCATCAGTGCCTTCTATCAGTGCTCATCAGTGCCTTCTATCAGTGCTCATCAGTGCCTTCTATCAGTGCTCATCAGTGCCGTCTATTGGTGCTCATCAGTGCCTTCTATCAGTGCTCATCAGTGCCGTCTATCATTGCTCATCAGTGCTGTCTATCAGTGCTCATCAGTGCCTTCTATCAGTGCTCATCAGTGCCGTCTATCATTGCTCATCAGTGCTGTCTATCAGTGCTCATCAGTGCCTTCTATCAGTGCTCATCAGTGCCTTCTATAAGAGCTCATCAGTGCCCATCAGTCCCTTCTATCAGTGCTCATCAGTGCCCATCAGTGCCTTCTATCAGTGCCCATCAGTGCCTTCTATCAGTGCTCATCAGTGCCCATCAGTGCCTTCTATCAGTGCTCATCAGTGCCTTCTATCAGTGCTCATCAGTGCCTTCTATCAGTGCTCATCAGTGCCCATCAGTGCCTTCTATCAGTGCTCATCAGTGCCTTCTATCAGTGCTCATCAGTGCCTTTTATCAGTGCTCATCAGTGCCGTCTATCAGTGCTCATCAGTGCCTTCTATCAGTGCTCATCAGTGCCTTCTATCAGTGCTCATCAGTGCCCATCAGTGCCTTCTATCAGTGCTCATCAGTGCCTTCTATCAGTGCTCATCAGTGCCTTCTATCAGTGCTCATCAGTGCCTTCTATCAGTGCTCATCACTGCCTTCTATCAGTGCTCATCAGTGCCTTCTATCAGTGCTCATCAGTGCCTTCTATCAGTGCTAATCATTGCCCATCAGTGCCTTCTATCAGTGCTCATCAGTGCCGTCTATCAGTGCTCATCAGTGCCTTCTATCAGTGCTCATCAGTGCCCATCAGTGCCTTCTATCAGTGCTCATCAGTGCCTTCTATCAGTGCTCATCAGTGCCTTCTATCAGTGCTCATCAGTGCCCATCAGTGCCTTCTATCAGTGCTCATCAGTGCCTTCTATCAGTGCTCATCAGTGCCTTCTATCAGTGCTCATCAGTGCCGTCTATCAGTGCTCATCAGTGCCTTTTATCAGTGCTCATCAGTGCCGTCTATCAGTGCTCATCAGTGCTGTCTATCAGTGCTCATCAGTGCCTTTTATCAGTGCTCATCAGTGCCGTCTATCAGTGCTCATCAGTGCTGTCTATCAGTGCTCATCAGTGCCTTCTATCAGTGCTCATCAGTGCCGTCTATTGGTGCTCATCAGTGCTGTCTATCAGTGCTCAACAGTGCCATCTATCAGTGCTCATCAGTGCCGTCTATCAGTGCTCATCAGTGCTGTCTATCAGTGCCCATCAGTGCCTTCTATCAGTGCTCATCAGTGCCTTCTATAAGAGCTCATCAATGCCCATCAGTGCCTTCTATCAGTGCTCATCAGTGCCCATCAGTGCTTTCTATCAGTGCTCATCAGTGCCTTCTATCAGTGCTCATCAGTGCCTTCTATCAGTGCTCATCAGTGCCCATCAGTGCCTTCTATCAGTGCTCATCAGTGCCTTTTATCAGTGCTCATCAGTGCCTTTTATCAGTGCTCATCAGTGCCGTCTATCAGTGCTCATCAGTGCCTTCTATCAGTGCTCATCAGTGCCTTCTATCAGTGCTCATCAGTGCCTTCTATCAGTGCTCATCAGTGCCCATCAGTGCCTTCTATCAGTGCTCATCAGTGCCTTCTATCAGTGCTCATCAGTGCCTTCTCTCAGTGCTCATCACTGCCTTCTATCAGTGCTCATCAGTGCCTTCTATCAGTGCTCATCAGTGCCTTCTATCAGTGCTCATCAGTGCCTTCTATCAGTGCTCATCAGTGCCTTCTATCAGTGCTCATCAGTGCCGTCTATCAGTGCTCATCAGTGCCTTCTATCAGTGCTCATCAGTGCCCATCAGTGCCTTCTATCAGTGCTCATCAGTGCCTTCTATCAGTGCTCATCAGTGCCTTCTATCAGTGCTCATCAGTGCCGTCTATCAGTGCTCATCAGTGCCTTTTATCAGTGCTCATCAGTGCCGTCTATCAGTGCTCATCAGTGCTGTCTATCAGTGCTCATCAGTTCCTTTTATCAGTGCTCATCAGTGCCGTCTATCAGTGCTCATCAGTGCTGTCTATCAGTGCTCATCAGTGCCGTCTATTGGTGCTCATCAGTGCTGTCTATCAGTGCTCAACAGTGCCATCTATCAGTGCTCATCAGTGCCCATCAGTGCCTTCTATCAGTGCTCATCAGTGCCTTCTATAAGAGCTCATCAGTGCCCATCAGTGCCTTCTATCAGTGCTCATCAGTGCCCATCAGTGCCTTCTATCAGTGCTCATCAGTGCCTTCTATCAGTGCTCATCAGTGCCTTCTATCAGTGCTCATCAGTGCCCATCAGTGCCTTCTATCAGTGCTCATCAGTGCCTTCTATCAGTGCTCATCAGTGCCTTTTATCAGTGCTCATCAGTGCCGTCTATCAGTGCTCATCAGTGCCTTCTATCAGTGCTCATCAGTGCCTTCTATCAGTGCTCATCAGTGCCCATCAGTGCCTTCTATCAGTGCTCATCAGTGCCTTCTATCAGTGCTCATCACTGCCTTCTATCAGTGCTCATCAGTGCCTTCTATCAGTGCTCATCAGTGCCTTCTATCAGTGCTAATCATTGCCCATCAGTGCCTTCTATCAGTGCTCATCAGTGCCGTCTATCAGTGCTCATCAGTGCCTTCTATCAGTGCTCATCAGTGCCCATCAGTGCCTTCTATCAGTGCTCATCAGTGCCTTCTATCAGTGCTCATCAGTGCCTTCTATCAGTGCTCATCAGTGCCCATCAGTGCCTTCTATCAGTGCTCATCAGTGCCTTCTATCAGTGCTCATCAGTGCCTTCTATCAGTGCTCATCAGTGCCGTCTATCAGTGCTCATCAGTGCCTTCTATCAGTGCTCATCAGTGCCTTCTATCAGTGCTCATCAGTGCCTTCTATCAGTGCTCATCAGTGCTGTCTATCAGTGCTCATCAGTGCCTTTTATCAGTGCTCATCAGTGCCGTCTATCAGTGCTCATCAGTGCTGTCTATCAGTGCTCATCAGTGCCTTTTATCAGTGCTCATCATTGCCGTCTATCAGTGCTCATCAGTGCTGTCTATCAGTGCTCATCAGTGCCTTCTATCAGTGCTCATCAGTGCCGTCTATTGGTGCTCATCAGTGCTGTCTATCAGTGCTCAACAGTGCCATCTATCAGTGCTCATCAGTGCCATCTATCAGTGCTCATCAGTGCCATCTATCAGTGCTCATCAGTGCCATCTATCAGTGCTCATCAGTGCCATCTATCAGTGCTCATCAGTGCCTTCTATAAGAGCTCATCAATGCCCATCAGTGCCTTCTATCAGTGCTCATCAGTGCCCATCAGTGCTTTCTATCAGTGCTCATCAGTGCCTTCTATCAGTGCTCATCAGTGCCTTCTATCAGTGCTCATCAGTGCCCATCAGTGCCTTCTATCAGTGCTCATCAGTGCCTTCTATCAGTGCTCATCAGTGCCTTTTATCAGTGCTCATCAGTGCCGTCTATCAGTGCTCATCAGTGCCTTCTATCAGTGCTCATCAGTGCCTTCTATCAGTGCTCATCAGTGTCCATCAGTGCCTTCTATCAGTGCTCATCAGTGCCTTCTATCAGTGCTCATCAGTGCCTTCTCTCAGTGCTCATCACTGCCTTCTATCAGTGCTCATCAGTGCCTTCTATCAGTGCTCATCAGTGCCTTCTATCAGTGCTAATCATTGCCCATTAGTGCCTTCTATCAGTGCTCATCAGTGCCGTCTATCAGTGCTCATCAGTGCCTTCTATCAGTGCTCATCAGTGCCCATCAGTGCCTTCTATCAGTGCTCATCAGTGCCTTCTATCAGTGCTCATCAGTGCCCATCAGTGCCTTCCATCGGTGCTCATCAGTGCCTTCTATCAGTGCTCATCAGTGCCTTCTATCAGTGCTCATCAGTGCCTTCTATCAGTGCTCATCAGTGCCGTCTATTGGTGCTCATCAGTGCCTTCTATCAGTGCTCATCAGTGCCTTCTATCAGTGCTCATCAGTGCCGTCTATTGGTGCTCATCAGTGCCATCTATCAGTGCTCATCAGTGCCCATCAGTGCCTTCTATCAGTGCTCATCAGTGCCTTCTATAAGAGCTCATCAGTGCCCATCAGTGCCTTCTATCAGTGCTCATCAGTGCCCATCAGTGCCTTCTATCAGTGCTCATCAGTGCCTTCTATCAGTGCTCATCAGTGCCTTCTATCAGTGCTCATCAGTGCCCATCAGTGCCTTCTATCAGTGCTCATCAGTGCCTTCTATCAGTGCTAATCATTGCCCATCAGTGCCCATCAGTGCCTTCTATCAGTGCTCATCAGTGCCGTCTATCAGTGCTCATCAGTGCCTTCTATCATTGCTCATCAGTGCCCATCAGTGCCTTCTATCAGTGCTCATCAGTGCCTTCTATCAGTGCTCATCAGTGCCCATCAGTGCCTTCTATCAGTGCCCATCAGTGCCTTCTATCAGTGCTCATCAGTGCCTTCTATCAGTGCTCATCAGTGCCTTCTATCAGTGCTCATCAGTGCCGTCTATCAGTGCTCATCAGTGCTGTCTATCAGTGCTCATCAGTGCCTTCTATAAGAGCTCATCAGTGCCATCTATCAGTGCTCATCAGTGCCTTCTATAAGAGCTCATCAGTGCCCATCAGTGCTCTCTATCAGTGCTCATCAGTGCCCATCAGTTCCTTCTATCAGTGCTCATCAGTGCCTGCTATTAGTGCTCATCAGTGCCCATCACTGCCCTCTATCAGTGCCTTCTATCAGTACTCATCAGCGCCTTCTATCAGTGCTCATCGGTGCTCATCAGTGCCTTCTATTAGTGCTCATCAGTGCCTTCTATTAGTGCTCATCAGTGCCTTCTATTAGTGCTCATCAGTGCCATCTATCAGTGCTCATCAGTGCCTGCTATTAATTTCCATCGGTGCCATCTGCTTTCTCAGGACAGCACGGCTCTGAACGGAGATTGTGTGTCATAGAACAATAGCACAGAGACACCGGCGACATTAACGTTCTACTTGCCCGTCCGTCCTCTCTGGCAGGGGATGAGAGAGGACACACAGCTGATCTCATGGCTCCCTCTTCTCCCTCTTTTTTTTAATTATCCCCTGTGACAACGTTGTCCAATTTTTAATTGGTTTGTGGTCTGTCCATATTGCTCTTTTTCACATTTTGTATTTCAATTTGGTTTTCTATTTTTGGTAATTAATAAAGCTGGTTTGTGTTTACATTAGTGTTCCTTGTTGACCCTCTTTGGAGAACTCTTTCTCCCAGTTTTTCCTTATATGAATTTTAGGGCAACTTGAACTGCATGCAGGCCTATGCCTACATGATTGTTTTACACTTACCTGCAACAGTGGCCATTTACTAAATTAATTTAACTAATAGGTTGATCCAGGCAATATTTCTGCTTTTTTTGTTGGTAATTCCACCACTGATTCTCCGTATGAGACAATTACAGGAAATACCAGTCTGAGCGTGTATCTAATCTTACATCCTGCCTTTTTTCCTGTTTTCAGCCATTTAGAGCTGGTTCCAGAAGGTTGAACTGCTTCTCAGTCTCCATCTTGAACATACGGCCACCAGCATGGGATCTCTTCCATGTCAGACCAGACCACACAGGTAAGTCATGAGGTTATCCTATTCCTGGTACAGGACTCCTGTCCCTGCTATAGACATATCAATGATCTGTGACTGGCTGCTCCTCCTTGTGATTAACCATCTGGGTACATATATGTAGCACCCTAAGGTTTAGTCTGGGAGCTCCTCACAAATTTACTTGCCAGGAGTAGTTATCTTGGTTGATTTGATAGAGATCTATTGATTTCTCCCTAAGTTTGGCCTTGTTGCACGTTTCTCTTCTACCACTAGTTGGCCGGGTGCTTGGTGGTACTAGAAGGGCAACCCAAGGTCAGGTTATAAGTATATTGGGTTTCTCAGCCAATGGGCAGAGGTTTTCTTGAATCCCTTGGCCTGCTGGGAGAACCTGCATATATAGTTATGTGCCACCTGGACAGCTGTCTGGGTGGACGTGTGTCATATGTCCCGGGCTGCTAGGCTGGAGATTGGGCCTATCCCGGGGGCATCTGGCTGCCAGGCTGTGTGAGGGCCCATCCAGAAGTAAGAGGGCAGAGCAGGGTTGGGATTGCGGCTTGCAATCCAACCAAAAGTGATGGTTCTGCCGGCCGGAGAACCTGTCGTGGTCGGAGGTAGATGGGGAGCTGTCACCACAAAGGGACCAACCACCTTTACCAGGGACCACAGTGAGTAACTGAGGCAAGTCCTGGAACCATATTCTCACCGAATGGGCAGGTGGAGAATCAGGAAACTTCAGGCGGTGATCAAGTCAGGGACCCAACTCACGGAGGAGATGCTTGCAGAGCAGCCTTGTGTGTCAAGCCAGGGACCTCGCCGGTTAGCTGGGATGAAGCTTGAGAAGTATCTGGAGTGCCAAGCTAGGGACCCAGCAGGGAAGCGTGGGTGACGCTTGAGGGGATACCACCGCAAACCTTGGTTGAGCTCAAGGGATTCAGAGTCAGTGAATCAGAGACTCCAGTGAGAGACCAGGAGCTCAGTGTTGAAGAACTACAAGAGGCAGTTGTAGTGAAACTGAAAGGACTGTTACGATTGAGTTAGGAACTGTTGAAGACTGTTGCCATAGGAGACAGCATTCTTGCATGTGTAGATGTGATGCCTTGCTGGGGCTTTCCCCTGCATGGCTGACTTCCTATTGAAATCTCGAAGTCTGCCAATTGAATCAATAACTACTTAAGGGTGTCCTGGCCCTAACCCTCTTTCCCCCAAAAATACAAAAAGGACTGTCAAAAGAAATAAAATCTCTTTTACATCCAAGAAGTGTCTGGCTCCCAATGACTTTCACCATCCTTGCACCCACTATGCCCCACAACCCACTGCATATTGAAGGATGTCAGCTATCTTTGGCCTTGGAGGTCCTCATTAGACTGGAGAAGGCCAGAGAACTTGCTACATATATATGTATGTGAATTGTATTGTTACACTTTGTCTCCATCTGTCACCCTGATAAAGAAGGTCACCACGCTCTGTAGACTTTGATGGAACTTTTTTGATGATCTGGGACTTTATAATCGACTTCTCGGTATTGATGTCCTCTTTATCGCTGGATTTTAAGGCTGGGTTTACATATATGCGAATTTGATGCAGGTTTCCCCACATCCAATTTGCACGACAGGCGAGTGTGACCGGCTCTCAATAGAGCCAGTTCACACAGGTCGGGGCGGCCGCGGAGCGGCTTGAAAGAGGGTCCTGTTTGTGTTCGGGACTGGTTCAGGTGCTAATTCAGGAAGAAATTTGTTCCTGAATTGCATCTAAACTGGTGAACAGACATGGACTGGACCCTACGCATGAACCCAGCCCCGGCCGCACATATGTGAACCCGGTCTTAATGGGTCTCAGAGTGACTTCTAGGAAAGACATTTAGGCTGCTCTCCAATGATGTTCCTCTGATGTGACTGAGACAGAATAAGGGCAGAAATACCAGGAGAACCCATTGGTTCCTGGCACTCCAATAATTTAATAGGTTTATGGTGGAGTATAGAAACAGAAATGTCATCAGAATACTCCTTCCTGGGTCCATTGTTTTGGCTCCTGGAGGGTTTATTGCTCCACATTCCTCTCTTGCAAATACTATCAACCCTGCTGTCATACCCTCCATACTCCTTTCCTGTACATGCTACCAGCAGCGGCCCATACATAATCTTCATGGGGAGCCAGACGCATGGATTCCAATGTTTGTTTGTTTTTTTGAAGCACATGATTAGAGCTGAGGCTCTAATAGGCTTTTAAAAAGGGCGGGCTTGGGGCGCAGAGTGCTGCACCCTGAGCAGACCCACTTGTGTGAAATAGCGAATGAATATTCACTATTGTCACACCGATTCTCCTCCCTGGCCTTTTAGGAAGCGGGTCCTGAGACCCATTACTCGATTGGCTGAAATCCTATTGGACACTTCGGAGGAGGTTGGAGGAGACGCGCGGCAGAAGACGTGATGCAGAGGAAAACGGGATGCAATGGAAGCCGCCACCTAGATGGGGTAAGTGTGGGGCTGGATGACAGACCGACCGTATAGGGGGTTGTTTGCTGCCCCAACCCCCCCAAAAAAAACACCAGCCGCCACAGATTGCTACCCATTGTCATACCCTCCACACTCCTCTCCTTCAGACTGGGACAGAGGCTGATATTACCCTTGGTTCAAAATGAACAAGGAACTGATGTTTCCCTTGGTTTAGACTGGGCCAGTAGTTGATGTTTCTCTTGGTACAGACTTTGCCAGGAGCTGGTGTTTCCCTTGATTCAGACTGGGTCAGATGCTTGTGTGTCTCCTTGTTCAGACTGGGCCAGGAGCTGGTGTTTCCAATGGTTAAGACTGGACCAAGAGCTAGTGTTTCACTTGGTTCAGACTGGGCCAGGAGCTGGTGTTTTTCCTTGTTCAGACTGGACCGGGAACTGGTGTTTCCCTTCGTTCAGACTGGGACAGATGCTGATATTACTCTTGGTTCAGACTGGGCCAGGAGCTGGTTCTTCTCTTGGTTCAGACTGAGCTAGGAATTGGTGTTTGCCTTGGTTAAGACTGGGCTAGGAGCTAGTGTTTCCCTTGGTTGAGACTGAACCAGAAGCTGGTGTTTCCCTTGGTTCATACTGGGGCTAATAGTGATTTTACCCTGGCCTCAGACTGGGCCAGGAGTTGGTGATTTCCCTTGTTCAGGCTGAGCCAGGAGCTGGTGTTTCCCTTGATTTAGACTGGGCCAGGAGCTGGTGTTTCCCTTGATTTAGACTGGGCCAGGAGCTGGTGTTTCCCTTTGATTCAGACTGGGCCAGGAGCTTTTATTTCCTTTAGTTCATACTGGGATAGAAGCTGTTATTAACCCTTGGTTCATACAGGCCCGAGAGCTGGTGTTTCCCTTGATTTCAGAATGGGCCATGAGCTGGTGTGCCCCTTGATTTCAGACTGGGCCAGGAACTACTGTTTTTCTTGGTTCAGAATGAGCAAGGAACTGGTGTTTCCCTTGGTTGAGACTGGAGCATGAGCTGGTGTTTCCCTTGGTTCATTCTGGGACAGAGGCTGACTTTACGCTTGGCTCAGGCTGAGCCAGGAGTTGATGTTTCCCATGGTCCATACTGAGATAGAAAATGGGGGATTAGCCTGTTAAGATCAGGATAAAAAAGGGGGTTACTATTAGCAACAAACTATTGATCAAAATAGAATAGATCAAACTTTGAAAATTGTATTTTTATAACGATTTAGTTATTGTATCAAAAAGATTATACTGTGAAGGTGCAGTGCTTTAAAATCTGATTGACTACAATCAGACATTGATTACTACAGACAAATTGGACAGACAGGACAAACGTAAAACAATACATTGAACACTGGACTGGTCCGGACGTATTGCTTTAGCCCATTGTTACCACATGATTATTTATATTTTAATTATGTAGCGCTGGTAGATTTTTTATCTACCGCTGATAGGTAAATCTAGTGGGTCACTTGTTAGAGGAAGTTAGATTTGCCTCTGGTGCAGCTTGGCTGAGTTGCATGTGGTTCCACACTGTGCCGGTGGGTGTCGTTTTCACTATGGGCCAGTGTTGGAAAAACAATGTGTTGAATAGGGATGAGCCGAACACTCCCCTGTTCGGTTCGCACCAGAACATGCGAACAGGCAAAAAATTTGTTCGAACACGCGAATACCCTTTAAGTCTATGGGACACGAACATGAATAATCAAAAGTGCTAATTTTAAAGGCTTATATGCAAGTTATTGTCATAAAAAGTGTTTGGGGACCCGGGTCCTGCCCCAGGGGACATGGATCAATGCAAAAAAAAGTTTTAAAAACGGCCGTTTTTTCAGGAGCAGTGATTTTAATAATGCTTAAAGTGAAACAATAAAAGTGTAATATCCCTTTAAATTTCGTACCTGGGGGGCGTTTATAGTATGCCTGTTAAGGGGTGCATGTTTCCTATGTTTAGAACAGTCTGACAGCAAAATGACATTTCAAAGGAAAAAAAGTCATTTAAAACTACCCGCGGCTATTAATGAATTGCCGGTCCGACAATACACATAGAAGTTCATTGATAAAAACGGCATGGAAATTCCCCACAGGGGAACCCTGAACCAAAAAAAAAAAATGACGTGGGGGGTCCCCCTAAATTCCATACCAGGCCCTTCAGGTCTGGTATGGATATTAAGGGTAACCCCGCGCCAAAATTAAAAAAAAAAACGGCGTGAGGTCCCCCCAAAAATCCATACCATACCCTTATCCGAGCACGCAACCTGGCAGGCTGCAGGAAAAGAGGGGGGATGAGAGAGTGCCCCCCCTGAACCATACCAGGCCACATGCCCTCAACATTGGGAGGGTGCTTTGGGGTAGCCCCCCCAAAACACCTTGTCCCCATGTTGATGAGGACAAGGGCTTCATCCCCACAACCCTTGGCCGGTGGTTGTAGGGGTCTACGGGCGGGGAGCTTATTGGAATCTGGAAGCCCCCTTTATCAAGGGGACCCCCAGATCCCGGCCCTCCCCCCTGTATGAAATGGTAAGGGGGTACAAAAGTACCCCTACCATTTCACTAAAAAAACTGTCAAAAATGTTAAAAATGACAAGAGACAGTTTTTGTCAATTCCTTTATTTAAATGCTTCTTCTCTCTTCTATCTTCCTTTATCTTCTTTTTCTTCTGGTTCTTCTGGATCTTCGGGTTCTTCCTCCGGTGTTCTCGTCCAGCATCTCCTCTGTGGCGTCTTCTTCCCTTCTTCTCCTCGGGCTGCTCCGCATCCAAGGCATGGAGGGAGGCTCCCCCTCTTCTCTTCATCTTCTTCTCTTCATCTTCTTGTCTTCATCTTCTTTTTGGGCCGCTCCGCATCCATGCTGGCATTAAGGGAGGCTCCTGCTGTGTGATGCTTCTCCTCTTCTGACGGTTCTTAAATAACGGGGGGCGGGGTCACCGGGTGACCCCGCCCCCTCTGACGCACGGGGAAATGACGGGACTGTATCAGTGTTTCGTTTATCATGGACGAGGAGGAGGCGGGGCTTTGTTACAATGGACGGCCACCGAACAGACTGCATAACACAGTGGGAAACACCTGCTGTTTTAGTAATCAAAGGTATGGCTGCAAATGGGCACAATGAGGCTGCAAATGGGCACAATGAGGCTGCAGATGGGCACAATGAGGCTGCAAATGGGCACAGTGAGGCTGCAGACGTTTACCCAGTAGCTGCTGCATTTTCCCACCCTAGGCTTATACTCGAGTCAATACGTTTTCCCATTTTTTTGTGGTAAAATTAGGTGCCTCGGCTTATATTTGGGTCGGCCTATACTCAAGTATATACGGTACTTTATGATTATTAGATAATTGTGCAAATGTAGGTATGTCCATTGGGGGAGAAACTGACCATTAGCCCCGGTTCACACTGAGCTGCGGGAATGAAGCCGTGCGGGTTCAGCTGAACGATTTCACTCCCGCATGTCATTCCCAATTTCGGCCACGATTACAAAGACATCTGTGGAGGTTTCTGCATAGATGTCAATGTAAATTGCAGCCTGAAATCTCAAAAAGTAGTACAGAAAAACCTTTTTGAAAATTGGTGTGGCGCCGCAGATGTGGCATCGCACCTATTAGGACGGTGCCATTGACAGCAATTCCCACCGATTTGACATGCAAATCGCATGTCAAAACGCTCCGGTGTGAACCAGGACTAACACATATTTTGCTATTTTTTTTTTGGATTTATCAGCCCTGATTGTAGACAATGAGGCACCAAATGTGGAGAACTGTTTTCAGTGGGGGGAATCACATTTTTTTTGCATATCCGGAATAAATTCCAGATTGTTTGCTATCGGAGTGAGGGGGGGCCAGGAATTCAGGCCAACTTGTAGTTGAGTGAAATTGTGTGAAATACTTGTAAGGTGGTACCAGTAAAGGGACGGGGCTTTAGTGAAGATGGATACAAAGATTTCTGTATGCACAGTAGAAATGTAAGTGGGAAGGGAAGCATTTTCAATCGTCCAGTCTTTATTCTGAGAGTGACAATGCCGATCAATAACTCTTGTGAGATTTTAGGAGATAGAACTGATATGATGGAGTTTAATGGTACCAGTAAGGGACATATGGACAAAATAATACTTAATGTCTTTATTATAAAAGATAAAGATTCTTTTTTGCAAACAAAAAATCATTAGAAAATGACTTGGATATCAATATTGTTCTGAAATTATTTCTGATTGGGACTCTAAAAACAGAAGTTAAAACTGCAACTGCAGGAAGAGATTCACAGGACACAATCACTGTGTGTAAAATGTCCGTTCCGTGCCAAAATGTATTATTACATGTTATTTTATACATCGATAAGA
Organism: Lithobates clamitans; assembly: GCA_037952925.1. Lineage (NCBI taxonomy): Eukaryota > Metazoa > Chordata > Amphibia > Anura > Ranidae > Lithobates > Lithobates clamitans. The sequence goes on from JBBGZY010001491.1 coordinate 530,767, forward strand.
AAGGGGTGGTGTGAGATGTTATTAAAAACTAACAAATAGAAATATGTTATTAAAGCTATTCAAGAACCAAAAAGGAGGGGCTTTTGGACTTTTTAGGCACAACTACAAAAAACTAATTATATAAAATATTATTTTATTCACTTAGAAAAATACATAGCAAATGTATTTTTCTAAGTGAATAAAATAATATTTTATATAATTAGTTTTTTGTAGTTGTGCCTAAAAAGTCCAAAAGCCCCTCCTTTTTGGTTCTTGAATATGATTTTGTTAGGACGCGGCACAGGTTTATTTTGTGTGTATCCACGGTGCCACTCCGTGTTACGATACACTTCCATTTTTTCAATTTTTTCATGTTATTAAAGCTACCAAATAGAACAATTGCAAGAGTAAAACCGTGAGAGGGGAGGGGGAGGGGGAGTTGAGACAGAGAGAGCTTCTAGTAGAAGATGTGTCTGTGTGTTAGGTGAAGGTTACAGAACACATTTCAACAGTGAGAACAAAATGGAGTCTCTTGTGCTTAAATGAACAATACAGTGAATGTCCATGTCATATGGAGAAGCACACAGGGAGATCTGTGATTATAACTTCCCCCGCCTGCACATCGATTGTTCCTGAGTGCCCCCTGTATCCTTCTCTGGCTCCCCTCTGTGTTCCTCCGTCTGCTCCTCTGGTCCCCCCTTCTGTGCGTTCCTCCGGTCCCCCCGTCCTCCTCCGATCCGCTCCCCCTCCATGCGCTCTCCGGTCCCCCCCTCCTCCCCAGATCCTTCAGGATGGAGAGTGAACCTTTTCCGAATGGACAGTGTTTATGATGCTTCAGTTTATAAATAGAGCACCCTCCCCATGTTAAGGGCATATGGCCTGGTACAGTTCAGGAGGGGGGGCGCTCTCGTCCCCCCCTTTTCTTGCGGCCTGCCAGGTTGCGTTCTCAGATAAGGGTCTGGTATGGATCTTGGGGGACCCCTACAACATTTTAATTTAATTTTGGTGCAGGGCTTCCCTTAAAATCCATACCAGACCTGAAGGGCCTGGTATGGATTTTGGGGGGACATCCATGCATTTTTTTGGTTTGTGGTTCCGCTTAATATTCATACTAGACCTAAAAGGGCCTGGTAACGGACTGGGGGGAGACCCATGCCATTTTTTTCAATGATTTTTATCTATATTGCTGGGATCAGACAAGTCATTACAGCCTCAATCAGTTTTAAATTACTTTTTATCCTTTAGAAATTTAATTTTACTGTGGTACTGTTCTAAAAACAGGAAAGATGTGCTACTTTACAGGCAGACTAATGGGACCCCCAGGCATGATATTTAAAGGAATAGCTAATTTTTATTGTTTCACTTTAAGCATTATTAAAATCACTGCTCCCGAAAAATCGGCCATTTTAAAAACTTTTATTTGCATTGATACATGTCCCCTGGGGCAGAACCCGGGTCCCCAAACACTTTTTATGACAATAACTTGCATATAAACCTTTAACATGAAAAATCAAAAGTGTCCCATAGACTTTAACAGCGTTCTGCGGCTTTTGAATTTGCCATTTGCCATTTGTTCGAGTTTAACTTATGTTCGACTCCAACATCGGGCTCATCCCTACCCATGATATAAAATAAATGTACAACACTCTCTATGTGACACCAGTTTGTAGACTCCACCTTGAGCTTCCGAGAGATAGTCAGCAGCCATGCAGTTCTGTGACACCACCTTAGGTGATGGAGACACTTCTGCTGTCAGTTCTCCTATAACATCAATGGTCTCATTGGTTATCTGATCCATGACTTCAGTACACGGGTTCATTTTACTTATCTTAGATGACTTAGATTCCCCATCCCGTCTATGAAGGGCTCACTGCATAAAACATATCCACTCCAGAGAAAATGTTTCTTCTCACTGGAAGGCCAGGGGAGTATTGGGAGAAATTGAGGCTTTCCCTTACAGATATGGGAGGAGCAACATCACCTAAAGTACAGCTATGGGTGGGATTGAAGGGAAGACATTTTAGGGTGCTCCTTCCACACAAGAAGGAAATGTTATCTGGAAGGACTAGGAATCTATTGGACCAATGAGGATTAAACATTCTGCAACTACATTGAGAAACCATGAAATGTTACTGGCCTGTGATTGGCTCTCCTATTGTTAGTGAAGTAAGTGAGACTCCCCTTGTCGGTGTCATTAATGGAATTTAAGAAACCATGTGAAATGTTTCCCCCAAATCCAAAAAATGTGACCCCCTTGGGTAGGTACCCATCCTCATATTCCTAATATGAGTTTGTAGTCCCCGCTACTACAGGAAACATGTGGGCAATCATTTACAACTTTTACAGCAGGACAGTAAATATCGGAAGACAATTCAAACATAAGGCCAACAGCAGGAAGTCTTCTAACTTAATATGTAATGTAATCTGTCATTAGAATTCCCAGAGTTCCCTCCGCAACATCGTTTTATCACCTGTTATCCTGTCTGTAGATCTGTTATTTTCCCACCTTCTGTAACAGGAAGACAACCCTCATCATTCTGCAGTAACATTACACAGCAGTGTTATCACCCTGTACAGGGAAGTCTTAGATAGATTATAAGTAAGACACACAACAAGTAAAGTCCAACTTCAGATAACGCTTCTAAAGCAGTTACAGCAACAGGTTTTTTTTAAGGTTTAAACCACCAAATGAATGAAAACGGACAGTTGTAAGCACCCCCGGCAGTGTTATATGGTGTTTCCAAACCCCATCCAACTGCCATTTTTGCCAAATAGCTTGGCCTTCTATAGAAAGAAAGTAGAAGAAAACAGATCTACTGGGAGGATCAACAGGAAATAAAAATGTTACAAGAGGAGACTCGGAAAAACAAAATCTTCCACGCTAATGACAGATTGCACCATTTATGTAATTATTGATCAGACCATAAATACACTTTTTTTTATTCAATCAAAAATGTTTTATTTCATTTTCCAATTTACAACAAAAGAAGAACTCACAACACACAAAGCATTCCCACAAAACAACCCAACCAAAACAAAACAGAACAAAATTGTTACACTTTAGTGCCAACATCATAACATTTCCAGGGATAAGAAATGTTCTTTGAAAACTTTACACCAAAAAGAGATCTGTCCATTCAGAGTCATGACCCATTTCACTGCCAGGTCCGCACATCGTACAGACCTGACAGCAGGGGGACTAACACACAATCCTGTTGCTGCAGCCACTTGGGATTGTGTGTGAAACTGACAGGTCAGGTGAAAACTGCCACCCGATTGGTCACACACCCCCCAGAAGGGGTGCTTCCCTGCCATATTTATATTCTACCTATAATTGCTGTATGGATGGCCTTTTTATTAAATAAAGGTGATTATATTGGAGTGCGGCTGTCCAGATCCCTTCCATTGCATTCCCAGGACCAACATGGTGAGTGCGGGGGCTAGGAGGGGAGAACAACGCACACACGTCCACTCTCCTCCCCTTTTTGCTGTGACCCAGAAAGCAAGGTCTATGACGTCACTTCCAGGTCAGCCTCTCGGTGTGTGTTTTGCAGTGTGATCTGCATCACAAAACATTCAGAGGAGACATTGGGGGTCTTTTAGACCCTGCAAGTCTCATTAAAGAGAACCTGTAACCTAAAAATATCACATACAGGACTTTTTGTCCCCTATGTGATGAAAGAAAAAAAGTTAAAGAAAACTATTTTTTTTTTGCAAAAAAATAGGATACACCCAAGCACATAAAATCCCCCCCCCAAAAAAAAACTTGGGGCCCCCCACCTCCACATATATGCACATACAAATGTAAACAAATGCCTCGGGGTGCCTACGAGTGAAAACGTTGATTGTGATACACGTTACATATAACCGTGCACGCCAGAGTGAGAGCAATAATTCTAGAACCAGACCTCCTCTGTAACACTAAACTAATACCTATAGGGGTTTTTTTTTAAGTGTTGCCTATAGAAAATATAGGTTACTGAAGTTTGTCGCCATTTCATAGCGCACATGATTTAACGTTTGGCAAGTTGTGTATCTATTCACTTTAGTGTTTTTTCTACTGAAATTTTGTGTTTCCTAGACCATCGAGTTAATATTGTGTGACATAAAAAATGAAACTACCACTATTTTATTCTTTAGGGTATCTGCTTTCAGAAAATATGTAATGTTTGGGGTATTTACATCATCTTCAAGGCTAAAATTATTTTTTAAACATGTGTGCAAAAAACGCAAAAAGGGGTTGTGCAGAGAAAAGGTTAAAGTGAACCCCAGCTGGAGGAATTTCAGTCCCCAGAAGTGGTAGGAATATGACCACACACTCAGCCCCGATCTCTTGTAGGTGTGCTGTGTGAATAGTCTATGGAGAGGAGTAATAGCTAAACAGAGAAAGAAGATAACAAGGACATCCATTCTACACCTGATGAGATCCCTGAGACTTTCTTCAGAACCAGATGGAATATAAGTAGCCAGCTGAACTTAAGTGGTTAAATGCATCCCATAAACAGCAGCAACCCAGTGTGGGAAGGCCTGCGGCAGCTTAGGAAATTGCTTTCTCACCAAACCGAGACGTCTCCCTGGCTGGTGTCCCAGTCACAGACCTGCCTGCAAAGATGTCATCCGTGAGAAGAGATAAAATATGGAAAGGAGGCATTTATCATGGGAGGGGAGGTTTGGAGAAGGTGTGCTTAGCTGGAGCCCTGACACCTGGCTTATGGTGTATTAACAGTCAGAAGAACCTGGAATGGACTCTCTTAATGAGGCTTCAGAGACTTTGTAAGATGCCACTTGACCCCATCCTAGTCTCAGTGTCGATCATGTATTAGCTCAGGATCTGGCAATGAATAAAACACTTGGTAACACTGCCCAGTCAGTGAATGATGAAAATGCATTACATGTTCCGTCAAAGCTCAATAAAAAAAGAAAAATATATGAATCATGAGGAGAAAAAGTCAGTGAATCCGATCATTACATTCCAGTTTGTTCCCAGATTTTGTTTTTCTAAAGAAGCATTTTATCTTTTCACTTCTTCTCTAGCTAATGAGATAACATTGGGGCTATGAAACTAACGGGACACCCGCAACTTCTTTCAATATCCCCCTTCTTACAGAGTTTCCTCTCTACAAGCTATTCTGCTGAACCTAGTTAATCCTCTGGTGGCAGATTAGCCCGGTATTAACTGTAAAATCTTTGTCACATTCAGAGCATTAAAATGGCTTCTCTCCAGTGTGAATCCTCTGGTGTGTGATAAAAGTTGATTTCTGTGTAAAAGCTTTGCCACATTTAGAACACTGATATGGCTTCTCTCCAGTGTGAACTCTCTGGTGTGTGATAAAAGTTGATTTATGTGTATAAGCTTTGCCACATTCAGAACACTGATATGGCTTCTCTCCAGTGTGAACTCTCTGGTGTGTGATAAGATCTGATTTATGTGTAAAAGCTTTGCCACATTCAGAACACTGATATGACTTCTCTCCAGTATGAACCCTCTGGTGTTTGATAACATTTGACTTCTGTGTAAAAACTTTGCCACATTCAGAACACTGATATGGCTTCTCTCCAGTGTGACCTCTCTGGTGTAAGGTAAGATCTGATTTATGTGTAAAAGCTTTGCCACATTCAGAACACTGATATGGCTTCTCTCCAGTGTGAACTCTCTGGTGTGTGATAAAAGTTGATTTATGTGTAAAAGCTTTGCCACATTCAGAACACTGATATAACTTCTCTCCAGTGTGAACTTTCTGGTGTGCGTTAAGATTTGATTTATGTGTAAAAGCTTTGTCACATTCAGAACACTGATATGGCTTCTCTCCAGTGTGAACTCTCTGGTGTGACATAAGATATGCTTTATGTGTAAAAGTTTTGCCACATTCAGAACACTGATATGGGTTCTCTCCAGTGTGAACTCTCAGGTTTGTGATAAGATTTGACTTCTGTGTAAAAGCCTTGCCACATTCAGAACACTGATATGACTTCTCTCCAGTGTGAACCCTCTGGTGTATGATAAGCTCTTCCTTGGTTGTAAAAGTTTTGCCACATTCAGAACACTGAAATGGTTTCTCATCATTGTGAACCTTCTGGTGTGTGATACGTTTTGCCTCCATTGCAAAACCTTTGTCGCGCTCCAAACAAGAAATATCTTCTGAAATGACTCCTCTTATGTATACATTGGTTGGACTTTACTATAAAGCCATTGTCACTTGCAGAACACTGAAATGACTTTTCTCCTGTTGTCCTCTGAGGCTGGATTAATGTTGAAGAGGATCCAATACTTTTATGATATTTAGAACATGGATATGTCTTGAGTCCTTTGTGAATCCTCCAGTGAACTGCAATAAAAACGTTCAGTCACTTATAACACCCATATGGATCATTTCCCATATGACTTTCTTTTATTGATGAAGACTAGCATGACCAAAAACTTGGTTCCTCAGTCCACCTGTACAGAAAAAAATAAAAGACAGAATTCTTTAAAAAAGGGTTCAATAAAGTTACTTCATTTTTTAACATTTATTATTAACTGCTTCCCGCTCAGCCTATTGTAATATGACAGCCAGAAAAGGAGCCATATTGTTCTGGGAGAACAGATCTTGCGCTGCCCTGCAGGACCAATCTCTGGCGCAGTCTGTCACCTGCTATGTCCTGTGGATGACTGATCAGTGTAGTGGCCCACTGCCGGTACCATGTGATCGCTGTGACCAATCATAGTAGATAACATGACAATTGTGAACAATGAATGGCTTTTATTCATGACAGTTATTGTGTGGTTGGTCACAGTGATCACATGGTACAGACAGGGCCAATCACAGCTAATTACAATAATATACACTGAATGAATCTAATTAATTCAGTAAAAAAAAAAATTATGATTACCTCCCCAGAGTAGTACAGTGTTAGTATGGTACACAGTTACACAGTTAGTAGGTTGAATAAAGACACCAGTCCATCCAGTTTAACCTGAGTAAGTATGGGTGCGTGTCTACAATTGTCCCTATCCGTGTACATTGTGTCTCATTAAGATGCTCATCTATTATATTATTATTTAAGGTATCCATATACCGCCGTCAATTTACACAGTGCTCCACACATCGCACACTCACATCGGTCCCTACCCTCAAGGAGCCAACAATCCAAGGTCCCCAACTCACATTCATATACTAGGGCCAATTTTGGACAGAAGCCAATTAACCTACCAGCATGTCTTTGAAGTGTGGGAGGAAACCGGAGTACCCGGAGGAAACCCATGCAGGTATAGGGAGAACATGCAAACTCCAGGCAGGTAGTGTCGTGGTTGGGATTTTTTTACTGCTCGACGATAGTGCTACCCACTACACCACTGTGCCGCCTATAACACTGGTAGTGGTAACACTATATTGCTTTGGTCACAGTATATGTAAAAAAATGTTAAAAAACTATTAAAAATACTTTTTGGCTTTTTTTTTACATATTGTCACCAGTCGGTGTCCCTGTTCACCTCCACACCAGTTATATGAGGATGCTGTACTGTACTGGGGACAGGATGTAAACAATAAAAAAATCCAAAATATTGTAACAAACAAATTATAACTTCATAATACCCACCATGCCTCTTACTAAATACCTTGGAATGTCTACTTTCCAAAAAGGGGTCATTTGGGGGATATTTTTATTGTCCTGGTATTTTCGGGCCTCAAGAAATGTGATTGCCCGTTAGTACATCAGGATTGATTGATCTTCAGATATTTATTCCATAGTTTATGGGAGGTGAAGAAGGTGTAGTTATTAAAGATAAGGGTTTTCAGGGATTACCTAAAGACAGAGTAGAAGATAGTCAGACAGATTGAGGTAGAGAGTTCCAGAGGATGGGAGAGGCTCTGAAGAAGTCCTGGAGGTGACGTGGGAGCTAGAGAGTAGGAGGTCATGTGAGGAATGAAGAGAACGGTCTGGTTGGTATTTTGGGACAAGGTTGGTGATGTAGCTGGGGGAAGAGTTGTGGAGGGCTTTGTAAGATGTTGTTAGTATTTTGAACTTTTAATAGGTAAAGGGATTGTCAAACAAAAGAGTTCCCCTGGCATGATTACACCTCTAACAGGTAAAATTTTGTGTGAAAGTGAGGACTGTATACCATCTGGTCAAGCATTTATATCCGGACTCCTGGACAGTGCTGGGAAAATGGGGATTTGTGAGCAAAGAATAGGATATGATCTCTTTCTGTCTGGGTGAACGTGTGACCCAAATCTCTTCCCATGTCAGAAGGATTGGAGTTGTAAAATCTTCATTTTGATTGGTAAGGAAGTGATGATATGGAAATTGTGTGACCTGTCAGCTGATTTCATCTTTATTCAGACATCATGCAAGAATTCATTCAGACATGAATTTCATTGCTATAAACCTGACCTGGCTGTAACGCTCATTAATAATTGTCTCCACTTGCCAAACACAATATGTATATATACACGTTGCACTTTTGAAGTGGTTTGCAGGGGTCATGGCTGAAGCCAGTAATTCTGTTTCCCAAAAAAGTGATCCGAGCAGCTGATTAGCCACTGGATCACCTTTAGAAGCAGCCAAAGAGGTCGTCCCCCCTCCAGCTGCTCGCCAGTGTTTCTGGGGCTTACTGTACTTACCGTTTTTCAGGCCTTTTGGTATTAAAGTAGTGAGATTATAGATCCAGTATTTCTCTTTACATAGTAAAACCTTATTGAAGTCTCCTCTCCTAGGGGATACATTTATGGAAAAGATCCCCTTCAGGCCATCTGTTTTTTTCCCCAACATGAATTTTCCTAATATGTTGTGCTAAGAGATTCTCTTTTTCTTTCTCATCTTTTCTAGGAGGTCCATTGATGTCCCTCAGATGTTCACAGATACGGATTTTTAATTGTCGCTTTGTTTTCCCTATATAGAATTTTTTACATGGACAATCCAACATGTAAATCACTTTGCCTGTAGAGCAATTAATAAATCTTTTCATTTTAAATGTTTTGGATCGATCTGAATCAGTGAATATCTGAGGAACATGTGAGGAACATTGAATGAAAGTACAAATGAGTGAATTAGTAGCTAGGTAACAGGAAGTGATGCCTTTCGGCCTTCACAGTCAGTTTGCTACTGAGCATGCGGAAGCCGCTCTGCGCCTTGTGAATGGTCCTGTAGTCTTCTGGGACCTGTGATGTGTCCCAGAAGACTGCGGGGGAAGAGAGAGGGATGAACTTCCAGCTCAGACTGCGGTTATCTGAGCCAAAAGTGAGTGGGTTCCCGTCAAAACCAGGTACCCACTCCCCCTCTCTCCAAAAAAAGGGCCAAATATGTCAGTGGAGGGGAGAGAATGCAAACAAGTGGGGGGGCGTGGCTAGCAGCCGAGCTGAACGGAAGCCTGATCTCACAGCTCCTGCACTGAATGGAGAATCGGACCCCAAATCACTTTTCCAGACCCCCAAAAAATGCACTCCTCGGACCCCCACAACCTGAGGACCCAGACCCGAACCTCTAGAAAGTGGAAAGAATACAGAATACCCACAAAAATCATGGATTTCCTCAGGGAGATAAAATCCAAGATGGCGCCCGCGGCACCGCTCAGCACATAGAGGATTCCTACACTGACTTGCCTGATGCTGATGAATCCTCCATTTCAGCCCTGCACAACACCTCAGGCTCCCAGCTATCCTCCGGACCCTCATCCACCTCCAGCAGCCCTGCCAAAGCAAGGATGTGCCAGGATACAGCGGATCAGCCACAGGAGGTAAGGCCTGCTTTAGAAAACCTCCTCACACATCCACCTACATCTTCTCCCATAGCGGCCTTCCCTACTACCAATCAGCCAGTCATAGACACTATGATGAAGGAGATGCTGATGTCACTTCACAGCTCCCTCCAATCTGACATTTCCTCAATGTTTTCAGCATTTAAAACAGAAATGCTGCACACAGGGCAGAAAGTGGGGCTTATTGAAAAGCAGTTGAGCGCTATGACAAAAACAGTTAATGACCTGGTAGAAGCACATGACCATACCAGAGAAGAACACCGCTGGGTGTGTGTCAAAATGGCGGATCTCGAAGACCACTCACGGCATCAAAATATTAAGATAAGAGGAATCTCTCAAACTATTTTACCAGCAGATCTAAACTCCTACACTAGGAAGTTGATCTCAACACTTCTCCCAGATCTCCCACCGATTGAGATGATCATCGATCGTATCCACCGTCTCCCAAAACCTCCTAATCTACCCGCAGAAGTACCTCGTGACACTCTGATGCGCATCCACTTCTACCACACCAAGGATATGCTCCTCACACAATCCAGACGACTGGGACAGCTCCCACATTCATACGCAAAGCTGCAACTCTTTGCTGACATCTCCCAATACACCTGTCAACAGAGACGTCAACTGCAAACAATAACAAAACCCCTCAATAATCATAAGATCCCATACCAATGGTGTTTCCCCACCAAGCTGATGGTTACCAGAAATGGAGTGCGCCACAATATCCATACCATAGAAGAGGGCATACAATTGCTCAAAACATGGGGTATCATTCCTGATGGTGACCTTCCAACCCAGGTGGCCCACAAACCAAACTCACAATTCTTCAACTCTGATCATTCACCTCACCACAAGAAATGACTTTCAAATCAGTGATGCTGTCAATCTAATCTCAGATAAGCACTCTGATTCAGTGCCTGCTCGTTGCAGTTAGTTTACAAACTTTACCCTCATCCTCATCCAGCAGTCCCTAACACACTGCTGACACTTGTTTTCCTCTACCCTCTTGTTTATCACTAGGGATGAGCTTCGTGTTCGAGTCGAACCCATGTTCGACTCGAACATCGTCTGTTCGCCTGTTCGCCGAATTGCGAACGATATGGGCCGTTCGCGCCAAATTCGTGTGGCGCGTCACGGCCCATAATTCACTGCGGCATCGCAGTGCATTGCTGGCTGATGATTGGCCAAGCATGCACTATGACCTGCATGCTTGGCCAATCACAGCGCTGTCTGAACAGAGAGCCGTAATTGGCCAAAGCCAAGGAGGCTTTGGCCAATTATGGCTCAGGGGATTTAGCACACGCCCCACACTATATAAGGCCGCCTGTAAGGCGGCCCTGTGTAGTGTGTGTTCCGGCGTTCATTGAGAGAGAGAGACAGACAGTGACATTTGATTTGAGTTAGATAGATTAGGCAGAACAGTCAGTCAGTTAGCTGCACTTACAGTGTATTGTGTATATATGCATCCCAGGTGTTGCATATATATATATATATATATATATATATATATATATATAAATATATATATATATATATATATATATATATATATATATATATATATACACTGTATTCAGTTTAGCTAGATCCGTTCCTGTTATCTTCTTACTGACAGGCAGGCTTGTCTTGTTAGAGTATTTACAGCTACCTGAAGAAAATTGCTGGTGTTCTTTTGATCTTATTAGTACCACAGTCAGGCAACTAGACTATTTACAGTTAGTGCAGTCCTCCTCACAGTGTTCAGCTAAACCTACAAGTTAGTGGGGTGCGTCCTGCTCACAGTGTTCAGTTAAACCTACAAGTTAGTGTGGTGCGTCCACCTCACAGTGTTCAGCTAAACCTACAAGTTAGTGCGGTGCTTCCTCCTCACAGTGTTCAGCTAAACCTACAAGTTAGTGTAGTGAGACCTCTGCACAGTGTTCATCTAAAGCTACAAGTTAGTGCGGTGCGTCCTGCTCACAGTGTTCAGCTAGATCCGTTCCTGTTATCTTCTTACTGACAGGCAGGCTTGTCTTGTTACAGTATTTACAGCTACCTGAAGAAAATTGCTGGTGTTCTTTTGATCCTATTAGTACCACAGTCAGGCAGCTAGACTATTTACAGTTAGTGCTGTGCGTCCTGCTCAGAGTGTTCAGCTAAAACTACAAGTTAGTGGGGTGCGTCCACCTCACAGTGTTCAGCTAAACCTACAAGTTAGTGCGGTGTGTCCTGCTCACAGCGTACAGCTAAAACTACAAGTTAGTGCTGTGCATCCTGCTCACAGTGTACAGCTAAAACTACAAGTTAGTGCAGTGCGTCCTGCTCACAGTGTACAGCTAAAACTACAAGTTAGTGCTGTGTGTCCTGCTCACAGTGTTCAGCTAAAACTACAAGTTAGTGTGGTGCGTCCTCCTCAGTGTCCAGCTAAACCTACAAGTTATTTTTTGCGAGCTCTGCACAGTGTTCAGCTAAAGCTACCTGTAGAAGGTTGGTGGTGTTCTCATAATACAGGCAGGCAGTTGATTTTGCTAGCTGCAGTATCAGTACATATATATATATATATATCCCAGTTTAGTGCAGCTACAGGCCATTAGTGTGTCTGGAAATCCAAGAAGGAGAGGCAGACAATCACAAGCCAATAAGAGAGGGCAAGCAGGCTCTGTGTCTAGTGCTGGTCGTGGAGACGGTGCATCCTCATCAGCACGTGGCCGTGGGACACACTTGGCCTTTTTTTCGGCAGCTGGCCGCGTTGAGCCGCAACATGCGGAAGACTTGGTCGAGTGGATGACCAAGCCGTCCTCATCCTCCTCATCCTCTCTCACCCATGCCCAGGGTACTTTGTCTGACAAAGCAGCGGCCTCTTCCCTTGGCTCAATGTCATCAGTGACTCCTTCCCTAGCCCCACCATGTCCTCCTGAGGAGTCCCTCGAACTGTTTGACCACAGTGTTGGGTACATGCTCCAGGAGGATGCCCAGCGTTTGGAAGGCTCTGATGATGATACTGAGCTCGATGAAGGCCGTAACGTGAGCACGGAGAGAGGAGGTGCCCAAGAAGGACAGCAATCTGGCAGTCATGCTCCCCCTGCTGCAGCATACTGCCAGGTTTGCTCCAGTGATGAGGAGGGAGGGGATGATGAGGTCACTGACCCAACGTGGGTGCCTGATAGGAGAGAGGAGGAGGAGGAGGAGGCAGCGGCACATCACCAACGAGGCAGGATGCCCTCCAGGGGCTCAAGCGTATCTCGCTTGGTCAAAACATCTCCCGCTTGGGTACCACATGCTTGACCAGACATATGTTGACCTGCCATGCAGTTCGTTGGCAAGCGTATCTAAAAGACCCACACCAAAGAACAAAGAGGACCTCTCCTTGCTCCTCATCAGCTGAGATCTCCAACCCCACTACACCTTCAGTCCTCTCTGAGACCTGCACTGAGAGGAATGAAGGTGTAGAATTAGGTGTGTCACAGCCCAGTACTTGTGGGCAATCTGCTTTTGGTACACCGACGTCAGATTGTACCAGGCAAATTTCCTTGCCCCAGCTGCTGCGCCGCCGAACAAAGTTTGCTCCCAGCCATCCACATGCCCAGCGGTTGAATGCTAGCTTGGCAAAATTGCTAGCACTTCAACTGCTGCCTTTTCAGTTGGTAGACTCTGCCCCCTTCCGTGAGTTGTGGAATGTGCGGTTCCTCAGTGGCAGGTACCCAAATGCCACTTTTTCTCACGAAAGGCGATTCCGGCTCTCTACCGGCATGTGGAAGGCAATGTCCATGCTTGCTGGACAGGGCGGTCAGTGGTAAGGTGCATATTACCGCTGACTCATGGTCCAGCAGGCATGGACAGGGACGTTACCTAAGTTTCACGGCGCATTGGGTGACTCTGCTGGCAGCTGGGAAGGATGCAGGACAAGGTGCAGTAGTGTTGGAGGTTGTTCCGCCACCACGCCTCCAAAATGCTAATGATTGTGACACACCTCTCTCCTCCACCCCCTCCTCTTCTTCTTCCTCCATGGCCTCTTCCTGTGCTTTGTCCTCGGAACCAGCGGTGCTCCGTAGCCGTTCTAGGGGCTACGCAAGTACGCAAGCCAAAAGATGCCATGTGGTGCTTGAGCTGGTGTGCTTGGGGGACAGGAGCCACACTGGGGCAGAGGTTCTGTCAGCTCTGCAGGGGCAGGTTCAGAAGTGGTTGACGCCACGCCACCTTAATGCAGGAATGGTGGTTTGTGACAATGGCACCAACCTCCTCTCTGCCCTCCGACAGGGACAAATGATCCATGTGCCCTGTTTGGCTAACGTCCTTAACTTGGTGGTGCAGCGGTTCTTGGGCAGGTACCCGGGCCTACAGGATGTCCTGAGGCAGGCCAGGAAAGTCTGTGTGCATTTCCGCCGGTCATATAATGCCAGTGCTCGGCTGACGGACCTCCAAAAGCAGTTTAACCTGCCCAAGAACCGCCTAATCTGTGACATGCCCAATAGGTGGAACTCAACGTTGGCCATGCTGCAGCGGCTGCACATGCAGCAGAGGGCCATCCATGAGTACCTGTGCGACTATAGCACCAGGACAGGGTCAGGGGAGCTTGTTTTTTTTCCCCACGCCAGTGGGCCATGATCAGGGATGCATGCACTGTCCTGTCACCATTTGAGGAGGCCACGAGGATGGTGAGCAGTGACAGTGCATGCATAAGTGACACTGTCCCCCTTGTCCACCTGTTGGAGCACACGCTGCGTGGAATAATGGACAGGGCACTTGAGGCAGAACAGAGGCAGGAAGAGGAGGACTTCCTTAGCTCTCAAGGCCCCCTTTATCCAGACAGTGTTCCTGCGTGCCCACCCATCACACAGGAAGAGGAGGAGGAGGAGGAGGAGGAAGATTGTGTCAGTATGGAGGTGGAGCCTGGCACTCAGCATCAGCAGCAGTCTTTAAGGGATCAGTCCCAAGAAACACATGGACTTGTACGTGGCTGGGAGGAGGTGGCTGCAGACCATGTCGTCCTTAGTGACCCAGAGGACTCCGGACCGAATGCCTCAGCAAACCTACGCTGCATGGCCTCCCTGATCCTGCAAAGCCTGCGTAAGGATGCTCATATTCGTGGTATCAAGGAGAAGGACCAATACTGTCTGGCAACCCTCCTTGATCCACATTACAAGGGTAAGGTTGCGGACCTTATCTTGCCATCGCAGAGCAGAGGATGAAACATCTTCGGGAGGCCTTGCAGAAAGGTCTGTGCAACGCGTTCTCAGAGACTGGGAGGTTACAAACTCCTGTTTCTGGACAATGTGTTGCTGAGGCTTCGGTCAGTCAAAGAAGGAGCGGTGGAGAAGGTGGCCGTCTGACCGATGCGTTCAGACAATTTTTTGGTCCGCAGCCCCAAGGTATGATCGGTTCCAGCAACCATCGCCAGCGTCTGTTTTACATGGTGCAGGAATACCTAGGGGCAAGATCTGACTTAGACACCTTTCCCACCGAAAATCCTCTGGGTTACTGGGTCTTAAGGATGGATCACTGGCCAGAGCTTGCACAGTATGCAATTGAGGTACTGGCCTGTCCTGCATCCAGCGTTCTTTCGGAACGCACATTCAGTGCTGCTGGAGGCTTTGTAACCGATCACAGGATGCGTCTGTCCACCGACTCGGTCGATCGACTGACCTTCATAAAAATGAATCAGTCTTGGATCACCACCAGCTACCAAGCACCTGATGCTGATGTAACCGAATATTTTTTTTTGAAATCTCAGATCCCTTCAAAGACTGCCTATGCTGATGCTGAGTGACTATCCCTGAGTAATTATCCTCTTCCTCCTCAATCATCACGCTGATAGCTTGTAAGAACATTTTTGGTTCTGGGCGCCACCACCAGTGCCTAAGGCCCAATTTTTCAGCCCCTGTTTAACAGGGGCGTGTAATTACAATTTTTGATGCAATACTTTGCAGCAGGGTTCATTTCTGCGTTCCAACTAGAGTGTCTGTGAGGGGTTGCAGTGTTGTGGCACCAGCACCAGTGCCTAAGGCCTAATTTTTCAGCCCCTGTTCAACAGGGGCATGTAATTACAATTCTTGATCTAATATTTCACAGCAGGGCCCATTTCTGCACCCACCAAGAGCGAGTGAGGACTTACAGTGTTGTGGCACCACCACCACCAAAGGCCCAATTTTTCTGCCCTTGTTCAACAGGGGCATGTAATTACAATTCTTGATCTAATATTTCACAGCAGGGCCCATTTCTTCACCCACCAAGAGTGAGTGAGGACTTACAGTGTTGTGGCACCAGCACTACCACCACCACCACCAAAGGCCCAGTTTTTCTGCCCCTGTTCAACAGGGGCATGTAATTACAATTCTTGATCTAATATTTAACAGCAGGGCCCTGTGAGGGCTTACAGTGTTGTGGCCACAACAACACCTAAGTCCCAAATTTCTGCTGAGTATATAGGGCAGGCCCCTACATTCAAACATCCAACTCACAAACGACTCCTACTTGCAAACGGAAGGAGACAACAGGAAGTGAGATGAAATCTACCCCTAGGAAGGGAAATTCTCTCCTGTAAGAGTTAATATGGGAAAAACATTTCTCCTTTCCACTGATGCTTTCCAATCCTTGTTCCACACAAAAAACATATTTTCGAAAAACATTTGTCATTGGGACAAAAAGTGAGGTGAAATCTTCTGAAGAGGAGCACAGACAGCAAAACAAATGTCACAAGGGTGATAACCCTTCCCTATGTTTTCCAAAAAGCTTAAAAAAGATTTTTTGGCTGGAGCTAAACACGTTAAAAATGTACCCGTTCAAAATTACAAACAGATTCTACTTAACAACAAACCTACAGTCCCTGTCTTGTTTGCACCACCTGTATACTGCTGTTCAGAGTATATAGGGCCTGGTGGCCCCACACCTTCCCTTATTTTAATTTGGGTGCGGGGTTCCCCTTAATATCCAAACAAGACCCAAAGGGCCTGGTAATGGACTGGGGGGTACCCATGCTGTTTATCTCACTGATTTTCATCCATATTGCCAGGACCCGACATTACATTAAACCCGCAAGCAGTTTTAAAAGAGATTTTTTCCTTTAAAAATGACATTTTGTGCAGGGACTGTTCTAAACACGGGAAACACGCGTCACTTTACAGGCATACTATAGACACCCCCCAGGTACCATATTTAAAGGAATATTTCACTTTTTTTTTTTTACTTTAAGCATCATTAAAATCACTGCTCCCGAAAAAACGGCCGTTATTTAAAACTTTTTTTTGCATTAATACATGTCCCCTGCGGTAGGACCCGGGTCCCCAAACCCTTTTTAGGACAATACCATGCAAATCAGCCTTTAAAATGAGCACTTTTGATTTCGAACGTTCGAGTCCCATAGACGTCAATGGGGTTCTAACGTTCGTGCGAATTTTCGGTCCGTTCGCAGGTTCTGGTGCAAACCGAACCGGGGGGTGTTCGGCTCATCCCTATTTATCACTAATTACCTTTTGCTTTTCTCCCTTCCTTCCTTATTCACGAGAGTTCAAGTACATCGGATCCAGGACCTCTAGCAGACCTCAACCCTCTCAAGCAACTCACCCATCTGTGTAACCGTGAGTAGTACCTTACTCCACTACCTACACACACCACTTTCAAAATGCCCAAATTTATGTCACTGAACGTCAAGGGCCTAAATCACCCTGCCAAATGATCATCCCTGTGGCGAACTGCACAGGATTCTCACTGCGATGTCCCGTGCATCCAAGAAATGCACTTTAAAACCAATGCTGAACCTCAGTGTTCCAACAAAAATTTCTCAAATATCTTTAAAGCCTTGGGTCCTGACAAAAAGAATGGAGTCATGACAGCCGTCAGGAATACATGCTCATTCACCCTACATGACAGCCTTCAGGATGTTGCTGGTAGATAGCTAGCATTGAATTGTACATTAAATAACGACAAATACACCATCGTATCAGTATATGCCCCCAACAATAAACAAATCCACTTTATGTCCAAATTGATGAAGAAAATCAATTGCTTTAAACAAGGTCATTTTGTCATATGTGGCGATTGTAACATAGTGCCTGACAACTCCATCGACTCTTCCTCCCACTCTACCAGAGTTACATCTCCTATGGGACTGTTTATCAGATCTCACGACCTATTTGATGTGTGGAGATGCCATCACACCGCCAAAAGGGATTACTCCTATTTCTCCCCTAGACACAACTCTTATGCCCCGTACACACGGTAGGATTTTCCAACGGAAAATGTGTGATAGGACCTTGTTGTCGGAAAATCCGACCGTGTGTGGGCTCCATCACACATTTTCGGATTTTCGACACACAAAGTTTGACAGCAGGATATAACATTTTCTGACAACAAAATCCGTTGTTGGAATTTCCGATCGTGTGTACACAAATCAGATGCACAAAGTGCCACGCATGCTCAGAATAAATAAAGAGATGAAAGCTATTGGCCACTGCCCTGTTTATAGTCCCGACATACGTGTTTTACGTCACCACGTTCAGAACGATCGGATTTTCCGACAACTTTGTGTGACCATGTGTATGCAAGACAAGTTTGAGCCAACATCCGTAGGAAAAAATCCATGGATTTTGTTGTCGGAATGTCCGAACAAAGTCCGACCGTGTGTACGGGGCATTACACTCGGATTGACTACTTCCTAGTGGATTAATGGACTTTGCCCAAAATCTCCTCCACGGAGATATCGACCATTACATGATCAGACCACGCCCCGGTTACAATGACCATAGAAGATTCAACGAAGATCTCCCGAACACGGATTTGGAGGGCGAAGGCTTCAATTCTCTACTCACTGACCCATTCTACTTATATTAAAAACCGCTTAATAGAATGCTTCAATACTAATACAGGAACTGTTAGCAATGATACCATTCATTGGAATCCCCATAAGGCATTCATAAGGGGAATCCTTATTCAACTTAATGCTAGAGAGAGGAGGATGAGATCACAGCGTCTAAACACACTCACTTCAGATATTAAAATGTTAGAACACCAAAATCAAACTAGTCCAGATCCTTTAACCAAGACTAAATTAGACTCCCTTAGACAAGAATGAAAATCTCTCCTTCTAGAATCCTTTGAAAAAGCACATAAGCACTTTAGAGCACAACACTACTCCATGGGTAATAAAGCCGGGAAGGCAATGGCCAACAGAATTGAAGGTCACTATTCCAAAACTAAAATTACCCATCTATTTCACCCAGCTACTAAACAGAAGTTTATAGACCCACAAGCTATTGCAGACGCATTTAGTTACTACCACAATACACTTTATAATATAAAAGATGACACATCTGACACACAGCCGTCATTACCTGACATAGAAGCATTTCTCAATGGGATCAACCTCCCCAAACTAACTACAGAACAACTAGACTCCATGAACACCCCATTTACGGATCTAGAAATCAGAAATATAATTTCATCACTACCCTCTAAAAAATCTCCAGGCCCAGATGGTCTTACAGGAGAGTATTACAAACAATTGCAAAACTGTATTGGCACCCTATCTGACCAAAGTGTACAATGACGCTGCCTCATCCTCCTCTCTCCCCTCAGAAATGCTGAATGCTCTGATCGTTACACTACCGAAGCCAGGGAAAGAGCCTACCACTGCGCAAAACTTCCGACCCATATCTCTTCTCAATGTAGACACAAAAATTTATGCCAAACTAATAGCTCACAGATTACTCAACCTAATGCCCCTTCTAATTCGTAAGGACCAATCAGGCTTCACAAAAGGGAGACAGACAACTGATGCCACTCGCAGAATTATCAACATAATCCATCATGCTGAGGCGTCCTGAACGCCTTCTCTGCTCCTATCCTTGGATGCAGAGAAGGCGTTTGATAGGGTCCACTGGAAATACCTTGAAGCAACCCTTGGCAAATTTGGCTTCTAAGGTCCCATTGACCACAGTGTTGGGTACATGCTCCAGGAGGATGCCCAGCGTTTGGAAGGCTCTGATGATGATACTGAGCTCAATGAAGGCAGTAACATGAGCACGGACAGAGGGGGTGCCCAAGAAGGACAGCAATCTGGCAGTCATGCTCCCCCTGCTGCAGCATACTGCCAGGTTTGCTCCAGTGATGAGGAGGGAGGGGATGATGAGGTCACTGACTCAACGTGGGTGCCTGATAGGAGAGAGGAGGAGGAGGAGGAGGAGGAGGAGGAGGAGGTGGCACATCACCAACTAGGCAGGATGCCCTCCAGGGGCCAGCCTAAGGGCAGCACATTGACTGCATCACACCCCAAAGCTCCACATGTGCAGGGCGCTGCAGTCTCTGCGCGTTATTCAAAAAGTTCTTTGGTGTGGGCCTTTTTTGAGACGAGTGCATCAGATCGCACCGCTGCTATTTGCAATATATGTCTCAAGCGTATCTCGCGTGGCCAAAACATCTCCCGCTTGGGTACCACATGCTTGACCAGACATATGTTGACCTGCCATGCAGTTCGTTGGCAAGCGTATCTAAAAGACCCACACCAAAGAACAAAGACGATCTCTCCTTGCTCCTCATCAGCTGAGATTTCCAACCCCACTAGACCTTCAGTCCTCTCTGCGACCTGCAGTGAGAGGAATGAAGGTGTAGAATTAGGTGTGTCACAGCCAAGTACTTATGGGCAATCTGCTTTTGGTACACCGACGTCAGATTGTACCAGGCAAATTTCGCTGCCCCAGCTGCTGCACCGCCGAAAGAAGTTTGCTCCCAGCCATCCACATGCCCAGCGGTTGAATGCTAGCTTGGCAAAATTGCTAGCACTTCAACTGCTGCCTTTTCAGTTGGTAGACTCTGCCCCCTTCCGTGAGTTTGTGGAATGTGCGGTTCCTCAGTGGCAGGTACCCAAACGCCACTTTTTCTCACGGAAGGCGATTCCGGCTCTCTACCGGCATGTGGAAGGCAATGTCCATGCCTCGCTGGACAGGGCGGTCAGCGGTAAGGTGCATATTACCGCTGACTCATGGTCCAGCAGGCATGGACAGGGACGTTACTTAAGTTTCACGGCGCATTGGGTGACTCTGCTGGCAGCTGGGAAGGATGCAGGACAAGGTGCAGTAGTGTTGGAGGTTGTTCCGCCACCACGCCTCCAAAATGCTGATTGTGACACACCTCTCTCCTCCACCCCCTCCTCTTCTTCTTCCTCCATGGCCTCTTCCTCGGAACCAGCGGTGCTCCGTAGGCGTTCAAGGGGCTACGCAAGTACGCAGGCCAAAAGATGCCATGCGGTGCTTGAGCTGGTGTGCTTGGGGGACAGGAGCCACACTGGGGCAGAGGTTCTGTCAGCTCTGCAGGGGCAGGTTCAGAGGTGGTTGACGCCACGCCAACTTAAGGCAGGAATGGTGGTTTGCGACAATGGCACCAACCTCCTCTCTGCCCTCCGACAGGGACAACTGACCCATGTGCCCTGTTTGGCTCACGTCCTTAACTTGGTGGTGCAGCGGTTCTTGGGCAGGTACCCGGGCTTACAGGATGTCCTGAGGCAGGCCAGGAAAGTCTGTGTGCATTTCCGCCGGTCATATAATGCCAGTGCTCGGCTGACGGACCTCCAAAAGGAGTTTAACCTGCCCAAGAACCGCCTAATCTGTGACATGCCCACCAGGTGGAACTCGACGTTGGCCATGCTGCAGCGGCTGCACACGCAGCAGAGGGCCATCAATGAGTACCTGTGCGACTATGGCACCAGGACAGGGTCAGGGGACCTTGGTTTTTTTTCCCCACGCCAGTGGGCCATGATCAGGGATGCATGCACTGTCCTGTCACCATTCGAGGAGGCCACGAGGATGGTGAGCACTGACAGTGCATGCATCAGTGACACTGTCCCCCTTGTCCACCTGTTGGAGCACACGCTGCGTGGAATAATGGACAGGGCACTTGAGGCAGAACAGAGGCAGGAAGAGGAGGACTTCCTTAGCTCTCAAGGCCCCCTTTATCCAGACAGTGTTCCTGCGTGCCCGCCGATCACACAGGAAGAGGACGAGGAGGAGGAGGAGGAGGAGGAGGAAGATTGTGTCAGTATGGAGGTGGAGCCTGGCACTCAGCATCAGCAGTCTTTAAGGGATCAGTCCCAAGGAACACATGGACTTGTACGTGGCTGGGAGGAGGTGGCTGCGGACGTTGTTGTCCTTAGTGACCCAGAGGACTCCGGACCGAATGCCTCAGCAAACCTACGCTGCATGGCCTCCCTGATCCTGCAAAGCCTGCGTAAGGATCCTCGTATTCGTGGTATCAAGGAGAAGGACCAATACTGGCTGGCAACCCTCCTTGATCCACGTTACAAGGGTAAGGTTGCGGACCTTATCTTGCCATCGCAGAGGGAGCAGAGGATGAAACATCTTCGGGAGGCCTTGCAGAAAGGTCTGTGCAACGCGTTCCCAGAGACTGGGAGGTTACAAACTCCTGTTTCTGGACAACGTGTTGCTGAGGCTTCGGTCAGTCAAAGAAGGAGCGGTGGAGAAGGTGGCCGTCTGACCGATGCGTTCAGACAATTTTTTGGTCCGCAGCCCCAAGGTATGATCGGTTCCAGCAACCATCGCCAGCGTCTGTTTTACATGGTGCAGGAATACCTAGGGGCAAGATCAGACTTGGACACCTTTCCCACCGAAAATCCTCTGGGTTACTGGGTCTTGAGGATGGATCACTGGCCAGAGCTTGCACAGTATGCAATTGAGCTACTGGCCTGTCCTGCATCCAGCGTTCTTTCGGAACGCACATTCAGTGCTGCTGGAGGCGTGGTAACCGATCACAGGGTGCGTCTGTCCACCGACTCGGTCGATCGGCTGACCTTCATAAAAATGAATCAGTCTTGGATCACCACCAGCTACCAAGCACCTGATGCAGATGTAACCGAATAATTTTTTTTGAAATCTCAGATCCCTTCAAAGACTGCCTATGCTGATGCTGAGTGACTATCCCTGAGTAATTATCCTCTTCCTCCTCAATCATCACGCTGATAGCTTGTAAGAACATTTTTGGTTCTGGGCGCCACCACCAGTGCCTAAGGCACAATTTTTCAGCCCCTGTTTAACAGGGGCGTGTAATTACAATTTTTGATGTAATACTTTGCAGCAGGGCTCGTTCCTGCATTCCAACTAGAGTGTCTGTGAGGGGTTGCAGTGTTGTGGCACCAGCACCAGTGCCTAAGACCCAATTTTTCAGCCCCTGTCTAACAGGGGCGTGTAATTACAATTTTTGATGCAATACTTTGCAGCAGGGCTTGTTCCTGCGTTTCAACTAGAGTGTCTGTGAGGGGTTGCAGTGTTGTGGCACCAGCACCAGTGCCTAAGACCCAATTTTTCTGCCCCTGTCTAACAGGGGCGTGTAATTACAATTTTTGATGCAATACTTTGCAGCAGGGCTCGTTCCTGCGTTCCAACTAGAGTGTCTGTGAGGGGTTGCAGTGTTGTGGCACCAGCACCAGTGCCTAAGGCCTAATTTTTCAGCTCCTGTTCAACAGGGGCATGTAATTACAATTCTTGATCTAATATTTCACAGCAGGGCCCTGTGAGGGCTTACAGTGTTTTGGCCACAGCAACACCTAAGGCCCAAATTTCTGCTGAGTATATAGGGCAGGACCCTACTTTCAAACATCTAACTTACAAACGACTCCTACTTGCAAACGGAAGGAGACAACAGGAAGTGAGATGAAATCTACCCCTAAGGAAGGGAAATTCTCTCCTGTAAGAGTTAATATGGGAAAACAATTTTTCCTTTCCACTGATGCTTTCCAATCCTTGTTCCACAAAAAAACCCAAATTTTCAAAAAACATTTTTCATTGGGACAAAAAAGTGAGGTGAAATCTTCTGAAGAGGAGGAAAGACGCAAAACAAATGTCACAGGGGTGATAACCCTTCCCTATGTTTTCCAAAAAGCTTAGAAAAGATTTTTTGGCTGGAGCTAAACACATTAAAAATGTTCAAAATTACAAACAGATTCTACTTAACAACAAACCTACAGTCCCTGTCTTGTTTGCACCGCCTGTATACTGCTGTTCAGAGTATATAGGGACCTTTCCTTATTTTAATTTGGGTGCGGGGTTCCCCTTAATATCCATACAAGACCCAAAGGGCCTGGTAATGGACTGGGGGGTACCCATGCCGTTTGTCTCACTGATTTTCATCCATATTGCCATGACCCGACATGACATTAAACCCGCAAGCAGTTTTAAATGAGATTTTTTCCTTTAAAAATGACATTTGGTGCAGGGACTGTTCTAAACATGGGAAACACGCGTCACTTTACAGGCATACTATAGACACCCCCCAGGTACGATATTTAAAGGAATATTTCACTTTTTTTTTTTTACTTTAAGCATCATTAAAATCACTGCTCCCGAAAAAACGGCCGTTTTTAAAAGTTTTTTTTGCATTGATACATGTCCCCTGGGGTAGGACCCGGGTCCCCAAACCCTTTTTAGGACAATACCATGCAAATTAGCCTTTAAAATGAGCACTTTTGATTTCGAACGTTCGAGTCCCATAGACGTCAATGGGGTTCTAACGTTCGTGCGAACTTGCGGTCCGTTCGCGGGTTCTGGTGCGAACCGAACCGGGGGGTGTTCGGCTCATCCCTACTCAGCACCAATTATCCCACACAGCAAAGAAATAAAAACATGGAATGTTACTCACACATGATTAGATAAGGGAAGTCAGCAGAGCTCCGCCTCCTTCACTGACCCTTTGTCTACCAATGTACATTCTTTATCCTTCTGGTATTCAAGAGGTTAATAGAGAAATGAGCTTTGTATTATTCTCAGCCAGTGATTGGCCATCATGTAGAAGTGATCGGGGCAGCTGGAGAACCAGACAATCACAATACAGGGAATGTGCCGCCCCTCCCCCCTGCTGATGCCCCCTGCTGTTCCCTGTCGTGTTTCCTCTGGGAGGTCCAAGATGGTGGAACATCGATAAACCACTATAGATTGTTATGTAGGAGGAGCTTGGAGAACATCCCATCTCACGATATCCTCTGCCATGAATGACCCCAGAAATTACCAGAATTGTGTCACCTCTGGGCCACCCCTGTCATTCCCGACTACTGTAGCTGGTCTATGTCATGTACAACACAATATATAGAGTAGAGAGGTCAGCACTATTGTAATGTACAACACAATATATAGAGTAGAGAGGTCAGCACTATTGTAATGTACAACACAATATATAGAGTAGAGGGGTCAGCACTATTGTAATGTACAACACAATATATAGAGTAGAGCGGTCAGCACAATATTATAGTCATAGTGCCCCTTATACTGCTGGTCAGGGGGGACAAATGATTTGGGTCTGTGGTCAGCAGGATGAAAACAATGTTCAGCCATAGTGGTCAGTGGGAGAAGAAATGTCCTCTATCTGTTGTTACAGACTATGGTACCGGGGTACAGGGATATGGGGGGTCAGACAACACACGGGGGATCACCTTCTGTTGTATATCCACAGAAATCACCCAGCACGCTGGCAGATTGTCAGGAGAACCCCAAGTTCCCAGCCCAGACAGGGGTAACAGCTGTATAACAGCACACACACTCTATTATCCCACCACTGCCACACATATGACAAGGATGGAAGACCACGGGAACTAGAAAACCAGGAGAGGACCTTGTATGGTGGAGGAGGGAAGGAGAGGGAGATTATTGTGATAGACTTGGCACAGCCTGCAATACCTCTGACCACCACTAGAGGGAGACTCCACCCATATCTAGCTGGCTGACCACACACAGGCAGATACAAATCTTACATACAATCTGGTGCACTATAAGGGTTGGGGGTCAGTCTAGTAATCAGCACACACTTCTGGGGTTCCTCAGGCTCCCCTACAAGCTAGAATCCTTGTGTTACTCCCTCTTCCCACTATCCATGTACACCCCACACCAGACACACAACATGGGGGCATTGAGGGGACAGGGGGACAGTTGGGGGGGGAGTAGATGGGGATGTCGAGGGAAAAGTGCCCATTATCAGTGGTCAGTGTGGGGGAAGGGGGATGCCTGCTGTTATCAGTTGATTAAATTGGGGGGGGGGGGATGTTGGGCATTAGTGATTAGTAGAAAAAAATGGGGCAGGAACAAGGGGGAGTCTAAAGTTCTAAATAGAGATACAGGAGGCACTGGTGCTAAGTAGTTTTATGGCAAC
This sequence comes from Lithobates clamitans, assembly GCA_037952925.1. NCBI lineage: Eukaryota > Metazoa > Chordata > Amphibia > Anura > Ranidae > Lithobates > Lithobates clamitans. Next base: position 556,598 of record JBBGZY010001491.1, read on the forward strand.
ATTGGGGGACCAGAAGTGTAAAAAGGGGACAGTGAGGTGGGGGGGTCAATACGGGGCACAGGGGGTGGACAGGATAATGTGAGGGACAGGGGAAGGATGGGGAAGATGCGGGGTGAACTGGGAGGCACTGAGGAAACAAGGAGCTGGAAAGGAAGGCAGTAGAGGAATGGGAGTGGTGTTCAGTGGGAGATAAATACCTGGCTGATGTTGTCCTGGTCTGGAGGTTGATGTGGAGCTCCTCTGATGAGTCTTCTATGGTTGGGGTCTTCTCGGACGGTCCCTCTTGGCTCCTCTGATGAGTCTTCTATGGTTGAGGTCCTCTCAGATGGTCCCTCTTGGCTCCTCTGATGAGTCTTCTATGGTTGGGGTCCTCTCAGATGGTCACTCTGATGAGTCTACTATGGTCTGGTGACTGGACATGAAGGGGGAAATCTCTCCCTAATCTCGGCTTCTCTTCCTCCTGCTTGCAAGTGTCCACAATCAGGGGAAAGTTCTCCTCCGTGTCCCTGATAGAAGATGGAGGCTTCTTGCCCTGGCTGAGAGGTGTGAGGGACGTTCTTTGTCTGCACTACGGATCTGGGAAGACTGCAATCACATTGTGAGCCAGCTTCCTCACAGGGGTCCCTCCCTCACAGATGCCCCGGGGCCACACTGACTACAAACACAGTGTGGGGGAGGGGGTTCACAAAAGAGGACCCCTCCCTCCATTCTCTGGGATGACACAATAGAATTTGAAGCTAAAAGCTCCAAAACGCCTGAAGCTCAAACAAGCTCTGGAAAAAAATTTTTAATGCAGATTACAGGCGTTTTTCTACTTTTTTTTACATTGGTGACCTTTTGACCTGTACAAAATTGCAGCAAACACGTGCGACTTTCTGCCTGAAAACACTACGCTCAGGTGTGAATGGGGGCTCAGGTGTGAATGGGGCCTAAAATGGATGAGTTGCAGATCGCTACATGCTGCTTGGTTAAAGAGTACCGTCTGTTAATAATAACTGAAAGGTGGCTTCATCCTCTTGTAGAGGACACTATTACGCACATATCTGGCCGCACTTTCTATCACCAGGTTAGAAACAGCAATTCAGGGAAGAGCAAAGGAGGCGGCCTTTGTATTTATGTTTTAAATGAGTGGTGCTCTGATAGTAAACTTGAGGACACTTATTGTTGGCCAGATTTGGAATTTCTGCTGGTGAAGTGTAGATCTTTTTATTTACCCAGAGAATTTACAGTGGTGATCATTATTGCGGCAGTGGTGGAATTATAGGGGTTTGCCATGGTGCCCAGGCCCCATGCTGCAGGGGGCCCTTGAGGGTCCCCTGTATATCTTGATAGGAGCGGGCGGCTGAGACCGAGCTCCCCGATCATCAGCCGAACTGTATTTGGCACTGTGCGGGGAGCTCGTCACACTGATCTAAAGTGAAAGCAGTGTGTGCTGTGCTCGTTGTCTCCCCCTACAGTGCAGGAAGAGGTAAATATAAATATACATTGTACACATTTACTAATATATGTGTAAGTTGCAGTGGACACGTCACCCCTCCCCCCACTATTATCTGCACCCCTAACTCTCTCATTGTATTGCAGGCTGGCTGGGAAGCGATCTGGGAAGTTTTGTTGTATTTTGAAGCTTTATAATCCTTCCCAGGATATGAGATTAGAGATAATGATGAATGACGGGCCGGGAATTATTATCAGTCTGATGATTGCAGTAATATCTCACATGTGCGGTGCGATCTCCATCTACATACGTGTGCCCGACCCGTGTGTGCCCCTTTAATTTTATATTTCTTTTATTTTTTTACACTTTATTTATTTTTTGTTTCAATTTATTGCTCTCTCAAGGGGAGAACAATACTTCTCATTAAAGCTTTGGGCATAATTATGTCTCCCCGACCCCTCATAGGAGAAAATGAAGGTCATTATAATGATCCGTGTGTGTGTGGGGGGGAAGGTAGATGATCTAACAGAGTGCAGACACTCTATCTTTTCTAATAATATAGGATAGAAGAATTGCAGTACCAGGGGGAAGGGATGGGGGGAGGGGTGATGTGATAGGATGGGGGGAGGGGTGATGTGATAGGATGGGGGGAGGGGTGATGTGATAGGATGGGGGGAGGGGTGATGTGATAGGATGGGGGGGAGGGGTGATGTGATAGGATGGGGGGAGGGGTGATGTGATAGGATGGGGGGAGGGGTGATATGATAGGATGGGGGGAGGGGTGATGTGATAGGATGGGGGAGGGGTGATTTGATAGGATGGGGGAGGGGTGATATGATAAGATGGAGTGTAATGTTTCTCTCTCGAGATGTTCTGTATGAAAAGTTCTCCATCATCTGATTGTGTTTTACTTATTTCCTGTACTGCCCCCCCCCCATGGTTCCATTCTCCCCTCCCCCATCCCAGTGTCCCCCCTGTACTCCCCTCCATGGCCCCCCATATTACCCAATCTCTCCGGAAGTTTTTTCTTCAACTTCTTGTCTGTCTCTGACTGCATCACCATAGAGGAGGGGGAGGAGTGTCCTCCCTTTTCTTGTAGCTCACAGACGGGAGGGGGTGTCCTCCATTTTCTTGTAGATCACAGACGGGAGGGGGTGTCCTCCATTTTCTTGTAGCTCAGAGAGGGGGAGGGGGTGTCCTCCATTTTCTTGTAGCTCAGAGAGGGGGACGGGTGTCCCTTATTTTCTTGTAGATTACAGAGGGGGAGGGGGTGTCCTCCATTTTCATGTGCTCCAACAGGTGGACAAGGGGGACAGTGTCACTGATGCATGCACTGTCACTGCTCATCATCCTCGTGGCCTCCTCAAATGGTGACAGGACAGTGCATGCATCCCTGATCATGGTGCCATAGTCGCACAGGTACTCATTGATGGCCCTCTGCTGCATGTGCAGCCACTGCAGCATGGCCAACGTTGAGTTCCACCTGGTGGGCATGTCACAGATTAGGCAGTTCTTGGGCAGGTTAAATTTCTTTTGGAGGTGTGCCAGCCGAGCACTGGCATTATACGACCGGCGGAAATGCACACAGACTTTCCTGGCCTGCCTCAGGACATCCTGTAAGCCTGGGTACCTGCCCAAGAACTGCTGCACCACCAAGTTAAGGACGTGAGCCAAACAGGGTACATGGGTCAGTTGTCCCTGTCAGAGGGCAGAGGGGGGGGTTGGTGCCATTGTCGCAAACCACCATTCCTGCCTTAAGGTGGTGTGTTCTCAACCACCTCTGAACCTGCCCCTGCAGAGCTGACATAATCTCTGCCCCAGTGTGGCTCCTGTCCCCCAAGCACATCAGCTCAAGCACCGCATGGCATCTTTTAGCCTGCGTACTTGCGTAGCCCCTTGAAAGCCTACGGATCAGCGCTGGTTCCGAGGACAAAGCACAGGAAGAGGCCATGGAGGAAGAAGAAGAGGAGGGGGTGGAGTACAGAGGTGTGTCACAATAATTAGTAGTGGTATTTTGGAGGCGTGGTGGCGGAACAACCTCCAACACTACTGAACATTGTCCTGCATCCTTCCCAGCTGCCAGCAGAGTCACCCAATGCGCGGTAAAACTTAGGTAACGTCCCTGTCCATGCCTGCTGGACCATGAGTCAGCGGTAATATGCACCTTACCTCTGACCGCCCTGTCCAGCGAGGCATGGACATTGCCTTCCACATGCCGGTAGAGAGCCGGAATCGCCTTCCGTGAGAAAAAGTGGCGTTTGGGAACCTGCCACTGAGAAAACGAACATTCCACAAACTCACGGAAGGGGGCAGAGTCTACCAACTGAAAAGGTAGCAGAAGTGCTAGCAATTTTGCCAAGCTAGCATTCAACAGCTGGGCATGAGGATGGCTGGGAGCGAACTTCTTTCTGCGGTGCAGCAGCTGGGGCAGGGAAATTTGCCTGGTACAATCTGACATCGGTGTACCGATAGCAGGTTGCCCTAAAGTGCTTGGCTGTGACACACCTAATTCTATACCTTCATTCCTCTCAGTGCAGGTCTCAGAGAGGACTGAAGGTATAGTGGGGTTGGAGATCTCAGCTGATGAGGAGCAAGGAGAGGTCCTCTTATGCCGCGTACACACGAGCGGACTTTACGGCAGACTTTGCCCGGCGGACGTGATTTCGTCAGACAATTCGATGTGTGTGGGCTCCAGCGGACTTTGTTTTCTCAAAAGTTGGACGGACTTAGATTTGAAACATGTTTTAAATCATTCCGTTGAAATCGAGACTGGTCGAAAAGTCCGCTCGTCTGAATGCTAGTTCGATGGACAAAAAGCCACGCTAGGGCAGCTATTGGCTACTGGCTATGAACTTCCTTGTTTTAGTCCGGTCGTACGTCATCACGTACGAATTCGACGGACTTTGGTGGATTGTGTGTAGGCAAGTCCGTTCATTCAGAAAGTCCGTCATAAAGTCCGGCGTAAAGTCTGCCGTAAAGACTGCTCGTATGCACGCGGCATTAGTTCTTTGGTGTGGATCTTTTAGGTACGCTTGCCAACAAACTGCATGGCAGGTCAACATATGTCTGGTCAAGCATGTGGTGCCCAAGTGGGAGATGTTTTGGCCACGCGAGATACGCTTGAGACATATGTGGCAAATAGTAGCGGTGCGATCTGATGCACTCGTCTCAAAAAAGGCCCACACCAAAGAACTTTTGGAATAAAGTGTAGAGACAGCAGCGCCCTGAACATGCAGAGCTTTGCGGTGTGATGCAGTCAGTGTGCTTAGGCTGGCCCCTGGAGAGCATCCTGCCTCGTTGGTGATGTGCCTCCTCCTCCTCTCCCCTATCAGGCACCCACGTTGAGTCAGTGACCTCATCATCCCCTCCCTCCTCATCACTGGAGCAAACCTGGCAGTATGCTGCAGCAGGGGGAGCATGACTGCCAGATTGCTGTCCTTCTTAAGCGCCCCCTCTGTCCGTGCTCATGTTACTGCCTTCATCTAGCTCAGTATCATCATCAGAGCCTTCCAAACGCTGGGCATCCTCCTGGAGGATGTAACCAACACTGTGGTCAAACAGTTCGAGGGACTCCTCAGGAGGACATGGTGGGGCTAGGGACGGAGTCACTGATGCCATTGAGCCGAGGGAAGAGGTCGTGTTGGCACCCTGAGCATGGGAGAGAGAGGATGAGGAGGATGAGGACGGCTTGGTCATCCACTCGACCAAGTCTTCCGCATGTTGCGGCTCAACACGGCCAGCTGTTGAAAAAAAGGCCAAGCGTGTCCCACGGCCACGTGCTGAACAGGATGCACCATGTCCAGGACCAACACTGTTGCCTTTAAACACAGAGCCTGCTTGCCATCTTTTATTGGCTTGTGACTGTCTGCCTCTCCTTGTTGGCCTTCCAGACATACTTTTGGCCTTCAGTGATATGTAGCTGCATTAAGCTGGCAAATATGTATATATATATATATATATATATATATATATATATATATATATACTGATACTGCAGCTAGCAAAATCAACTGCCTGCCTGTAGTATTATTAGTATGATAACACCTGCATTTGTCTTCAGGTAGCTATACTGTAGGTGAGACTGTGTGGGGTACACAGTACAGTAACTGGAAATACTTCAAAGAGCCCACACAAGCACCTGGCTGCAGGTAGCTATACTGTAGGTCAGACTGTGCAGGGTACACAGTACATTACCTGGAAATACTTGAATGAGCCTACAGAAGCACCTGGCTGCAGGTTGCTATACTGTAGGTGAGACTGTGCAGGATACACAGTACAGTAACTGGAAATACTTCAATGAGCCTACACAAGCACCTGGCTGCAGGTAGCTATACTGTAGGTGAGACTGTGCAGGCTACACAGTACAGTAGCTGGAAATACTTCAATGAGCCTACACAAGCACCTGGCTGCTGGTTGCTATACTGTAGGTGAGACTGTGCAAGGTACACAGTACAGTAGCTGGAAATACTTTAATGAGCCCACACAAGCACCTGGTTACAGGTTGCTATACTGTAGGTCAGACTGTGCAGGGTACACAATACAGTAGCTGGAAATACTTCAATGAGCCTACACAATCATCTGGATGCATGTTGCTATACTGTAGGTCAGACTGTGCAGGGTTCACAGTACAGTAGCTGGAAATTCTTCATTGAGCCTACACAAGCACCTGGCTGCAGTTTGCTATACTGTAGGTCAGACTGTGCAGGGTACACAGTACAGTAACTGGAAATACTTCAATGAGCCTATACAAGCACCTGGCTGCAGGTAGCTATACTGTAGGTGAGACTGTGCAGGGTACACAGTACAGTAGCTGGAAATACTTCAAAGAGCCTACACAAGCACCTGGCTACAGGTTGCTATCCTGTAGGTGAGACTGTGCAGGGTACACAGTACAGTAACTGGAAATACTTCAATAAGTCTACACAAGCACCTGGCTGCAGATTGCTATACTGTAGGACAGACTGTGCAGGGTACCCAGTACAGTAGCTGGAAATACTTCATTGAGCCTATACAAGCACCTGGCTGCAGGTTGCTATACTGTAGGCCATACTGTGCGGGGTACACAGTACAGTAGCTGGAAATACTTCAATGAGCCTACACAAGCACCTGGCTGCAGGTAACTATAATGTATGTGAGACTGTGCAGGGTACACAGTACAGTAGCTGGAAATACTTCAATGAGCCTACACAAGCACTTGGCTGCAGGTTGCTATACTGTAGGTCAGACTGTGTAGGGTACACAGTACAGTAGCTGGAAATATTTCAATGAGCCTATACAAGCACTTGGCTGCAGGTTGCTATACAGTAGGTGAGACTGTGCAGGGTACACAGTACAGTAGCTGGAAATACTTCAATGAGCCTACACAAGCACCTGGCTGCAGCTTGCTACACTGTAGGTGAGACTGTGCGGGGTACACAGTACAGTAACTGAAAATACTTCAATGAGCCTACTCGAGTACCTGGCTGCAGGTTGCTATACTGTAGGTCAGACTGAGTGGGGTACACAGTACAGTAGCTGGAAATACTTCAACGAGCCTACACAAGCACCTGGCTGCAGGTAGCTATACTGTAGGTCAGACTGTGCAGGGTACACAGTACAGTAGCTGGAAATACTTCAATGAGCCTACACAAGCACCTGGCTGCACGTAGCTATACTGTAGGGCAGACTGTGCAGGGTACACAGTACAGTAGCTGGAAATACTTCAATGAGCCAACACAAGCACCTGGCTGCAGGTTGCTATACTGTAGGTGAGACTGTGCGGGGTACAAAATACAGTAGCTGGAAATACTTCAATGAGCCTACACAAGCACCTGGCTGCAGGTTGCTACACTGTAGGTGAGATTGTGCGGGGTACACAGTACAGTAACTGGAAATACTTCAATGAGCCTACACAAGCACCTGGCTTCAGGTTGCTACACTGTAGGTGAGACTGTGCGGGGTACACAATACAGTAACTGGAAATACTTTAATGAGCCTACACAAGCACCTGGCTGCAGGTTGCTTTACTGTAGGTCAGACTGTGCGGGGTACACAGTACAGTAACTGGAAATACTTCAATGAGCCTACTCAAGTACCTGGCTGCAGGTTGCTATACTGTAGGTCAGACTGAGTGGGGTACACAGTACAGTAGCTGGAAATACTTCAACGAGCCTACACAAGCACCTGGCTGCAGGTAGCTATACTGTAGGTCAGACTGTGCAGGGTACACAGTACAGTCGCTGGAAATACTTCAATGAGCCTACACAAGCACCTGGCTGCACGTAGCTATACTGTAGGGCAGACTGTGCAGGGTACACAGTACAGTAGCTGGAAATACTTAAATGAGCCAACACATGCACCTGGCTGCAGGTTGCTATACTGTAGGTGAGACTGTGCGGGGTACAAAATACAGGAAGCTGGAAATACTTCAATGAGCCTACACAAGCACCTGGCTGCAGGTTGCTACACTGTAGGTGAGACTGTGCGGGGTACACAGTACAGTAACTGGAAATACTTCAATGAGCCTACACAAGCACCTGGCTTCAGGTTGCTAAACTGTAGGTGAGACTGTGCGGGGTACACAGTACAGTAACTGGAAATACTTCAATGAGCCTACACAAGCACCTGGCTGCAGGTTGCTTTACTGTAGGTCAGACTGTTCGGGGTACACAGTACAGTAACTGGAAATACTTCAATGAGCCTACACAAACACCTGGCTGCAGGTTGCTATACTGTAGGTGAGGTGTAGGTGTGCAGGGTACACAGTACAGTAGCTGAAAATACTGTAAAAACACCTGCCTGCCTGTCAGTATATTAGGAAGAGAAGAACAGGATCTAGCTAAACTGAGAATAGTGTATGTATGTATATATATATATATATATATATATATATACAACACCTGGGATGCATATATACACAATACACTGTAACTGCAGCTAACTGGCTCGACCTGCCTACTCTATCTAACTTAAATCAAATGACACTGTCTGTCTCTCTCTCTCTCTTTATCTCTCTATCTGAATGCCAGAACACACTACATAGGGCCGCTGTGCAGGCGGCCTTATATAGTGCGGGGCATGTACTAAACCCCCTGAGCCATAATTGGCCAAAGCCTATATCGTTCGTAATTCGGCGAACGGTCGAATAGGCGATGTTCGAGTCGAACATGGGTTCGACTCGAACACAAAGCTCATCCCTACTCATCACGTCTCTCCCACCTGGGGTCCTATCAGCCCCATCCACTTGGTACTCGAAAAAGTCAAAGCTGGAGTCCTTTCTAAATCCGCAGAGTCAAATGGTCCAGTATGCAGCAGAAAGCTAATGTGTTTTGGCTTACAAAGCCTTACTCATAGCTCTCCGGTCTACCTGGCACTGCTGTAGGCCTTCTACTATTACCTCAAAATTGGATCAAAGGTGCTGTTATTTGCAACAGCAAATTAAATGTGACATCACACATTTTTCTGCCGCTATGGAACTGTTGCAAAGGCTGTAATTTTTTTTACAAGGGTCCATCCTGCGCTCTGGAAGAAGAACTGTTTTGGGTTACAGTGTTTGGGCATCACCAACACCCAAGGCCCAATTTCTCCACAGATGTGTGACAGCTGCAAGAAAATATACAATTTTTGAGCAGGATCAAGCCTCTCCTGTGCAAAAATATTTGTGTTGGGATACGATGCTTCGGCATTATTAATACCTGAAAAACAAAAATGGAATATCTTAAACTTACTGAAATTTTCCTTTGCGGAGGAGCTCCATGTAAACCTATCACTGAGTATGCCCAGCCCATACCCCTACCTTTTAGGACCTAACTCATAAATTTGACTTTCTCCCCCAGGCCGGTGTTACGTAGCTAGATTTCTGCACCTGGGTGGGAGTTTGTGGTGACAAGGAGCTTGCCTGGAAAAGAAAATTGCAGTAAGTATTTGATATTAATTTTTTTCCTTATGGCTACATGTCAGCCTACCACTGGGAATTAGCTAGATAACCAGAGTGGGATGATTCAGAAAACAAAATAAGTTTAATTGTGGCCTCTGGCTGAAGAGATAATAGTTTTGCCAAATTTACCAGTTGAATGACGGACCTATGCGATAATGAGAAAAGTGTGTATGGATGACCACCTCACCACCTTGAAAATTGTCTCTGGCAAGACTCTACATGTAGATACCCAGGTCATTGAAACACTTCTTGTGGAGTGCGTTGTTATTGCCTCTGGAAGGGCCAACCCCCTATACTTATACACCAAGGAGATCACTTTCACAAGCCAAGAAGAAATCGCTCTACTCAAAGCTCTAGCCCCCTCTGGGAATCAATGATGGAATATCCGATGACCTGAAGTCGCATCAATTTTAGTTGTCAGCATCCCCCCTACATCCAATGCACTAACTTCTCATCCATCTTCCAGAAGAAAAGTAGGCAGCATGATTTCTTGACTTGGATTGTAATCTTGAGACCACTTTGGGAAAGCCCAGCATTGGGAGCAGAACAACTGTCCGCCAGATAGGACTTACAGGGTTCTTTACACCCTAGAGTCATCACCTCAGAAACCCCCCTGGCTGAGGTATCACTACCAGGAAAGCCATCTTTAACGTCAAGTCCCATAGCAATACCTCCCCTGGGAATTTAGAAACAAACAGGTACTTGAGTACTACTGTGAGGTCCCATGTAGGATACTGTACATGGGAGTTCTGGGAGGCTTTTGTTTTACTACGGACTTAATAAATTGAAGAATCAGTCTATCAGAGGCCCACTGAGTCCCGGTAAATGCTGAGATAGTGGAGATGTGCCCTTTGAGCATTCTTATGCACAGGCCCATATCAAGACCTTCCATGTAGATAAAATCAGCAACCAGGTGAGGATGAATAAAATGTCTCCATGTCTCAATGTTGAGACCTCTTTGAAGAAAACTGAGGGCATGACAGGCTCAAGACTTCCCTGAAGAAAACTTCTATGAAGTAGCGTATTCTTGGAATTTTAGCCAGACCTTGTTGTAGACCACTTTGTTCGTGATGCTCTTCTGTGCTCTCATGAGAGTATTTACCACTCTCAAAGAGGAACCTAAAACTGTGAACCTTCGCACCTAAAAATCCAGGTCGCTAACCGGAGCTTCTCTGGATCCTGGATGGAGAACTGGACCCTGTGACAGAAGATAAGTATGGGTATGGGTAAGGGCAGAGGTGGTTGTATGCTCAGATGCAGCAGGCACGGATACCAGGGGTGCTTGTGCTGGTCCAGGACAACTGCCAGTACCTTAATATTTTCATGCATCACCTTCATCAGAAAGGGCAAGATAAGAGGTACTGAGCCCAATGACCTTTGAAGGTGGCACTCTAGTCTATCTTACTAGTTTCCATGGCCACTACTAGCCAGGTTGCCAGTGAAGAGAGTGACATTGTATGAGATGTCTGGTCTCCAACCACCACAGAAGACCCTGTCTCAATCCCTGGGGTTGTCAGAATCTTTGAAGATAGCTTCTGGGAGTCCCACTGATATAGTAATTCCTTCTGAAATGAGCTAGAGTACAAATTGGCCTACTCGACCATCTTTATCATCAAAGTCAAGGTTCCCAGCAGCTGCAGGCAACTTCTGGCTGGAAGGTGATTGGCCAAACTTACTTCCTCTACATAAGCCGGGATGGAGGGAATTTTTGCTGATGGCAGAGATACCATGTTCTCCTGCATATCCAGCTTTGCCTCCTGGTAAATTAGTGTCTGGACCGGCTCCAACTGACTCTTCTCCTAGGTTATGAGTCCTCCAAACTTTTGCAGAGTCACCACCACTAACTCGTGATTATTCACAAGTTGATTCCTGTCCTGGTCCAACAACAGGATATCATCCAGGTAATGGTGTAAAGAAATCCATGTTTCCCCCACTGGGTGATTAAGGTGAACAGTACATTGGAAATGACCCCAGTCAAAATTCTTAGCCTGAACGGCAGGCAGATGAATTAATAATGGTTGAGTTGACCTACCACGAATCTCAAAGAATTTCAAAAGTGTGGGGCTATAGGTATGTGTAAGTAGGCATCAAATCAGATCTATGGAAAGGAGCCAGTCTCAGCCAATGATCTACTGTAAGTCATCTCAGTTACTTTATGTGTTATGTAGTCTCACTTCCCTAGTGGCAATGTACTGGTCACATACAGTGCTTATTAATGCCAATTTTGCCATTTCCCCTGGCTACCACTTCAATACCGGGAATTTTCACCACCTTCCTTCCCAGACCAATTTTTAGTTTTCAGCGCTGTTGCACTTTGAATGAAAATTGCGCGGTTATGCGATGTTGTACCCAAACAAAATTGATGTCTTATTTTCCCCACAAATTTCCCCTAGATGGCCAGGAAGCCCAGGACGTCATATGACACCCACCCAGGATGGGAGATCCCATCTGCGGGTGTCATATTACTATGGGTGGGTATTGAAGTGGTTAAATAATTATATTAAAAAATATATATATACATTTTATTATTCTTTCACCATTATTTTTCTGTTTTGGTTGTTCCCCAACAGGTAAGAATGGACAGCATGGATTCCCAACTAGGAATGTGCTTTGTTCTTCTTTTCTTCTTTTGCCTTTTTTTGTATTTTATCTTTTTTTTCGTGATGCTTTTTACTTTTCAGCTATTTGGACCAGCACCATCTAGTGTCTGCTCTCCATACTGCACCCTCTGTATTAATCAGTTCCATTATTTTAGTGATTCTCTGCAGAGGCATAACTAGAACCTTCAGGGCCCCAGTGCAAGAAACCATGATGGGCCCCCTTCCATCCGAGCCCCGGGCTTCCAATTTTGGGAGGGTGTCCATGGACATCCTCCCAAAACTGTGCTTCCTGCATGACCCCTGGGACACACATCCAGCGCAATCACATCGGCCCTTTACCATGTGATGTCAGCTGATCACATGTCAACAGACTTGCCGGATATCCACAGCCCTTTCCTCACACGCTGTGTCTGTGTTAAGAAAGGACTGCCATTAACTGACAAGAATATCAGTAATCCTCCTATCAGTGCCCATAAATGCCTCCTATCAGTGCCCATCAGTGCCTTTTATCAGTGCCCATCAGTGCCTTCTATCAGTGCCCATCAGTGTCTTCTATTAGTGCTCATCAGTGCCCATCAGTGCCCATCAGTGCCTTCTATCAGTGCTCATCAGTGCCCATCAGTGCCTTCTATCAGTGCTCATCAGTGCCTTCTATCAGTGCTCATCAGTGCCCATCAGTGCCTTCTATCAGTGCTCATCAGTGCCTTCTATCAGTGCTCATCAGTGCCGTCTATCAGTGCTCATCACTGCCTTCTATCAGTGCTCATCAGTGCCTTCTATCTGTGCTCATCAGTTCCCATCTGTGCCTTCTATCAGTGCTCATCAGTGCCTTCTATCAGTGCTAATCATTGCCCATCAGTGCCCATCAGTGCCTTCTATCAGTGCTCATCAGTGCCCATCAGTGCCTTCTATCAGTGCTCATCAGTGCCTTCTATCAGTGCTCATCAGTGCTTTTTATCAGTGCTCATCAGTGCCTTCTATCAGTGCTCATCAGTGCCTTCTATCAGTGCTCATCAGTGCTTTTTATCAGTGCTCATCAGTGCCTTCTATCAGTGCTCATCAGTGCCTTCTATCAGTGCTCATCAGTGCTTTTTATCAGTGCTCATCAGTGCCTTCTATCAGTGCTCATCAGTGCTTTTTATCAGTGCTCATCAGTGCCGTCTATCAGTGCTCATCAGTGCCTTCTATCAGTGCTCATCAGTGCCGTCTATCAGTGCTCATCAGTGCCGTCTATCAGTGCTCATCAGTGCTGTCAATCAGTGCTCATCAGTGCCATCTATCAGTGCCCATCAGTGCCTTCTATCAGTGCTCATCAGTGCCTTCTATCAGTGCTCATCAGTGCTCATCAGTGCCTGCTATTAGTGCTCATCAGTGCCTGCTATTAGTGCTCATCAGTGCCGTCTATCAGTGCTCATCAGTGCCCATCAGTGCCCATCAGTGCCTTCTATCAGTGCTTATCAGTGCTCATCAGTGCCTGCTATTAGTGCTCATCAGTGCCTGCTATTAGTGCTCATCAGTGCCGTCTATCAGTGCTCATCAGTGCCCATCAGTGCCTTCTATCAGTGCTCATCAGTGCCTTCTATCAGTGCTCATCAGTGCCTGCTATTAATTTCCATCAGTGCCTTCTACCAGTGCCCATCAGTGCCTTCTATCAGTGCTCATCAGTGCCTTCTATCAGTGCCCATCAGTGCCTTCTATCAGTGCTCATCAGTGCTCATCAGTGCCTGCTATTAGTGCTCATCAGTGCCTGCTATTAGTGCTCATCAGTGCCGTCTATCAGTGCTCATCAGTGCCTATCAGTGCCTTCTATCAGTGCTCATCAGTGCCTGCTATTAGTGCTCATCAGTGCCGTCTATCAGTGCTCATCAGTGCTCATCAGTGCCTTCTATTAGTGCTCATCAGTGCCTTCTATCAGTGCTCATCAGTGCTCATCAGTGCCTTCTATTAGTGCTCATCAGTGCCTTCTATTAGTGCTCATCAGTGCCGTCTATTAGTGCTCATCAGTGCCTTTTATCAGTGCTCATCAGTGCCTTCTATCAGTGCTCATCAGTGCCTGCTATTAGTGCTCATCAGTGCCTGCTATTAGTGCTCATCAGTGCCGTCTATCAGTGCTCATCAGTGCTCATCAGTGCCTTCTATTAGTGCTCATCAGTGCCTTCTATCAGTGCTCATCAGTGCTCATCAGTGCCTTCTATTAGTGCTCATCAGTGCCTTCTATTAGTGCTCATCAGTGCCGTCTATTAGTGCTCATCAGTGCCTTTTATTAGTGCTCATCAGTGCCTTCTATCAGTGCTCATCAGTGCCTTCTATCAGTGCTCATCAGTGCCTGCTATTAGTGCTCATCAGTGCCTTCTATTAGTGCTCATCAGTGCCGTCTATCAGTGCTCATCAGTGCCTGCTATTAATTTCCATCGGTGCCATCTGCTTTCTCAGGACAGCACGGCTCTGAACGGAGATCGTGTGTCATAGAACAATAGCACAGAGACACCGGTGACATTAACGTTCTACTTGCCCGTCCGTCCTCTCTGGCAGGGGATGAGAGAGGACACACAGCTGATCTCATGGCTCCCTCTTCTCCCTCTTTTTTTTAATTATCCCCTGTGACAACGTTGTCCAATTTTTAATTGGTTTGTGGTCTGTCCATATTGCTCTTTTTCACATTTTGTATTTCAATTTGGTTTTCTATTTTTGGTAATTAATAAAGCTGGTTTGTGTTTACATTAGTGTTCCTTGTTGACCCTCTTTGGAGAACTCTTTCTCCCAGTTTTTCCTTATATGAATTTTAGGGCAACTTGAACTGCATGCAGGCCTATGCCTGCATGATTGTTTTACACTTACCCGCAACAGTGGCCATTTACTAAATTAATTTAACTAATAGGTTGATCCAGGCAATATTTCTGCTTTTTTTGTTGGTAATTCTGCCACTGATTCTCCGTATGAGACAATTACAGGAAATACCAGTCTGAGCGTGTATCAAATCTTACATCCTGTCTTTTTTCCTGTTTTCAGCCATTTTAGAGCTGGTTCCAGAAGGTTGAACTGCTTCTCAGTCTCCATCTTGAACATACGGCCACCAGCATGGGATCTCTTCCATGTCAGACCAGACCACACAGGTAAGTCAGGAGGTTATCCTATTCCTGGTACAGGACTCCTGTCCCTGCTATAGACATATCAATGATCTGTGACTGGCTGCTCCTCCTTGTGATTAACCATCTGGGTACATATATGTAGCACCCTAAGGTTTAGTCAGGGAGCTCCTCACAAATTTACTTGCCAGGAGTAGTTATCTTGGTTGATTTGATAGAGATCTATTGATTCCTCCCTAAGTTTGGCCTTGTTGCACGTTTCTCCTCTACCACTAGGTGGCCGGGTGCTTGGTGGTACTAGATACGAGAAGGGCAACCCAAGGTCAGGTTATAAGTATATTGGGTTTCTCAGCCAATGGGCAGAGGTTTTCTTGAATCCCTTGGCCTGCTGGGAGAACCTGCATATATAGTTCTGTGTTCTGTGCCACCTGGACAGCTGTCTGGGTGGACGTTTGTCATATGCAGCGGGCTGCTAGGCTGGAGATTGGGCCTATCCCGAGGGCATCTGGCTGCCAGGCTGTGTGAGGGCCCATCCAGAAGTAAGAGGGCAGAGCAGGGTTGGGATTGTGGCTTGCAATCCAACAAAAAGTGATGGTTCTGCCGGCCGGAGAACCTGTCCTGGTCAGAGGTAGATGGGGAGCTGTCACCACAAAGGGACCAACCACCTTTACCAGGGACGGCAGTGAGTAACTGAGGCAAGTCCTGGAACCATATTCTCACCGAACGGGCACGGTGGAGAATCAGGAAACTTCAGGCGGTGATCAAGTCAGGGACCCAACTCACGGAGGAGATGCTTGCAGAGCAGCCTTGTTTGTCAAGCCAGGGACCTCGCCGGTTAGCAGGGATGAAGCTTGAGAAGTATCTGGAGTGCCACGCTAGGGACCCAGCAGGGAAGCATGGATGACGCTTGAGGGGATACCACCGCAAACCTTGGTTGAGCTCAAGGGATTCAGAGTCAGTGAATCAGAGAGTCCAGTGAGAGACCAGGAGCTCAGTGTTGAAGAACTACAAGAGGCAGTTGTAGTGAAACTGAAAGGACTGTTACAATTGAGTTAGGAACTGTTGAAGACTGTTGCCATAGGAGACAGCATTCTTGCATGTGTAGATGTGATGCCTTGCTGGGGCTTTCCCCTGCATGGCTGACTTCCTATTGAAATCTCGAAGTCTGCCAATTGAATCAATAACTACTTAAGGGTGTCCTGGCCCTAACCCTCTTTCCCCCAAAAATACAAAAAGGACTGTCAAAAGAAATAAAATCTCTTTTACATCCAAGAAGTGTCTGGCTCCCAATGACTTTCACCATCTTTGCACTCACTATTCCCCACAACCCACTGCATATTGAAGGATGTCAGCTATCTTTGGCCTTGGAGGTCCTCATTAGACTGGAGAGGGCCAGAGAACTTGCTACATATATATGTATGTGAATTGTATTGTTACACTTTGTCTCCATCTGTCACCCTGATAAAGAAGGTCACCACGCTCTGTAAACTCTGATGGAACTTTTTTGATGATCTGGGACTTTATAATCGACTTCTCGGTATTGGTGTCCTCTTTATTGCTGGATTTTAAGGCTGGGTTTACATATATGCAAATTTGATGCAGGTTTCCCCACATCTAATTTGCACGACAGGCGAGTGTGACCGGCTCTCAATAGAGCCAGTTCACACAGGTCGGGGCGGCCACGGAGCTGATTGAAAGAGGGTCCTGTTTGTGTTTGGGACTGGTTTAGGTGCTAATTCAGGAAGAAATTTGGACCTGAATGGCACCTAAACTGGTGAACAGACATGGACTGGACCCTACGCACGAACCCAGCCCCGGCCGCACATATGTGAACTCGGTCTTAATGGGTCTCAGAGTGACTTCTAGGAAAGACATTTAGGCTGCTCTCCAATCATGTTCCTCTGATGTGACTGAGACAGAATAAGGGCAGAAATACCAGGAGAACCCATTGGTTCCCGGCACTCCAATAATTTAGGTTTATGGTGGAGTATAAAAACAGAAATGTCTTCAGAATACTCCTTCCTGGGTCCATTGTTTTGGCTCCTGGAGGGTTTATTGCTCCACATTCCTCTCTTGCAAATACTATCAACCCTGCTGTCATACCCTCCATACTCCTTTCCTGTACATGCTACCAGCAGCGGCCCATACATAATCTTCATGTGGGGAGACAGACGCACGGATTCCATTGTTTGTTTGTTTTTTTGAAGCACATGATTAGAGCCGAGGCTCTAATAGGCTTTTAAAAAGGGCGGGCTTGGGGCGCAGAGTGCTGCGCCCTGAGCAGACCCACTTGTGTGACAATAGCGAATGAATATTCACTATTGTCACACCGATTCTCCTCCCTGGCCTTTTAGGAAGCGGGTCCTGAGACCCATTACGCGATTGGCTGAAATCCTATTGGACACTTCGGAGGAGGTTGGAGGAGATGCGCGGAAGGAGACGTGATGCAGAGGAAAAGGGGATGCAATGGCAGCCGCCGCCTGCTGCCCGCCAGAGACCTAGATGGGGTAAGTGTGGGGCTGGATGACAGACCGACCGTATAGGGGGTTATTTGCTGCCCCCCCCCAAAAAAAAAACACCAGCCGCCACAGAATGCTACCCATTGTCATACCCTCCACTCTCCTCTCCTTCAGACTGGGACAGAGGCTGATATTACCCTTGGTTCAAAATGAACAAGGAACTGATGTTTCCCTTGGTTTAGACTGGGCCAGTAGTTGATGTTTCTCTTGGTACAGACTGGCCCAGGAGCTAGTGTTTCCCTTGATTCAGACTGGGACAGATGCTTGTGTGTCTCCTTGTTCAGACTGGGCCAGGAGCTGGTGTTTCCAATGGTTAAGACTGGACCAAGAGCTAGTGTTTCACTTGGTTCAGACTGGGCCAGGAGCTGGTGTTTTTCCTTGTTCAGACTGGACCGGGAACTGGTGTTTCCCTTGGTTCAGACTGGGACAGATGCTTGTGTGTCTCCTTGTTCAGACTGGGCCAGGAGCTGGTGTTTCCAATGGTTAAGACTGGACCAAGAGCTAGTGTTTCACTTGGTTCAGACTGGGCCAGGAGCTGGTGTTTTTCCTTGTTCAGACTGGACCGGGAACTGGTGTTTCCCTTGGTTCAGACTGGGACAGATGCTGATACTACTCTTGGTTCAGACTGGGCCAGGAGCTGGTTCTTCTCTTGGTTCAGACTGAGCTAGGAATTGGTGTTTGCCTTGGTTAAGACTGGGCTAGGAGCTAGTGTTTCCCTTGGTTGAGACTGAACCAGAAGCTGGTGTTTCCCTTGGTTCATACTGGGGCTAATAGTGATTTTACCCTGGCCTCAGACTGGGCCAGGAGTTGGTGATTTCCCTTGTTCAGGCTGAGCCAGGAGCTGGTGTTTCCCTTGATTTAGACTGGCCCAGGAGCTGGGGTTTCACTTGGTTCAGACTGGGCCAGGAGCTGGTGTTTTTCCTTGTTCAGACTGGACCGGGAGCTGGTGTTTCCCTTTGATTCAGACTGGGCCAGGAGCTTGTATTTTCCTTTAGTTCATACTGGGATAGAAGCTGATATTACCCTTGGTTCATACAGGCCCGGGAGCTCGTGTTTCCCTTGATTTCAGAATGGGCCATGATCTGTTGTGTCCCTTGATTTCAGACTGGGCCAGGAACTACTGTTTTTCTTGGTTCAGAATGAGCAAGGAACTGGTGTTTCCCTTGGTTGAGACTGGAGCATGAGCTTGTGTTTCCCTTGGTTCATGCTGGGACAGAGGCTGACTTTACGCTTGGCTCAGGCTGAGCCAGGAGTTGACGTTTCCCATTGTCCATACTGAGATAGAAAATGGGGGATTAGCCTGTTAAGATCAGGATAAAAAAGGGGGTTACTATTAGCAACAAACTATTGATCAAAATAGAATAGATCAAACTTTGAAAATTGTATTTTTATAACGATTTAGTTATTGTATCAAAAAGATTATACTGTGAAGGTGCAGTGCTTTAAAAACTGATTGACTACAATCAGACATTGAATTGATTACTACAGACAAATTGGACAGACAGGACAAACGTAAAACAATACATTGAACACTGGACTGGTCCGGACGTATTGCTTTAGCCCATTGTTACCACATGATTATTTATATTTTAATTATGTAGCGCTGGTAGATTTTTTATCTACCGCTGATAGGTAAATCTAGTGGGTCACTTGTTAGAGGAAGTTAGATTTGCCTCTGGTGCAGCTTGGCTGAGTTGCATGTGGTTCCACACTGTGCCGGTGGGTGTCATTGTCACCATGGGCCAGTGTTGGAAAAACAATGTGTTGAATAGGGATGAGCCGAACACTCCCCTGTTCGGTTCGCACCAGAACATGCGAACAGGCAAAAAATTTGTTCGAACACATGAATACCTTTTAAGTCTATGGGACACGAACATGAATAATCAAAAGTGCTAATTTTAAAGGCTTATATGCAAGTTATTGTCATAAAAAGTGTTTGGGGACCTGGGTCCTGCCCCAGGGGACATGTATCAATGCAAAAAAAGTTTTAAAAACGGCCGTTTTTTCAGGAGCAGTGATTCTAATAATGCTTAAAGTGAAACAATAAAAGTGTAATATCCCTTTAAATTTCGTACCTGGGGGGCGTTTATAGTATGCCTGTTAAGGGGTGCATGTTTCCTATGTTTAGAACAGTCTGACAGCAAAATGACATTTCAAAGGAAAAAAAGTCATTTAAAACTACCCGCGGCTATTAATGAATTGCCGGTCCGACAATACACATAGAAGTTCATTGATAAAAACTCCCAACAGGGGAACCCCGAACCAAAAAAAAAATGACGTGGGGGTCCCCCTAAATTCCATACCAGGCCCTTCAGGTCTGGTATGGATATTAAGGGTAACCCCGCGCCAAAATTTAAAAAAAAAACGGCGTGGGGTCCCCCCAAAAATCCATACCATACCCTTATCCGAGCACGCAACCTGGCAGGCTGCAGGAAAAGAGGGGGGGACGAGAGAGCGCCCCCCCCCCTGAACCGTACCAGGCCACATGCCCTCAACATTGGGAGGGTGCTTTGGGGTAGCCCCCCCAAAACACCTTGTCCCCATGTTGATGAGGACAAGGGCTTCATCCCCACAACCCTTGGCCGGTGGTTGTGGGGGTCTGCGGGCGGGGAGCTTATCGGAATCTGGAAGCCCCCTTTAACAAGGGGACCCCCAGATCCCGGCCCTCCCCCCTGTATGAAATGGTAAGGGGGTACAAAAGTACCCCTACCATTTCACTAAAAAACGGTCAAAAATGTTAAAAATGACAAGAGACAGTTTTTGACAATTCCTTTATTTAAATGCTTCTTCTCTCTTCTATCTTCCTTTATCTTCTTTTTCATCTGGTTCTTCTGGATCTTCGGGTTCTTCCTCCGGTGTTCTCGTCCAGCATCTCCTCTGTGGCGTCTTCTTCCCTTCTTCTCCTCGGGCTGCTCCGCATCCAAGGCATGGAGGGAGGCTCCCCCTCTTCTCTTCATCTTCTTCTCTTCATCTTCTTGTCTTCATCTTCTTTTTGGGCCGCTCCGCTTCCATGCTGGCATTAAGGGAGGCTCCTGCTGTGTGATGCTTCTCCTCTTCTGACGGTTCTTAAATAACGGGGGGCAGGGTCACCGGGTGACCCCGCCCCCTCTGACGCATGGGGACATGATGGGACTGTATCAGTGTTCCGTTTATCATGGACGAGGAGGAGGCGGGGCTTTGTTACAATGGACGGCCACCGAACAGACTGCATAACACAGCGGGAAACACCTGCTGTTTTAGTAATCAAAGGTATGGCTGCAAATGGGCACAGTGAGGCTGCAAATGGGCACAGTGAGGCTGCAAATGGGCACAATGAGGCTGCAAATGGGCACAATGAGGCTGCAGATGGGCACAGTGAGGCTGCAGATGGGCACAGTGAGGCTGCAGATGGGCACAGTGAGGCTGCAGATGTTGACCCAGTAGCTGCTGCATTTTCCCACCCTAGGCTTATACGCGAGTCAATACGTTTTCCCATTTTTTTGTGGTAAAATTAGGTGCCTCGGCTTATATTCGGGTTGGCCTATACTCGATTATATACGGTACTTTATGATTATTAGATAATTGTGCAATTGTAGGTATGTCCATTGGGGGAGAAACTGACCATTAGCCCCGGTTCACACTGAGCTGCGGGAATGAAGCCGTGCGGGTTCAGCTGAACGATTTCACTCCCGCATGTCAGTCCCGATTTCGGCCGCGATTACAAAGACATCTGTGGAGGTTTCTGCATAGATGTCAATGTAAATTGCAGCCTGAAATTTCAAAAAGCAGTACAGAAAAACCTTTTTGAAAATCGGTGTGGCGCCGCAGATGTGGCATCGCACCTATTAGGACGGTGCCATTGACAGCAATTCCCGCCGATTTGACATGCAAATCGCATGTCAAAACGCTCCGGTGTGAACCAGGACTAACACACATTTTGCTATTCTTCTCTGGATTTATCAGCCCTGATTGTAGACAATGAGACACCAAATGTGGAGAACTGTTTTCAGTGGGGGGAATCACATTTTTTTTGCATACCCGGAATAAATTCCAGATTGTTTGCTATCGGAGTGAGGGGGGCCAGGAATTCAGGCCGACTTGTAGTTGAGTGAAATTGTGTGAAATACTTGTAAGGTGGTACCAGTAAAGGGACGGGGCTTTAGTGAAGATGGATACAAAGATTTCTGTATGCACAGTAGAAATGTAAGTGGGAGGGGAAGCATTTTCAATCATCCAGTCTTTATTCTGAGAGTGACAATGCCAATCAATAACTCTTGTGAGATTTTAGGAGATAGAACTGATATGATGGAGTTTAATGGTACCAGTAAGGGACATATGGACAAAAATAATACTTAATGTCTTTATTATAAAAGATAAAGATTCTTTTTTGCAAACAAAAAATCATTAGAAAATGACTTGGATATCAATATTGTTCTGGAATTATTTGTGATTGGGACTCTAAAAACAGAAGTTAAAACTGCAGTTGCAGGAAGAGATTCACAGGACGCAATCACTGTGTGTAAAATGTCCGTTCCGTGCCAAAATGTATTATTACATGTTATTTTATACATAGATAAGAAAGGGGTGGTGTGAGATGTTATTAAAAACTAACAAATAGAAATATGTTATTAAAGCTACCAAATAGAACAATTGCAAGAATAAAACCATGAGAGGTGAGGGGGAGGGGGGTGTAGAGACAGAGAGAGCTTCTAGTAGAAGATGTGTCTGTGTGTTAGGTGAAGGTTACAGAACACATTTCAACAGTGAGAACAAAATGGAGTCTCTTGTGCTTAAATGAACAATACAGTGAATGTCCATGTCATAAGGAGAAGCACACAGGGAGATCTGTGATTATAACTTTCCCCGCCGGGACACCGATTGTTCCTGAGTGCCCCCTGTATCCTTCTCCCCTCTGTGTTCCTCCGTCTGCTCCTCCGGTCTCCCCTTCTGTGCGTTCCTCCGGTCCCCCCGTCCTCCTCCGATCCGCTCCCCCTCCATGCGCTCTCCGGTCCCCCCTCCCCCCCAGATCTTTCAGGATGGAGAGCGAACCTTTTCCGAATGGACAGTGTTTATGATGCTTCAGTTTATGAATAGAGCACCCTTCCCATGTTGAGGACATGTGGCCTGGTACAGTACAGGAGGGGGGGCGCTCTTGTCCCTCCCCCCCTTTTCTTGCGGCCTGCCAGGATGGGTTCTCAGATAAGGGTCTGGTATGGATTTTGGGGGGACCCCTACGCCATTTTAATTTAATTTTGGTGCAGGGTTCCTCTTAAAATCCATACCAGACCTGAAGGGCCTGGTATGCATTTTGGGGGGACCCCCACTAATTTTTTTTTTATTTGTGTTTCTGCTTAATATTCATACTAGACCTAAAAGGGCCTAGTAATGGACTGGGGGGGGGGAGGGGAGGACCCATGCCATTTTTAAATTACTTTATATCCTTTAAAAAATGTCATTTTGCTGTGGTATTGTTCTAAAGATGGGAAAGATGCGCTACTATACAGGCAGACTAAGGGGCCCCCAGCATGATATTTAAAGGAATATTTAATTTTTATTGTTTCACTTTAAGCATTATTAAAATAACTGCTCCCAAAAAACGGCCATTTTAAAAACTTTTTTTGCATTGATACATGTCCCCTGGGGCAGGACCCGGGTCCCCAAACACTTTTTATGACAATAACTTGCATATAAACCTTTAATATGAAAAATCAAAAGTGCTCATTTTAGTGTCCCATAGACTTTAACAGCGTTCTGCGTCTTTTGAATTTGCCACAAACACCGCATAATGTTCGCTGTTTGAACGCCCGATGTTCGAGTTTAACTTACGTTTGACTCGAACATCAGGCTCATCCCTACTCATGATATAAAATAAATGTACAACACTCATTATGGGACACCAGTTTGTAGACTCCACCTTGATCTTCCGAGAGATAGTCAGCAGCCATGCAGTTCTGTGACACCACCTTAGGTGATGGAGACACTTCTGCTGTCAGTTCTGCTATAACATCAATGGTCTCATTGGTTATCTGATCCATGACTCCAGTACACGGGTTCATCTTACTTATCTTAGATGACTTAGATTCCCCATCCCGTCTATGAAGGGCTCACTGCATAAAACATATCCACTCCAGAGAAAATGTTTCTTCTCACTGGAAGGCCAGGGGAGTATTGGGAGAAATTGAGGCTTTCCCTTAACCTGTCTGTAGATCTGTTATTTTCCCACCTTCTGTAACAGGATGACAACCCTCATCTTTCTGCAGTAACATTACACAGCAGTGTTATCACCCTGTACAGGGAAGTCTTAGATAGATTATAAGTAAGACACACAACAAGTAAAGTCCAACTTCAGATAACGCTTCTAAAGCAGTTACAGCAACAGGTTTTTTTTAAGGTTTAAATCACCAAATTAATGAAAACTGACAGTTGTAAGCACCACCGGCAGTGTTATATGGTGTTTCCAAACCCCATCCAACTGCCATTTTGCCAAATAGCTTGGCCTTCTATAGAAAGAAAGTAGAAGAAAACAGATCTACTGGGAGGATCAACAGGTAATGAAAATGTTACAAGGGGAGACTCAGAAAAACAAAAACTTCTATGCTAATGTAAGATTGCACCATTTATGTAATTATTGATCAGACCATAGTTTTTTTTTTTCAATTAAAAATTGTTTATTTCATTTTCCAATTTACAACAAAAGAAGAACTCACAACACACAAAGCATTCCCACAAAACAACCCAACCAAACAAAACAGAACAAAATTGTTACACTTTAGTGCCAACATCATAACATTTCCAGGGATAAGAAATGTTCTTTGCAAACTTTACACCAAAAAGAGATCTGTCCATTCAGAGTCATGACCCATTTCACTGCCAGGTCCGCACATCATACAGACCTGACAGCAGGGGGACTAACACACAATCCTGTTGCTGCAGCCACTGGGATTGTGTGTGAAACTGACAGGTCAGCTAAAAACTGACGCCCGATTGGTCACACACACCCCAGAACTGCTGCTTCCCCGCCATATTTATATTCTACCTATAATTGCTGTATGGACTGTCTTTTTATTAAATAAAGGTGATTATATTGGAGTGCGGCTGTCCAGATCCCTTCCTTTGCATTTCCAGGACCAACATGGCGAGTGTGGGGGCTGGGGGAGAACAACGGACAAATGTCCACTCTCCTCCCCTTCTTGCTGTGACCCAGAAAGCAAGGTCTATGATGTCACTTCCAGGTCAGCCTCTCGGTGTGTGTTTTGCAGTGTGATCTGCATCACAAAACATTCAGTGGAGCCCAGAGGAGACATTGGGGGTCTTTTAGACCCTGCAAGTCTTATTAAAGAGAACCTGTAACCTAAAAATATCACATACAGAACTTTTTCTCCCCTATGTGATGAAAAAAAAAAAAGTTAAAGAAAACTATTTTTTTTTTGCAAAAAATTAAGAAGTTACACCCAAGCACATAAAAATACCCCCCTCCCCCCAAAAACAAAAAACTTGAGGCCCCCTCCTCCACATATATCCACATACAAATGTAAACAAATGCCTCAGGGGTGCCTACGAGTGAAAACGTTGATTGTGATACACGTTACATATAACCGCGCACGCCGGAGTGAGAGCAATAATTCTAGAACCAGACCTCCTCTGTAACACTAAACTAATACCTATAGGGGTTTTTTTTTTTTTAAGTGTTGCCTATAGAAAATATAGGTTACTGAAGTTTGTCGCCATTTCACGGCGCACATAATTTAAGGTTTGGCAAGTTGGGTATCTATTTACTCGGCGTAACCTCGTCTTTTATATTTTACTAAAAATGTGGGTAATTTATTGCGTTTTGTTGCCCTTAAATCCACTTTAGTGTATTTTTTACTGAAATGCTATGTTTCCTAGACCATTGAGGTAATGTCGTGTGACATAAAAAATTGAAACTACCACTATTTTATTCTTTAGGGTATCCGCTTTCAGAAAATATATAATGTTTGGGGTATTTACATCTTCTTCAAGGCTAAATTTTTTTTTAAAACATGTGTGCAAAAAACACAAAAAGGGCTCTGGCAGTGAAAAGGTTAAAGTGAACCCCAGCTGGAGGAATTTCAGTCCCCAGAAGTGGTAGGAATATGACCACACACTCAGCCCCGATCTCTTGTAGGTATGCTGTGTGAATAGTCTATGGAGAGGAGTAATAGCTAAACAGAGAAAGAAGATAACAAGAACATCCATTCTACACCTGATGAGATCCCTGAGACTTTCAGCAGAACCAGATGGAATACAAGTAGCCAGCTGAACTTAAGTGGTACTGTTAAATGCATCCCATAAACAGCAGCAACCCAGTGTGGGAAGGCCTGCGGCAGCTTAGGAGATTGCTTTCTCACCAAACCGAGACTTCTCCCTGGCTGGTGTCCCAGTCACAGTCCTGCCTGCAAAGATTTCATCCGTGAGAAGAGATAAAATATGGAAAGGAGGCATTTATCATGGGAGGGGAGGTTTGGAGAAGGTGTGCTGAGCTGGAGCTCTGACACTTGGCTTATGGTGTATTAACAGTCAGAAGAACCTGGAATGGACTCTCTTAATGAGGCTTCAGAGGTATTGCAAGATGCCACTTGACCCCATCCTAGTCTCTGGTACTGCGGCAGTGTTGATCATATATTAGCTCAGGATCTGGCAATGAAGAAAACACTTGGTAACACTGCCCAGTTAGTGAATGATGAAAATGCATTACATGTTCCGTCAAAGCTCCATAAAAAAAAGAAAGAGATATGAATCATGATGAAAACGGTTCAGTCATTGATGCTTATCTGAAAAACCAATGGGTAAAAAAAATAAAATCACAGGCCTTCTAGGTATGTCTGATGGACATAAGCACTAAAGTCAGTGCCTCTGATCATTACATTCCAGTTTGCTCCCAGATTTTGTTTTTCTAAAGTAGCATTTTATCTTTTCACTTCTTCCCTAGATTATGGGATAACATTGGGGCTATGAAACTAATGGAACACCCGCAACTCTTTTAATATCCCCCTTCTTTGAAACTTGTGAATCCTCTGGTGTCAGATTAGCCCAGCATTAACTGTGAAACCTTTGTCACATTCAGATCATTAAAATGGCTTCTTTCCAGTGTGAACTCTCTTGTGTTTGATAAGATTTGATTTCTCTGTAAAAGCTTTGCCACATTCAGAACACTGATATGGTTTCTCTCCAGTGTGAACTCTCTGGTGTCTGATAAGATTTGATTTCTGTGTAAAAGCTTTGCCACATTCAGAACACTGATATGGTTTCTCTCCAGTGTGAACCCTCTGGTGTTTGATAACATCTGACTTCTGTGTAAAAGCTTTGCCACATTCAGAACACTGATACGGCTTCTCTCCAGTGTGAACTGTCTGGTGTATGGTAAGCTCTGTCTTGGTTGTAAAAGCTTTGCCACATTCAGAACACTGATATGACTTCTCTCCAGTGTGAACTCTCTGGTGTCTGATAAGATTTGATTTCTCTGTAAAAGCTTTGCCACATTCAGAACACTGATATGGTTTCTCTCCAGTGTGAACTCTCTGGTGTCTGATAAGATTTGATTTCTGTGTAAAAGCTTTGCCACATTCAGAACACTGATATGGTTTCTCTCCAGTGTGAACCCTCTGGTGTTTGATAACATCTGACTTCTGTGTAAAAGCTTTGCCACATTCAGAACACTGATACGGCTTCTCTCCAGTGTGAACTGTCTGGTGTATGGTAAGCTCTGTCTTGGTTGTAAAAGCTTTGCCACATTCAGAACACTGATATGACTTCTCTCCAGTGTGAACTCTCTGGTGTCTGATAAGATTTGGTTTCTGTGTAAAAGCTTTGCCACATTCAGAACACTGATACGGCTTCTCTCCAGTGTGAACTGTCTGGTGTATGGTAAGCTCTGCCTTGGTTGTAAAAGCTTTGCCACATTCAGAACACTGATATGACTTCTCTCCAGTGTGAACTCTCTGGTGTCTGATAAGATTTGGTTTCTGTGTAAAAGCTTTGCCACATTCAGAACACTGATACGGCTTTTCTCCAGTGTGAACTCTCTGGTGTATGGTAAGCTCTGCCTTGGTTGTAAAAGCTTTGCCACATTCAGAACACTGATACGGCTTTTCTCCAGTGTGAACTCTCTGGTGTATGGTAAGCTCTGCCTTGGTTGTAAAAGCTTTGCCACATTCAGAACACTGATATGGTTTCTCTCCAGTGTGAACCCTCTGGTGTATGATAAGTTTTGACTTTGTTGTAAAAGTTTTATCACATTCAGAACACTGAAATGGTTTCTTTTCATTGTGAACCTTCTGGTGTGTGATACGTTTTGCCTCCATTGTAATCTTTGTCGCGTTCCAAACAAGAAATATCTTCTGAAATGACTCCTCTTATGCATACATTGGTTGGACTTTACTATAAAGCCATTGTCACTTCCAGAACACTGAAATGACTTCTCTCCTGTTGTCCTCTGAGGCTGGATCAATGTTGAAGAGGATCCAATACATTTATGACATTTAGAACATGGATATGTCTTGAGTCCTTTGTGAATCCTCCAGTGAACTGCAATAAAAACTTTCAGTCACTTATAACACCCATATGGATTGTTTCCCATGTGACTTTGTTTTATTGATGAAGACCAGCATGACCAAAAACTTGGTTCCTCGGTCCACCTGTACAGAAAAAAATAAAAGTCAGAATTCTTTAAAAAAGGTTTCAATAAAGTTACTTCATTTTTTAACATTTATTATTAACTGCTTCCCGCTCAGCCTATTGTAATATGACGGCCAGAAAGGAGCCATATTGTTCTGGGAGAACAGATCTTGCGCGGCCCTGCAGGACCAATCTCTGGCGCAGTCTGTCAAACGCTATGTCCAGTGGATGACTGATCAGTGTAGCGGCCCACTGCCGGTACCATGTGATCGCTGTGACCAATCACAGTAGATAACATGACAATTGTGAACAATGAATGGCTTTTATTCATGACAGTTATTGTGTGGTTGGTCACAGTGATCACATGGTACAGACAGGGCCAATCACAATAATATACTCTGAATGAATCTATTTCATTCAGTAAAAATGCTTGCTTATAGCAATGAAATTCACTGCTATAAACAATCATAGTGTGTAAAAAAAAAAGAAATCATGATTACCTCCCCAGAGTAGTACAGTGTTAGTATGGTACACAGTTACACAGTTAGTAAGGTTGAATAAAGACACCAGTCCATCCAGTTTAACCCGAGTAAATATGGGTGCATGTCTACAATTGTCCCTATCCCTGTACATTGTGTCTCATTAAGATGCTCATCTATTATATTATTATTTAAGGTACCCATATACCGCCGTCAATTTACACAGTGCTCCACACATCGCACACTCACATCGGTCCCTACCCTCAAGGAGCCCACAATCCAAGGTCCCCAACTCACATTCATATACTAGGGCCAATTTTGGACAGAAGCCAATTAACCTAACCTACTAGCATGTCTTTGGAGTGTGGGAGGAAACCGGAGTACCCGGAGTCAGTATGTATGTAAAATAAAATGTTTAAAAAAATTATTAAAAATACTTTTTGGCTTTTTTTTTTTACATATTGTCACCAGTCGGTGTCCCTGCTCACCTCCACACCAGTTATATGAGGACGCTGTACTGTACTGGGGACAGGATGTAAACAATAAAAAAATCCAAAATATTGTAACAAAAAAAATTATTACTTCATAATACCCACCATTCCTCTTATTAAATACCTTGGAATGTCTACTTTCCAAAAAGGGGTCATTTGGGGGATATTTTTACTGTCCTGGTATTTTCGGGCCTCAAGAATTGAGATTGCCCCTCAGTACATCAGGATTGATCGATCTTCAGATATTTATCCCATAGTTTATGGGAGGTGAAGAAGGTGTAGGTATTAAAGATAAGGGTTTTCAGGGATTACCTAAAGACAGAGTAGAAGATAGTCAGACAGATTGAGGTAGAGAGTTCCAAAGGATGGGAGAGGCTCTGAAGAAGTCCTGGAGGTGACATGGGAGCTAGAGAGTAGGAGGTCATGTGAGGAATGAAGAGAACGGTTTGGTTGGTATTTTGGGACAAGGTTGGTGATGTAGCTGGGGGAAGAGTTGTGGAGGGCTTTGTAAGATGTTGTTAGTATTTTGAATTTGTAATAGGTAAGGGATTGTCAAACAAAAGAGTTCCCCTGGCATGATTGCACCTCTAACAGGTAAAAATTTAACTGGGGAAAATTTTATGCGAAAGTGAGGACTGTATACCATCTGGTCAAACGTTTATATCTGGACTCCTGGACAGTGCTGGAAAAGGAGGATTTGTGAGCAAAGAATACGATATGATCTCTTTCTGTCTGGGTGAACGTGTGACCCAAATCTCTTCCCATGTCAGAAGGATTGGAGTTATGAAATCTTCATTTTGATTGGTAAGGAAGTGATGATATGGAAATTGTGTGACCTGTCGGCTGACTTCATCTTTATTCAGACATCATGCAGGAATGCATTGTCACCTGACCTGGCTGTAACGCTCATTAATAATTGTCTCCACTTGCCAAACACAATATGTATATTTACACGTTGCGCTTTTGAAGTGGTTTGCAGGGGTTGTGGCTGAAGCCAGCGATTCTGTTTCTCACAAAAAGTGATCCGAGCAGCTAATTAGCCACTGGATCGCCTTTAGAAGCAGCCAAAGAGGTCGCTCCTCCCACTGGTCGCCGGTGTTTCTCGGGCTTAATGTACTTACCGGTTTTCAGGCTTTTTGATATTCACGTAGTGAGATTATAGATCCAGTATTTCTCTTTACATAGTAAAACCTTATTGAAGTTTCCTCTCCTAGGGGATACATTTAGGGAAAAGATCCCCTTCACTTTCAGGCCATCTGTTTTTTTCCCCACATGGATTTTCCTAATATGTTGTGCTAAGAGATTCTCTTTTTCTTTCTCATCTTTTCTAGGAGGTCCATTGATGTCCTTCAGATGTTCACAGATACGGATTTTTAATTGTCGCTTTGTTTTCCCTATGTAGAATTTTTTAATGGACAATCCAACATGTAGATCACTTTGCTTGTAGAGCAATTAATAAATCTTTTCATTTTAAATATTTTGGATCGATCTGAATCAGTGAATATCTGAGGAACATGTGAGGTACATTGAATGAAAGTACAAATGAGTGAATTAGTAGCTAGGTAACAGGAAGTGATGCCTTTTGGCTTCACAGTCAGTTTTCTACTGAGCATGCAGGAGCCGCTCTGCACCTTGTGAATGGTCCTGTAGTCTTCTGGGACCTGTAATGTGCCCCAGAAGACTGCGGGGGAAGAGAGAGGGGGATGAACTTCCAGCTCAGACTGTGATGATCTGAGCCGAAAATGAGTGGGTACCCGTCAAAACCAGGTACCAACTCCCCCCTCTCTCAAAAAAAGTGCCAAATGTGTCAGTGGAGGGGGGAGGATGCAGTGTAATTTCCCCTTTTAGTTGGAGGTCCGCTTTAAGCATGGTTGTGATAACCAAATTTTCAATGCCTCCGTCTCTCAGAAATTGGGCAGCCAATCCATCAAAGCCAGTGACTGAGAAGTTGGGTGAAAAAATCAGAGCTTTAGATAACAGATCTGGGCCATCCTGTGGAGGTCACAGAGCACCGGCTGATAGATAAATGAGGTCAGTGTACCCCACTCTACAAGGTCAGTCCTAATCTATAACAATGACTGGAATGCTTTCTATCCATTAAAGCCGAGCTCCAGCTTTTCATACACTTTACATAGTTTGGGCCAAGCTGGTCCAATCACACTATGTCCCTCACCAACATGTGAGGCCGCTGGATGTGCGGTATAAGCTGTATATGGCTGAGTCTACATACAGTATACAGCACTGTGTATGGGTTCAAGCCGAGACTTCCTGTCTCATACCTGGAACACAGTAGAGTCTATCTGATTGGTGCTCAGCCATTCAGAGATAGTGATGTAAAAACTCACCACACTCTGCATTTCCGGAGCTTTTTCAGGGCAATTGTTGCACATTTTCAAACGGGCTTCTCTATGCATGATTAGCAAAAATGTTCCAAAACGCCCCAAAAACCCCACATGTGGTAATGTGAGTTCCCGCTATGCAGAAATGTGAATACGGTTTGACAGCTGAGTGACTCCATCCACTCCCTCCTATGTACTTATATAAAGCTGGCTATACACTATGCAATCTGATTGTACAATGTGCTTTAGATGTACCATTAGATTGTATAGTGTATGATGATCATTACAGAACCCAGGACACACTTCTGATTTCAATATCACAGCTCTATCCACATCGGCTGTTATCTGATCGCTCAGCTCCTGCACACTCTGCCAAATGAATGATCTATAGCTGCTTATTTAGTGAGAACGGTGATCAGTGATTGCATAGGAAAAATGTGCAGCTGATGAGGTGGGTGGAAGGGGGGAGGGTAGACGATACAGGGTGTGTCACATCCCAAGGTGTGTCCAGGAAGTAATGGAGAAGTGATCATACAGCCAGCTGGACGCTGAGGTAAGGGGGTATAAGATAAATAGAAAGAAGTACATTAATTGTATATTGGTACATGGGGGGGCTGTGATTCCGGGGGGACTTATCCTTTAAGTCAGCAATGTGAGGGGGTGCAGTGTTTGGGGTGCACAGTGTTTAAAGATTTGTGAGAAGGGAGGGGTGAAAGGACGCAGTGAGGTGCTGGGACAATAAAGACCACTCTTGGACAGATTGTCACCAACAACTGCCTGGTGAGGTCTAATGACCACAAAGCTACAAGAAAAAATGTAAAATGTCCCAGAAGGGGGCGCTCTGTCGGGGGGGGACAGAGAGGAGCGATCTGGAGATCTGACATCGGGACCATGGAGGGAACAGTAATGGGAGGTGTACTGTAGATCTGCTTCATTGCCGGGTTCACCTCCATTACCACCAACAAGTGATCTTCCATATACCAGCAAAGACAAGTGTGACCCCCAAATCTCATCCAGTCACCTTACATGAGAACATGTCCCCCCATCCCTCATCCTGTGTCAGGGTGCAGGGGGTGCAGAGGGGGGGATTTACTAATGGGAAATAAGCTGTTCAAAGAAATTTCCCCCCAGAGATTAGTGAATGTGGTGAAATGTCACTTTGTAATGAATATCCAATCGCGTGATCAGAAATAAAAACATGGAATGTTACTCACATGTGATTGGATGATGGAAGTCAGCAGAGCTTCGCCTCCTTCACTGACCCCTTGTCTACCAATGTACATTCTTTATCCTTCTGGTATTCAAGAGGTTAATAGAGAAATGAGCATTGTGTTATTCTCAGCCAGTGATTGGCCGTCATGTAGAAGTGATCGGGGCAGCTAGAGAACCGGCCAATCACAATACAGAGAATGTGCCGCCCCTCCCCCCTGCTGGTGCCCCCTGATGTTCCCTGCCGTGTTTCCTCTGGGAGGTCCAAGATGACGGAACATCGATAAACCACTATAGATTGTTATGTAGGAGGAGCTTGGAGAACATCCCATTCCCCGATATCCTCTGCCATGAATGACCCCAGAAATGACAAGAATTGTGTCACCTCCGGGGTCACCGCTGTCACTCCAGACTACTGTAGCTGGTCTATGTCATGTACAACACAATATACAGAGTAGAGAGGTCAGCACTATTGTAATGTACAACACAATATATAGAGTAGAGAGGTCAGCACTATTGTAATGTACAACACAATATATAGAGTAGAGAGGTCAGCACTATTGTAATGTACAACACAATATATAGAGTAGAGAGGTCAGCACTATTGTAATGTACAACACAATATATAGAGTAGAGCGGTCAGCACTATTGTAATGTACAACACAATATATAGAGTAGAGGGGTCAGCACTATTGTAATGTACAACACAATATATAGAGTAGAGAGGTCAGCACAATATTATAGTCATAGTGCCCCTTATACTGCTGGTCGGGGGGGACAAATGATTTGGGTCTGTGGTCAGCAGGAAGAAAACAATGTTCAGGCATAGTGGTCAGTGGGAGGAGAAATGTCCTCTATGTGTTGTTACAGACTATGATATTGGGGTACAGGGATGTGGGGGGTCAGACAACACACGGGGGATCACCTTCTGTTGTATATCCACAGAAATCACCCAGCACGCTGGCAGATTGTCAGGAGAACCGCAAGTTCCCAGCGCAGACAGGGGTAACAGCTGTATAACAGCACACACACTCTATTATCCCACCACTGCCACACACATGACAAGGATGGAAGACCACGGGAACTAGAAAACCAGGAGAGGACCTTGTATGGTGGAGGAGGGAAGGAGAGGGAGATTATTGTGATAGACTTGGCACAGCCTGCAATACCTCTGACCACCACTAGAGGGAGACTCCACCCATATCTAGCTGGCTGACCACACACAGGCAGATAGAAATCTTACATACAATCTGGTGCACTATGAGGGTTGGGGTTCAGTCTAGTAATCAGCACACACTTCTGGGGTTCCTCAGGCTCCCCTACAAGATAGAAATCTTGTGTTACTCCCTCTTCCCACTATTCATGTACACCCCACACCAGACACACAACATGGGGGCAGTGGGGGGACAGGGGGGCAGTTGGGGGGGGGGGTAGATGGGGATGTCGAGGGAAAAGTGCCCATTATCAGTGGTCAGTGTGGGGAAAGGGGGATGCCTGCTGTTATCAGTTGATTAAATTGGGGGGGGGGGGGATGTTGGGCATTAGTGATTAGTAGAAAAAATGGGGCAGGAACAAGGGGGAGTCAGAGGTTCTAAATAGAGATACAGGAGGCACTGGTGCTAAGTAGTTTTATGGCAACAGTGGGGGACCAGATGTGTAAAAAGGGGACAGTGAGGTGGGGGGGTCAATACGGGGCACAGGGGGTGGACAGGAGAACGTGAGGGACAGGGGAAGGATGGGGAAGATGCGGGGTGAACTGGGAGGCACTGAGGAAACAAGGAGCTGGAAAGGAAGGGATGGGAGTGGTGGTC
This sequence comes from Lithobates clamitans, assembly GCA_037952925.1. Lineage (NCBI taxonomy): Eukaryota > Metazoa > Chordata > Amphibia > Anura > Ranidae > Lithobates > Lithobates clamitans. Next base: position 591,096 of record JBBGZY010001491.1, read on the forward strand.
AGTGGGAGATAATTACCTGGCTGATGTTGTCCTGGTCTGGAGGTTGATGTAGAGTTCCTCTGATGAGTCTTCTATGGTTGAGGTCCTCTCAGATGGTCCCTCTTGGCTCCTCTGATGAGTCTTCTATGGTTGGGGTCCTCTCGGACGGTCCCTCTTGGCTCCTCTGATGAGTCTTCTATGGGTGAGGTCCTCTCAGATGGTCCCTCTTGGCTCCTCTGATGAGTCTTCTATGGTTGGGGTCCTCTCGGATAGTCACACTGATGAGTCTACTATGGTCGGGTGACTGGACATGAAGGGGGAAATCTCTCCCAAATCTCGTCTTCTCTTCCTCCTGCTCACAAGTGTCCACAATCAGGATAAAGTTCTCCTCCGTGTCCCTGATAGAAGATGGAGGCTTCTTGCCCTGGCTGAGAGGTGTGAATGACGTTCTTTGTCTGCACTATGGATCTGGGAAGACTCCAATCACATTGTGAGCCAGCTTCCTCACAGGGGGCAACTCCCTCACAGATGCCCCGGGGCCACACTGACTACAAACACAGTGTGGGGGAGGGGTTCACAAAAGAGGACCCCTCCCTCCATTCTCTGGGATGACACAATAGAATTAGAAGCTAAAAGCTCCAAAACGCCTGAAGCTCAAACAAGCTCTGGAAAAATTTTTTATGCAGATTACAGGTGTTTTTCTACTTTTTTTTTTACATTGGTGAACTTTTGACCTGTACAAAATTGCGGCAAACTCGCGTGACTTTCTGCCTGAAAACACTACGCTCAGGTGTGAATGGGGGCTCAGGTGTGAATGGGGCCTAAAATAGATGAGATGCAGATCGCTACATGCAGTTTGGTTAAGGAGTGCCGTCTGTTGATAATAATTGAAAGGTGGCTTCATCCTCTTGTAGCGGACACTATTACGCACATATCTGGTCGCACTTTCTATCGCCAGGTTAGAAACACCAATTCAGGGAAGAGCAAAGGAGGCGGCCTTTGTATTTATGTTTTAAATGAGTGGTGCTCTGATAGTAAACTTGAGGACACTTATTGTTGGCCAGATTTGGAATTTCTGCTGGTGAAGTGTAGACCTTTTTATTTACCCAGAGAATTTACAGTGGTGATCATTATTGTGGCAGTGGTGGAATTATAGTGGTTTGCCATGGTGCCCAGGCCCCATGCTGCAGGGGGCCCTTGAGGGTCCCCTGTATATCTTGATAGGAGTGGGGCGGCTGAGACCGAGCTCCCCGATGGTCGGCCGAACTGTAATCAGCACTGTGCGGGGAGCTCGTCACACCGATCTAAAGTGAAAGCAGTGTGTGCTGTGCTCGTTGTCTCCCCCTACAGTGCAGTACCCGGTAGGAAGAGGTAAATATAAATATACATTGTACACTAATATATGTGTAAGTTGCAGCGGACACGTCACCCCTCCCCCCACTATGATCTGCACCCCTAACTCTATCATTGTATTGCAGGCTGGCTGGGAAGTGATCTGGGAAGTTTTGTTGTATTTTGAAGCTTTATAATCCTTCCCAGGATATGAGATTAGAGATAATGATGAATGATGGGCCGGGAATTATTATCAGTCTGATGATTGCAGTAATATCTCACATGTGCAGTGCGATCTCCATCTACATACGTGTGCCCGACCCGTGTGTGCCCCTTTACTTTTAGATTTCTTTTATTTTTTTACACTTTATTTATTTTTCGTTTCAATTTATTGCTCTCACAAGGGGAGAACAATACTTCTCATGAAAGCTTTGGGCACCTTTATGTCTCCCCGACCCCTCATAGGAGAAAATGAAGGTGATTATAATGATCCGTGTGTGTGGGGGGGAGGGGAGAGGTAGGTGATCTAACAGAGTGCAGACACTCTATCTTTTCTAATAATATAGGATAGAAGAATTGCAGTACCAGGGGAAGGGGATGGGGGGGTGATGTGATAGGATGGGGGGAGGGGTGATGTGATAGGATGTGGGAGTGTGATGTGATAGGATGGGGGAGGGGTGATGTGATAGGATGGAGTGTAATGTTTCTCTCTCGAGATGTTCTGTATGAAAAGTTCTCCATCATCTGATTGTGTTTTATGTATTTCCTGTACTGCCCCCCCATGGTTCCATTCTCCCCACCCCATCCCAGTGTCCCCCCTGTACTCCCCTCCATGGCCCCCCATATTACCCAATCTCTCCGGAAGTTTCTCCTTTAACTTCTTGTCTGTCTCTGACTGCATCACCATAGAGGAGGGGGAGGGAGTGTCCTCCCTTTTCTTGTAGATCACAGACGGGAGGGGGTGTCCTCCATTTTCTTGTAGCTCAGAGAGGGGGAGGGGGTGTCCTCCATTTTCTTGTAGCTCATAGAGGGGGAGGGGTGTCCTCCATTTCTTGTAGATCACAGAGGGGGAAGGGGTGTCCTCCATTTTCATGTGCTCCAACTGCGTGTGCTCCAACAGGTGGACAAGGGGGACAGTGTCACTGATGCATGCACTGTCACTGCTCACCATCCTCGTGGCCTCCTAATGGTGACAGGACAGTGCATGCATCCCTGATCATGGCCTACTGGCGTGGGAAAAAAAAAAAAAAGCTCCCCTGACCCTGTCCTGGTGCCATAGTCGCACAGGTACCCATTGATAGCCCTCTGCTGCGTGTGCAGCCACTGCAGCAAGGCCAACGTTGAGTTCCACCTGGTGGGCATGTCACAGATTAGACAGTTCTTGGGCAGGTTAAATTTCTTTTTGAGGTGTGCCAGCCGAGCACTGGCATTATATGACCGGCGGAAATGCACACAGACTTTCCTGGCCTGCCTCAGGACATCCTGTAAGCCCGGGTACCTGCCTAAGAACCGCTGCACCACCAAATTAAGGACGTGAGCCAAACAGGGTACATGGGTCAGTTGTCCCTGTCAGAGGGCAGAGGGGGGGGGTTGGTGCCATTGTCGCAAACCACCATTCCTGCCTTGGTGTGTCCTCAACCACCTCTGAACCTGCCCCTGCAGAGCTGACATAAACTCTGCCCCAGTGTGGCTCCTGTCCCCCAAAGCACATCAGCTCAAGCACCGCATGGCATCTTTTGGCCTGCGTACTTGCGTAGCCCCTTGAAAGCCTACTGTACTGGTTCCGAGGACAAAGCACAGGAAGAGGCCATGGAGGAAGAAGAAGAGGAGGGGGTGGAGTACAGAGGTGTGTCACAATAATTCGTAGTGGCATTTTGGAGGCGTGGTGGTGAAACAATCCCCAACACTACTGCACCTTGTCCTGCATCCTTCTCAGCTGCCCGCAGAGTCACCCAATGCGCAGTGAAACTTAGGTAACGTCCCTGTCCATGCCTGCTGGACCATGAGTCAGCGGTAATATGCACCTTACCGCTGACCGCCCTGTCCAGCGAGGCATGGACATTGCCTTCCACATGCCGGTAGAGAGCCGGAATCGCCTTCCATGAGAAAAAGTGGCGTTTGGGAACCTGCCACTGAGGAAACGAACATTCGAACATTCACGGAAGGGGGCAGAGTCTACCAACTGAAAAGGTAGCAGAAGTGCTAGCAATTTTGCCAAGATAGCATTCAACAGCTGGGCATGAGGATGGCTGGGAGCAAACTTCTTTCTGAGGTGCAGCAGCTGGGCCAGGGAAATTTGTCTGGTACAATCTGACATCGGTGTACCGATAGCAGGTTGCCCTAAGATGCTTGGCTGTGACACACCTAATTCTATACCTTCATTCCTCTCAGTGCAGGTCTCAGAGAGGACTGAAGGTCTAGTGGGGTTGGAGATCTCAGCTGATGAGGAGCAAGGAGAGGTCCTCTTAGTTCTTTGGTGTGGATCTTTTAGGTACGCTTGCCAACGAACTGCATGGCAGGTCAACATATGTCTGGTCAAGCATGTGGTGCCCAAGCGGGAGATGTTTTGGCCACGCGAGATACGCTTGAGACATATGTGGCAAATAGTAGCGCTGCGATCTGATGCACTCGTCTCAAAAAAGGCCCACACCAAAGAACTTTTGGAATAACGTGAAGAGACAGCGGCGCCCTGAACATGCGGAGCTTTGCGGTGTGATGCAGTCAGTGTGCTTAGGCTGGCCCCTGGAGGGCATCCTGCCTCGTTGGTGATGTGCCTCCTCCTCCTCTCTCCTATCAGGCACCCACGTTGAGTCAGTGACCTCATCATCCCCTCCCTCCTCATCACTGGAGCAAACCTGGCAGTATGCTGCAGCAGGGGGAGCATGACTGCCAGATTGCTGTCCTTCTTGGGCGCCCCCTCTGCAGGGCCGGACTGGGAATAAAAACTAGCCCTGGAAATAATTTCATACCAGCCCCAGGGACGTAGCGTGGGTTGTCAGCACCCAAGGTAGGCAAGTAAATTGCACCCCTAACCGGCGGACATTTAGCGCTCCCCGAGTCTCTTCCACTCATACTGTATTAAACCCCTTATGGTATATTTTAGGATGTACCACTCCTCTTTGTTCTCCTTTCTTTCCCCTTTATTTCTCTCTATCATAATTTCTTGTTTTTTTCCCCATCTCTCTCTCTCCATCTTTCTTGTTCTCTCTCTTATTATGTCTCTCCCCCTCTTTTCCATGCATTCTCTCTTTTTTCCCCTCTCTCATTTCCTTTCTTGCCCCCTTTCCTCTCCCTCTTTCCGGAAAGTAAATGGCTACATGCCCATTTATTGCATAAAATGATAGATAGATATATATAGATAGAGATAGAGATATAGAGATATATTATACATACACACACACACGATGTGAGTTCTGTATGTGTAAAAAAACAAAATCATACTTGGGGGGCACACCCTACAATGCGTTTACATTCAAGATGGTGCTGATAAGACCAACAAACAGTAAAAATATTACAGCGCACACATAAAAAATGACATTTAAATCCTGCAAGGATATTTAAAAAAACATGAACATATAAAAAAAAAAATGGGGATTTGGTCACACTATATGGCAGCCCACTTACTGCGTCAAAGTACCCCTTAATTAGTGGGTCCTACACTAATAAAAGAATGAAAGATCCTGCATCTCAACCATTGGAGATACACTCCTCTTTATGGGAGAACTCCACCCCCCATTACCTCTTATTAGTGTCCACCAGTTCATAGGAGGAGTCCCTTCAGTTCTCCCACATAGAGGAGTTCATCTCCCATGGTTGAGACGCAGGACCTTTCATTCTTTTACTAGTGTAGGACCCACTAATAATGGGGTACTTTGACGCAGTAAGTGGGCTGCCATATAGTGTGACCAAATCCCCATATTTTTTGAATATGTTCAGGTGTTTTTAAATAGCCTTGCAGGATTTAAATGTCATTTTTGTATGTGTGTAAGACACACTACAATAGATGGTCAGAGATTGTGAACATGATACAAGAGATGGTCAGAGACTGCAGACATGGTACAGGAGATGGTCAGAGACTGCAGACATGATACAGGAGATGGTCAGAGACTGCAGACATGATACAGGAAATGGTCAGAGACTGCAGATATGATACAGGAGATGGTCAGAGACTGCAGACATGATACAGGAGATGGTCAGAGACTGCAGACATGATACAGGAGATGGTCAGAGACTGCAGACATAGTACAGGAGATGATCAGAGACTGCAGACATGGTACAGGAGATGGTCAGAGACTGCAGACATGGTACAGGAGATGGTCAGAGACTGCAGACATGGTACAGGAGATGGTCAGAGACTGCAGACATGGTACAGGAGATGGTCAGAGACTGCAGACATGGTACAGGAGATGGTCAGAGACTGCAGACATGGTACAGGAGATGGTCAGAGACTGCAGACATGGTACAGGAGATGGTCAGAGACTGCAGACATGGTACAGGAGATGGTCAGAGACTGCAGACATTGTACAGGAGATGGTCAGAGACTGCAGACATGGTACAGGAGATGGTCAGAGACTGCAGACATGGTACAGGAGATGGTCAGAGACTGCAGACATGGTACAGGAGATGGTCAGAGACTGCAGACATGGTACAGGAGATGGTCAGAGACTGCAGACATGGTACAGGAGATGGTCAGAGACTGCAGACATGGTACAGGAGATGGTCAGAGACTGCAGACATGGTACAGGAGATGGTCAGAGACTGCAGACATGGTACAGGAGATGGTCAGAGACTGCAGACATGGTACAGGAGATGGTCAGAGACTGCAGACATGGTACAGGAGATGGTCAGAGACTGCAGACATAGTACAGTAGATTCTCAGAGACTGCAGACATAGTACAGGAGATGCTCAGAGACTGCAGACATAGTACAGGAGATGCTCAGAGACTGCAGACATAGTACAGGAGATGGTCAGAGACTGCAGACATGATACAGGAGATGGTCAGAGACTGCAGACATGATACAGGAGATGGTCAGAGACTGCAGGCATGATACAGGAGATGGTCTGAGATTGCAGACACATTAGAGGAGATGGTCAGAGACTGCAGACTAAGGATGAGCTCCAGCGTGTTCGCACAGCCCACAGGCAGAGCCGGCCAGGAAGTTGGCACTGTGCTGTGCTAATTACAGGCAGTGAGACATTTCCCGATCTCTGCAGCTGCGCACTGTGATTAGCGCAGCGCTGACTTCCTGGCGGGCTCTGCACGTGGGCTGTGCGAATACCCTGGAGCTCATCCTTACTGCAGACATGATACACAGGATGGTCAGAGACTGCAGACATAGTACAGGAGATGGGCAGGGAATGCAGACATGATACAGGAGATGGGCAGGGAATGCAGACATAGTACAGGAGATGGGCAGGGACTGCATGTATGGCTGAACTCAATGTAAAAGCGTATAGTAGGGCTGCGTCACTCTACTTAAACCAGCTCTTCAAGATCAAGTTAGTAATCCTCCTTTTAAAGTACAACTAAGTGCCAGAAGACAGAAACACATCCAATTTCCAAAATTCTAATTGTCTTGCAGTGAACTGGTTAGGATTAGTGGAGAACAGTAAACAGTTAATGAGTCTGTGAAGCTTCCAGCCTGAATCAGCAGTAAATCATCCAAAAAAACATCAAACTGTGCAGAACACACAGAGCTCTGGCTAAATAGCTGAGCTGAAATGGTTAACAGCCAACCATGTGTGACCTTTCACTGGACACAGAATGCCGGCTGGCTGCAGCATCTCCCAGAGATCTTATCAGTGTGCAGGTTAGGAAGCTAAAACAAAAGAGTACAGAGCCAGACAGGAGGGAGGGGAGGCTGATAGTAACCTGCACACTGCCTGAAGGCAGAGATTTCTGGATGACACCAGCCGGCCACCATTACATATGACATTGTTCCAGACGATCTTGTTTCCATTCAGCCAGAGCTCTTGTGTGCTGCAGGATTCGTTTGGCTGTGGCTGTGGTCATACCTTCCTCTATCTCCTCTCAGCTTCAGGTACTGTGTGTATCTCCCTCCTGACCTGACGGCCCCATTCATCCCCGATCCAGCCCCTCTGCACTTTTAAATGTGGCGGGCTGGAGAGGGAGGGGGGTACACTGTCTGCTGCACGATGGTCACTCGCTCCTCCGGCCCTCGCTGCTACACATTTCCTCAGCCAGCCCCGCCTCCTGATCACAGCACAGCCGCTTCTCTCTCAGCTGTTCTTTAAAAAAAAAAAAAAGTTACAAAGCTTCTAGCTGACAGCGGCCTCGGAGCAGGCAGCCTACCGGGATATTTCCCGCTATCCCGGTAGGCCAGTCCGGCCCTGCCCCTCTGTCCGTGCTCATGTTACTGCTTTCATCTAGCTCAGTATCATCATCAGAGCCTTCCAAACGCTGGGCATCCACCTGGAGCATGTACCCAACACTGTGGTAAACAGTTCGAGGGACTCCTCAGGAGGACATGGTGGGGCTAGGGAAGGAGTCACTGATGCCATTGAGCCGAGGGAAGAGGCCGTGTTGGCAGCTGCTTTGCCAGACAAAGTACCCTGAGCATGGGTGAGAGAGGATGAGGAGGATGAGGACGGCTTGGTCATCCACTCGACCAAGTCTTCCGCATGTTGCGGCTCAACATGGCCAGCTGCCGAAAAAAAGGCCAAGCGTGTCCCACGGCCACGTGCTGATGAGGATGCACCATGTCCACGACCAGCACTGTTGCCTCTAGACATAGAGCCTGCTTGCCCTCTTTTATTGGCTCGTGACTGTCTGCCTCTCCATGTTGGCCTTCCAGACATACTTTTGGCCTTCAGTGAGATGTAGCTGCACTAAGCTGGCATATATATATATATATATATATATATATATATATATATATATATATATATATATATATATATACTGATACTGCAGCTAGCAAAGTCAACTGCCTGCCTGAAGTATTATTAGTATGATAACACCTGCACTTGTCTTCAGGTAGCTATACTGTAGGTGAGACTGTGTAGGGTACACAGTACAGTAGCTGGAAATACTTTAATGAGCCTACACAAGCACCTGGCTGCAGGTTGCTATACTGTAGGTGAGACTGTGCAGGGTTCACAGTACAGTAACTGGAAATACTTCAAAGAGCCCACACAAGCACCTGGCTGCAGGTTGCTATACTGTAGGTTAGACTGTGCAGGGTACACAGTACAGTAGCTGGAAATACTTCAATGAGCCTACACAAGCATCTGGCTGCATGTTGCTATACTGTAGGTCAGACTGTGCAGGGTACACAGTACAGTAGCTGGAAATACTTCATTGAGCCTAAACAATCACCTGGCTGCAGGTTGCTATACTGTAGGTCAGACTGTTCAGGGTACACAGTACAGTAACTGGAAATACTTCAATGAGCCTACACAAGCACCTGGCTGCAGGTAGCTATACTGTAGGTGAGACTGTGCAGGGTACACAGTACAGTAGCTGGAAATACTTCAAAGAGCCTACACAAGCACCTGGCTACAGGTTGCTATACTGTAGGTGAGACTGTGCAGGGTACACAGTACAGTAGCTGGAAATACTTCAATGAGCCTACACAAGCACCTGGCTGCAGGTTGCTGTACTGTAGGTCAGACTGTGCAGGGTACCCAGTACAGTAGCTGGAAATACTTCATTGAGCTTACACAAGCACCTGGCTGCAGGTTGCTATACTGTAGGTCAGACTGTGCAGGGTACACAGTAAAGTAGTTGGAAATACTTCAATGAGCCTACACAAGCACCTGGCTACAGGTTGCTATACTGTAGGTGAGACTGTGCCGGGTACACAGTACAGTAGCTGGAAATACTTCAATGAGCCTACACAAGCACCTGGCTGCAGGTTGCTGTACTGTAGGTCAGACTGTGCAGGGTACCCAGTACAGTAGCTGGAAATACTTCATTGAGCCTACACAAGCACCTGGCTGCAGGTTGCTATACTGTAGGTCAGGCTGTGCAAGGTACACAGTACAGTAACTGGAAATACTACAATGAGCCTACACAAGCACCTGGCTGCAGGTTGTTATACTGTAGGTTAGACTGCGCAGGATACACAGTACAGTAACTGGAAATACTTCAATGAGCCTACACAAGCACCTGGCTGCAGGTTGTTATACTGTAGGTCAGACTGCGCAGGATACACAGTACAGTAGCTGGAAATATTTCAATGAGCCTACACAAGCACCTGGCTGCAGGTTGCTATACTGTAGGTCAGGCTGTGCAGGGTACACAGTACAGTAACTGGAAATACGTCAATGAGCCTACACAAGCACATGACTGCAGGTTGCTACGCTGTAGGTGAGACTGTGCGGGGTACACAGTACAGTAACTGGAAATACTTCAATGAGCCTACACAAGCACCTGGCTGCAGGTTGCTATACTGTAGGTCAGACTGAGCGGGGTACACAGTACAGTAGCTGGAAATACTTCAACAAGCCTACACAAGCACCTGGCTGCAGGTAGCTATACTGTAGGTCAGACTGTGCAGGGTACACAGTACAGTAGCTGGAAATACTTCAATGAGCCTACACAAGCACCTGGCTGCAGGTTGTTATACTGTAGGTCAGACTGTGCAGGGTACACAGTACAGTAGCTGGAAATATTTCAATGAGCCTATACAAGCACTTGGCTGCAGGTTGCTATACGGTAGGTGAGACTGTGCAGGGTACACAGTACAGTAGCTGGAAATACTTCATTGAGCCTACACAATCACCTGGCTGCAGGTTGCTATACTGTAGGTCAGACTGTTCAGGGTACACAGTACAGTAACTGGAAATACTTCAATGAGCCTACACAATCACCTGGCTGCAGGTTGCTATACTGTAGGTCAGACTGTTCAGGGTACACAGTACAGTAACTGGAAATACTTCAATGAGCCTACACAAGCACCTGGCTGCAGGTAGCTATACTGTAGGTGAGACTGTGCAGGGTACACAGTACAGTAGCTGGAAATACTTCAAAGAGCCTACACAAGCACCTGGCTACAGGTTGCTATACAGTAGGTGAGACTGTGCAGGGTACACAGTACAGTAGCTGGAAATACTTCAATGAGCCTACACAAGCACCTGGCTGCAGGTTGCTATACTCTAGGTCAGACTGTGCAGGGTACACAGTAAAGTAGTTGGAAATACTTCAATGAGCCTACACAAGCACCTGGCTACAGGTTGCTATACTGTAGGTGAGACTGTGCAGGGTACACAGTACAGTAGCTGGAAATACTTCAGTGAGCCCACACAAGCACCTGGCTGCAGGTAGCTATACTGTAGGTAAGACTGTGCGGGGTACACAGTACAGTAACTGGAAATACTTCAATGAGCCTACACAAGTACCTGGCTGCAGGTAGCTACACTGTAGGTCAGACTCTGCGGGGTACACAGTACAGTAACTGGAAATACTTCAATGAGCCTACACAAACACCTGGCTGCAGGATGCTATACTGTAGGTGAGACTGTGCAGGGTACACAGTACAGTAGCTGAAAATACTGTAAAAACACGTGCCTGCCTGTCAGTATATTAGGAAGAGAAGAACAGGATCTAGCTAAACTGAATACAGTATATATATATATATATATATATATATATATATATATATATATATATATATATATATATATATATATATATATACAACACCTGGGATGCATATATACACACGATACACTGTAACTGCAGCTAACTGGCTCGACCTGCCTACTCTATCTAACTTAAATCAAATGACACTGTCTGTCTCTCTCTCTCTCTTTATCTCTCTATCTGAATGCCAGAACACACTACACAGGGCCGCTGTGCAGGCGGCCTTATATAGTGCGGGGCATGTACTAAACCCCCTGAGCCATAATTGGCCAAAGCCCATATCGTTTGTAATTCGGCGAACGGTCCAACAGGCGATGTTCGAGTCGAACATGGGTTCGACTCGAACACAAAGCTCGTCCCTATTCATCACGTCTCTCCCAGCTGGGGTCCTATCAGCCCCATCCACTTGGTACTCGAAAAAGTCAAAGCTGGAGTCCTTTCTAAATCCGCAGAGTCAAATGGTCCAGTATGCAGCAGAAAGCTAATGTGTTTTGGCTTACAAAGCCTTACTCATAGCTCTCCGGTCTACCTGGCACTGCTGTAGGCCTGCTACTATTACCTCAAAATTGGGTCAAAGGTGCTGTTATTTGCAACAGCAAATTAAATGTGACATCACACATTTTCTGCCGCTATGGAACTGTTGCAAAGGCTGTAATTTTTTTTACAAGGGTCCATCCTGCGCTTTGGAGGAAGAACTGTTTTGGGTTACAGTGTTTGGGCATCATCAACACCCAAGGCCCAATTTCTCCACAGATGTGTGACAGCTGCAAGAAAATATACAATTTTTGAGCATGACCAAGCCTCTCCTGTGCAAAAATATTTGTGTTGGGATACGATGCTTCGGCATTATTAATACCTGAAAAACAAAAATGGAATATCTAAAAGTTACTGTAATTTTCCTTTGCGGAGGAGCTCCATGTAAACCTATCACTGAGTATGCCCAGCCCATACCCCTACCTTTTAGGACCTAACTCATAAATTTGACTTACTCCCCCAGGCCGGTGTTACGTAGCTAGATTTCTGCACCTGGGTGGGAGTTTGTGGTGACATGGAGCTTGTCTGGAAAAGAAAATTGCAGTAAGTATTTGATATTACATTTTTTTCTTATGGCTACATGTCAGCCTACCACTGGGAATTAGCTAGATAACCAGAGTGGGATGATTCAGAAAACAAATAAGTTTAATTGTGGCCTCTGGCTGAAGAGATAATAGTTTTGCCAAATTTACCAGCTGAACACAATGACAGATCTATGCGATAATGAGAAAAGTGTGTATGGATGACCACCTCACCTCCTTGAAAATTGTCTCTGGCAAGACTCTACATGTAGATACCCAGGTCATTGAAACACTTCTTGTGGAGTGCGTTGTTATTGCCTCTGGAAGGGCCAACCCCCTATACTTATACACCAAGGAGATCACTTTCACAAGCCAAGAAGAAATCATTCTACTCAAAGCTCTAGCCCCCTCTGGGAATCACAGATGGAATATCCGATGACCTGAAGTCCGAGGTAGCATTAATTTTAGTTGTCAGCATCCCCCCTACATCCAAAGCACTAACTTCTCATCCATCTTCCAGAAGAAAGGTAGGCAGCATGATTTCTTGACTTGGATTGTAATCTGGAGACCACTTTGGGAAAGCCCAGCATTGGGAGCAGAACAACTGTCCGCCAGATAGGACGTACAGGGTTCTTTACATCCTAGAGTCATTACCTCAGAAACCCCCCTGGCTGAGGCTATCACTACCAGGAAAGCCACCTTTAACGTCAAGTCCCATAGCAATACCTCCCCTGGGAATTTAGAAACAAACAGGTACTTGAGTACTACTGTGAGGTCCCATGTAGGATACTGTACATGGGGGTTCTGGGAGGCTTTTATTTTACTACGGACTTAATGAATTGAAGAATCAGTCTATCAGAGGCCCACTGAGTCCCGGTAAAGGCTGAGATAGTGGAGATGTGCCCTTTGAGTATTCTTATGCACAGGCCCATATCAAGACCTTCCATGTAGATAAAATCAGCAACCAGATGAGGATGAATAAAATGTCTCCATGTCTCAATGTTGAGACCTCTTTGAAGAAAATTGAGGGCATGACAGACTCAAGACTTCCCTGGAGAAAACTTCTATGAAGTAGCGTATTCTTGGAATTTTAGCCAGACCTTGTTGTAGACAACTTTGTTCGTGATGCTCTTCTGTGCTCTCATGAGAGTATTTACAACTCTCAAAGAGGAACCTAAATCTGTGAACCTCCGCACCTAAAAATCCAGGTCGCTAACCGGAGCTTCTCTGGATCCTGGATGGAGAACTGGACCCTGTGACAGAAGATAAGTATGGGTATGGGTAAGGGCAGAGGTGGCTGTATGCTCAGATGCAGCAGGCACGGATACCAGGGGTGCTTGTGCTGGTCCAGGACAACTGCCAGTACCTTAATATTTTCATGCATCACCTTGGTCAGAAAGGGCAAGATAAGAGGTACTGAGCCCAATGACCTTTGAAGGTGGCACCCTAGTCTGTCTTACTGGTTTCCATGGTCACTACTAACCAGGTTGCTAGTGAAGAGAGTGACATTGTATGAGATGTCTGGTCTCCAACCACCACAGAAGACCCTGTCTCAATCCCTGGGGTTGTCAGAATCTTTGAAGATAGCTTCTGGGAGTCCCACTGATATAGTAATTCCTTCTGAAATGAGCTAGAGTACAAATTGGCCTACTCGACCATCTTTATCATCAAAGTCATGGTTCCCAGCAGCTGCAGGCAACTTCTGGCTGGAAGGTGATTGGCCAAACCTACTTCCTCTACATAAGCCAGGATGGAGGGAATTTTTGCTGATGGCAGAGATACCATGTTCTCCTACATATCCAGCTTTGCCTCCTGGTAAATTAGTGTCTGGACCGGCTCCAACTGACTCTTCTCCTAGGTTATGAGTCCTCCAAACTTTTGCAGAGTCACCACCACTAACTCGTGATTATTCACAAGCTGATTCCTGTCCTGGTCCAACAACAGGATATCATCCAGGTAATGGTGTATAGAAATCTGTGTTTCCTCCACTGGGTGATTAAGGTGAACAGTACATTGGAAATGACCCCAGTCAAAATTCTTAGCCTGAACGGCAGGCAGATGAATTAATAATGGTTGAGTTGACCTACCACGAATATCAAAGAATTTCAAAAGTGTGGGGCTATAGGTATGTGGAAGTAAGCATCAAATCAGATCTATGGAAAGGAGACTCAGCCAATGATCTACTGTAAGTCATCTCAGTTAGTTTATGTGTTATGTAGTCTCACTTCTCTAGTGGCAATTTACTGGTCACATACAGTGCTTATTAATGCCAATCTTTGCCATTTCCCCTGGCTACCACTTCAATACCGGGAATTTTCACCACCTTCCTTCCCAGACCAATTTTTAGTTTTCAGCGCTGTTGCACTTTGAATGAAAATTGCGCGGTCATTCTACGTTGTACCCAAACACAATTGATGTCTTATTTTCCCCACAAATAGAGCTTTCTTTTTGTGGTATTTGATCACCTTTGCGGTTTTTATTTTTTGCGCTATAAACAAAAGAAGAGCGACAATTTTGAAAAAAACACAATATTTTTTACTTTTTGCTATAATAAATATCCCAATTTAAAAAAAAAAATTCCTCAGTTTAGGCCGATACGTATTCTTCTACATATTTTTGTTAAAAAATTGCAATAAACGTATATTTATTGGTTTGCGCAAAAGTTATAGCGTCTACAAAATACGGGATAGATTTGAGGCATTTTTAAAATTATTTTATTTATTTATTTTTTTTTACAAGTAATGGCGGCAAATTTTTTCGTGACTGTGACATTATGGTGGACACATCGGACACTTTTGACACATTTTTGGGATCATTCACATTTATACAGCGATCAGTGCTATAAAATTGCACTGATTACTGTGTAAATGTGACAGGCAGGGAAGGGGTTAACCACTAGGGGGTGATGGAGGGGTTAAATAGGTTTCCTAGGGAGTGATTCTAACTGTAGGGGGAGGGGACTCACAAGGGGACGAGACCGATCAGTGTTCCTCTGTACTGGGAACACAGATCGGTCTCCTCTCACCTGACAGGACGTGGATCTGTGTGTTTACACACACAGATCCACGGTTCTGCTAGGTTAACGGGCAATCGTGGGTGCCCAGCGGACATCGCGGCCGCCGGGCACACGCACCAGGTCCCGAGCAACGCGGTGGGCACACGCCCCCTAGACGGCCAGGAAGCCCAGGACGTCATATGACGCCCACCCAGGATGGGAGATCCCATCTGCGGGCGTCATATTACTATGGGAGGGTATTGAAGTGGTTAAATAATTATATTAAAAAATATATATATACTTTTTTTTATTCTTTCACCATTATTTTTCTGTTTTGGTTGTTCCCCAACAGGTAAGAATGGACAGCATGGATTCCCAACTAGGAATGTGCTTTGTTTTTCTTTTCTTCTTTTCTTCTTTTGCCTTTTTTTGTATTTTATCTTTTTTTCGTGATGCTTTTTGCTTTTCAGCTATTTGGACCAGCCCCATCTAGTGTCTGCTCTCCATACTGCACCCTCTGTATTAATCAGTTCCGTTATTTTAGTGATTCTCTGCAGAGGCGTAACTAGAACCTTCAGGGCCCCGGTGCAAAAAACCATGATGGGCCCCCTTCCATCCGAGCGCCGGGCTTCCAATTTTGGGAAGGTGTCCATGGACATCCTCCCAAAACTGTGCTTCCTGCATGACCCCTGGGACATGTATCCAGCGCAATCACATCGGCCCTTTACCATGTGATGTCAGCTGATCACATGTCAACAGACTTGCCGGTTATCCACAGCCCTTTCCTCACACGCTGTGTCTGTGTTAGGAAAGGACTGCCGTTAACTGACAAGAATATCAGTAATCCTCCTATCAGTGCCCATAAATGCCTCCTATCAGTGCCCATCAGTGCCTTTTATCAGTGCCCATAAATGCCTCCTATCAGTGCCCATCAGTGCCTTTTATCAGTGCCCATCAGTGCCTTTTATCAGTGCCCATCAGTGCCTTCTATCATTGCTCATCAGTGCCCATCAGTGCCTTCTATCAGTGCTCATCAGTGCCTTCTATCAGTGCTCATCAGTGCCTTCTATCAGTGCTCATCAGTGCCTTCTATCAGTGCTCATCAGTGCCTTCTATCAGTGCTCATCAGTGCCTATCAGTGCCTTCTATCAGTGCTCATCAGTGCCTGCTATTAGTGCTCATCAGTGCCTTCTATCAGTGCTCATCAGTGCCTTCTATCAGTGCTCATCAGTGCCTTCTATCAGTGCTAATCATCGCCCATCAGTGCCCATCAGTGCCCATCAGTGCCTTCTATCAGTGCTCATCAGTGCCATCTATCAGTGCCTTCTATCAGTGCTCATCAGTGCCCATCAGTGCCTTCTATCAGTGCTCATCAGTGCCTTCTATCAGTGCTCATCAGTGCCTTTTATCAGTGCTCATCAGTGCCATCTATCAGTGCTCATCAGTGCCTTCTATCAGTGCTCATCAGTGCCTTCTATCAGTGCTCATCAGTGCCGTCTATCAGTGCTCATCAGTGCCTTCTATCAGTGCTCATCAGTGCCCATCAGTGCCTTCTATCAGTGCTCATCAGTGCCTTCTATCAGTGCTCATCAGTGCCTTCTATCAGTGTTTACCAGTGCCCATCAGTGCCTTCTATCAGTGCTCATCAGTGCCTTCTATCAGTGCTCATCAGTGCCTTTTATCAGTGCTCATCAGTGCCGTCTATCAGTGCTCATCAGTGCCTTCTATCAGTGCTCATCAGTGCCTTTTATCAGTGCTCATCAGTGCCGGCTATCAGTGCTCATCAGTGCCTTCTATCAGTGCTCATCAGTGCCGTCTATCAGTGCTCATCAGTGCTGTCTATCAGTGCTCATCAGTGCCTTCTATCAGTGCTCATCAGTGCCTTCTATAAGAGCTCATCAGTGCCATCTATCAGTGCTCATCAGCGCCGTCTATCAGTGCTCATCAGTGCTGTCTATCAGTGCTCATCAGTGCCTTCTATCAGTGCTCATCAGTGCCTTCTATAAGAGCTCATCAGTGCCCATCAGTGCCCTCTATCAGTGCTCATCAGTGCCCATCAGTGCCTTCTATCAGTGCTCATCAGTGCCTTATATCAGTGCCCATCAGGGCCTTCTATCAGTGCTCATCAGTGCCTGCTATTAGTGCTCATCAGTGCCTTCTATTAGTGCTCATCAGTGCCGTCTATCAGTGCTCATCAGTGCCATCTATCAGTGTTCATCAGTGCTCATCAGTGCTCATCAGCACCTTCTATCAGTGCTCATCAGTGCTCATCAGTGCCTTCTATCAGTGCTCATCAGTGCCGTCTATCAGTGCTCATCAGTGCCTTCTATTAGTGCTCATCAGTGCCGTCTATCAATGCTCATCAGTGCCTTCTATCAGTGCTCATCAGTGCCTTCTATAAGAGCTCATCAGTGCCTTCTATCAGTGCTCATCAGCGCCGTCTATCAGTGCTCATCAGTGCTGTCTATCAGTGCTCATCAGTGCCTTCTATCAGTGCTCATCAGTGCCTTCTATAAGAGCTCATCAGTGCCCATCAGTGCCCTCTATCAGTGCTCATCAGTGCCCATCAGTGCCTTCTATCAGTGCTCATCAGTGCCTTATATCAGTGCCCATCAGGGCCTTCTATCAGTGCTCATCAGTGCCTGCTATTAGTGCTCATCAGTGCCTTCTATTAGTGCTCATCAGTGCCGTCTATCAGTGCTCATCAGTGCCATCTATCAGTGTTCATCAGTGCTCATCAGTGCTCATCAGCACCTTCTATCAGTGCTCATCAGTGCTCATCAGTGCCTTCTATCAGTGCTCATCAGTGCCGTCTATCAGTGCTCATCAGTGCCTTCTATTAGTGCTCATCAGTGCCGTCTATCAATGCTCATCAGTGCCTTCTATCAGTGCTCATCAGTGCCTTCTATAAGAGCTCATCAGTGCCTTCTATCAGTGCTCATCAGCGCCGTCTATCAGTGCTCATCAGTGCTGTCTATCAGTGCTCATCAGTGCCTTCTATCAGTGCTCATCAGTGCCTTCTATAAGAGCTCATCAGTGCCCATCAGTGCCCTCTATCAGTGCTCATCAGTGCCCATCAGTGCCTTCTATCAGTGCTCATCAGTGCCTTATATCAGTGCCCATCAGGGCCTTCTATCAGTGCTCATCAGTGCCTTATATCAGTGCTCATCAGTGCCTGCTATTAGTGCTCATCAGTGCCTTCTATTAGTGCTCATCAGTGCCGTCTATCAGTGCTCATCAGTGCCATCTATCAGTGTTCATCAGTGCTCATCAGTGCTCATCAGCACCTTCTATCAGTGCTCATCAGTGCTCATCAGTGCCTTCTATCAGTGCTCATCAGTGCCGTCTATCAGTGCTCATCAGTGCCTTCTATTAGTGCTCATCAGTGCCGTCTATCAGTGCTCATCAGTGCCTTCTATTAGTGCCCATCAGTGCCTTCTATCAGTGCTCATCAGTGCCCAGCAGTGCCTTCTATCAGTGCTCATCAGTGCCTTCTATCAGTGCTCATCAGTGCTCATCAGTGCCTTCTATTAGTGCTCATCAGTGCCTTCTATCAGTGCTCATCAGTGCCTTCTATCAGTGCTCATCAGTGCCTGCTATTAATTTCCATCAGTGCCATCTGCTTTCTCAGGACAGCACGGCTCTGAACGGAGATCGTGTGTCATAGAACAATAGCACAGAGACACCGGCGACATTAATGTTCTACTTGCCCGTCCGTCCTCTCTGGCAGGGGATGAGAGAGGACACACAGCTGATCTCATGGCTCCCTCTTCTCCCTCTTTTTTTTAATTATCCCCTGTGACAACGTTGTCCAATTTTTAATTGGTTTGTGGTCTGTCCATATTGCTCTTTTTCACATTTTGTATTTCAATTTGGTTTTCTATTTTTGGTAATTAATAAAGCTGGTTTGTGTTTACATTAGTGTTCCTTGTTGACCCTCTTTGGAGAACTCTTTCTCCCAGTTTTTCCTTATATGAATTTTAGGGCAACTTGAACTGCATGCAGGCCTATGCCTGCATAATTGTTTTATACTTACCTGCAACAGTGGCCATTTACTAAATTAATTTAACTAATAGGTTGATCCAGCCAATATTTCTGCTTTTTTTTGTTGGTAATTCCGCCACTGATTCTCCGTATGAGACAATTACAGGAAATACCAGTCTGAGCGTGTATCAAATCTTACATCCTGTCTTTTTTCCTGTTTTCAGCCATTTAGAGCTAGTTCCAGAAGGTTGAACTGCTTCTCAGTCTCCATCTTGAACATACGGCCACCAGCATGGGATCTCTTCCATGTCAGACCAGACCACACAGGTAAGTAAGGAGGTTATCCTATTCCTGGTACAGGGCTCCTGTCCCTGCTATAGACATATCAATGATCTGTGACTGGCTGCTCCTCCTTGTGATTAACCATCTGGGTACATATATATGTAGCACCCTAAGGTTTAGTCAGGGAGCTCCTCACAAATTTACTTGCCAGGAGTAGTTATCTTGGTTGATTTGATAGAGATCTATTGATTTCTCCCTAAGTTTGGCCTTGTTGCACGTTTCTCTTCTACCACTAGGTGGCCTGGTGCTTGGTGGTACTAGATACGAGAAGGGCAACCCAAGGTCAGGTTATAAGTATATTGGGTTTCTCAGCCAATGGGCAGAGGTTTTCTTGAATCCCTTGGCCTGCTGGGAGAACCTGCATATATAGTTCTGTGTTCTGTGCCACCTGGACAGCTGTCTGGGTGGATGTGTGTCATATGCCCCGGGCTGCTAGGCTGGAGATTGGGCCTATCCTGGGGGCATTTGGCTGCCAGGCTGTGTGAGGGCCCATCCAGAAGTAAGAGGGCAGAGCAGGGTTGGGATTGCGGCTTGCAATCCAACCAAAAGTGATGGTTCACCCGGCCAGAGAACCTGTCGTGGTTGGAGGTAGATGGGGAGCTGTCACCACAAAGGGACCAACCACCTTTACCAGGGACCACAGTGAGTAACTGAGGCAAGTCCTGGTACCATATTCTCACCGAATGGGCATGGTGGAGAATCAGGAATGGGCACGGTGGAGAATCAGGAAACTTCAGGCAGTGATCAAGTCAGGGACCCAACTCACGGAGGAGATGCTTGCAGAGCAGCCTTGTGTGTCAAGCCAGGGACCTCGCCGGTTAGCAGGGATGAAGCTTGAGAAGTATCTGGAGTGCCAAGCTAGGGACCCAGCAGGGAAGCGTGGGTGACGCTTGAGGAGATACCACCGCAAACCTTGGTTGAGCTCAAGGGATTCAGAGTCAGTGAATCGGAGAGAGTCCAGTGAGAGACCAGGAGCTCAGTGTTGAAGAACTACAAGAGGCAGTTGTAGTGAAACTGAAAGGACTGTTACGATTGAGTTAGGAACTGTTGAAGACTGTTGCCATAGGAGACAGCATTCTTGCATGTGCAGATGTGATGCCTTGCTGGGGCTTTCCCCAGCATGGCTGACTTCCTATTGAAATCTAGAAGTCTGCCAATTGAATCAATAACTACTTAAGGGTGTCCTGGCCCTAACCCTCTTTACCCCAAAAATACAAAAAGGACTGTCAAAAGAAATAAAATCTCTTTTACATCCAAGAAGTGTCTGGCTCCCAATGACTTTCACCATCTTTGCACCCACTATGCCCCACAACCAGCTGCATATTGAAGGATGTCAGCTATCTTTGGCCTTGGAGGTCCTCATTAGACTGGAGAAGGCCAGAGAACTTGCTACATATATATGTATGTGGATTATATTGTTACACTTTGTCTCCATCTGACACCCTGATAAAGAAGGTCACCACGCTCTGTAAACTTTGATGGAACTTTTTTGATGATCTGGGACTTCATAATCGATTTCTCGGTATTGGTGTCCTCTTTGTTGCTGGATTTTAAGGCTGGGTTCACATATATGCAAATTTGATGCAGGTTTCCCCACATCCAATTCGCACGACAGGTGAGTGTGACCGGCTCTCAATAGAGCCGGTTCACACAGGTCGGGGCGGCCGCGGAGCGGATTGAAAGAGGGTCCTGTTTGTGTTTGGGACTGGTTCAGGTGCTAATTCAGGAAGAAATTTGTTCCTGAATTGCATCTAAACTGGTGAACAGACATGGACTGGACCCTACGCACGAACCCAGCCCCGGCAGCACATATGTGAACCCGGTCTTAATGGGTCTCAGAGTGACTACTAGGAAAGACATTTAGGCTGCGCTCCAATCATGTTCCTCTGATGTGACTGAGACAGAATAAGGGCAGAAATACCAGGAGAACCCATTGGTTCCTGGCACTCCAATAATTTAGGTTTATGGTGGAGTATAGAAACAGAAATGTCATCAGAATACTCCTTCCTGGGTCCATTGTTTTGGCTCCTGGAGGGTTTATTGCTCCACATTCCTCTCTTGCAAATACTATCAACCCTGCTGTCATACCCTCCATACTCCTTTCCTGTACATGCTACCAGCAGCGGCCCATACATAATCTTCATGTGGGGAGACAGACGTATGGATTCCAATGTTTGTTTGTTTTTTTGAAGCACATGATTAGAGCCGAGGCTCTAATAGGCTTTTAAAAAGGGCGGGCTTGGGGCGCAGAGCGCTGCGCCCAGAGCAGACCCACTTGTGTGACAATAGCGAATGAATATTCACTATTGTCACACCGATTCTCCTCCCTGGCCTTTTAGGAAGCGGGTCCTGAGACCCATTACTCGATTGGCTGAAATCCTATTGGACACTTCGGAGGAGGTTGGAGGAGACGCGCGGCAGGAGACGTGATGCAGAGGAAAAGGGGATACAATGGAAGCCGCCGCCTGCTGCCCGCCCGAGACCTAGATGGGGTAAGTGTGGGGCTGGATGACAGACCGACCATGTAGGGGGTTGTTTGCTGCCCTCCCCCCAAAAAAAACACCAGCCGCCACAAATTGCTACCCATTGTCATACCCTCCACACTCCTCTCCTTCAGACTGGGACAGAGGCTGATATTACCCTTGGTTCAAAATGAACAAGGAACTGATGTTTCCCTTGGTTTAGACTGGGCCAGTAGTTGATGTTTCTCTTGGTACAGACTGGCCCAGGAGCTAATGTTTCCTTTGATTCAGACTGGGACAGATGCTTGTGTGTCTCCTTGTTCAGACTGGGCCAGGAGCTGGTGTTTCCAATGGTTAAGACTGGACCAAGAGCTAGTGTTTTACTTGGTTCAGACTGGGCCAGGAGCTGGTGTTTTTCCTTGTTCAGACTGGACCGGGAACTGGTGTTTCCCTTGGTTCAGACTGGGGCAGATGCTGATATTACTTTTGGTTCAGACTGGGCCAGGAGCTGGTTCTTCTCTTGGTTCAGACTGAGCTAGGAATTGGTGTTTGCCTTGGTTAAGACTGGGCTAGGAGCTAGTGTTTCCCTTGGTTGAGACTGAACCAGAAGCTGGTGTTTCCCTTGGTTCATACTGGGGCTAATAGTGATTTTACCCTGGCCTCAGACTGGGCCAGGAGTTGGTGATTTCCCTTGTTCAGGCTGAGCCAGGAGCTAGTGTTTCCCTTGATTTAGACTGGGCCAGGAGCTGGTGTTTCACTTGGTTCAGACTGGGCCAGGAGCTGGTGTTTTTCCTTGTTCAGACTGGACCGGGAACTGGTGTTTCCCTTGGTTCAGACTGGGGCAGATGCTGATATTACTTTTGGTTCAGACTGGGCCAGGAGCTGGTTCTTCTCTTGGTTCAGACTGAGCTAGGAATTGGTGTTTGCCTTGGTTAAGACTGGGCTAGGAGCTAGTGTTTCCCTTGGTTGAGACTGAACCAGAAGCTGGTGTTTCCCTTGGTTCATACTGGGGCTAATAGTGATTTTACCCTGGCCTCAGACTGGGCCAGGAGTTGGTGATTTCCCTTGTTCAGGCTGAGCCAGGAGCTGGTGTTTCCCTTGATTTAGACTGGGCCAGGAGCTGGTGTTTTCCTTTGATTCAGACTGGGCCAGGAGCTTTTATTTTCCTTTGGTTCATACTGGGATAGAAGCTGATATTACCCTTGGTTCATACAGGCCCAGGAGCTCGTGTTCCCCTTGATTTCAGAATGGGCCATGATCTGTTATGTCCCTTGATTTCAGACTGGGCCAGGAACTACTGTTTTTCTTGGTTCAGAATGAGCAAGGAGCTGGTGTTTCCCTTGGTTGAGACTGGAGCATGAGCTGGTGTTTTCCTTGGTTCATGCTGGGACAGAGGCTGACTTTACGCTTGGCTCAGGCTGAGCCAGGAGTTGATGTTTCCCATTGTCCATACTGAGATAGAAAATGGGGGATTAGCCTGCTAAGATCTGGATAAAAAAGGGGGTTACTATTAGCAACAAACTATTGATCAAAATAGAATAGATCAAACTTTGAAAATTGTATTTTTATAACGATTTAGTTATTGTATCAAAAAGATTATACTGTGAAGGGGCAGTGCTTTAAAAACTGATTGACTACAATCAAACATTGAATTGATTACTACAGACAAATTGGACAGACAGGACAAACGTAAAACAATACATTGAACACTGGACAGGTCCGGACGTATTGCTTTAGCCCATTGATACCACATGATTATTTATATTTTAATTATGTAGCGCTGGTAGATTTTTTATCTACCGCTGATAGGTAAATCTAGTGGGTCACTTGTTAGAGGAAGTTGGATTTGCCTCTGGTGCAGCTTGGCTGAGTTGCATGTGGTTCCACACTGTGCCGGTGGGTGTCGTTGTCACTATGGGCCAGTGTTGGAAAAACAATGTGCTGAATAGGGATGAGCCGAACACTCCCCTGTTCGGTTCGCACCAGAACATGCGAACAGGCAAAAAATTTGTTTGAACACGCGAATACCTTTTAAGTCTATGGGACACGAACATGAATGATCAAAAGTGCTAATTTTAAAGGCTTATATGCAAGTTATTGTCATAAAAAGTGTTTGGGGACCCGGGTCCTGCCCCAGGGGACATGGATCAATGCAAAAAAAAGTTTTAAAAACTGAAGTTTTTTCGGGAGCAGTGGTTTTAATAATGCTTAAAGTGAAACAATAAAAGTGTAATATCCCTTTAAATTTCATACCTGGGGGGTGTTTATAGTATGCATGTAAAGGGGCGCATGTTTCCCGTGTTTAGAACAGTCTGACAGCAAAATGACATTCAAAGGAAAAAAAGTCATTTAAAACTACTCGCGGCTATTAATGAATTGCCGGTCCGACAATACACATAGAAGTTCATTGATAAAAACGGCATGGGAATTCCCCACAGGGGAACCCCGCACCAACATTTAAAAAATGACATGGGTGGTCCCCCTATATTCCATACCAGGCCCTTCAGGTCTGGTATGGATATTAAGGGAACCCCACGCCAAAATAAAAAAAAACGGCGTGGGGTCCCCCCAAAAATCCATACCAGACCCTTATCCGAGCACGCAACCTGGCAGGCCGCAGGAAAAGAGGGGGGACAAGAGAGCGCTCCCCCTGAACCATACCAGGTCACATGCCCTCAACATTGGGAGGGTGCTTTGGGGTAGCCCCCCAAAACACCTTGTCCCCATGTTGATTAGGGCAAGGGCCTCATCCCCACAACCCTGGCCGGTGGTTGTGGGGGTCTGCGGGTGGGGAGCATATAGAAATATGGAAGCCCCCTTTAACAAGGGGACCCCCAGATCCCGGCCCTCCCCCCTGTGTGAAATGGTAAGCGGGTACAAAAGTACCCCTACCATTTCACTAAAAACTGTCAAAAATGTTAAAAATGACAAGAGACAGTTTTTGACAATTCCTTTATTTAAATGCTTCTTCTTTCTTCTATCTTCCTTCATCTTCTTTTTCTTCTGGTTCTTCTGGATCTTCTGGTTCTTCCTCGTCCAGCATCTCCTCTGCGGCGTCTTCTTCCCTTCTTCTCCTCGGGCTGCTCCGCATCCATGGCATGGAGGGAGGCTCCCGCTCTTCTCTTCATCTTCCCCTCTTCATCTTCTTGTCTTCATCTTCTTTTCGGGCTGCTCCCCATCCATGCTGGCATTAAGGGAGGCTCCCGCTGTGTGACGCTTCTCCTCTTCTGACGGTTCTTAAATAACGTGGTGCAGGGGCCACCCGGTGACCCCGCCCTCCTCTGACGCACGGGGACATGACGGGACTGTATCAGTGTTCCATTTATCATGGACGAGGAGGAGGCGGGGCTTTGTTACAATGGACGGCCGTCGAACAGACTGCATAACACAGCGGGAGACACCCGCTGTTTTAGTAAACAAAGGTACGGCTGCAAATGGGCACAATGAGGCTGCAAATGGGCACAGTGAGACTGCAGATGTTTACCCAGTAGCTACTACATTTTCCCACCCTAGGCTTATACTCAAGTCAATACGTTTTCCCATTTTTTTGTGGTAAAATTAGGTGCCTCGGCTTATATTTGGGTCGGCCTATACTCGAGTATATACGGTACTTTATGATTATTAGATAATTGTGCAATTGTAGGTATGTCCATTGGGGGAGAAACTGACCATTAGCCCCGGTTCACACTAAGCTGCGAGAATTAAGCTGTGCGGGTTCAGCTGAACGATTTCACTCCCACATGTCAGTCCCGATTTCGGCCGCGATTACAAAGACATCTGTGGAGGTTTCTGCATAGATGTCAATGTAAATTGCAGCCTGAAATCTCAAAAAGTAGTACAGAAACAACTTTTTGAAAATCGGTGTGGCGCCGCAGATGTGGCATCGCACCGATTAGGACGGTGCCATTGACAGCAATTCCCACTGATTTGAGATGCAAATCACATGTCAAAACGCTCTGGTGTGAACCAGGGCTAACACATATTTTGCTATTCTTCTCTGGATTTATCAGCCCTGATTGTAGACAATGAGACACCAAATGTGGAGAACTGTTTTCAGTGGGGGGAATCACATTTTTTTTTGCATACCCGGAATAAATTCCAGATTGTTTGCTATCGGAGTGAGGGGGGGCAGGAATTCAGGCCAACTTGTAGTTGAGTGAAATTGTGTGAAATACTTGTAAGGTGGTACCAGTAAAGGGACGGGGCTTTAGTGAAGATGGATACAAAGATTTCTGTATGCACAGTAGAAATGTAAGTGGGAGGGGAAGCATTTTCAATCGTCCAGTCTTTATTCTGAGAGTGACAATGCCAATCAATAACTCTTGTGAGATTTTAGGAGATAGAACTGATATGATGGAGTTTAACGGTACCAGTAAAGGATATATGGACAAAATAATACTTAATGTCTTTATTATAAAAGATAAAGATTCCTTTTTGCAAACAAAAAATCATTAGAAAATGACTTGGATATCAATATTGTTCTGGAATTATTTCTGATTGGGACTCTAAAAACAGAAGTTAAAACTGCAGCTGCAGGAAGAGATTCACAGGACGCAATCACTGTGTGTAAAATGTCCGTTCCGTGCCAAAATGTATTATTACATGTTATTTTATACATAGATAAGAAAGGGGTGGTGTGAGATGTTATTAAAAACTAACAAATAGAAATATGTTATTAAAGCTACCAAATAGAACAATTGCAAGAATAAAACCATGAGAGGGGAGGGGGAGGGGGGACTAGAGACAGAGAGAGCTTCTAGTAGAAGATGTGTCTGTGTTAGGTGAAGGTTACAGAACACATTTCAACAGCGAGAACAAAATGGAGTCTCTTGTGCTTAAATGAACAATACAGTGAATGTCCATGTCATAAGGAGAAGCACACAGGGAGATCTGTGATTATAACTTCCCTCGCCGGGACACCAATTGTTCCTGAGTGCCCCCTGTATCCTTCTCTGGCTCCCCTCTGTGTTCCTCCGTCTGCTCCTCCGGTCCCCCCGTCCTCCTCCGATCCGCTCCCCCTCCATGCACTCTCCGGTCGCCCCCTCCCCCCCAGATCTTTCAGGATGGAGAGCGAACCTTTTCCGAATGGACAGTGTTTATGATGCTTCAGTTTATGAATAGAGCACCCTCCCCATGTTGAGGACATGTGGCCTGGTACAGTACAGGAGGGGGGGCGCTCTTGTCCCTCCCCCCTTTTCTTGCAGCCTGCCAGGATGGGTTCTCAGATAAGGGTCTGGTATGGATTTTGGGGGGACCCCTACGCCATTTTAATTTAATTTTGGTGCAGGGTTCCTCTTAAAATCCTTACCAGACCTGAAGGGCCTGGTATGCATTTTGAGGGGGACCCCCACTAATTTTTTTTTTATTTGTGGTTCTGCTTAATATTCATACTAGACCTAAAAGGGCCTAGTAATGGACTGGGGGGGGGAGGGGAGGACCCATGCCATTTTTTTCAATGATTTTTATCTATATTGTTGGGATCAGACAAGTCATTACAATCTCAATCAGTTTTAAATTACTTTATATCCTTTAAAAAATGTCATTTTGCTGTGGTATTGTTCTAAAGATGGGAAAGATGCGCTACTATACAGGCAGACTAAGGGGCCCCCAGGCATGA
The DNA here is from genome assembly GCA_037952925.1 of Lithobates clamitans. Taxonomy (NCBI): domain Eukaryota; kingdom Metazoa; phylum Chordata; class Amphibia; order Anura; family Ranidae; genus Lithobates; species Lithobates clamitans. Next base: position 618,470 of record JBBGZY010001491.1, read on the forward strand.
TATTTAAAGGAATATTTAATTTTTATTGTTTCACTTTAAGCATTATTAAAATAACTGCTCCCGAAAAAACGGCCATTTTAAAAACTTTTTTTTGCATTGATACATGTCCCCTGGGGTAGGACCCGGGTCTCCAAACACTTTTTATGACAATAACTTGCATATAAACCTTTAATATGAAAAATCAAAAGTGCTCATTTTAGTGTCCCATAGACTTTAACAGCGTTCTGCGTCTTTTGAATTTGCCGGAAACACCGCATAATGTTCGCTGTTTGAACGCCCGATGTTCGAGTTTAACTTACGTTTGACTCGAACATCAGGCTCATCCCTACTCATGATATAAAATAAATGTACAACACTCATTATGGGACACCAGTTTGTAGACTCCACCTTGATCTTCCGAGAGATAGTCAGCAGCCATGCAGTTCTGTGACACCACCTTAGGTGATGGAGACACTTCTGCTGTCAGTTCTGCTATAACATCAATGGTCTTATTGGTTATCTGATCCATGACTCCAGTACACGGGTTCATCTTACTTATCTTAGATGACTTAGATTCCCCATCCCGTCTATGAAGGGCTCACTGCATAAAACATATCCACTCCAGAGAAAATGTTTCTTCTCACTGGAAGGCCAGGGGAGTATTGGGAGAAATTGAGGCTTTCCCTTATCCTGTCTGTAGATCTGTTATTTTCCCATCTTCTGTAACAGGATGACAACCCTCATCATTCTGCAGTAACATTACACAGCAGTGTTATCACCCTGTACAGGGAAGTCTTAGATAGATTATAAGTAAGACACACAACAAGTAAAGTCCAACTTCAGACAACGCTTCTAAAGCAGTTACAGCAACAGGCTTATTCTTAAGGTTTAAACCACCATATGAATGAAAACTGACAGTTGTAAGCACCCCCGGCCATGTTATATGGTGTTTCCCAACCCCATCCAACTGCCATTTTGCCAAATAGCTTGGCCTTCTATAGAAAGAAAGTAGAAGAAAACAGATCTACTGGGAGGATCATCAGGTAATAAAAATGTTACAAGAGGAGAATTGGAAAAACAAAAACTTCTATGCTAATGTAAGATTGCACCATTTATGTAATTATTGATCAGACCATAGTTACACTTTTTTTTCAATTAAAAATTGTTTATTTCATTTTCCAATTTACAACAAAAGAAGAACTCACAACACACAAAGCATTCCCACAAAACAACCCAACCAAACAAAACAGAACAAAATTGTTACACTTTAGTGCCAACATCATAACATTTCCAGGGATAAGAAATGTTCTTTGTAAACTTTACACCAAAAAGAGATCTGTCCATTCAGAGTCATGACCCATTTCACTGCCAGGTCCGCACATCATACAGACCTGACAGCAGGGGGGCTAACACACAATCCTGTTGCTGCAGCCACTGGGATTGTGTGTGAAAGTGACAGGTCAGCTAAAAACTGACGCCCGATTGGTCACACACCCCCCAGAACTGGCGCTTTACCGCCATATTTATATTCTACCTATAATTGCTGTATGGACTGTCTTTTTATTAAATAAAGGTGATTATATTGGAGTGCGGCTGTCCAGATCCCTTCCTTTGCATTTCCAGGACCAACATGGCGAGTGCGGGGGCTGGGGGGGGAGAACAACGGACAAACGTCCACTCTCCTCCCCTTCTTGCTGTGACCCAGGAGCAAAGTCTATGATGTCACTTCCAGGTCAGCCTCTCGGTGTGTGTTTTGCAGTGTGATCTGCATCACAAAACATTCAGAGGAGCCCAGAGGAGACATTGGGGGTCTTTTAGACCCTGCAAGTCTCATTAAAGAGAACCTGGCACCTAAAAAATATCACATACAGGACTTTTTATCCCCTATGTGATGAAAGAAAAAAAGTTAAAGAAAACTATTTTTTTTTTGCAAAAAATTAAGAAGTTACACCCAAGCACATAAAAATACCCCCCTCCCCCCAAAAACAAAAAACTTGAGGCCCCCTCCTCCACATATATCCACATACAAATGTAAACAAATGCCTCAGGGGTGCCTACGAGTGAAAACGTTGATTGTGATACACGTTACATATAACCGCGCACGCCGGAGTGAGAGCAATAATTCTAGAACCAGACCTCCTCTGTAACACTAAACTAATACCTATAGGGGTTTTTTTTTAAGTGTTGCCTATAGAAAATATAGGTTACTGAAGTTTGTCTTTCACGGCGCACATAATTTAAGGTTTGGCAAGTTGGGTATCTATTTACTCGGCGTAACCTCGTCTTTTATATTTTACTAAAAATGTGGGTAATTTATTGCATTTTGTTGCCATAAAATTCACTATAGTGTATTTTTTACTGAAATGCTATGTTTCCTAGACCATTGAGGTAATGTCGTGTGACATAAAAAATTGAAACTACCACTATTTTATTCTTTAGGGTATCCGCTTTCAGAAAATATATAATGTTTGGGGTATTTACATCTTCTTCAAGGCTAAATTTTTTTTTAAAACATGTGTGCAAAAAACACAAAAAGGGCTCTGGCAGTGAAAAGGTTAAAGTGAACCCCAGCTGGAGGAATTTCAGTCCCCAGAAGTGGTAGGAATATGACCACACATTCAGCCCCGATCTCTTGTAGGTGTGCTGTGTGAATAGTCTATGGAGAGGAGTAATAGCTAAACAGAGAAAGAAGATAACAAGGACATCCATTCTACACCTGATGAGATCCCTGAGACTTTCAGCAGAACCAGATGGAATACAAGTAGCCAGCCGAACTTAAGTGGTACTGTTAAATGCATCCCATAAACAGCAGCAACCCCGTGTGGGAAGGCCTGCGGCAGCTTAGGAGATGTGTCCCAGTCACAGACCTGCCTGCAAAGATGTCATCCATTAGAGGAGATAAAATATGGAAAGGAGGCATTTATCATGGGAGGGGAGGTTTGGAGAAGGTGTGCTGAGCCGGAGCCCTGACTCTTGGCTTATGGTGTATTAACAGTCAGAAGAACCTTGAATGGACTCTCGTAAAGCCTCTGAACCCTCATTAAAAGATGCCACTTGACCCCATCCTAGTCTCTGGTACTGCGGCAGTGTCGATCATGTATTAGCTCAGGATCTGGCAATGAAGAAAACACTTGGTAACACTGCCCAGTTAGTGAATGATGAAAATGCATTACATGTTCCGTCAAAGCTCCATAAAAAAAAGAAAAATATATGAATCATGAGGAAAAAAGTCAGTGCATCTGATCATTACATTCCAGTTTGCTCCCAGATTTTGTTTTTCTAAAGTAGCATTTTATCTTTTCACTTCTTCCCTAGCTTATGGGATAATATTGGGGCTATGAAACTAATGGGACACCTGCAACTCTTTTAATATCCCCCTTCTTCCAGAGTTTCTACTCTACAAGCTTCTCTGCTGAAGCTTGTGAATCCTCTGGTGACAGATTAGCCCGGTATTAACTGGAAAATCTTTGTCACATTCAGAGCATTAAAATGGCTTCTTTCCAGTGTGAATCCTCTGGTGTTTGATAAAAGATGATTTCTGTGTAAAAGCTTTGCCACATTCAGAACACTGATATGGCTTCTCTCCAGTGTGAACTCTCTGGTGTGTAATAAAGTTTGATTTGTGTGTAAAAGCTTTGCCACATTCAGAACACTGATATGGCTTCTCTCCAGTGTGAACTCTCTGGTGTGTGATAAGATCTGATTTCTGTGTAAAAGCTTTGCCACATTCAGAACACTGATACGGCTTCTCTCCAGTGTGAACTCTCTGATGTATGGTAAGCTCTGCCTTGGTTGTAAAAGCTTTGACACATTCAGAACACTGATATGACTTCTCTCCAGTGTGAACCCTCTGGTGTTTGATAACATCTGACGTCTGTGTAAAAGCTTTGCCACATTCAGAACACTGATATGGCTTCTCTCCAGTGTGAACTCTCTGGTGTGTGATAAGATTTGATTTCCATGTAAAAGCTTTGCCACATTCAGAACACTGATACGGCTTCTCTCCAGTGTGAACTCTCTGGTGTATGGTAACCTCTGCCTTGCTTGTAAAAGCTTTGCCACATTCAGAACACTGATATGACTTCTCTCCAGTGTGAACTCTCTGGTGTCTGATAACATCTGACTTCTCAGTAAAAGCTTTGCCACATTCAGAACACTGATATGGTTTCTCTCCAGTGTGAACCCTCTGGTGTCTGATAAGTTTTGACTTTGTTGTAAAAGTTTTGTCACATTCAGAACACTGAAAAGGTTTCTCTTCACTGTGAACCCTCTGGTGTGTGATACGTTTTGCCTCCATTTTAAAACCTTTGTTGCGTTCCAAACTAGAAATATCTTCTGAAATGACTCCTCTTATGTATACATGGGTTGGACTTTACTAAAAAGCCATTGTCACTTCCAGAACACTGAAATTTTTCTCTTGTTGTCGTCTGAGGCTGGATCAATGTTGAAGAGGATCCAATACATTTATGATATTTAGAACATGGATATGTCTTGAGTCCTTTGTGAATCCTCCAGTGAACTGCAATAAAAACTTTCAGTCACTTATAACACCCATATGGATCGTTTCTCATGTGACTTTGTTTTATTGATGAAGACCAGCATGACCAAAAACTTGGCTCCTCAGTCCACCTGTACAGAAAAAAATAAAAGTCAGAATTCTTTAAAAAAGGGTTCAATAAAGTTACTTCATTTTTTAACATTTATTATTAACTGCTTCCCGCTCAGCCTATTGTAATATGACGGCCAGAAAGGAGCCATATTGTTCTGGGAGAACAGATCTTGTGCGGCCCTGCAGGACCAATCTCTGGCGCAGTCTGTCACCCGCTATGTCCAGTGGATGACTGATCAGTGTAGCGGCCCACTACCGGTACCATGTGATCACTGTGACCAATCACAGTAGATAACATGACAATTGTGAACAATGAATGGCTTTTATTCATGACAGTTATTGTGTGGTTGGTCACAGTGATCACATGGTACAGACAGGGCCAATCACAACAATATACACTGAATGAATCTATTTAATTCAGTAAAAATGCTTGCTTATAGCAATGAAATTCACTGCTATAAACAATCATAGTGTGTAAAAATAAAGAAATCATGATTACCTCCCCAGAGTAGTACAGTGTTAGTATGGTACACAGTTACACAGTTAGTAGGTTGAATAAAGACACCAGTCCATCCAGTTCAACCTGAGTAAGTATGGGTGCGTGTCTACAATTGTCCCTATCCCTGTACATTGTGTCTCATTAAGATGCTCATCTATTATATTATTATTTAAGGTACCCATATACCGCCATCAATTTACACAGTGCTCCACACATCGCACACTCACATCGGTCCCTACCCTCAAGGAGCCCACAATCCAAGGTCCCCAACTCACATTCATATACTAGGGCCAATTTTGGACAGAAGCCAATTAACCTACTAGCATGTCTTTGGAGTGTGGGAGGAAACCGGAGTACCCGGAGGAAACCCACGCAGGCACAGGGAGGACATGCAAACTCCAGGCAGGTAGTGTCGTGGTTGGGATTCAAACCAGTGACCCTTTTTTACTGCTGGGCGAGAGTGCTACCCACTACACCACTGTGCCGCCTATAACACTAGTAGTGGTAACACTATATTGCTTTGGTCACAGTATGTATGTAAAATAAAATGTTTAAAAAAATTATTAAAAATACTTTTTGGCTTTTTTTTTACATATTGTCACCAGTTGGTGTCCCTGCTCACCTCCACACCAGTTATATGAGGACGCTGTACTGTACTGGGGACAGGATGTAAACAATAAAAAAATCCAAAATATTGTAACAAAAAAATTATAACTTCATAATACCCACCATGCCTCTTACTAAATACCTTGGAATGTCTACTTTCCAAAAAGGGCCATTTGGGGGATATTTTTACTGTCCTGGTATTTTCGGGCCTCAAGAAATGAGATTGCCCGTCAGTACATCAGGATGGATCGATCTTCAGATATTTATCCCATAGTTTATGGGAGGTGAAGATGTTAAAGTTAAGGGTTTTCAGGGATCATATGAAGACAGAGTAGAAGATAGTCAGACAGATTGAGGTAGAGAGTTCCAAAGGATGGGAGAGGCTCTGAAGAAGTCCTAGAGGTGACCATAGGAGGAGGTGATGTGGGAACTAGAGAGTAGAAGGTCATGTGAGGAATGAAGAGAACGGTTTGGTTGGTATTTTGGGACAAGGTTGGTGATGTAATTGGGGGAAGAGTTGTGGAGGGCTTTGTAAGATGTTGTTAGTATTTTGAATTTGTAATAGGTAAGGGATTGTGAAACAAAAGAGTTCCCCTGGCATGATTGCACCTCTAACAGGTAAAAATTTAACTGGGGAAAATTTTGTGTCAAAGTGAGGACTGTATACCATCTGGTCAAACATTTATATCCGGACTCCTGGACAGTGCTGGAAAAGGGGGATTTGTGAGCAAAAAATAGGATATGATCTCTTTCTGTCTGGGTGAACGTGTGACCCAAATCACTTCCCATTTCAGAAGGATTGGAGTTATGAAATCTTCATTTTGATTGGTAAGGAAGTGATGATATGGAAATTGTGTGACCTGTCAGCTGACTTCATCTTTATTCAGACATCATGCAAGGATGCATTGTCACCTGACCTGGCTGTAACGCTCATTAATAATTGTCTCCGCTTGCCAAACACAATATGTATATATACACAATGCGGTTTTGAAGTGGTTTGCAGGGGTTATGGCTGAAGCCAGCAATTCTGTTTCTCACAAAAAGTGATCTGAGCAGCTGATTAGCCACTGGATCGCCTTTAGAAGCAGACAAAGAGGTTGTCCCTCCTCCCGCTGCTCTCCAGTGTTTCTCGGGCTTACTGTACTTACCGTTTTTTAGGCTTTTTGATATTAAAGTAGTGAGATTATAGATCCAGTATTTCTCTTTACAAAGTAAAACCTTATTGAAGTCTCCTCTCCTAGGGGATACATTTATGGAAAAGATCCCCTTCACTTTCAGGCCATCTGTTTTTTTTCCCCACATGGATTTTCCTAATATGTTGTGCCAAGAGATTCTCTTTTTCTTTCTCATCTTTTCTAGGAGGTCCATTGATGTCCTTCAGATGTTCACAGATACGGATTTTTAATTGTCGCTTTGTTTTCCCTATATAGAATTTTTTACATGGACATTCCAACATGTAAATCACTTTGCTTGTAGAGCAATTAATAAATCTTTTCATTTTAAAAGTTTTGGATCGATCTGAATCAGTGAATATCTGAGGAACATTGAATGAAAGCACAAAATGAGTGAATTAGTAGCTAAGTAAGAGGAAGTGATGCCCTTCAGCCTTCACAGTCAGTTTTCTACTGAGCATGCGGGAGCTGCTCTGCACCTTGTGAATGGTCCTGTAGTCTTCTGGGACGGTGGTGATCTGAGCCGAAAGTGAATGGGTACCCGTCAAAACCAGGTACCAGGGATGCATATAAGTGTAATTTCCCCTTTTGGGTCCGCTTTAAGCATGGTTGGGATAACCAAATTTTCAATGCCTCTGTCTCTCAGCAATTGGGTTTCAGCAGCCAATCCATCAAAGCCAGTGACCGAGAAGTTGGGTGAAAAATCAAACCTTTAGATAACAGATCTGGGCCATCCGGTGGAGGTCACAGAGCACCGGCTGACAGATAAATGAGGTCAGTGTACCCCACTCTGCAAGGTCAGTCCTAATCTATAACAATGACTGGAATGCTTTCTATCCATTAAAGCCGAGCTCCAGATTTTCATACACTTTACATAGTTTGGGCCAAGCTGGTCCAATCACATTATGTCCCTCACCAACATGTGAGGCCGCTGGATGTGTGGTATAAGCTGTATATGGCTGAGGCTACATACAGTATACAGCACTGTGTTCCGGGTTCAAGCCAAGACTTCCTGTCTCATACCCGGAACACAGTAGAGTCTATCTGATTGGTGCTCAGCCATTCAGAGATAGTGATGTAAAAATGCACCACACTCTGCATTTCTGGAGCTTTTCCGGGGCAATTGTTGCACATAAACAAACGAGCTGCGCTATGCATGATTAGCAAAAATGCTCCAAAACGCCCCAAAAACCCCACATGTGGTAATGTGAGTTTCCGATACGCAGAGATGTGAATGCGACTTGACAGCTGAGTGACTCCATCTGCTCCCTCCTACGTACTTATATAAAGCTGGCCATACACTATGCAATCGGATTGTACAATGTGCTTTAGATGTACCATCATCAGATTGTATAGTGTATGGTGATCATTACAGAACCCAGGACACACTTCTCCTGATTTCAATATTATAGCTCTATCCACATCGGCTGTTATCTGATCGCTCAGCTCCTGCACACTCTGCCAAATGAATGATTTATAGCTGTTTATTTCGTGAGAATGGTGATTACTGATTGCATAGGAAAAAAGTGCACCTGATGAGGTGGGTGGAAGGGGGGAGGGTAGATGATGCAGGATGTGTCACATCCCAAGGTGTGTCCAGGAAGTAATGGAGAAGTGATTATACAGCCAGCTGGACACTGAGGTAAGGGGGTGTAAGATAAATAGAAAGAAGTACATTCATTGTATATTGGTACATAGGAGGTGCTGTGATTCAGGGGGGACTTATCCTTTAAGTCAGCAATGTGAGGGGGTGCAGTATTTGGGGTGCACAGTGTTTATAGATTTGTGAGAAGGGAGGGGTGAAAGGATGCAGTGAGGTGCTGGGACAATAAAGACCGCTCTTGGATAGATTGTCACCAACAACTGCCTGGTGAGGTCTAATGACCACAAAGCTACAAGATAAAATGTAAAATGTCCCAGAAGGGGGCGCTCTGTCGGGGTGGGGGACAGAGAAGAGCGATCTGGAGATCTGACCTTGGGACCATGGAGGGAACTGTAATGGGAGGTGTACCGTAGATCTGCTTCATTGCCGGGTTCACCTCCATTACCACCAACAAGTGATCTTCCATATACCAGCAAAGACAAGTGTGACCCCCAAATCTTACCAAGTCACCTTACATCAGAACATGTCCCCCCATCCTGTGTCAGGGTGCAGAGGGGGGATTTACTAAGGGGAAATAGGCTGTTCAAAGAAATTTCCCCCCAGAGATTAGTGAATGTGGTTAAATGTCACTTTGTAATGAATATCCAATCACGTGCACAGAAATAAAAACATGGAATGTTACTCACACGTGATTGGATGATGGAAGTCAGCAGAGCTCCGCCTCCTTCACTGACCCCTTGTCTACCAATGTACATTCTTTATCCTTCTGGTATTCAAGAGGTTAATAGAGAAATTAGCTTTATATTATTCTCAGCCAGTGATTGGCCGTCATGTAGAAGTGATCGGGGATGCTGGAGAACTGGCCAATCACAATACAGAGACTGTGCCGCCCCTCCCCCCTGCTGGTGCCCCCTGATGTTCCCTGCCGTGTTTCCTCTGGGAGATCCAAGATGGCAGAACATTGATAAACCACTATAGATTGTTATGTAGGAGGAGCTTGGAGAACATCCCATCCCCCAATATCCTCTGCCATGAATGACCCCAGAAATGACAAGAATTGTGTCACCTCCGGGGTCACCACTGTCATTCCCGACTACTGTAGCTGGTCTATGTCATGTACAACACAATATAGAATGTAGAGCGGTCAGCACTATTGTAATGTACAACACAATATATAGAGTAGAGAGGTCAGCACTATTGTAATGTACAACACAATATATAGAGTAGAGAGGTCAGCACTATTGTAATGTACAACACAATATATAGAGTAGAGGGGTCAGCACTATTGTAATGTACAACACAATATATAGAGTAGAGAGATCAGCACAATATTATAGTCATAGTGCCCCTTATACTGCTGGTCAGGGGGGACAAATGATTTGGGTCTGTGGTCAGCAGGATGAAAACAATGTTCAGCCATAGTGGTCAGTGGGAGGAGAAATGTCCTCTATCTGTTGTTACAGACTATGGTATCGGGGTACAAGGATGTGGGGGCTCAGACAACACACGGGGTATCACCTTTTGTTGTATATCCAGAAGAACCCCAAGTTCCCAGCCCAGACAGGGGTAACAGCTGTATAACAGCACACACACTCTATTATCCCACCACTGCCACACACATGACAAGGATGGAATACCACGGGAACTAGAAAACCAGGAGAGGACCTTGTATGGTGGAGGAGGGAAGGAGAGGGAGATTATTGTGATAGACTTGGCACAGTCTGCAATACCTCTGACCACCACTAGAGGGAGACTCCACCCATATCTAGCTGGCTGACCACACACAGGCAGATAGAAATCTTACATACAATCTGGTGTACTATGAGGGTTGGGGATCAGTCTAGTAATCAGCACACACTTCTGGGGTTCCTCAGGCTCCCCTACAAGCTAGAATCCTTGTGTTACTCCCTCTTCCCACTATCCATGTACACCCCACACCAGACACACAACATGGGGGCAGTGAGGGGGGGAGTAGATGGGGATGTTGAGGGAAAATGTTGGGCATTAGTGATTAGTAGAAAAAATGGGGCAAGAACAAGGGGGAGTCAGAGGTTCTAAATAGAGATACAGGAGGAACTGTTGCTAAGTAGTTTTACGGCAACAGTGGGGGACCAGAAGTGTAAAAAGGGGGCAGTGAGGTGGGAGGGGGCAATACGGGGTACAGGGGGTGGACAGGATAATGTGAGGGACAGGGGAAGGATGGGGAAGATGCGGGGTGAACTGGGAGGCACTGAGGAAACAAGGAGCTGGATAGGAAGGCAGTAGGGGGATGGGAGTGGTGGTCAGTGGGAGATAAATACCTGGCTGATGTTGACCTGGTCTGGAGATTGATGTGGAGCTCCTCTGATGAGTCTTCTATAGTTGAGGTCCTCTCAGATGGTCCATCTTGGCTCCTCTGATGAGTCTTCTATATTTGGAGTCCTCTCGGATGGTCACTCTGATGAGTCTACTATAGTCGGGTGACTGAACATGAAGGGGGAAATCTCTCCCAAATCTCGGCTTCGCTTCCTCCTGCTCACAAGTGTCCACAATAAGGGGAAAGTTCTCCTCCGTGTCCCTGATAGAAGATGGAGGCTTCTTGTCCTGGCTGAGAGGTGTGAGGGACGTTCTGTATCTGCACTACAGATCTGGGAAGACTCAATCACATTGTGAGCCAGCTTCCTCACTGATTACAAACACAGTGTGGGGGAGGGGTTCACAAAAGAGGACCCCTCCCTCCATTCTCTTGGATGACACAATAAAATCTGAAGCTAAAAGCTCCAAAACGCCTGAAGCTCAAACAAGTTCTGGAACTTTTTTTTTAGTCAAATTACAGGCTTTTTTCTACTTTTTTTTTTTTTTTTTTATATTGGTGAACTTTTGACCTGCACAAAATCACAGCAAACTCGCGCGACTTTCTGCCTGAAAACACTACGCTCAGGTGTGAATGGGGGCTCAGGTGTGAATGGGGGCTCAGGTGTGAATGGGGGCTCAGGTGTGAATGGGGCCTAAAATGGATGAGTTGCAGATCGCTACATGCAGTTTGGTTAAAGAGTGCCGTCTGTTGATAATAACTGAAAGGTGGCTTCATCCTCTTGTAGAGGACACTATTACACACATATCTGGCCGCCTTTTCTATCACCAGGTTAGAAACAGCAATTCAGGGAAGAGCAAAGGAGGCGGCCTTTGTATTTATGTTTTAAATGAGTGGTGCTCTGATAGTAAACTTGAGGACACTTATTGTTGGCCAGATTTGGAATTTCTGCTGGTGAAGTGTAGACCTTTTTATTTACCCAGAGAATTTACAGTGGTGATCATTATTGCTGCAGTGGTGTAATTATAGAGGTCGCTGAGGTCGCCATGGTGCCCGGGCCCCATCCTGCAGGGAGCCCTTGAGGGTCCCCTGTATATCTCGATAGGAGCGGGGCGGCTGAGACCGAGCTCCCCAATCGGCGGCTGAACTGTAATCAGCACTGTGCGGGGAGCTCGTCACACTGATCTAAAGTGAAAGCAGTGTGTGCTGTGCTCGTTGTCTCCCCCTACAGTGCAGTACCCGGCAGGAAGAGGGAAGGTAAAGCACTGCCGTTTTTGAAAAAGCTTTCTGTATGTGTGTTTATAGAAGATGTGGATCTAGAAGGAGTGATGATGAAGTAGAAATCTCTCTCTGTCTCCTCCTCTATGGAGATCAGGAATGTCATCAATGATCATGTCACCGAGTTTGTGGATTGGATGATTTGCCCCCACACACTGATCAGTGATCGGGTTGTCTAACAGATCACATTGAGGCCGGGGGGGAGGGGGGGTTATACATTGTACACATTTACTAATATATGTGTAAGTTGCAGCGGACACGTCACCCCTCCCCCCACTATTATCTGCACCCCTAACTCTATCATTGTATTGCAGGCTGGCTGGGAAGTGATCTGGGAAGTTTTGTTGTATTTTGAAGCTTTATAATCCTTCCCAGGATATGAGATTAGAGATAATGATGAATGACGGGCCGGGAATTATTATCAGTCTGATGATTGCAGTAATATCTCACATGTGCGGTGCGATCTCCATCTACATACGTGTGCCCGACCCGTGTGTGCCCCTTTACTTTTAGATTTCTTTTATTTTTTTACACTTTATTTATTTTTCGTTTCAATTTATTGCTCTCACAAGGGGAGAACAATACTTCTCATGAAAGCTTTGGGCATCTTTATGTCTCCCCGACCCCTCATAGGAGAAAATGAAGGTCATTATAATGATCCGTGTGTGGGGGGGAGGGGAGAGGTAGGTGATCTAATAGAGTGCAGACACTCTATCTTTTCTAATATTATAGGATAGAACAATTGCAGTACCGGGGGGAGGGGATGGGGGAGGGGATGTTGTGATAGGATGGGGGGGGGTGATGTGATAGGATGGGGGGGAGGGGTGATGTGATAGGATGGGGGGGAGGGGTGATGTGATAGGATGGGGGGAGGGGTGATGTGATAGGATGGGGGGAGGGGTGAGGTGATAGGATGGGGCAGAGGGGTGATGTGATAGGATGGGGGGAGGGGTGATGTGATAGAATGGGGGGAGGGGTGATGTGATAGGATGGGGGAGGGGTGATGTTTCTCTCTCTGGATTTTCTGTATGAAAAGTTCTCCATCATCTGATTGTGTTTTACGTATTTCCTGTACTGCCCCCCCCTATGGTTCCATTCTCCCCTCCCCATCCCAGTGTCCCCCCTGTACTCCCCTCCATGGTCCCCCATATTACCAGATTTCTCCGGAAGTTTCTCCTTCAACTTCTTGTCTGTCTCTGACTGCAGCACCATAGAGGAGGGGGCGTCCTCCATTTCTTGTAGATCAGAGAGGGGGAGGGGTGTCCTCCATTTTCTTGTAGATCAGAGAGGGGGAGGGGGTGTCCTCCATTTTCTTGTAGCTCAGAGAGGGGTAGGGGTGTCCTCTATTTTCTTGTAGCTCAGAGAGGGGGAGGGGTGTCCTCCATTTTCTTGTAGCTCAGAAAGGGGGAGGGAGTGTCCTCCATTTTCTTGTAGCTCAGAGAGGGGGAGGGGTGTCCTCCATTTTCTTGTAGATCAGAGAGGGGGAGGGGGTGTCCTCCAATTTCTTGTAGCTCAGAGAGGAGGAGGGGGTGTCCTTCATTTTCTTGTAGCTCAGGGATTCAATCTTCCTGTAATGACACAATGACTTCTTATTGTTTAGAAGAAATGTGTCCATTGATGAAGATCTTCCTCCTTTATATACAATGTATCCATGGGGGAGGGGGAGACCTGTGTCATCAGCCCCCCCCACTGTATCCTCCCACTTCCTCTTCTAACTCAGCTTTACACTTTCACTGCTGGAACTCTCCTATTCCTGATTTACTTCCCATGAAAATGTAGCTCCGCCCACACATGATCTATTATGGGACAATAAAACGGTGGCGGTGTGATTTATGACGTCTCTCTGTATTTGTAGAACTGTTTATCACCCGATATTTCCAGTAATACATGAAATGTATTGTAGTGCCCCCCCGACACCATCCCATTCCCATTCCTCCTACACAATGTAACCCCCCAGACTGTCTCCAGTAACTACATCCTAAATATAGAGCCATTTATCAAACTGTCCATCCAGAGCCTCTGGTTTTTAGACCGGATACATCCTAAATATAGAACCATTTATCAAACTGTCCATCCAGAGCCTCTGGTTTTTAGACCGGATACATCCTAAATATAGAACCATTTATCCAACTGTCCATCCAGAGCCTCTGGTTTATAGACCAGATACATCCTAAATATAGAACCATTTATCCAACTGTCCATCCAGAGCCTCTGGTTTATAGACCGGATACATCCTAAATATAGAACCAGTTATCCAGCTAAAGGTGGACTTAGGGCTGCACATAGGTGTTAGAGCATCCCCACGGAGGTAAAAGCAGCCCATAGATGTTCCAGCAACCCATCAACATTAGAGCACCCCAGGGATGCTAGAGTGACCCATAGACATTAGAGCATCCCATAGACAATGCAACCCACAGAGGTTAGAGTGCCCCATAACCTTTGGAGCACTCCATGGATGCTACAGTAACTCAATAGACAGATCACCCCGTGGATGTTAGAGCACTCCATAGACACACCGCATGAAGGTTAGAATGTCCGATAGGCAGAGTACCCCATGAATATTAGAGTGACCCATAAAGTATAGAGTGCCCCAATAAACTGAGTAACCTATGGATATTAGAGTGACCCATGGAGGTTGGAGCACCATGTAGGGTTGCCACCTATCTTGGGATTCAGCCAAACAGTCCAAGTTTTGACATATATGTGTCTGGGTTTCAGTCCACGTGAAACCCGGATACATTATTCAGACTGAACTGTGGCTCCCCAAGTAACAGAGATAGTCACACACAAATCTGTTGTCATCTGTTAACTCAATTTGGCCACACCCACTGTTCGCCTTGGCTTGTGTAGTGCACCACATTACTACTCTCCCTGGAGCACCCAAAGGTGTTTAAGGTCTTTTACAATCCTATAGGGTATACTATAAACAAAATTGCCGTGCGCCGCTAAAGTGTTCAGGTTTGGCATGTAGAGAAGGTGGCAACCCTAGTGAGCACTCAGGAACAGCGATGTTCATACTCTGCTCCCCTTACAGCAAGAGGAAGTTCTCTCTCTAAGCCCTGAAGAAAAACTGCTCCTTTCTTCTCCTGTTCGGAGTGTATATCTGTGAGCTGAAGTCCATTACTCCTTCTACTCTTATGCAACGTCCTCTTACCGGACTACATTTACTAGAATTCAGTGCAGCCTGCATCAAAGTCTCTCAAATCCTTCATACCCAATGGCTTCCTCTGCTGGATGGAGGCTGAATGGCACTAAAGCCAGCATAAGAGTCTTGTATAGGCACACAAAGCAGCTGCAGGACAGTGTATAAATGACTGTGTCAGAGCAACTTCAAGACTGTAGCTCTTGTAGGATGTTCCCAGTCTACAGTGGTCAGGACTGATCAAAAGGGGTCTATGAAAGGAAAACTGGCCAACCGCCAACAGGGTCATGGGCAGCCAAAGCTCATTGATGGAGGTAGGTAGTGAAGCAGGTCTGGCCAGTGGAATCTTGGGATTGGCATCACCTGGTGCTGTAAAACATGGTGTCACCCCTCCACCCGGCACTAAGCAGGCTATTGCGTCAGTGTGGCTCCCCCCTTAACCTGCTACAATGGATGGAGTTAGGATGGTATTGGGGGTGGATAGATCTGGAATGGGATCGGGGGGATGTATGGAGATAGGATGGGATCAGAAGACTGGATGGAGCCAGGATGGGATCGGGGGATAGGTAGAGCTAGGATGGGTGCGGGGTGGTGGATGGAGCCCGGATGGTATCGGGGTGGTGAATGAAGCCAGGTTAGGATGGGGGGTTAAAGAAGCCGGGATGGGACAGTGGAAGTGGATGGAGCTGGGATGGGATCAAGGTGGTGGATGGATCCAGGATGGGATCAGGGTGGTGGTTGGAGCCGGGTCGAGATTGGGGGGTTGGGTGGAACCAGAATGGGATCAGGGTGGATGGAGCCAGGATGGGATCGGGGGGATTAATGAAGCTGGGATGGGATGGGGGTTGATGGAGCCGGGATGAGATCTTTTTGTGGGGAGAGGTTAGAGGATATGTGCTAGGGGGTGCTTTGGGAGGGGAGATGAATTGTGCTGGGGGTTCAAACTTCAAATCTGTCCCCCTCCTTCTACTTCTAGTACAAATCACTCCTAGCAGCATAGATGTTACCTGCCAATGCCCCCTCCAATCATCATTTTCCCTTCCTCTGCAATGGCCCTTGTTTTGAAATCCCCCGGCCCTGGGCAGGTGCTATAGAGTCCCTCTTCCTCGGCTCTTGCTTCCAGCATGTGTACATAAAACATCAGAGCCGAGGAGGAGGCGGCTATAGTCCAGTGTACAGTGAGTGCAGGCAGCGTGGAGAGAAATATGATTGGGGTGTGTGGGGCGGTCGGACCCCGGGCACCCTGTCTGTCTCTGCCTCACTCCCTCCTCCCCCACTTTCACCACACAATGTGTGGAGCTGAAGAGGTCCCAGAAGAGAAGGAGGGAGCCGCAGTTCCAGTGCCAGTCTGATGCTGGTGTCACCCTCTGGTGAATGTCACCTGGGTGCGGGCCGCACCCCCATAGCAACGCCACTGGGTCTGGCCCGTGTAGACTGGTCCAGAAGCTTGTGTTTCCCTTGGATCAGACTAGGTCAGGAGCTGGGGTTTCCCTTGATTCAGACTGTGCCAGAAGCTGGGGTTTCCCTTAATTCAGACTGGGTCAGGAGCTGGTATTTTTCTTGGTTCTGACTAAGCCAGGAGCTGGTGGGTTTTCTTGGTTAAGACTGGGCCAGGAGCTGGTGTTTCCCTTGGTTCAGACTGGGCCCAGAGCTGGTGTTTTCCTTGGTTCAGACTGGGCCCAGAGCTGGTGTTTCCCTTGGTTCAAACTGGGCCCAGAGCTGGTGTTTCCCTTGGTTCTCACTGGGCCAAAAACTGATGTTTCCCTTGGTTTAGACTGGGCCAGGAGCTGGTATTTTTCTTGGTTCATCCTGGGATATAAGCTGACATTTGCCTTGGTTCATACTGGGATGGGAGATGGTGTTTCTCTTGATTCACACTGGGCCAGGAGCTGGTATTTATCTTGGTTCAGACTGGGCCAGGAGCTGGTATTTCCCTTGGTTCAGACTAGGCCAGGAGCTGATGTTTGCCTTGGTTTTCCCCTCCAGGGAAAGGTGAATTGTGAAGCTCCTGCTGTCTCTCCCGGTGCCTTCTCCCCCACCAATGTCTTCCCCGATGCCTTCTCTCCCACCGCCGTCTTCTTCCTGTCTGCCGGTTAACCGCTAAAAAAAACAAAAAGCATACGACAACACAATGGAGGAAGATGGCAACAGAAGAACAGCGGCTTTTTAATTTTTTTAGAGGGTAACCAGCCGCGGGGAAGAAGACATCAGGGAAGACAGCGGCGTCAACCCCGCCATGTTGAGTGCATGCAGCCTGGTATGGTTCAGGAGGGGGGGGCGCTCACTCGTCCCCTCTCTTTCCTGACCTGCTGCATGCTCGGGTAAGGGTATGGTATGGCTTTTGGGGGGGGGGGGGCACACCATTTAAAAAAAAAAAAAAATTCTCCAAAATTGAGCTCTTTGACATTAAAGCGAGGGTTCACCCACACTGCCAAAAAAAAAATATTAAAAGCCAGCAGCTACAAATACTGAAGCTGCTGACTTTTAATACATTGTCACTTACCTGTCCCGGGGTCCAGCGATGTCGGCAGGGGACGCCGAGAACCCGCTCTGTACTCGTCAGCTGCCGCTGCCATCCTAGGTGAGGGAATCAGGAAGTGAAGCGTTGCGGCTTCACTTCCCGGTTCCCTACTGCGCATGCGCGAGTCGCGCTGCGCGTCCCTAGTGGTCCCCGCTCTCTCCTGGGAGCTGTGTGTTCCCAGCAGACAGCGCGGTCGGGACGGGAAGAGGCATAGACTCCCATGGGAGTCTATGCCGGAAGTGGGTGCAAATACCTGTCTTAGACAGGTATCTGCACCCCCCTCCCCCCTGAAAGGTGACAAATGTGACACCGGAGGGGGGGAGGGTTCCGAAAAGCGGAAGTTCCATTTTTGTGCGGAACTCCGCTTTAGCTCGATTCACCATGTTTGAAGAAAGAAAAATGTTTACTATGACCCTATAGAAAATTTCTAGAGGGAGCTGAAACTTTGAGTTGCCAAGAGACAGCCAAGAAACCTTAAGGATTAAGGAGAAGATCTGTAAAGAAGAGTGGACCAAAATCCCTCCTGAGATGTGACCATGTGACCAACTACAAGAAATTTCTGACCTCTGTGATCGCCAACAAGGGTTTCTCCACCAACTACTAAGTCATGTTTTGCTTGGGTATCAAATAATTATTTTACTCACTGAACTGGAACTCCATTTATAACATTTGTATCATGTGTTTTTTCTGGATTTTTTGGTTGATGTTCTGTCTCTATCATTTAAACTACACCTATGATAAAAATTATAGAGCCTTCGATTCTTTGTAGGTGGGCAAACCTGCACAATCTGCAGGGGATCAAATAATTGTTTATCAATGCCCAATGCATCAGATGGCGGCCGCTCCACGAGGCCCAAACTTCACTGAGGCAAAGGAGGACTCTATTGCTGATCCAGATTTGATTCCTCCGCCATCCCCAGGTACTGTGCAATCCCCCCTGCCCCAGGCCACCTCTCCTGCCTCCACAGAGTCTTTGCTGCATAGACTGAACTCTGGGCTCCCCTCTACCCCCATGATGGATCCTCACACAGGCATGCTGCTGTCTGTCAGTGAAGCACATGAGGCTGCTCCTGTCCCCACTGATTTCCCCTCCATGATGGAGGCATTTGCACACATGCTGTCTAAAAAGCCTAGCCCTGAATGCAGCGCAGATCACATCATCCATCCATGCTGACTTCCAACAAATAGGGATGAGAATAGACACAATTGAGAAGAAAACGGATCAGTTGGTAGCACGGATTAATCAAAATTCCGCCAGGCTCCAAGATATGCAGGACCAACTCGAGACTGCGTTTTCAAAAATCGATGACCTCGAGAACCGTTCGAGGCGATATATAATTTTAGGATCAGGGGGATCCCTGAATCGGAAAAGGAGGTCCAATCTGCGGTTAAAGCTCTTATAAAAAACCTTATCCCAGAAATCGCAGAACACCGCCTGGAGCTAGATAGGGCTCACAGGGCCCTACAACCCCCCCGATCGGATGGCCTCCCCAGGGATATAATCGTGAAACCCCACTTCTATTCGGTGAAGGAGGAGGTGATGAGGAAGTCCAGGACCTCTGAAAGCCTCACATTTCATGGACAGAAAATACAGATTTTTGTGGACTTATCACCTTATACTGTACAGAAAAGAAGAGCTCTCAAGCCGCTTCTTCAGCTTCTGATTGACAGAGAAATCAACTATAGATGGTCATTCCCCCTGCGACTGAACTTTTCTTATAAGAATAAAAGCTTCAGCTTCTCCTCTTTTGCTGAAGAACATCTTTTATTACAACTGGGACTGATCCCACAAGAACCACCCTCCACGCATGCAAACAGAGGCACCCCCTCCTCTACAAAGAGGCCTCCACCAGCTAGTCCGCTGCAACCCTCCTGGCTAACACAAAATTCCAAGAGATCCAAAGAAAATCTCCCACCGTGATGCACTGCACCCCTTAATTGGATCAGGGCCCTGATCTGAGAAGTTGTTTTTCTACTCTTCCCACTGGTATTTGGGAGGCGCTCCCGGTCCGCCCGAACTGAAAACTTGGCCTGGAATGTTTACATACCTGCTTTCCCCTAGGGTTTTTTTTTTCCTTTTTTTTTTCCTTTGAACATGATAACAGGTTTGACTTTGGCTGAGTGACCGGGACTTCTACCCTGGGTTTGGGGGAGGGTAGGGAGGTTTACCACTTTTTGCCCCCTCTGGGGCTCCACAAAACTTTTGGGAAGCCTGCATGGGCATTTTCCCATGTCAGCTTTCACCCCCTAGAGGGGGGATCTTGTTCACACACTGAGTTAAATGTTAAACTGTATTAATCCTGTATTAGTTATTGAGCATATGTTTGTCCATCGTGTTCCTTGGAACATAGCTTAGCACATATTATTGGTAGAGCGCAGGAACACGTTCCATCATCCGGGGAACTAACCCTTGTGATGGTTTACGGATGCTAGATCTGGGTCGCGGGGCCCCCCGGGTCCCCCTGCTGTCAGGGTTGGGGGCCTGGGGGGTTACGGGACCTGGGGAGGGTTCCCGGTTTAACTTCTAAAATATTACTATCTATGTCCATTGGGAGCTCTGTTAGAGGTTCATTATAGGCTCTTAGCAAGCCTTAATTAAGTTTGAAGTTTAGTGGTGGGGCTGTGGTGGACCCAGTGCACCTTCTGTTGAGTCCAGGAGCACCTCCAGTGCCCTTGGACCTTTACCGGTTTCCCAGTAGTCAGGGCATAGTGGCCCTTTCGGAAGTAAGGGTAGGTTATGGCTACTCCATACTACCTTGGGGGTTGGGAGGGGTCGGGGGACCCCAGGGTTCAGTTGTTCTGTTTTTTTATCAAGAATGTCTTAGTACTGAATCAAGTGTACCAACGCTTAACTGCTTTCTCTTTTTTCATTTCTCTCTTCTCCCCTCCTCTTCCCCTCCACTTTACTCCTTATCTGAGTTTTATGAGGTCCCTTGGGCCCCGCTGGCTGATCATCCCAGGTCCGAGCTGAAGGAAACCTCTGCCTTCAAGGCTACATTGTGAGTACTTCCATCATTGCACAGGGAAGACACAGATCTCCCAGGTAGCTCTCCCCCCTCTGAGCCATGGCAGACACAAATACTCCTTTTGCCACCCTCAAACTTATCTCACACAATTCCCAGGGTCTGAACTCCCCCATTAAACGTAGGAAACTTTTCCAATTATATCATTCCATGCATGCTGACGTTCTTTTATTACAGGAGACGCACATTCCGTCCAAGTTCAAACCCACATTCCTCCATCAACGATATCCCCAATTTTTCATTGCATCCGCAGAAAACAAAACAAAGGGAGTAGCCATATGTTTCACTAAACACATTAATCTATCCCAGCCGGAGACTTTGATCGACCCCCAAGGTCGCTATATCTTAGTTTCAGGACACATAGATGGTGATCTATACACCTTTGTCTCATATTACTCCCTGAATAAGGGTCAGAGACCTTTCTTTGAATCCTTGTTATATAAACTGAGGGTGCACTTGAAGGGGACGGTGTTCATTGGAGGAGATTCTAATACCGCTTTTGACATCTCTCTAGATAAAACAACAGTAGGGAAACCAAAACCAAAGCACCCTACAAAACAAAGTACTAAAATAGCTAAACTCCTTCATAACGAAGGGCTGATAGACATCTGGAGAGAGGCCAACTCGCATACCAAAGACTATACCCACTTCTCAGCTCCCCACAACTCCTTCGCCAAGATAGACCACATTTTCACTCGCTCCCACACGATTCCCCAAATAAGAAGCTCCAAGATAATAGACAGACCTCTATCGGATCACGCGATGGTCACTTTGATCTTGCGGAGACCGGGAGGACCCACAGGTCCTCATCACTGGCGCTTGCAGGAATCACTCCTGAGTGACCCGATCCAGTGCTCCATTCTGGAAAAGGCTATTACAGAATATTTTCTCATTATTCAGATGAGTGAAGTCTCACCCGCCACAGTCTGGGCGGCGCATAAATCGGTCATCCGGGGACATATCATTCAAATAACATCGCAACTGAACGCTGCACACAGGGCTGAAACACAAGCTCACAGAAGATTACCATTCCTTAGGGAAAGCTGACAAGCACCATCCCACAACCGAGTCCCTGGCAAGACTTGACAAGGCCTGTGCCCTCCTTAACTTGTCTTTGACACCTTAGCTGGTCTGAGGCATAATTCTATTCTCAGAAAGATAGGACAGGGCCCAGACTGGCTGCGAAGCTCAGTCCAAAACACCGCTCCCCAGCCTTTCCAAAAATCAGGAGAGCATCAGGGGACTTGACACAGAACCCAACAAAAATCATGGATGCATTTTTACGCTTCTACTCAGACCTTTACAAACCTATTAGGCCCCCTTCCCGACAGTTACTGGACAAATTCTTGACAACCCCCCACTGCCTTCACTAATGAAGGATCATAGAGATCTTATGGAAAGCCCATTCTCCACAGAGGAGATTTTAGATACCATTAAATCCCTTAAACTTGGTTCCGCTCCTGGTCCAGATGGCTTCTCCACTGGATATTACAAAAAATTTGGTCCCAGCTTGGCCCCTCATATGGCCCGTCTATTCAGCTTTCTCAGGGATGGAGCCCCTCTCAGTGCAGACCTCAACTCTGCCTATGTATCGGTGATCCAAAACCGGATAAAGACACTAGTGAATTGAGCAATTACCTTTTCTGATATCGCTTATTAACAACGACATCAAAATAATGACCAAGATTCTTGCAAATAGAGTGGCGAGTTTTATATCACCTATATACATAAAGACCAGGTGGGCTTCATCCCTGGGAGACAGGGACTGGATCAAATTTGCAGAACTATTGATGTCATTTCTCTCCTACGATCACAGTGGGATGGGGGACCCCCTCAAAAAGGCTTCCTCCTTTCTATAGATCTACACAAGGCCTTTGACTCTAATTGAATCCCTTTTTTCGATGCCTACAGCACAGGTCCATCTGATGGGCAGGTATTCTGACTCATTCTCAATAGGAAGGGGCACTAGACAGGGATGCCACCTATCTCCCCTCCTCTTCACGGTGGCCATTGAAACATTGGTGGTGACGATAAGATCAAACCCTGACATTAAGGGGGTAAAGTGTGGTGATCAGGAGCATAAATGCGCGCTATACACTGACGATCTCCTCCTCTATATTACCTCCCCTCTTACCTCTACCCCTATGCTATATAAGATTTTAAGGATCTTCAGTGAGGTCTCAGGCCTGAGAGTCAATATGGCTAAATCAACAGCATTAAATACAACACTCCCCCAGGACCTTGTTCAACAAATAGCCAACAACTTTGACTTCTCATGGTTGGCCACGGCTATTTCTTATTTAGGGATCAATCTAACCCCAGAGTTTAATAACATTTTTAGAGCTTATTACTCTCCCATGCTACACAAATGCAGGGGTGATATGGAAAGTGTGGTCTATCCTGGCTGGGCAGAATTCACGCAGTAAAGAGGACACTTCTCCCCCCATCTTTTATATTTATTCCGCTCCCTCCCTATTCTGATAAAAAAAATTCCTCAGTAAATTTCAGTCGGAGATTGTTTGCTTTGTTTAGGAAACCAATGGGTATAGGTGTATTTCAAAAATTATTTTTCTCCTGAAATCTCAAGGTGGGCTAGGCCTACCTAATTTGTGGGGATATTTCTGGGCAGCACAACTCGCTCAAATTTCAGTAACTTACTCTAGGGGCCCGAAGCCTGAATGGCTCTCGATGGAAAGGCAAGCAACTCCTTTGAACACTATAGACTTTCTCCTTGGATGCAACTCCAAACCTAGGCAATGCTATCCTGGCCCCTACCCTCTCCCACTCGGTGGCTCTTTGCTCAAAGATCTACTCACAGCACACCCTGACATCACAAATTAAGCCACTAGCCCATCTGTTCCATAAGGCTGATTTCCCACCAGGGATGAGCATTAAAGCATTCCAATGGTGGACAGATAAAGGTCTTTACAGGATCGGTCACTTTCTTTCCGGGGAGGGGGGGGCCTCTTACCCGATCACATTGTTAGAAAAAATTGGATACGCTGGAATTATTTAGATTCTCCCAAATTTCCCATTTCCTACACACACTTTGGTCTAACAAAAAAGAACCCCCCACAATAACCCCCTACAAACAGTGGTGTTATAATACGGAAGCTCAGAGGGGGGGGATCTCCCTGATCTATACAGCTTTGATGGCGGACTTGGACAAGCCGACCTATGCTTGGGCCTGGGAGGCTGAGACAGGCTGCTCTTGGACCCCTCAGGACTGGTTCTGCGCATCCAAGCGGGCATACAAAGGTATTCTCAACATCTCCCTTATCAAAGCTAGTCTCAAAGTATTGACTAGATGCTACTATGTCCCCACAAGACTGGCCGTAATCTTCATCTCCATTATGCTATAGAGGATGTGAGCTGGAGGGTACGATGATCCATACATGGTGGATCTGCCTTTGCATTAGATCCTTCTGGCAGAAAGTATTTTGTACCATCAGCTCAATCACTAAGGTAATGGTGACCCCCGACCCCAACATTGCACTACTGAATAGGTGTATCCCGGCTCTAGATAAATATTCGCAAACACTGGTCTACTTCGTATTATTGGGAGCCAAAATTACTATTGCCAAAGCCTGGAAACAACCCACAGTCTCCTTCAGGGAGTTCAAGAGAAAAGTCTCTTGGATCATGGCACAGGAACAAATAGTTGCAAAACTTAATGACCAAGTTGTAAAGTTCTCTGAAACTTGGGAACCTTGGGCAATGTACTGTAATATTTCTATTCTTCCTGGGGTTCCACAGGGACCAATGCAAACACTTACTCCATGTTGACTCTATCTCCTTCTTACTCCTCACCCCTTTTTTTCACACCTTTTGCCTTTCCTCTACTTGGGACACTCTGATCCCGCTCATCTTTTTAGTTACGCCATTTCATCTGCTCTCTCTTTTGCGGAAATGGCAATAAGTTATGGACAGGTTATCAGGGTTTAGGCCACCTGAAATCCCTATGAGAATAATTTAACCTCCTCCAAACTCACCCTTGATCCTGTGGGCATAGGCACCTGAAAGCCCATCAGAGGGATGATAGCGCCACTTTGAAACAGGTGGGCTGGGGGCCCCCCGGGGGCGATACTCGCTCCCACAGTGTGATCCCAGAGGGGTGGAGTGCGTGGAGCCCATGGGGAGGTCCAGTAGCTATCCCCCAGTTACTATTCATACTTCCCCCTGTAAGTGATTGGAACTGGTCTTGCTTGCTGGGTAGTCTGGGTTCCAGAGCCACTAGTGGAAGGGTCACTCCTTCGTATCGGATCTCGTTAACGGAACCCCACTTTAAAACACCCTGATGATACTGTCCTGTTCACCCAAAGAGTACCAGTTGTGCCTGTCAGTTTACAGATTGTATGCCTCTCTCATTTTATCTACCTGTTGGAGATGTACTAGACTTTGTCGCTATGGTTATACATACACACTGTTCTGCTCATCTATTATTGTTTTGCATGAAAAATTGCTAATAAAAAATATTTAAACTAAAAAAAAAAAAGGATTTAGGGACCCGGGTCCTGCTCCAGGGGACATGTATCAATGCAGAAAAAAGTTTTAAAAATGGCCGTTTTTTCAGCAGCAGTGATTTTAATAATGCATAAGGTGAAACAATAAAAGTGTAATATTCCTTTAAATTTCGTACCTGGGGGGTGTCTATAGTATGCCTTTAAAGTGGCGCATGTTTTCCGTGTTTAGAACAGTCTGACAGCAAAATGACATTTCTAAAGGAAAAAAGTCATTTAAAACTACTTGCGACTATAATGAATTGTCGGTCTGGCAATACACCTAAAAGTTCATTGATAAAAATGGCATGGGATTCCCCCACAGGGGAAAAAATGCGTGGGGCCCCCTAAATTCCATACCAGGCCCTTGAGGTCTGGTATGGATATTAAGGGGAACCCTGCACCAAATTTTTTTAAAAAATGGCGTGGGGATCCCCCTCAAAATCCCTACTAGACCCTTCAGGTCTTGTATGGATTTTAAGGGGAACCCATTGCCAAAATGTAAAAAAAAATGGTGTGGGGTCCCCCCAAAAATCCACACCAGACCCTTCTCCGAGCACACAACCTGGCAGGCCGCAGGAAATGAGGGGGGGCCGAGAGAGCACCCCCCTCCTGAACCGTACCAGGCCACATGCCCTCAACATTGGGAGGGTGCTTTGGGGTAGACCCCCAAAGTACCTTGTCCCCATGTTGATGGGGAGAAGGGCCTCATCCCCCCAACCCTTGCCCGGTGGTTGTGGGGGGTCTGTGGGTGGGGGGCTTATTAACAAGGGTACCCCAGATTCCGCCCCTCATGTGTGAAATGGTAACTGGGTACAAATGTACCCCTACAATTTCACAAATAATGTGTGAAATTGGTAAAAAAAAGACATTACACACCTTGAGACAAGTACTTTATTAAAACAATAAAAAAATAAAACTGTCCCACGGAGTCTTCTTCTTCTTCTTGGGCTCCGACGGACCGAAAAAAAAGCCGCAAGTCGCCTACGATCTGCCTCCATGGGAAGCACCTACAGTAATCACAGGCCTCTCAGGTGACAGTTATTTTATAAGTGAGGGTGAAGCCACACAATGTCATCGCCGGGTGAACCCGACCCCTCTGACGCACAGGGATATCCCTGTGGCTTTCCTGTAGCGTCAGAGGGGGTCGGGGTCACTCGGTTACATAACTGGGTGGCCCGATCCCCCCTCTGATGCTACGGGAAAGCTACAGGGATATCCTTGTGCGGCAGAGGGGGGCGGGGTCACCCAGCGATGACATTGTGTGGCTCCGCCCTCACTTATAAAAGAACTGTCACCTGAGAGCCCCGTCATTATGGCGGGTGCCTCCCATGGAGGCAGATCGTTGGCGGCTAGCGGCTTTTTTTTTCTTTTTCGGTCTGTCGGAGCGCAAGAAGAAGAAGAAGACTCTATGGGACAGTTTTTTTTTTTAATAAAGGACTTGTCCCAAGGCGTATAGTGTCTTTTTTTACCATTTTCACACATTTTTTGCGAAATGGTAGGGGTACATTTGTATCCCGTTACCATTTCACATGGGGGGTGGGATCTGGGGGCCCCCTTGTTAAAGGGGGCTTTCAGATTCCGATAAGCCCCCCGCCCGCAGATACCCACAACCACTGGGCAAGGGTTGTGGGGATGCGGCCCTTCTGTCCATCAACATGGGGACCAGGTGCTTTGGGGGGGCCGCTACCCCAAAGCACCCTCCCAATGTTGAGGGCATGTGGCCTGGTACGGTTCAGGAGGGGGGCGCTCTCTCGACCCCCCTCTTTTCCTGCAGCCTGCCAGGTTGCGTGCTCGGATAAAGGTCTGGTATGGATTTTTGGGGGGACCCCACGCCATTTTTTAAACAAATTTTGTAGCGGGATTCCCCTTAAAATCCATACCAGAACTGAAGGGCCTGGTATGGAATTTAGGGGGACCCCCACGCATTTTTTTTTTTAATTTTGGTTCGGGGTTCCCCTGTGGGGAAATCCAATGTTGTTTTTATCAATGAACTTTTATGTGTATTGCCGGACCAGCAATTCATTATAGCCACGAGTAGTTTTAAATGACTTTTTTCCTTTAGAAATGTCATTTTGCTGTCAGATTGTTCTAAACATGGGAAACATGCGCCCCTTTACAGGCATACTATAGACACCCCCCAGGTATGAAATTAAAAGGAATATTACAATTTTATTGTTTTACTTTAAGCATTATTAAAATCACTGCTCCTGAAAAAACTGTAGTTTTTTTTTTTTTAATTTGCATTGATACATGTCCCCTGGGGTGGGACCCGGGTCCCCAAACACCTTTTATGACAATACCATGCATATTCACCTTTAAAATTAGCACTTTTGATTTTTCCCATAGACTTTTAAAGGGTGTTCCGCGGCTTTCGAGTTTGCCGCGAATACCCCAAATTGTTTGCTATTCGGCAAACAGGCGAACACCCGATGTTTGAGTCAAATGTATACATAAAAGGAAACGTAAAAGGAATTGTCCCAAGCCGTGTCTTGTGTTTTTTTACAATCTTCACACTTTTTTTGTGAAATGGTAGGGGTACATTTCACAAAGGGGGAGGCCGGGATCTGGCGGTCCCCCTGTTAAAGGGGCCTTCCAGATTCCAATAAGCCCCCGGCCTGCAGACCCCCACAACCACCAGGCAAGGGTTGTGGGGCTGAGGCCCTTCTCCCCATCAACATGGGGACAAGGTGCTACCCCAATGCACCTTCCCCATGTTGAGGGCATTTGGCCTGGTACGGTTCAGGAAGGGGGGCTCTCTCTAGTCCCCCCTCTTTTCCTGCAGCCTGCCAGGTTGCGTGCTTGGATAAGGGTCTGGTATGGATTTTTGGGGGGACCCCATGCCATTTTTTTTATTTTGGCGCGGGGTTCCCCTTAATATCCATACCAGAACTGAAGGGCCTGGTATGGAATTTGGGGGGACCCCCACGCATTTTTAAAAAAATTTTGGTTAGGGGTTCCCCCGTGGGGAATTCCCATGCAGTTTTTTTCAATGAACTTTATCAGTATTGCCAGGACCGACCATTCATTATAGCCGCGAGTAGTTTTAAATTACTTTTTTTTTCCTTTAGAAATGTCATTTTGCTCTCGGACTGTTGTAAACACGGGAATCATGCGCCACTTTACAGGCATACTATAGACACCCCCCAGGTACGAAATTTAAAGGAATATTACAATTTTAGTGTTTCACTTTAAGCATTATTAAAATCACTTCTCCCGAACAAACGGCCATTTTTAAAACTTTTTTTGCATTGATACATGTCCCCTGGGGCAGGACCCGGGTCCCCAAACACTTTTTATGACAATAACTTGCATATAAGCCTTTAAAATTAGCACTTTTGATTTTTCATGTTTGTGTCCCATAGACTTTAACGGTGTTCGCATGTTCAAACAAATTTTTTGCCTGTTCGCATGTTCTGGTGCGAACCGAACAGGGGGGTGTTCGGCTCATCCCTACTCTTATGTGATGGTAGACAAACTTTCTCCCATTGGATATCATAAATATCCTTTCCCAAGTCTTTTTTCCGCATGCTCATCAAACGATGGCCGGGCAGTGCGGCTTACGTTCTGAGTGGACATCATATGACGGATTCCCAGAATGGCCGCCCTCGTGCGCCCGCGGGGGCGTGCAATGCGGTGACCGTGGCCACGCCATGTTGCTAGGACATGGCGCGACAACCAATATCTGTAAAGAGCTGCGGCCGTTACTCTTTAACCATGTGATCTGCTGTGTCCAATCACAGCCGGTCATATGTATACACGGAGATGCCGGTAATTGGCACTCCTCGCCTCATACTGACAGAGTGTGAGGAGAGGAGAGCCGATCAGCGGCATCTCCTTACAGAGGACATGTAGGTATGTAATCAGTGCACTGATCATCCATGCCATAATTACATTAAAGCCCCCACCAGTGCAAGCAGTGAGTGCCAATAAGTGCCCACCTGTGCCAGCAAAGTGTGCCCACCAGTGTCAGTTAAGAGTGTCCACCATTGCCAGCAATCACTGCCTATTAATGATGCTGGCTATCAGTGCTGTCCATCATTGCTGCCCATCAATGCCACCCATCAATGCCCATCAGTGCCGCCTATCCATGCCGGCTATCAGTGCCCATTAGTGCCGCCTATCTGTGCCCATCAGTGCCATCCATCAGTGCCCACCAGTGCCACCCATCAGTGCCACCTATCAGTGCTCATCAGTGCCACATATCAGTGCCACCTATCAGTGCCCATAAGTGTGACATATTTGTGCCTCCTTATCAGTGCCTTATCGTGCCTCCTTAGGAAAAGATAAAAAACCCAGCAGTGATTAAATACCACCAAAAGAAAACTCTATTTGTGTGAAGATGATACAAATTTCACATGGTTACAGTGTAGCATGGCCACGCAATTGTCATTCAAAGTGTGAGAACTCTGAAAGCTGAAAAATGGCCTGGGCAGGAAGGGAGTATTGAGTGCCCGGTATTGAGGTGGGTAAAGTGGGTGTAAACCCACTACTGTAAAAAAAGAAATAAATAAAAAATAAAAACCTACAAGGCAAAAGGCATAATGAGCTAGTATGCATAGCATACTAGCTCATTATGAAATACTCACCTTAGATCGAAGCCCCCGCAGCGGTCCCGGCACGCTGCTCTGCCCGGCGACATGTCTCCCGGAGTTATATCTGGGTATCGCAGGCTCCGGCGTTGTGATTGGCTGGACTCGCAATGATGTCACTCCCGCGCATGGTAACGGCGCATCAGCTGAAGTAACGGCACGAGCGAGCCGTTTCTTCAGTGATTGTGTTGCCGATGACGTCGGTACATGCTGATACTGGGGATATTCCTTGAACCGTGCAGGTTTAGGAGATATCCAGGGTAGCTACAGGTAAACCTTATTATAGACATACCTGTAGTAAGTGGTCTGTAAAGGGTTTACAAGCACTTTAAAGTGAATAGTTTGTGTGCTTAACCACTTCAATACCGGGCATTTTCACCTCTTCCTTCCCAGTCCAATTTTTAGTTTTCAGCACTGTCGCACTTTGAATGACAATTGCGCGGTCATGCGACATTGTACCCAAACAAAATTGATGTCCTTTTTTCCCCACAAGTAGAGCTTTCTTTTGGTGGTATTTGATCACCTCTGCGTTTTTTATTTTTTGCGCTATAAACAAAAGAAGAGCAACAATTTTGAAAAAAACACAATATTTTTTACTTTTTGCTCTAATAAATATCCCAATTTTAAAAAAAAAAAATGTTTTCCTCAGTTTAGGCCGATACGTATTCTTCTACATATTTTTGGTAAAAGAATTGCAATAAGCGTATATTGATTGGTTTGCACAAAAGTTATAGCGTCTACAAAATACAGGATAGATTTATAACATTTTTTAAATTTTTGTATTTTATTTTTTTACTAGTAATGGTCGCGATCTGCGATTTTTTTCATGACTGCGACATTATGGTGGACACATCGGACATTTTTCACACATTTTTGGGACCATTCACATTTATACAGCGATCAGTGCTATAAAATTGCCCTGATTACTGTGTAAATGTGACAGGCAGGGAAGGGGTTAACCACTAGGGGGTAATCGAGGGGTTAAAAAGGTTTCCTAGGGAATGATTCTAACTGTAGGGGGTGGGGACTCCCAAGGGGAGGAGACTGATCGGTGTTCCTGAGTACTGGCAACACAGATCGGTCTCCTCTCACCCGACAGGAAGTGGATCTGTGTTTACAAACGCAGATCCACGGTCCTGCTCGGTTAACGGGCAATTGCGGGTGCCCGGTGGACATCGCGGCTGCCGGGCACACGCACCGGGTCCCTAGCAACACAGGGGGTGCACGCGTGCGCCCCCTAGATGGCCCGGAAGCCCAGGACATCATATGACGCCTGCCCAGGATGGGAGATCCCATCTGTGAGCGTCATATTACTATGGGAGGGTATTGAAGCGGTTAAAGAGGCTTGAAGCCACATGTATGAAGCCACGTTTTTTCATTTTAGTGGTGTTAATACATAAAGTTTCAATTTGTGTCGGAGCCTTAGAGAAAAGAGGTTTACCGTATATATACTCGAGTATAAGCTGAGTTTTTCAGCCTATTTTTTAGGCTGAATCCCTTCGGCTTATACTGGAGTGAGCCGTACAGCAGCCGTACCTTTAATTACTAAAACAACAGGTGTCTCCCGCTATGTTATGCAGTCTGTGCGGCCGTCCATTGTAACAAAGCCCCGCCTCCTCCTTGTCTGTGATAGAGGAACACTGATACAATGCTGGGAAACTGTATTAGTGTTCTGTCTATCACGGACAAAGAGGAGGTGGGGCTTTGTTACAATGGACGACCGCTGAACAGACTGCATAACACAGTGGGAGATACCCGCTGTTTTAGTAATCAAAGGTACGACTGAAAATGGGCACAGTGAGGCTGCAAATGGGCACAATGATGCTGCAAATGGGCACAATGAGGCTGAAGATGGGCACAGTGAGGCTGCAGATGTTGACCCAGTAGCTGCTGCATTTTCCCACCCTAGGCTTATACTCAATTCAATACGTTTTCCCATTTTTTTGTGGTAAAATTAGGTGCCTCGGCTTATATTCGGGTCGGCCTATACTCGAGTATATATGGTACTTTATGATTATTAAGATAATTGTGCAATTGTAGGTATGTCCATTGGGGGAGAAACTGACCATTAGCCCCGGTTCACACTGAGCTGCGGGAATGAAGCTGTGCGGGTTCAGCTGAACGATTTCACTCCCGCATGTCAGTCCTGATTTCGGCCGCGATTATAGAGACATCTGTGGAGGTTTCTGCACAGATGTCAATGTAAATTGCAGCCCAAAATCTCAAAAAGTAGTACAGAAATAACTTTTTGAAAATCGGTGCGGTGCTGCAGATGTGGCATCGCACTTATTAGGACGGTGCCATTGACAGCAATTCCCTCCGATTTGACATGCAAATCGCATGTCAAAACATCCCGGTGTGAACCAGGGCTAACACATATTTTGCTATTCTTCTCTGGATTTATCAGCCCTGATTGTAGACAATGAGACACCAAATGTGGAGAACTGTTTTCAGTGGGGGGAATCACATTTTTTTTGCATACCCGGAATAAATTCCAGATTGTTTGCTATCGGAGTGAGGGGGGCCAGGAATTCAGGCCAACTTGTAGTTGAGTGAAATTGTGTGAAATACTTGCAAGGTGGTACCAGTAAAGGGGTGGGGCTTTAGTGAAGATGGATACAAAGATTTCTGTATGCACAGTAGAAATGTAAGTGGGAGGGGAAGCATTTTCAATCGTCCAGTCTTTATTCTGAGAGTGACAATGCCAATCAATAACTCTTGTGAGATTTTAAGAGATAGAACTAATATGATGGAGTTTAACGATACCAGTAAGCAGGGCTTTTTTTTTCCAGCGGGAACGTGGAGGAACGCAGTTCCGGAACCTCCTGCACAGAATGTATGTAATGGCAAAGGGTGCTGGGGTGTGCTGGAGGCTGGGAAATCCATTCTTGATTGGATGAATCTAATGTTGAGGGAAGGGTCTATTGTTTTCGGCCGCTGGAGGGTCTATTGATGCTGGCTGCTTGGGGATCTATCGTTGCTGGGGGGCAATTGTTGCTGGGAGGGACCTACTGATGAGGGAGGGGTTTATTGTTTCTGGCTGCTGGAGGGTCTATTGATGCTGGCTGCTGGGAGATCTGTTGTTGCTGACAGGGGTCTATTGTTGCTGGGGTGGATCTGTTGTTACTAGGGTGGATCTTTTGTTACTGGAGGGTCATTTTGTTGCGGGGGGTCTATAGTTGAAAGGAAGGATCTATTGTTGAAAGAAGGGTGTATATCTTAATGCTCATTAATAAAATCTATACAAATTACTTATCACCACAAAATGATACTTGGTTCTGTATTCTCTAAAAGGGCCGTACAGGAAGATGGGTAGAGGATGGAACCAAGGGACGGTGCTCAGAGGTGGAAAGGGGGCGAAGACAAGGGGTGACTTGAAAAGGAGAGTTCCTGAACCTATTCTCTGAGAAAAAAAGCCCTGCCAGTAAAGGACATATGGACAAAATTAATACTTAATGTCTTTATTATAAAAGATAAAGATTCTTTTTTACAAACATAAAATCATTAGAAAATGACTTGGATATCAATATTGTTCTGGAATTATTTCTGATTGGGACTCTAAAAACAGAAGATAAAACTGCAGCTGCAGGAAGAGATTCACAGGACGCAATCACTGTGTGTAAAATGTCCGTTCCGTGCCAAAATGTATTATTACATGTTATTTTATACATAGATAAGAAAGGGGTGGTGTGAGATGTTATTAAAAAAATAACAAATAGAAATATGTTATTAAAAGCTAAGGAATAGAACAATTGCAAGAGTAAAACCATGAGAGGGGAGGGGGAGGGGGGAGTAGAGACAGAGAGAGCTTCTAGTAGAAGATGTGTCTCTGTGTTAGGTGAAGGTTACAGAACACATTTCAACAGTGAGAACAAAATGGAGTCTCTTGTGCTTAAATGAACAATACAGTGAATGTCCATGTCATAAGGAGAAGCACACAGGGAGATCTGTGATTATAACTTCCCCCGCCGGGACACCGATTGTTTCCGAGTGTCCCCTGTATCCTTCTCTGGTCCCCCCTTTTGTGTGCTTCTCCGGTCCCCCCGTCTCCTCCTCCAGTCCACTCCCCCTCTGTGTGCTCTCCAGTCCCCCCCCTCCTCCCCAGATCCTTCAGGATGGAGAGTGAACCTTTTCTGAATGGACAGTGTTTATGATGCTTCAGTTTATGAATGGAGCACCCTCCCCATGTTGAGGACATGTGGCCTGGTATAGTTCAGGAGGGGGGGCGCTCTCGTCCCTCCCCCATTTTCTTAAGGGTCTGGTATGGATTTTGGGGGGACCCCTACGCCATTTTAATTTAATTTTGATGCAGGATTCCCCAGAAAATCCATACCAGACCTGAAGGGCCACGCATTTTTTTTGGTCCGTGGTTCCGGTTAATGTTCATACTAGACCTAAAAGGGTGTGGTAATGGAGTGGGGAGGACCCATGCCATTTTTATTTCAATGATTTTTATCTATGTTGCCGGGATCAGACAAGTCATTACAGCCGCGATCAGTTTTAAATTACTTTTTATCCTTTTGAAATTTAATTTTGCTGTAATACTGTTCTAAACATGGGAAAGATGAGCTACTTTACAGGGAGACTAAGGGGGCCCCCCAAGGCACGATATTTAAAGGAGTATCTCAATTATATTGTTTCACTTTAAGCATTATTAAAATCACTGCTCCCGAAAAAACGGCCGTTTTAAAATCTTTTTTTTGCAGCACAGTGGTGTAGTGGTTAGCACTTTCACCTAGCACCAATAGGGTCGCTGGTTCAAAAAAAACCTGACCACGACACCATCTGCTTGGAGTTTGCATGTTCTCCCTGTGCCTGTGTGGGTTTCCTCCGGGTACTCCAGTTTCCTCCCACACTCCAAAGACATGCTGGTAGGGTTAATCAGATCCTGTCCAAAAAAATTGGCCAGATATGTGTATGTTGTATGTGTTTGTACGCGCGTCGGGACCCCATGGGGCAAAGGACTGCACTATACCGCAGATGGACACCCGTGGCAAAAAGCTCCCCGAGGCGATTTAGTTTGTATAGGTAGCGCTATACAAGTCACTCATTCATTCATTGATACATGTCCCCTGGGGCAGGACCCGGGTCCCCAAACACTTTTTATGACAATAACTCGCATATAAGCCTTTAACTTGTAAAATCAAAAGTGCTCATTTTAGTGTCCCATAGACGTTACCAGCTTTCTGCAGCTTTTGAATTTGCTGCAAACATCGCATAATGTTTGCTGTTCAGTGAAAAGGCGAACGCCCGATGTTCGAGTTTAATTTACGTTCGACTCGAACATCGGGCTCATCCCTACTCATGATATAAGATAAATGTACAACACTCTCCATGTGACACCAGTTTGTAGACTCCACCTTGAGCTTCCGAGAGATAGTCAGCAGCCATGCAGTTCTGTGACACCACCTTAGGTGATGGAGACACTTCTGCTGTTGGTTCTCCTATAACATCAATGGTCTCATTGGTTATCTGATCCATGACTCCAGTACACGGGTTCATCTTACTTATCTTAGATGACTTAGATTCCTCATCCCGTCTATGAAGGGCTCACTGCATAAAACATATCCACTCCAGAGAAAATGTTTCTTCTCACTGGAAGGCCAGGGGAGTATTGGGAGTAATTGAGGCTTTCCCTTACAGATATAACCTAAAGTACAGCTATGGGAGGGATTGAAGGGAAGACATTTTAGGGGCTCCTTCCACACAAGAAGGAAATGTTATCTGGAAGGACTAGGAATCTATTGGACCAATGGGGATTAAACATTCTGCAATTACATTGAGAAACAGAAGACAATTCAAACATAAGACCAACAGCAGGAAGTCTTCTAACTTAATGTGTAATGTAATCTGTCATTAGAATTCCCAGAGTTCCCTCCGCAACATCGTTTTATCACCTGTTATCCTGTCTGTAGATCTGTTATTTTCCCACCTTCTGTAACAGGATGACAACCCTCATCATTCTGCAGTAACATTACACAGCAGTGTTATCACCCTGTACAGGGAAGTCTTAGATAGATTATAAGTAAGACACACAACAAGTAAAGTCCAACTTCAGATAACGCTTTTAAAGCAGTTACAGCAACAGGTTTTTTTAAGGTTTAAACCACCATATGAATGAAAACTGACAGTTGTAAGCACCCCCGGCAGTGTTATATGGTGTTTCCAAACCCCATCCAACTGCCATTTTTGCCAAATAGCTTGGCCTTCTACAGGAAGTAGAAGAAGAAAACAGATCTACTGGGAGGATCAACAGGTAATAAATATGTTACAAGGGGAGACTCGGAAAAATAAAAATCTTCTATGCTAATGACAGATTGCACCATTTATGTAATTATTGATCAGACCATAGTTACACTTTTTTTTCAATTAAAATATTTTTATTTAATTTTCCAATTTACAACAAAAGAAGAACTCACAACACACAAAGCATTCCCACAAAACAACCCAACCAAACAAAACAGAACAAAATTGTTACACTTTAGTGCCAACATCATAACATTTCCAGGGATAAGAAATGTTCTTTGCAAACTTTACACCAAAAAGAGATCTGTCCATTCAGAGTCATGACCCATTTCACTGCCAGGTCCGCACATCATACAGACCTGACAGCAGGGGGGCTAACACACAATCCTGTTGCTGCAGCCACTGGGATTGTGTGTGAAACTGACAGGTCAGGTGAAAGCTGCCACCCGATTGGTCACACACCCCCCAGAACTGACGCTTCCCCGCTATATTTTCTGGGCTGCAGGCCCAGGACCAACGTTATTATCTATATCCGATTCCTCTACCTATAATTGCTGTATGGGCTGTCTTTTTATTAAATAAAGGTGATTATATTGGAGTGCGGCTGTCCAGATCCCTTCCTTTGCATTCCCAGGACCAACATGGCGAGTGCGGGGGCTGGGGGGAGAACAACGGACACACGTCCACTCTCCTCCCCTTCTTGCTCTGTCCCAGAAAGCAAGGTCTATGACGTCACTTCCAGGTCAGCCTCTCGGTGTGTGTTTTGCAGTGTGATCTGCATCAGAAAACATTCAGAGGAGCCCAGAGGAGACATTGGGGGTCTTTTAGACCCTGCAAGTCTTATTAAAGAGAACCTGGCACCTAAAAATATCACATACAGGACTTTTTCTCCCCTATGTGATGAAAGAAAAAAAGTTAAAGAAAACTATTTTTTTTTGCAAAAAATTAAGAAGTTACATCCAAGCACATAAAAAGACCCCCCTCCCCCCAAAAACAAAAAAATTGAGGCCCCCTCCTCCACATATATGCACATACAAATGTAAACAAATGCCTCAGGGGTGCCTACGAGTGAAAACGTTGATTGCGATACACGTTACATATAACCGCGCACGCCGGAATGAGAGCAATAATTCTAGAACCAGACCTCCTCTGTAACACTAAACTAATACCTATAGGGTTTTTTTAAGTGTTGCCTATAGAAAATATAGGTTACCGAAGTTTGTCGCCATTTCACGGCGCACATAATTTAAGGTTTGGCAAATTGGTTATCTATTTACTCGGCGTAACCTCGTTTTTTTATATTTTACCAAAAATGTGGGTAATTTATTGCATTTTGTTGCCCTAAAATTTACTTCAGTGTTTTTTTTACTGAAATGCTATGTTTCCTAG
This sequence comes from Lithobates clamitans, assembly GCA_037952925.1. NCBI lineage: Eukaryota > Metazoa > Chordata > Amphibia > Anura > Ranidae > Lithobates > Lithobates clamitans. Next base: position 655,921 of record JBBGZY010001491.1, read on the forward strand.
ACGATTGAGGTAAAATCGTGTGACATAAAAAATTAAAACTACCACTATTTTATTCTTTAGGGTATCTGCTTTCAGAAAATATATAATGTTTGGGGTATTTACATCATCTTCAAGGCTAAATTTTTTATTAAACATGTGTGCAAAAAACACAAAAAGGGCTCTGGCAACGAAAAGGTTAAAGTGAACCCCAGCTGGAGGAATTTCAGTCCCCAGAAGTGGTAGGAATATGACCACACACTCAGCCCCGATCTCTTGTAGGTGTGCTGTGTGAATAGTCCATGGAGAGGAGTAATAGCTAAACAGAGAAAGAAGATAATAAGAACATCCATTCTACACCTGATGAGATCCCTGAGACTTTCAGCAGAACCAGATGGAATACAAGTAGCCAGCCGAACTTAAGTGGTACTGTTAAATGCATCCCATAAACAGCAGCAACCCAGTGTGGGAAGGCCTGCGGCAGCATAGGAAATTACTTTCTTACCAAACCAAGACCTCTCCCTGGCTGGTGTCCCAGTCACAGTCCTGCCTGCAAAGATGTCATCCGTGAGAGGAGATAAAATATGGAAAGGAGGCATTTATCATGGGAGGGGAGGTTTGGAGAAGGTGTGCTTAGCTGGAGCTCTGACACCTGACTTATGGTGTATTAACAGTCAGAAGAACCTGGAATGGACTCTCTTAATGAGGCTTCAGAGGCTTTTCCAAGATGCCACTTGACCCCATCCTAGTCTCTGGTACAGCGGCAGTGTTGATCATGTATTAGCTCAGGATCTGGCAATGAAGAAAACACTTGGTAACACTGCCCAGTTAGTGAATGATGAAAATGCATTACATGTTTCGTCAAAGCTCCATAAAAAAAGAAAAATATATGAATCATGAGGAAAAAAAGTCAGTGCATCCGATCATTACATTCCAGTTTGCTCCCAGATTTAGTTTTTCTAAAGTAGCATTTTATCTTTTCACTTCTTCCCTAGATTATGGGATAACATTGGGGCTATGAAACTAATGGAACACCTGCAACTTCTTTTAATATCCCCCTTCTTCCAGAGTTTCCACTCTACAAACTTCTCTGCTGAAGCTTGTGAATCCTCTGGTGACAGATTAGCCCGGTATTAACTGTAAAATCTTTGTCACATTCAGAGCATTAAAATGGCTTCTCTCCAGTGTGAACTCTCTGGTGTGTGATAAGATTTGATTTCTGTGTAAAAGCTTTGCCACATTCAGAACACTGATATGGTTTCTCTCCAGTGTGAACTCTCTGGTGTATGGTAAGCTCTGCTTTGGTTTTAAAAGCTTTGCCACATTCAGAACACTGATACGGTTTCTCTCCAGTGTGAACCCTCTGGTGTTTGATAACATCTGACTTCCATGTAAATGCTTTGCCACATTCAGAACACTGATATGACTTCTCTCCAGTGTGAACGCTCTGGTGTGTGATAAGATGTGACTTCCGTGTAAATGCTTTGCCACATTCAGAACACTGATATGACTTCTCTCCAGTGTGAATGCTCTGGTGTGTGATAAGATGTGATTTCTGTGTAAAAGCTTTGCCACATTCAGAACACTGATATGGTTTCTCTCCAGTGTGAACTCTCTGGTGTATGGTAAGCTCTGCTTTGGTTTTAAAAGCTTTGCCACATTCAGAACACTGATACGGTTTCTCTCCAGTGTGAACCCTCTGGTGTTTGATAACATCTGACTTCCGTGTAAATGCTTTGCCACATTCAGAACATTGATATGACTTCTCTCCAGTGTGAACGCTCTGGTGTGTGATAAGATGTGATTTCTGTGTAAAAGCTTTGCCACATTCAGAACACTGATATGGTTTCTCTCCAGTGTGAACTCTCTGGTGTATGGTAAGCTCTGCCTTGGTTTTAAAAGTTTTGTCACATTCAGAACACTGAAATTGTTTCTCTTCATTGTGAGCCTTCTGGTGTGTGATACAATTTGCCTCCATTGTAAAACCTTTGTCGCATTCCAATCAAGAAATATCTTCTGAAATGGCTCCTCTTATGTATACATGGGTTGGACTTTACTATAAAGCCATTGTCACTTCCAGAACACTGAAATTACTTTTCTCCTGTTGTCCTCTGAGGCTGGATCAATGTTGAAGAAGATCCAATACATTTCTGACATTTAGAACATGAATATGTCTTGAGTCCTTTGTGAATCCTCCAGTGAACTGCAATAAAAACTTTCAGTCACTTATAACACCCATATGGATCGTTTCCCATGTGACTTTGTTTTATTGCTGAAGACCAGCATGACCAAAAACTTGGTTCCTCAGTCCACCTGTACAGAAAAAAATAAAAGTCAGAATTCTTTATTATTAACTGCTTCCCGCTGAGCCTATTGTAATATGACGGCCAGAAAGGAGCCATATTGTTCTCGGAGAACAGATCTTGTGCGGCCCTGCAGGACCAATCTCTGGCGCAGTCTGTCACCCGCTATGTCCAGTGGATGACTGATCAGTGTAGCGGCCCACTGCCGGTACCATGTGATTGCTGTGACCAATCACAGTAGATAACATGACAATTGTGAACAATGAATGGCTTTTATTCATTACAGTTATTGTGTGGTTGGTCATAGTGATCACATGGTACAGACAGTACAGTGTTAGTATGGTACACAGTTACACAGTTAGTAGGTTGAATAAAGACACCAGTCCATCCAGTTCAACCCAAGTAAGTATGGGTGCATGTCTACAATTGTCCCTATCCCTGTACATTGTGTCTCATTAAGATGCTCATCTATTATATTATTATTTAAGGTACCCATATACCGCCGTCAATTTACACAGTGCTCCACACATCGCACACTCACATAGGTCCCTACCCTCAAGTAGCCCACAATCCAAGGTCTCCAACTCACATTCATATACTAGGGCCAATTTTGGACAGAAGCCAATTAACCTACCAGCATGTCTTTGGAGTGTGGGAGGAAACTGGAGCACCCGGAGGATCCCACGCAGGCACAGGGAGAACATGCAAACTCCAGGCAGGTAGTGTCGTGGTTGGGATTCGAACCAGTGACCCTTTTTTACTGCTCGGCAAGAGTGCTACCCACTACACCACTGTGCCACCTATAACACTAGTAGTGGTAACACTATATTGCTTTGGTCAAAGTATGTATGTAAAAAAAAAGTTTAAAAAACTTATTAAAAATACTTTTTTTAAATTTTTTTTTACATATTGTCACCAGTCGGTGTCCCCTCCACACCAGTTATTTGAGGACGCTATACTGTACTGGGGACAGGATGTAAAAAATAAAAACATCCAAAATATTGTAACAAAAAAATTACAACTTAATACCCACCATGCCTTTTACTAAATACCTTGGAATGTCTACTTTCCAAAAAAGGGTCATTTGGGGGATATTTTTACTGTCCTGGTATTTTCGGGCTTCAAGAAATGAGATTGCCCCTCAGTACATTAGGATTGATCGATCTTCAGATATTTATCCCATAGTTTATGAGAGGTGAAGAAGGTGAAGATGTTAAAGATAAGGGTTTTCAGGGATTACCTAAAGACAGAGTAGAAGATAGTAAGACAGATTGAGGTAGAGAGTTCCAGAGGATGGGAGAGGCTCTGAAGAAGTCCTGGAGGTGACGTGGTAGCTAGAGAGTAGGAGGTCATGTGAGGAATGAAGAGAACGGTTTGGTTGGTATTTTGGGACAAGGTTGGTGATGTAGCTGGGGGAAGAGTTGTGGAGGGCTTTGTAAGATGTTGTTAGTATTTTGAATTTGTAATAGGTAAGGGATTGTCAAACAAAAGAGTTCCCCTGGCATGATTGCACCTCTAACAGGTAAAAATTTAACTGGGGAAAATTTTGTGCAAAAGTGAGGACTGTATACCATCTGGTCAAATGTTTATATCCGGGACTCCTGGACAGTGCTGGAAAAGGAGGATTTGTGAGCAAAGAATAGGATATGATCTCTTTCTGTCTGGGTGAACGTGTGACCCAAATCTCTTCCCATGTCAGAAGGATTGGAATTATGAAATCTTCATTTTGATTGGTAAGGAAGTGATGATATGGAAATTGTGTGACCTGTTGGCTGACTTCATCTTTATTCAGACATCATGCAAGAATGCATTGTCACCTGACCTGGCTGTAACGCTCATTAATAATTGTCTCCACTTGCCAAACACAATATATATATATATATATATATATATATATATATATATATATATATATATATATATACAATGCAGTTTTAAAGTGGTTTGCAGGGGTTATGGCCGAAGCCAGCAATTCTGTTTCTCACAAAAAGTGATCCGAGCAGCTGATTAGCCACTGGATCGCCTTTAGAAGCAGCCAAAGAGGTCGTCCCTCCTCCTGCTGCTCGCCAGGGTTTCTCGGGCTTACTGTACTTACCGGTTTTCAGGCTTTTTGGTATTAAAGTAGTGAGATTATAGATCCAGTATTTCTCTTTACATAGTAAAACCTTATTGAAGTTTCCTCTCCTATGGGATACATTTAGGGAAAAGATCCCCTTCACTTTCAGGCCATCTGTTTTTTTTCCCACATGAATTTTCCTAATATGTTGTGCTAAGAGATTCTCTTTTTCTTTCTCATCTTTTCTAGGAGGTCCATTGATGTCCCTCAGATGTTCACAGATACGGATTTTTAATTGTCGTGTTGTTTCCCCTATATAGAATTTTTTACATGGACATTCCAACATGTAGATCACTTTGCTTGTAGAGCAATTAATAAATCTTTTAATTTTAAATGTTTTGGATCGATCTGAATCAGTGAATATCTGAGGAACATGTGAGGTACATTGTGTGAAAATACAAATGAGTGAATTAGTTGCTAGGTAACAGGAAGTGAATTTTCAGCATTCACAGTCAGTTTTCTACTGAACATGCGGGAGCCGCTCTGCACCTTGTGAATGGTCCTGTAGTCTTCTGGGACCTGTAATGTGTCCCAGAAGACTGCGGGGGAAGATAGGGGGGATGAACTTCCAGCTCAGACTGCGGTGATCTGAGCCAGAAGTGAGTGGGTACCCGTCAAAACCAGGTACCCGCCCCCCAATCTCAAAAAAAGTGCCAAATGTGTCAGTGGAGGGGGGAGGATGAATACAAGTGTATTTTCCCCTTTTGGGTGGAGGTCCGCTTTAAGTATGGTTGGGATAACATAATTTCCAATGCCTCGGTCTTTCAGAAATTGAGTTTCAGTAGCCAATCCATCAAAGCCAGTGACCGAGAAGTTGGGTGAAAAACTGAACCTTTAGATAACAGATCTGAGCCATCTGGTGGGGGGTCACAGAGCACGGGCTGACAGATAAATGAGGTCAGTGTACCCCACTCTACAAGGTCAGTCCTAATCTATGACAATGACTGGAATGCTTTCTATCCATTAAAGCCGAGCTTCAAATTTTCATACAGTTTACATAGTTTGGGCCAAGCTGGTCCAATCACACTATGTCCCTCACCAACATGTGAGGCCGCTGGATGTGCGGTATGAGCTGTATATGGCTGAGGCTACATATAGTATACAACACTGTGTTCCGTGTTCAAACCGAGACTTCCTGTCTCATTCCCGGAACACAGTAGAGTCTATCCGATTGGTGCTCAGCCATTCAGAGAAAGCGATGTGAAAACGCACCACACTCCACTCTACAAAAAAATTCTAGAGCTTGTTTGGGATGATTGTTGCGCATAGGGCAGTACATTCCAACAAATGGTCTACCCAATGTATGATGAATGAAAACACTCCAAAACATCAAAAAAACTCCTTATGCAAGAATACGAGTTCCCGCTACGCCCAGATGTGAATGCGGCTTGACAGCTGAGTGACTCCATCCATTCCCTCCTATGTACTTCTATAAAGCTGGTCATACACTATGCAATCTGATTGTATAGTGTATGGTGATTTTTATAGAACCCAGGACACACTTCTCCAGATTTCAATATTACAGCTCTATCCACATTGGCTGTTATCTGATCGCTCAGCTCCTGCACACTCTGCCAAGTGAACAATCTATAGCTGTGTATTTAGTGAGAACGGTGATGAGTGATTGCATAGGAAAAATGTGCACCTGATGAGGTGGGTGGAAGGGGGGAGGGTAGATGATGCAGGCTGTGTCACATCCCACGGTGTACCCAGGAAGAAATGGAGAAGTGATTGTACAGCCATCTGGACCCTGAGGTAAGGGGGGTGTAAGATAAACAGAAAGAAGTACATGAATTGTATATTGGTACATGGGGGGGGGGATTTAGGTGTGGAGGGGAACTTATCCTTTAAGTCAGCAATGTGAGGGGGTGCAGTTTTTGGGGTGCACAGTGTTTATAGATTTGTGAGAAGGGAGGGGTGAAAGGACGCAGTGAGGTGCTGGGACAATAAAGACCACTCTTGGACAGATTGTCACCAACAACTGCCTGGTGAGGTCTAATGACCACAAAGATACAAGATAAAATGTAAAATGTCCCAGAAGGGGGCGTTCTGTTGGGGGGGACAGAGAAGAGCGATCTGGAGATCTGACCTAGGGACCATGGAGGGAACAGTAATGGGAGGTGTACTGTAGATCTGCTTCATTGCCGGGTTCACCTCCATTACCACCAACAAGTGATCTTCCATATACCAGCAAAGACAAATGTGAGCCCCAAATCTCATCCAGTCACCTTACATGAGAACATCCCCCATCCTGTGTCAGGGTGCAGAAGGAGGATCTCGTCTTCCGGTCTGTAGTAAGTATGGTGGAGAGGAGGGGGAGGGGTATTAGGAATGTCATGTATATCAGCTGTGCTGGATCATTAGTGGCCCCAGACCTGCAATCCGGACAGTTCAGTGTACAGACAGAGGGGGGATTTACTAAAGGGAAATAGGCTGTTCAAAGAAATTCCCCCCCAGAGATTAGTGAATGTGGTGAAATGTCACTTTGTAATGAATATCCAATCACGTGCACAGAAATAAAAACATGGAATGTTAGTCACACGTGATTGGATGATGGAAGTCAGCAGAGCTCCGCCTCCTTCACTGACCCCTTGTCTACCAATGTACATTCTTTATCCTTCTGGTATTCAAGAGGTTAATAGAGAAATGAGCTTTGTATTATTCTCAGCCGGTGATTGGCCGTCATGTAGAAGTGATCACAATCACAATACAGAGAATGTGCCGCCCCTCCCCCCTGCTGGTGCCCCCTGCTGGCGCCCCCTGCTGTTCCCTGTTGTGTTTCCTCTGGGAGGTCCAAAATGGCGGAACATTGATAAACCACTATAGATTGTTATGTAGGAGGAGCTTGGAGAACATCCCATCCCCCAATATCCTCTGCCATGAATGACCCCAGAAATGACAAGAATTGTGTCACCTCCGGGGTCACTGCTGTCCCGACTACTGTAGCTGGTCTATGTCATGTACAACACAATATATAGAGTAGAGAGGTCAGCACTATTGTAATGTACAACACAATATATAGAGTAGAGGGGTCAGCACTATTGTAATGTACAACACAATATATAGAGTAGAGAGGTCAGCACTATTGTAATGTACAACACAATATATAGAGTAGAGAGGTCAGCACTATTGTAATGTACAACACAATGTATATAGTAGAGCGGTCAGCACTATTTTAATGTACAACACAATATATAGAGTAGGGAGGTCAGCACTATTGTAATGTACAACACAATATATAGAGTAGAGAGGTCAGTACTATTGTAATGTACAACACAATATATAGAGCAGAGTGGTCAGCACTATTGTAATGTACAACACAATATATAGAGTAGAGAGGTCAGCACTATTGTAATGTACAACACAATATATAGAGTAGAGAGGTCAGTACTATTGTAATGTACAACACAATATATAGAGCAGAGTGGTCAGCACTATTGTAATGTACAACACAATATATAGAGTAGAGAGGTCAGCACTATTGTAATGTACAACACAATATATAGAGTAGAGGGGTCAGCACTATTGTAATGTACAACACAATATATAGAGTAGAGAGGTCAGCACTATTGTAATGTACAACACAATATATAGAGTAGAGAGGTCAGCACTATTGTAATGTACAACACAATATATAGAGTAGAGAGGTCAGCACTATTGTAATGTACAACACAATATATAGAGTAGAGAGGTCAGCACTATTGTAATGTACAACACAATATATAGAGTAGAGAGGTCAGCACTATTGTAATGTACAACACAATATATAGAGTAGAGGGGTCAGCACTATTGTAATGTATAACACAATATATAGAGTAGGGAGGTCAGCACTATTGTAATGTACAACACAATATATAGAGTAGAGAGGTCAGCACTATTGTAATGTACAACACAATATATAGAGTAGGGAGGTCAGCACTATTGTAATGTACAACACAATATATAGAGTAGGGAGGTCAGCACTATTGTAATGTACAACACAATATATAGAGTAGAGAGGTCAGCACTATTGTAATGTACAACACAATATATAGAGTAGGGAGGTCAGCACTATTGTAATGTACAACACAATATATAGAGTAGAGGGGTCAGCACTATTGTAATGTATAACACAATATATAGAGTAGAGAGGTCAGCACAATATTATAGTCATAGTGCCCCTTATACTGCTGGTCAGGGGGGACAAATGATTTGGGTCTGTGGTCAGCAGGATGAAAACAATGTTCAGCCATAGTGGTCAGTGGGAGGAGAAATGGCCTCTATGTGTTGTTACAGACTATGGTATCGGGGTACAGGGATGTGGGGGGTCAGACAACACACAGGGGGGATCACCTTCTGTATCCACAGAAATCACCCAGCACACTGGCAGATTGTCAGGAGAACCCCAAGTTCCCAGCCCAGACAGGGGTAACAGCTGTATAACAGCACACACACTCTATTATCCCACCACTGCCACACACATGACAAGGATGGAAGACCACGGGAACTAGAAAACCAGGAGAGGACCTTGTATGGTGGAGGAGGGAAGGAGAGGGAGATTATTGTGATAGATTTGGCACAGCCTGCAATACCTCTGATCACCACTAGAGGGAGACGCCACCCATATCTAGCTGGCTGACCACACACAGGCAGATAGAAATCTTACATACAATCTGGTGCACTATGAGGGTTCCTCAGGCTCCCCTACAAACTAGAATCCTTGTGTTAATCCCTCTTCCCACTATCCATGTACACCCCACACCAGACACACAACATGGGGGCAGTGAGGGGACAGGGGGGCAGTTGGGGGGGGGGGGAGTAGATGGGGATGTCAAGGGAAAAGTGCCTATTATCAGTGGTCAATGTGGGGGAAGGGGGATGCCTGCTGTTATCAGTTGATTAAATAAACTGGGGGGGGGGGGGTAAATGTTTGGCATTAGTGATTAGTAGAAAAAATGGGGCAGGAACAAGGGGGAGTCAGAGGTTCTAAATAGAGAGACAGGAGGCACTGGGGCTAAATAGTTGTATGGCAACAGTGGGGGACCAGAAGTGTAAAAGGGTAGCAGTGAGGTGGGAGGGGTCACAGGGGGTGGACAGGATAATGTGAGGGACAGGGGAAGAATGGGGAAGATGCGGGGTGAACTGGGAGGCACTGAGGAAACAAGGAGCTGGAAAGGAAGGCAGTAGGGGGAAGGGAGTGGTGGTTAGTAGGAGATGAATACCTGGCTGATGGTGTCCTGGTCTGGAGGTTGATGTGGAGCTCCTCTGATGAGTCTTCTATGGTTGGTGTCCTCTCGGATGGTCACTCCGAGAGTCCACAATCAGGGAAAAGTTCTCCTCTGTATCCCTGATGAAAGATGGAGGTTTCTTGTCCTGGCTGAGAGGTGTGAGGGATGTTCTGTGTCTGCACTATGGATCTGGGAAGACTCCAATCACATTGTGAGCCAGCTTCCTCACAGGGGGCCCCTCCCTCACAGATGCCCCGGGGCCACACTGACTACAAACACAGTGTGGGGGAGAGGGTTCACAAAAGAGGACCCCTCCCTCCATTCTCTAGGATGACACAATAGAATCTGAAGCTAAAAGCTCCAAAACGCCTGAAGCTCAAACAAGTTCTGGAAATTTTTTTTTTTAGGCAGATTACAGGCTCTTTTCTACTTTTTTTTTTTTACATTGACCTTCTGCCTGAAAACACTACGCTCAGGTGTGAATGGGGGCTCAGGTGTGAATGGGGGCTCAGGTGTGAATGGGGCCTAAAATGGATGAGTTGCAGATCACTACATGCAGTTTGGTTAAAGAGTGCCGTCTGTTGATAATAACTGAAAGGTGGCTTCATCCTCTTGTAGAGGACACTATTACGCACATATCTGGCCGCACTTTCTATCGCCAGGTTAGAAACAGCAATTCAGGGAAGAGCAAAGGAGGCGGCCTTTGTATTTATGTTTTAAATGAGTGGTGCTCTGATAGTAAACTTGAGGACACTTATTGTTGGCCAGATTTGGAATTTCTGCTGGTGAAGTGTAGACCTTTTTACTTACCCAGAGAATTTACAGTGATGATCATTATTGTGGCAGCGGTGGAATTATAGGGGTCGCTGAGGTTGCCATGGTGCCCAGGCCCCATGCTGCAGGGGGCCCTTGAGGGTCCCCTGTATATCTCGATAGGAGTGTGGCGGCTGAGACCGAGCTCCCCGATCATCAGCCGAACTGTAATCAGCGCTGTGCGGGGAGCTCGTCACACTGATCTAAAGTGAAAGCAGTGTGTGCTGTGCTCGTTGTCTCCCCCTACAGTGCAGTACCCGGCAGGAAGAGGGAAGGTAAAGCTTTTTTGAAAAAGCTTTCTGTATGTGTATGTACATGTATGTGTGTGTATATGTATGTGTGTGCATTTATGTGTTTATGGAAGGTGTGGATCCAGAAGGAGTGATGATGAAGTAGAAATCTCTCTCTGTCTCCTCCTCTATGGGGATCAGGAATGTCATCAATGATCATGTCACCGAGTTTGTGGATTGGATGATTTGCCCCCACACACTGATCAGTGATCGGGTTGTCTAACAGATCACATTGAGGCCGGGGGGGTGAGGGGGGGTGGGTTATACATTGTACACATTTACTAATATATGTGTAAGTTGCAGCGGACACCTCACCCCTCCCCCCACTATTATCTGCACCCCTAACTCTATCATTGTATTGCAGGCTGGCTGGGAAGTGATCTGGGAAATTTTGTTGTATTTTGAAGCTTTATAATCCTTCCCAGGATAAGAGATTAGAGATAATGGTGAATGACGGGCCGCAGGGGCGGACTGACCATTCGGTCACTCGTTCGCGACCGAGGGCCCAACGTCAGGAGGGGCACCATGAGCGGCTCAGTCAGCAGCGAAAAAAGCCGCCCGCCGCACAGCACGAAAACCCCGTCCTCCTGGATTTTTACAGCTCCCAGCGCCACGGCCAGCCCGCTGCCGAGCAGACCTTGGCTTATTACTGAGAGAGGCTCTGTCAGCAGGGAGGGGCGGGGCAGGGAGCTCCACTGATGCTCTGACCCTGCCCTGCCCCGCCCCTCCTCTCCTCATGTAGTCTGAGTCTGAGCATCTCTCCTGCACTTCTGATCTGATCTGGTGATTCTGATCTGGGAAATTTTGTTGTATTTTGAAGCTTTATAATCCTTCCCAGGATATGAGATTAGAGATAATGATGAATGACGGGCCGGGAATTATTATCAGTCTGATGATTGCAGTAATATCTCACATGTGCGGTGCGATCTCCATCTACATACGTGTGCCCGACCCGTGTGTGCCCCTTTACTTTTAGATTTCTTTTATTTATTTATTTTTGTTTCAATTTATTGCTCTCACAAGGGGAGAACAATACTTCTCATGAAAGCTTTGGGCATCTTTATGTCTCCCCGACCCCTCATAGGAGAAAATGAAGGTCATTATAATGTGTGTGGGGGAGGGGAGAGGTAGGTGATCTAACAGAGTGCAGGGACTCTATCTTTTCTAATATTATAGGATAGAAGGATTGCAGCACCGGGGGGAGGGGATGGGGGGGTGATGTGATAGGATGGGGGGAGGGGTGATGTGATAGGATGGGGGGGTTATGTGATAGGATGGGGGGAGGGGTGATGTGATAGGATGGGGGGGTTATGTGATAGGATGGGGGGAGGGGTGATGTGATAGGATGGGGGAGGGGTGATGTGATAGGATGGGGGAGGGGTGATATGACAGGATGGAGTGTGATGTTTCTCTCTCGGGATGTTCTGTATGAAAAGTTCTCCACCATCTGATTGTGTTTTACGTATTTCCTGTACTGCCCCTCCCCCCATGGTTCCATTCTCCCCTCCCCATCCCAGTGTCCCCCCTGTACTCCCCTCCATGGTCCCCCATATTACCCAATCTCTCCGGAAGTTTCTCCTTCAACTTCTTGCCTGTCCCTGACTGCATCACCATAGAGGAGGGGGATGGGGTGTCCTCCATTTTCTTGTAGATCCATGCTCACGTTACTGCCTTCATCGAGCTCAGTATCATCATCAGAGCCTTGCAAACGCTGGGCATCCACCTAGAGCATGTACCCAACACTGTGGTCAAACAGTTCGATGGACTCCTCAGGAGGACATGGTGGGGCTAGGGAAGGAATCACTGATGCCATTGAGCCGAGGGAAAAGGCAGCGTTGGCAGCTGCTTTGCCAGACAAAGTACCCTGAGCATGGGAGAGAGAGGATGAGGAGGATGAGGACGGCTTGGTCATCCACTCGACCAAGTCTTCCGCATGTTGTGGCTCAACACAGCCAGCTGCCGAAAAAAAAGCCAAGCGTGTCCCACGGCCACGTGCTGATGAGGATGCACCATGTCCACAACCAGCACTGTTGACTCTAGACACAGAGCCTGCTTGCCCTCTTTTATTGGCTTGTGACTGTCTGCCTCTCCTTGTTGGCCTTCCAGACATACTTTTGGCCTGCAGTGAGATGTAGCTGCACTAAGCTGGCATATATATATATATATATATATATATATATATATACTGATACTGCAGCTAGCAAAATCAACTGCCTGCCTGTAGTATTATAGTATTATTAGTATGATAACACCTGCACTTGTCTTCAGGTAGCTGTACTGTAGGTGAGACTGTGCAGGGTACACAATACAGTAGCTGGAAATACTTCAATGAGCCTACACAAGCACCTGGCTGCAGGTTGCTATACTGTGGGTCAGGCTGTGCAGGGTACACAGTACAGTAACTGGAAATACTTCAATGAGCCTACACAAGCACCTGGCTGCAGGTTGCTATACTGTAGGTCAGACTGTGCAGGGTACACAGTACAGTAACTGGAAATACTTCAATGAGCCTACACAAACACCTGGCTGCAGGTTGCTATACTGTAGGTCAGACTGTGCAGGGTACACAGTACAGTAACTGGAAATACTTCAATGAGCCTACAAAAGCACCTGGCTGCAGGTTGCTATACTGTAGGTAAGACTGTGCAGGGTACACAGTACAGTAGCTGGAAATATTTCAAAGAGCCTACACAAGCACCTGGCTGCAGGTTGCTATACTGTAGGTAAGACTGTGCAGGGTACACAGTACAGTAGCTGGAAATACTTCAATGAGCCTACACAAGCACCTGGCTGCAGGGTGCTATACTGTAGGTGAGACTGTGCAGGGTACACAGTACAGTAGCTGGAAATGCTTCAATGAGCCTACACAAGCACCTGGGTGCAGGTTGCTATACTGTAGGTCAGACTATGCAGGGTACACAGTACAGTAACTGGAAATACTTCAATGAGCCTACACAAGCACCTGGCTGCAGGTTGCTATACTGTAGGTAAGACTGTGCAGGGTACACAGTACAGTAGCTGGAAATATTTCAAAGAGCCTACACAAGCACCTGGCTGCAGGTTGCTATACTGTAGGTAAGACTGTGCAGGGTACACAGTACAGTAGCTGGAAATACTTCAATGAGCCTACACAAGCACCTGGCTGCAGGTTGCTATACTGTAGGTCAGATTGTACAGTGTACCCAGTACAGTAGCTGGAAATACTTCATTGAGCCTACACAAGCACCTGGCTGCAGGTTCCTATACTGTGGGTCAGGCTGTGCAGGGCACAGTACAGTAACTGGAAAAACTTCAGTGAGCCTACACAAGCACCTGGCTGCAGGTTGCTATACTGTAGGTCAGACTGTGCGGGGTACACAGTACAGTAGCTGGAAATACTTCAATGAGCCTACTCAAGCACCTGGCTGCAGGTTGCTATACTGTAGGTCAGACTGTGCGGGGTACACAGTACAGTAGCTGGAAATACTTCAATGAGCCTACACAAGCACTTGGCTGCAGGTTGCTATACTGTAGGTGAGACTGTGCAGGGTACACAGTACAGTAGCTGGAAATATTTTAATGAGCCTACACAAGCACCTGGCTGCAAGTTGCTATACTGTAGTTGAGACTGTGCAGGTTACACAGTACAGTAGCTGGAAATACTTAAATGAGCCTACACAAGCACCTGGCTGCAGGTTGTTATACTGTAGGTGAAACTGTGCAGGGTACACAGTACAGTAGCTGGAAATACTTCAATGTGCCTACTCAAGCACCTGGCTGCAGGTTGCTATACTGTAGGTAAGACTGTGCAGGGTACACAGTACAGTAGATGGAAGTACTTCAACGAGCCTACACACGCACCTGGCTGCAGGTTGCTATTCTGTAGGTGAGACTGTGCAGGGTACACAGTACAGTAGCTGGAAATACTTCAATGAGCCTACACAAGCACCTGGCTGCAGGTTGCTATACTGTAGGTGAGACTGTGCAGAATAAACAGTACAGTAGCTGGAAATACTTCAGTGAGCCTGCACAAGCACCTGGCTTCAGGTTGCTATACTGTAGGTCAGACTGTGTGGGGTACACTGTACAGTAGCTGGAAATACTTCAATGAGCCTACACAAGCACCTGGCTGCAGGTTGCTATACTGTAGTTGAGGCTGTGCAGGGTACACAGTACAGTAACTGGAAATACTTCAATGAGCCTACACAAGCACATGGCTGCAGGTTGCTATACTGTAGTTGAGGCTGTGCAGGGTACACAGTACAGTAACTGGAAATACTTCAATGAGCCTACACAAGCATCTGGCTGCAGGTTGCTATACTGTAGTTGAGGCTGTGCAGGGTACACAGTACAGTAAATGGAAATACTTCAATAAGCCTAGACAAGCACCTGGCTGCAGGTAGCTATACTGTAGGTGAGACTTTGCAGGGTACACAGTACAGTAGCTGGAAATACTTCAAAGAGCCTACACAAGCACCTGGCTGCAGGTTGCTATACTGTAGGTGAGACTGTGCAGGGTACACAGTACAGTAGCTGGAAATACTTCAATGAGCCTATACAAGCACCTGGCTGCAGGTTGCTATACTGTAGGTGAGACTGTGCAGGGTACACAGTACAGTAGCTGGAAATGCTTCAATGAGCCTACACAAGCACCTGGGTGCAGGTTGCTATACTGTAGGTCAGACTATGCAGGGTACACAGTACAGTAACTGGAAATACTTCAATGAGCCTACACAAGCACCTGGCTGCAGGTTGCTATACTGTAGGTAAGACTGTGCAGGGTACACAGTACAGTAGCTGGAAATATTTCAAAGAGCCTACACAAGCACCTGGCTGCAGGTTGCTATACTGTAGGTAAGACTGTGCAGGGTACACAGTACAGTAGCTGGAAATACTTCAATGAGCCTACACAAGCACCTGGCTGCAGGTTGCTATACTGTAGGTCAGATTGTACAGTGTACCCAGTACAGTAGCTGGAAATACTTCATTGAGCCTACACAAGCACCTGGCTGCAGGTTCCTATACTGTGGGTCAGGCTGTGCAGGGCACAGTACAGTAACTGGAAAAACTTCAGTGAGCCTACACAAGCACCTGGCTGCAGGTTGCTATACTGTAGGTCAGACTGTGCGGGGTACACAGTACAGTAGCTGGAAATACTTCAATGAGCCTACTCAAGCACCTGGCTGCAGGTTGCTATACTGTAGGTCAGACTGTGCGGGGTACACAGTACAGTAGCTGGAAATACTTCAATGAGCCTACACAAGCACTTGGCTGCAGGTTGCTATACTGTAGGTGAGACTGTGCAGGGTACACAGTACAGTAGCTGGAAATATTTTAATGAGCCTACACAAGCACCTGGCTGCAAGTTGCTATACTGTAGTTGAGACTGTGCAGGTTACACAGTACAGTAGCTGGAAATACTTAAATGAGCCTACACAAGCACCTGGCTGCAGGTTGTTATACTGTAGGTGAAACTGTGCAGGGTACACAGTACAGTAGCTGGAAATACTTCAATGTGCCTACTCAAGCACCTGGCTGCAGGTTGCTATACTGTAGGTAAGACTGTGCAGGGTACACAGTACAGTAGATGGAAGTACTTCAACGAGCCTACACACGCACCTGGCTGCAGGTTGCTATTCTGTAGGTGAGACTGTGCAGGGTACACAGTACAGTAGCTGGAAATACTTCAATGAGCCTACACAAGCACCTGGCTGCAGGTTGCTATACTGTAGGTGAGACTGTGCAGAATAAACAGTACAGTAGCTGGAAATACTTCAGTGAGCCTGCACAAGCACCTGGCTTCAGGTTGCTATACTGTAGGTCAGACTGTGTGGGGTACACTGTACAGTAGCTGGAAATACTTCAATGAGCCTACACAAGCACCTGGCTGCAGGTTGCTATACTGTAGTTGAGGCTGTGCAGGGTACACAGTACAGTAACTGGAAATACTTCAATGAGCCTACACAAGCACATGGCTGCAGGTTGCTATACTGTAGTTGAGGCTGTGCAGGGTACACAGTACAGTAACTGGAAATACTTCAATGAGCCTACACAAGCATCTGGCTGCAGGTTGCTATACTGTAGTTGAGGCTGTGCAGGGTACACAGTACAGTAAATGGAAATACTTCAATAAGCCTAGACAAGCACCTGGCTGCAGGTAGCTATACTGTAGGTGAGACTTTGCAGGGTACACAGTACAGTAGCTGGAAATACTTCAAAGAGCCTACACAAGCACCTGGCTGCAGGTTGCTATACTGTAGGTGAGACTGTGCAGGGTACACAGTACAGTAGCTGGAAATACTTCAATGAGCCTATACAAGCACCTGGCTGCAGGTTGCTATACTGTAGGTGAGACTGTGCAGAATAAACAGTACAGTAGCTGGAAATATTTCAATGAGCCTACACAAGCACCTGGCTGCAGGTTGCTATACTGTAGGTCAGACTGTGCAGGGTACAGAGTAAAGTAGCTAGAAATACTTCAATAAGCCTACACAAGCACCTGGCTGCAGGTTGCTATACTGTAGGTCAGACTGTGTGGGGTACACAGTACAGTAGCTGTAAATATTTCAATGAGCCTACATAAGCACCTGGCTGCAGGTTGCTATACTGTAGTTGAGACTGTGCAGGTTACACAGTACAGTAGCTGGAAATACTTCGATGAGCCTACACAAGCACCTGGCTGCAGGTTGTTATACTGTAGGTAAGACTTTGCAGGGTACACATTACAGTAGCTGGAAATACTTCAATGAGCCTACACAAGCACCTGACTGCAGGTTGCTATACTGTAGGTCAGACTGTGCAGGGTACACAGTACAGTAGCTGGAAGTACTTCAACGAGCCAACACAAGCACTTGGCTGCAGGTTGCTATACTGTAGGTCTGACTGTGCAGGGTACCCAGTACAGTAGCTGGAAATATTTCATTGAGCCTACACACGCACCTGGCTGCAGGTTGCTATACTGTAGGTGAGACTGTGCAGGGTACACAGTACAGTAGCTGGAAATACTTCAATGTGCCTACTCAAGCACCTGGCTGCAGGTTGCTATACTGTAGGTCAGACTGTGCAGGGTACACAGTACAGTAGCTGGAAGTACTTCAACGAGCCTACAGAAGCACTTGGCTGCAGGTTGCTATACTGTAGGTCAGACTGTGCAGGGTACACAGTACAGTAGCTGGAAATATTTCATTGAGCCTACACACGCACCTGGCTGCAGGTTGCTATACTGTAGGTGAGACTGTGCAGGGTACACAGTACAGTAGCTGGAAATACTTCAAGGAGCCTACACAAGCACCTGGCTGCAGGTTGCTATACTGTATTTGAGACTGTGCAGAATACACAGTATAGTAGCTGGAAATACTTCAATGAGCTTGCACAAGCACCTGGCTGCAGGTTGCTATACTGTAGGTCAGACTGTGCAGGGTACACAGTAAAGTAGCTGGAAATACTTCAGTGAGCCTACACAAGCACCTGGCTGCAGGTTGCTATACTGTAGGTCAGATTGTACAGGGTACCCAGTACAGTAGCCTGAAATACTTCATTGAGCCTACACAAGCACCAGGCTGCAGGTTGCTATACTGTAGGTCAGACTGTGCAGGGCACAGTACAGTAACTGGAAATACTTCAATGAGCCTACACAAGCACCTGGCTGCAGGTTGTTATACTGTAGGTAAGACTGTGCACGGTACACAGTACAGTAGCTGGAAATATTTTAATGAGCCTACACAAGCACCTGGCTGCAGGTTGCTATACTGTAGTTGAGACTGTGCAGGTTACACAGTACAGTAGCTGGAAATACTTCAACGAGCCTACACAAGCACCTGGCTGCAGGTTGCTACACTGTAGGTAAACCTTTGCAGGGTACACAGTACAGTAGCTGGAAATACTTCAATGAGCCTGCACAAGCACCTGGCTGCAGGTTGCTATACTGTAGGTCAGACTGTGCAGGGTACAGAGTAAAGTAGCTGGAAATACTTCAATGAGCCTACACAAGCACCTGGCTGCAGGTTGCTATACTGTAGGTCAGACTGTGTGGGGTACACAGTACAGTAGCTGGAAATATTTCAATGAGCCTACTCAAGCACCTGGCTGCAGATTGTTATACTGTAGGTCAGACTGTGCAGGCTACACAGTACAGTAGCTGGAAATATTTCATTGAGCCTACACACGCACCTGGCTGCAGGTTGCTATACTGTAGGTCAGACTGTGCAGGGTACACAGTACAGTAGCTGGAAATACTTCAATGAGCCTGCACAAGCACCTGGCTGCAGGTTGCTATACTGTAGGTCAGACTGTGCAGGGTACACAGTAAAGTAGCTGGAAATACTTCAGTGAGCCGACACAAGCACCTGGCTGCAGGTTGCTATACTGTAGGTCAGATTGTACAGGGTACCCAGTACAGTAGCTGGAAATACTTCATTGAGCCTACACAAGCACCTGGCTGCAGGTTGCTATACTGTAGGTCAGATTGTGCAGGGTACACAGTACAGTAACTGGAAATACTTCAATGAGCCTACACAAGCACCTGGCTGCAGGTTGCTATACTGTAGGTCAGACTGTGCGGGGTACACAGTACAGTAGCTGGAAATACTTCAATGAGCCTACACAAGCACCTGGCTGCAGGTTGCTATACTGTAGTTGGGTCTGTGCAGGGTACACAGTACAGTATCTGGAAATACTTCAATGAGCCTACACAAGCACCTGGCTGCAGGTTGTTATTCTGTAGGTAAGACTGTGCAGGGTACACAGTACAGTAGCTGGAAATATTTTAATGAGCCTACACAAGCACCTGGCTGCAGGTTGCTATACTGTAGTTGAGACTGTGCAGGTTACACAGTACAGTAGCTGGAAATACTTCAATGAGCCTATACAAGCACCTGGCTGCAGGTTGCTATACTGTAGGTGAGACTGTGCAGAATAAACAGTACAGTAGCTGGAAATACTTCAATGAGCCTACACAAGCACCTGGCTGCAGGTTGCTATACTGTAGGTCAGACTGTGCAGGGTACAGAGTAAAGTAGCTGGAAATACTTCAATATGCCTACTCAAGCACCTGGCTGCAGGTTGCTATACTGTAGGTCAGACTGTGTGGGGTACACAATACAGTAGTTGTAAATATTTCAATGAGCCTACATAAGCACCTGGCTGCAGGTTGCTATACTGTAGTTGAGACTGTGCAGGTTACACAGTACAGTAGCTGGAAATACTTCAAGGAGCCTACACAAGCACCTGGCTGCAGGTTGCTATACTGTATTTGAGACTGTGCAGAATACACAGTACAGTAGCAGGAAATACTTCAATGAGCCTGCACAAGCACCTGGCTGCAGGTTGCTATACTGTAGGTCAGACTGTGCAGGGTACACAGTAAAGTAGCTGGAAATACTTCAGTGAGCCTACACAAGCACCTGGCTGCAGGTTGCTATACTGTAGGTCAGATTGTACAGGGTACCCAGTACAGTAGCTGGAAATACTTCATTGAGCCTACACAAGCACCTGGCTGCAGGTTGCTATACTGTAGGTCAGACTGTGCAGGGCACAGTACAGTAACTGGAAATACTTCAATGAGCCTACACAAACACCTGGCTGCAGGTTGCTATACTGTAGTCGGGGCTGTGCAGGGTACACAGTACAGTAGCTGGAAATACTTCAATGAGCCTACACAAGCACCTGGCTGCAGGTTGTTATACTGTAGGTAAGACTGTGCAGGGTACACAGTACAGTAGCTGGAAATAGTTCAATGAGCCTGCACAAGCACCTGGCTGCAGGTTGATAAACAACGGTAGGTGAGACTGTGCGGGGTACACAGTACAGTAGCTGGAAATACTTCAATGAACCAACACAAGCACCTGGCTGCAGGTTGCTATACTGTAGGTCAGACTGAGCAGGGTACACAGTATAGTATCTGGAAATACTTCAACGAGCCTACACAAGCACTTGGCTGCAGGTTGCTATACTGTAGGTGAGACTGTGCAGGGTACACAGTACAGTAGCTGGAAATACTTCAATGATCCTACACAAGCAACTGGCTGCAGGTTGTTATACTGTAGGTCAGACTGTGCAGGGTACACAGTACAGTAGCTGGAAATACTTCAATGAGCCTGCACAAGCACCTGGCTGCAGGTTGCTATACTGTAGGTCAGACTGTGCAGGGTACAGAGTAAAGTAGCTGGAAATACTTCAATGAGCCTACACAAGCACCTGGCTGCAGGTTGCTATACTGTAGTTGAGACTGTGCAGGTTACACAGTACAGTAGCTGGAAATACTTCAATGAGCCTACACAAGCACCTGGCTGCAGGTTGTTATACTGTAGGTAAGACTTTGCAGGGTACACAGTACAGTAGCTGGAAATACTTCAATGAGCCTGCACATGCACCTGGCTGCAGGTTGCTATACTGTAGGTGAGACTGTGCAGGGTACACAGTACAGTAGCTGGAAATACTTCAATGTGCTTACTCAAGCACCTGGCTGCAGGTTGCTATACTGTAGGTCAGACTGTGCAGGGTACACAGTACAGTAGCTGGAAGTACTTCAACGAGCCTGCACAAGCACCTGGCTGCAGGTAGCTATACTGTAGGTCAGACTGTGCAGGGTACACAGTACAATAGCTGGAAATACTTCAATGAGCCTGCACAAGCACCTGGCTGCAGGTTGCTACTCTGTAGGTGAGACTGTGCATGGTACACAGTACAGTAGCTGGAAATACTTCAATGAGCCTACACAAGCACCTGGCTGCAGATTGTTATACTGTAGTTCAGACTGTGCAGGCTACACAGTACAGTAGCTGGAAATATTTCATTGAGCCTACACACGCACCTGGCTGCAGGTTGCTATACTGTAGGTGAGACTGTGCAGGGTACACAGTACAGTAGCTGGAAATACTTCAATGAGCCTACACAAGCACCTGGCTGCAGGTTGCTATACTGTATTAGAGACTGTGCAGAATACACAGTACAGTAGCTGGAAATACTTTAATGAGCCTACACAAGCACCTGGCTGCAGGTTGCTATACTGTAGGTCAGATTGTACAGGGTACCCAGTACAGTAGCTGGAAATACTTCATTGAGCCTACACAAGCACCTGGCTGCAGGTTGCTATACTGTAGGTCAGATTGTGCAGGGTACACAGTACAGTAACTGGAAATACTTCAATGAGCCTACACAAGCACCTGGCTGCAGGTTGCTATACTGTAGGTCAGACCGTGCGGGGTACACAGTACAGTAGCTGGAAATACTTCAGTGAGCCTACACAAGCACCTGGCTGCAGGTTGCTATACTGTAGTTGGGGCTGTGCAGGGTACACAGTACAGTAGCTGGAAATACTTCAATGAGCCTACACAAGCACCTGGCTGCAGGTTGTTATTCTGTAGGTAAGACTGTGCAGGGTACACAGTACAGTAGCTGGAAATATTTTAATGAGCCTACACAAGCATTTGGCTGCAGGTTGCTATACTGTAGGTGAGACTGTGCAGGGTACACAGTACAGTAGCTGGAAATACTTCAATGATAACCCAAACATTGTCCCAAACAGAGGGGGACCAAAAGAAAAGCGGGGCTCATAAGAGAGGCAATCTAAATGAGAATGTTGAATACGAATGAATATTTATTGGTACAAAATTGAAAGACATGGAGATATATACAAAAGCATAACCAATAAGTAGCCCTGCCCTAATAAAATTGATCAATACCTGAATTGATCAAAAACAAAAAACACAGACATGGGGAACATGTAACATGTAGGAACTTACAAAACAAAACAAAAACGTCCGGACGTCTTGGCTATTGATGTCTGCGCAAACCGAAACAATAAGGAGTATACAGCAATGCTGAATAAGGTTTGCAGAGCAGACATCAATTCCCCCAGGGGAGGGGCGGCTCAGGGCGGGGTGTGGAAGGATATGGGGTGCACGGAGGGGAAGGGGGGAAGGGAAAGAAAAAGGAAAGGAACCAGGGAGAAGGTGGTAAGCCGTGGAGTGGGATGCTAATGTGAGTCCTGTAATAGGACATCAAATCATCCTGTAGATGGAGGTGTATCGGCCTTGCATGTATAAATGTTAGATCGCGGTTGCCAGGTTCTGGGATGGTATACAGCAATATATTCAGTTATCCGGTGTGTTTTAGGTATATAGGCAGGAGCGTGCTGTTGTGAAGTCAGGCGGTGATTAGCATGGGCAGAAATACATAAACAGGTGGCCAAGTACGTTACCGCTCCCGGGTCCCGTCTGGGATTCCTTGGGTATCTCCGGATTGCAGTGACCCCTGCAGTGACCCCGCGAGCCAAAGGATATTGCTCATATAGGTAGATGGCCGGCCATACAGTGCACCTGTTGCCCTCCATGCGGCTTTTCCGAGCTGTAGAGCTGAACGCTCCCTCAATAGGTGAGCCGGCTAGCCCCAATGGGGGATGACAGCAGGCGTGACGTCTGGGGGGAGCGACGTCAACGCGTTTCACAAAACAAACGTGTGTAGCTTCATCTGGACGTTTGTTTTGTGAAACACGTTGACGTCACTCTGCCCGGACGTCACGCCTGCTGTCATCCCCCATTGGGGCTAGCTGGCTCACCTATTGAGGGAGCGTTCCGCTCTACAGCTCGGAACAGCCGCATGGAGGGCAACAGGTGCACCTGTATGGCCGGCCATCTACCTATATGAGCAATATCCTTTGGCTCGCGGAAAACTTTTTGGGACAGTGTCCGACATCGTGCACAGTGGCAAGTGGTGCAGCCTACAATACAGGGGTCACTGCAATCTGGAGATACCCAAGGAATCCCAGACGGGACCCGGGAGGGTAACGTACTTGGCCACCTGTTTATGTATTTCTGCCCATGCTAATCACCGCCTGACTTCACAACAGCACGCTCCTGCCTATATACCTAAACCACACTGAATAACTGAATATATTGCTGTATACCATCCCGGACCCTGGCAACCGCGATCTAACATTTATACATGCAAGGCCGATACACCTCCATCTACAGGATGATTTGATGTCCTATTACAGGACTCACATTAGCATCCCACTCCACGGCTTACTACCTTCTCCCTGGTTCCTTTCCTTTTTCTTTCCCTTCCCCCCTTCCCCTCCGTGCACCCCATATCCTTCCACACCCCGCCCTGAGCCGCCCCTCCCCCGGGGGAATTGATGTCTGCTCTGCAAACCTTATTCAGCATTGCTGTATACTCCTTATTGTTTCGGTTTGCGCAGACATCAATAGCCAAGACGTCCGGACGTTTTTGTTTTGTTTTGTAAGTCCCTACATGTTACATGTTCCCCATGTCTGTGTTTTTTGTTTTTGATCAATCCAGGTATTGATCGATTTTATTAGGGCAGGGTTACTTATTGGTTATGCTTTTGTATATATCTCCATGTCTTTCAATTTTGTACCAATAAATATTCATTTGTATTCAACATACTCATTTAGATTGCCTCTCTTATGAGCCCCGCTTTTCTTTTGGTCCCCCTCTGTTTGGGACAATTTTTGGGTTACTAGTGTATGGGGGCTGGAGGGCAACTATAGTTTCAGGTTACAGAATTTTTATACATGAGTAAACAAGCCTCATTATTCCACATTTTGATTTAAATACTTCAATGAGCCTACACAAGCACCTGGCTGCAGGTTGCTACACTGTAGGTGAGACTGTGCGGGGTACACATTACAGTAGCTGGAAATACTTCAATGAGCCTACACAAGCACCTGGCTGCAGGTAGCTATACTGTAGGTGATACTGTGCAGGGTACACAGTACAATAGCTGGAAATACTTCAATGAGCCTACACAAGCACCTGGCTGCAGGTTGCTACACTGTAGGTGAGACTGTGCAGGGTACACAGTACAATAGCTGGAAATACTTCAATGAGCCTGCACAAGCACCTGGCTGCAGGTTGCTACACTGTGGGTGAGACTGTGCGGGATACACAGCACAGTAACTGGAAATACTTCAATGAGCCTACACAAGCACCTGGCTGAAGGTTGCTTTAATGTAGATCAAACTGTGCAGGGTACACAGTACAGTAACTGGAAATACTTCAATGAGCCTACACAAGCACCTGGCTGCAGGTTGCTTTACTGTAGGTCAGACTGTGCGGTTTACACAGTACAGTAACTGGAAATACTTCAGTGAGAATAAACAAGCACCTGGCTGCAGGTAGCTATACTGTAGGTGAGACTGTGCAGGGTACACAGTACAGTAGCTGGAAATACTGTAAAAACACCTGCCTGCCTGTCAGTATATTAGGAAGAGAAGAACAGGATCTAGCTAAACTGAATACAGTGTGTATGTGTATATATATATATATATATATATATATATATATATATATATATATATATATATATATATATATATATATATATATATATATATATACCTGGGATGCATATATATACACAATACACTGTAACTGCAGCTAACTGGCTCGACCTGCCTACTCTATCTAACTTAAATCAAATGACACTGTCTGTCTCTCTCTTTATCTCTCTATCTGAACGCCAGAACACACTACACAGGGCCGGCGTGCAGGCAGCCTTATATAGTGTTGGGCATGTACTAAACCCCCTGAGCCATAATTGGCCAAAGCCTCCTTGGCTTTGGCCAATTACGGCTCTCTGTTCAGACGGCGCTGTGATTGGCCAAGCATGCGGGTCATAGTGCATGCTTGGCCAATCAACAGCCAGCAATGCACTGCAATGCCGCAGTGAATTATGGGCCGTGACGCGCCACTCGAATTTGACGCGAATGGCCCATATCCTTCACAATTCGGCGAATGGTCGAACAGGTGATGTTCGAGTCAAACATGGGTTCGACTCGAAAACAAAGCTCATCCCTACTCATCACGTCTCTCCCAGCTGGGGTTCTATCAGCCCTATCCACTTGGTACTCAAAAAAGTCAAAGCTGGAGTCCTTACTAAATCCGCAGAGTCAAATGGTCCAGTATGCAGCAGAAAGCTAATGTGTTTTGGCTTACAAAGTCTTACTCATAGCTCTCTGGTCTACCTGGCACTGATGTAGGCCTGCTACTATTACCTCAAAATTGGGTCAAAGATGCTGTTATTTGCAACAGCAAATTAAATATGACATCACACATTTTTCTGCAGCTATGGAACTATTGCAAAGGCTGTAATTTTTTTTACAAGAGTCCTTCCTGCGCTCTGGAGGAAGAACTGTTTTGGGTTACAGTGTTTGGGCATCAGCAACACCCAAGGCCCAATTTCTCCACAGATGTGTGACAGCTGCAAGAAAATATACAAATTTTGAGCATGATCAAGCCTCTCCTGTGCAAAAATATTTGTGTTGGGATACGATGCTTCGGCATTATTAATACCTGAAAAACAAAAATGGAATATCTAAAAGTTACTGAAATTTTCCTTTCCGGACGAGCTCCATGTAAACTTATCACTGAGTATGCCCAGCCCATACCCCTACCTTTCAGGACCTAACTCATAAAATTGACTTCCTTCCCCAGGCCGGTGTTACGTAGGTAGATTTCTGCACCTGGGTGGGAGTTTGTGGTGACATTGAGCTTGTCTGGAAAAGAAAATTGCAGTAAGTATTTGATATTACATTTTTTTCTTATGGCTACATGTCAGCCTAGCACTGGGAATTAGATAACCAGAGTGGGATGATTCTGAAAACAAAATAAGTTTAATTGTGGCCTCTGGCTGAAGAGATAATAGTTTTGCCAAATTTACCAGCTGAATACAATGACAGATCTATGCGATAATGAGAAAAGTGTGTATGGATGACCACCTCACCGCCTTG
Organism: Lithobates clamitans; assembly: GCA_037952925.1. NCBI lineage: Eukaryota > Metazoa > Chordata > Amphibia > Anura > Ranidae > Lithobates > Lithobates clamitans. The sequence continues at coordinate 682,357 of JBBGZY010001491.1, forward strand.
AAAATTGTCTCTGGCAAGACTCTACATGTAGATACCCAGGTCATTGAAATACTTCTTGTGGAGTGCGTTGTTATTTCCTCTGGAAGGGCCAACCCCCTATACTTATACACCAAGGAGATCACTTTCACAAGCCAAGAAGAAATCGCTCTACTCAAAGCTCTAGCCCCCTCTGGGAATCACAGATGGAATATCCAATGACCTGAAGTCTGAGCTAGCATCAATTTTAGTTGTCAGCATCCCCCCTACACCCAAAGCACTAACTTCTCATCCATCTTCCAGAAGAAAAGTAGGCAGCATGATTTCTTGACTTGGATTGTAATCTTGAGACCACTTTGGGAAAGCCCAGCATTGGGAGCAGAACAACTGTCCACCAGATAGGACGTACAGGGTTCTTTACATCCTAGAGTCATCACCTCAGAAACCCCCCTGGCTGAGGCTATCACTACCAGGAAAGCCATCTTTAACGTCAAGTCCCATAGCAATACCTCCCCTGAGAATTTAGAAACAAACAGGTACTTAAGTACTACTGTGAGGTCCCATGTAGGATACTGTACATGGGGGTTCTGGGAGGCTTTTGTTTTACTACGGACTTAATGAATTGAAGAATCAGTCTATCAGAGGCCCACTGAGTCCCGGTAAAGGCTGAGATAGTGGAGATGTGCCCTTTGAGCATTCTTATGCACAGGCCCATATCAAAACCTTCCATGTAGATAAAATCAGCAACCAGATGAGGATGAATAAAATGTCTCCATGTCTTAATGTTGAGACCTCTTTGAAGAAAACTGAGGGCATGACAGACTCAAGACTTCCCTGAAGAAAACTTCTCTGAAGTAGCGTATTCTTGGAATTTTAGCCAGACCTTGTTGTAGACCACTTTGTTCGTGATGCTCTTCTGTGCTCTCATGAGAGTATTTACCGCTCTCAAAGAGGAACCTAAATCTGTGAACCTCCGCACCTAAAAATCCAGGTCGCTAACCGGAGCTTCTCTGGATCCTGGATGGAGAACTGGACCCTGTGACAGAAGATAAGTATGGGTATGGGTAAGGGCAGAGGTGGCTGTATGCTCAGATGCAGAAGGCACGGATACCAAGGGTGCTTGTGCTGGTCCAGGACAACTGCCAGTACCTTAATATTTTCATGCATCACCTTGGTCAGAAAGGGCAAGATAAGAGGTACTGAGCCCAATGACCTTTTGAAGGTGGCACCCTAGTCTGTCTTACTGTTTTCCATGGTCACTACTAACCAGGTTACCAGCGAAGAGAGTGTCATTGTATGAGATGTCTGGTCTCCAACCACCACAGAAGACCCTGTCTCAATCCCTGGGGTTGTCAGAATCTTTGAAGATAGCTTATGGGAGTCCCACTGAAATAGTAATTCCTTCTGAAATGAGCTAGAGTACAAATTGGCCTACTCGACCATCTTTATCATCAAAGTCATGGTTCCCAGCAGCTGCAGGCAACTTCTGGCTGGAAGGTGATTGGCCAAACCTACTTCCTCTACATAAGCCGGGATGGAGGGAATTTTTGCTGATGGCAGAGATACCATGTTCTTCCGCATATCCAGTTTTGCCTCCTGGTAAATTAGTGTCTGGACTGGCTCCAACTGACTCTTCTCCTAGGTTATGAGTCCTCCAAACTTTTGCAGAGCCACCACCACTAACTCATGATTATTCACAAGCTGATTCCTGTCCTGGTCCAACAACAGGATATCATCCAGGTAATGGTGTATAGAAATCCATGTTTCCCCCACTGGGTGATTAAGGTGAACAGTACATTGGAAATGACCCCGGTCAAAATTCTTAACCTGAACGGCAGGCAGATGAATTAATAATGGTTGAGTTGACCTACCACGAATCTCAAAGAATTTCAAAAGTGTGGGGCTATAGGTATGTGGAAGTAGGCATCAAATCAGATCTATGGAAAGGAGCCAGTCTCAGCCAATGATCTAAGTCATCTCAGTTACTGTATGTGTTATGTAGTCTCACTTCCCTAGTGGCAATGTACTAGTCACATACAGTGCTTATTAATGACAATTTTTGCCATTTCCCCTGGCTGCCCCAGCTCACATTCCAATCATTTTTCTTATTTATTTTGTAATTAACCACTTCAATACTGGGCATTTTCACCACCTTCCTTCCCATACCAATTTTTCATTTTCAGCGCTGTTGCACTTTGAATGACAATTGCGCGGTCGTGCGACGTTGTACCCAAACAAAATTGATGTCCTATTTTCCCCACAAATAGAGATTTATAAACAAAAGAAGAGCGACAATTTTGAAAAAAACACAATATTTTTTACTTTTTGCTATAATAAATAACCCAATTAAAAAAAAATAAAAAATGTTTTCCTCAGTTTCGGCTGATACGTATTCTTCTACATATTTTTGGTAAAAAAAAATTGCAATAAGCGTATATTGATTGGTTTGCGCAAAAGTTATAGCGTCTACAAAATACGGGATAGATTTATGGCATGTTTCATTTTTTTTTTTTTTTACAAGTAATAGCGGCAATCTGCGATTTTTTTTGTGACTGCGACATTATGGTGGACACATCGGACACTTTTGACACATTTTTGGGACCATTTACATTTATACAGCGATCAGTGCTATAAAATTGCACTGATTACTGTGTAAATGTGACAGGCAGGGAAGGGGTTAACCACTAGGTGGTGATCGAGGGGTTACACAGGTTTCCTAAGGAATGATTCTAACTGTAGGGGGAGGGGACTCACAAGTGGAGGAGACCGATCGGTGTTCCTCTGTACTGGGAACACAGATCGGTCTTCTCTCACCTGACAGGACGTGGATCTGTATGTTTACACACACAGATCCACGGTCCTGGTCGGTTAACGGGCAATCGTGGGTGCCCGACAGACATTGCAGCCGCCGGCACACGCCGGGAAGTCATAATACTATGGGCGGCTATTGAAGTGGTTAAATAATTATATTAAAAAATATATCTTTTCATTTCATTATTCTTTCACCATTATTTTTCTGTTTTAGTTGTTCCATAACAGGTAAGAATGCACAGCATGGATTCCCAACTAGGAATGTGCTTTGTCCTTTTAATATGGTCTTTTACACTTCTTTTCTTCTTTTGGGTTTTTTTGTTTTTTTTATCCTTTTTTTCATGTTGCTTTATACTTTTCAGCTATTTGGACCAGCACCATCTAGTGTCTGCTCTTCATACTGCACCCTCTGTATTAATCAGTTCCATTATTTTAGTGATTCTCCGTATGAAACAATTAAAAGAAATACCAGTCTGAGCGTGTATCAAATCTTACATCCTGTCTTTTTTCCTGTTTTCAGCCATTTTAGAGCTGGTTCCAGAAGGTTGAACTGCTTCTCAGTCTCCATCTTGAACATACGGCCACCAGCATGGGATCTCTTCCATGTCAGACCAGACCACACAGGTAAGTCAGGAGGTTATCCTATTCCTGGTACAGGGCTCCTGTCCCTGCTATAGACATATTAATGATCTGTGACTGGCTGCTCCTCCTTGTGTTTAACCATTTGGGTACATATATATTTAGCACCCTGGGGTTTAGTCAGGGAGCTCCTCACAAATTTACTTGCCAGGAGTAGTTATCTTGGTCAATTTGATAGAGATCTATTGATTTCTCCCTAAGTTTGGCCTTGTTGCACGTTTCTCTTCTACCACTAGGTGGCCGGGTGCTTGGTGGTACTAGATATGAGAAGGGCAACCCAAGGTCAGGTTTCAAGTATATTGGGTTTCTCAGCCAATGGGCAGAGGTTTTCTTGAATCCCTTGACCTGCTGGGAGAACCTGAATATATAGTTCTGTGTTCTGTGCCACCTGGACAGCTGTCTGGGTGGACGTGTGTCATATGCCCCAGGCTGCTAGGCTGGAGATTGGGCCTATCCCGGGTGCATCTGGCTGCCAGGCTATGTGAGGGCCCATCCAGAAGTAAGAGGGCAGTGCAGGGTTGGGATTGCGGCTTGCAATCCAACCAAAAGTGATGGTTCTGCCGGCCGGAGAACCTGTCGTGGTCGGAGGTAGATGGGGAGCTGTCACCACAAAGGGACCAACCACCATTACCAGGGACCACAGTGAGTAACTGAGGCAAGTCCTGGAACAATATTCTAACCGAACGGGCACGGTGGAGAATCAGAAAACTTCAGGCGGTGATCAAGTCAGGGACCTAACCCACAGAGGAGATGCTTGCAGAGCAGCCTTGTGAGTCAAGCCAGGAACCTTGCCGGTTAGCAGGGATGAAGCTTGAGAAGTATCTGAAGTGCCAATCTAGGGACCCAGCAGGAAAGTGTGGGTGACGCTTGAGGGGATACCACCGCAAACCTTGGTGGAGCTCAAGGGATTCAGAGTCAGTGAATCAGAGAAAAATATTGTTTTATCACCTGTTATCCTGTCTATAGATCTGTTATTTTCCCGACTTCTGTAACAGGATGACAACCCTCATCATTCTGCAGTAACATTACACAGCAGTGTTATCACCCTGTATAGGGAAGTCTTAGATAGATTATAAGTAAGACACACAACAAGTAAAGTCCATCTTCAGATAACGCTTCTAAAGCAGTTACAGCAACAGGTTTTTTAAGGTTTAAACCACCAAATGAATGAAAACTGACAGTTGTAAGCACCCCCGGCAGTGTTATATGGTGTTTCCCATCCCATCCAACTGCCATTTTTGCCAAATAGCTTGGCCTTCTATAGAAAGAAAGTAGAAGAAAACAGATCTACTGGGAGGATCAACAGGTAATAAAAATGTTACAAGAGGAGACTCAGAAAAACAAAAACTTCTATGCTAATGACAGATTGCACCATTTATGTAATTATTGATCAGACCATTGTTACACTTTTTTTTCAATCAAAAATGTTTTATTTCATTTTCCAATTTACAACAGAAGAAGAACTCACAACACACAAAGCATTCCCACAAAACAATCCAACCAAACAAAAAACTTGTTACACTTTAGTGCCAACATCATAACATTTCCAGGGATAAGAAATGTTCTTTGAAAACTTTACACCAAAAAGAGATCTGTCCATTCAGAGTCATGACCCATTTCACTGCCAGGTCCGCACATCATACAGACCTGACAGCAGGGGGGCTAACACACAATCCTGTTGCTGCAGACATTGGGATTGTGTGTGAAACTGACAGGTCAGGTGAAAACTGCCGCCCGATTGGTCACACCCCCCCAGAAATGGCGCTTCCCCGCCATATTTTCTGGGCTCCGCTTACCCATCTGCAGGCCCAGGACCAACATTATCATCTATATCTGATTCCTCGACCTCCAATTGCTGTATGGACAGACTTTTTATTAAATAAAGGTGATTATATTGGAGTGCGGCTGTCCAGATCCCTTCCTTTGCATTCCCAGGACCAACATGGCGAGTGCGGGGGCTGGGGGGGAACAACGGACACACGTCCACTCTCCTCCCCTTCTTGCTGTGACCCAGAAAGCCAGGTCTATGACGTCACTTCCGGGTCAGCCTCTCGGTGTGTGTTTTGCAGTGTGATCTGCATCACAAAACATTCAGTGGAGCCCAGAGGAGACATTGGGGGTCTTTTAGACCCTGCAAGTCTCATTAAAGAGAACCTGTAACCTAAAAAATATCACTTACAGAACCTGTTGTTCCCTACGTGATGAAAGAAAAAGTTAAAGAAAACTATTTGTTTTTTTTTTGCTAAAAAATTAAGTTACACACGAGCACATAAAATCCCCCCCCCCCCAAAATAAAAAAAATTAAAATTGAGGCCCCCCTCCTCCACATATATGCACATACAAATGTAAACAAATGCCTCAGGGGTGCCTACGAGTGAAAACGTTGATTACGATACACGTTACATATAACCGCGCACGCCGGAGTGAGAGCAATAATTCTAGAACCAAACCTCCTCTGTAACACTAAACCAATATCTCTAGGTTTTTATTTGAAATGTTGCCTATAGAAAATATAGGTTACTGAAGTTTGTCGCCATTTCACGGCGCACATAATTTAAGGTTTGGCAAGTTGGTTATCTATTTTCTCGGCGTAACCTCGTTTTTTATATTTTACTAAAAATGTGGGTAATTTATTGCGTTTTGTTGCCCTTAAAATCACTTTAGTGTATTTTTTACTGAAATTTTGTGTTTCCTAGACCATTGAGGTAATATCGTGTGACATAAAAAATTGAAACTACCACTATTTTATTCTTTAGGGTATCTGCTTTCAGAAAATATATAATGTTTGGTGTATTTACATCATTTTAAGGCTAAAATTATTTTTTAAACGTGTGCAAAAAACGCGAAAAGGGGTTGTGCAGAGAAAAGGTTAAAGTGAACCCCAGCTGGAGGAATTTCAGTCCCCAGAAGTGGTAGGAATATGACCACACACTCAGCCCCGATCTCTTGTAGGTGTGCTGTGTGAATAGTCTATGGAGAGGAGTAATAGCTAAACAGAGAAAGAATATAACAAGAACATCCATTCTACACCTGATGAGATCCCTGAGACTTTCAGCAGAACCAGATGGAATATAAGTAGCCAGCCGAACTTAAGTGGTACTGATAAATGCATCCCATAAACAGCAGCAACCCAGTGTGGGAAGGCCTGCGGCAGCTTAGGAAATTACTTTCTCACCAACCCGAGGCCTCTCCCTGGCTGGTGTCCCAGTCACAGACCTGCCTGCAAAGATTTCATCCGTGAGAGGAGATAAAATATGGAAAGGAGGCATTTATCATGGGAGGGGAGGTTTGGAGAAGGTGTGCTTAGCTGGAGCCCTGACACCTGGCTTATGGTGTATCAACAGTCAGAAGAACCTGGAATGGACTCTCTTAATGAGGCTTCAGAGGCTTTGCAAGATGCCACTTGACCCCATCCTAGTCTCTGGTACTGTGGCAGTGTTGATCATGTATTAGTTTAGGATCTGGCAATGAAGAAAACACTTGGTAACACTGCCCAGTTAGTGAATAATGAAAATGCATTACATGTTCCGTCAAAGCTCCATAAAAAAGAAAAATATATGAATCATGAGGAAAAAAAGTCAGTGCATCCGATCATTACATTCCAGTTTGTTCCCAGATTTGGTTTTTCTAAAGTAGCATTTTATCTTTTTACTTCTTCCCTAGCTTGTAGGATAACATTGGGGCTATGAAACTAATGGGACACCCGCAACTCTTTTAATATCCCCCTTCTTCCAGAGTTTCTTCTCTACAAGCTTCTCTGCTGAAGCTTGTGAATCATCTGTTGACAGATTAGCCCATAATTAACTGTAAAATCTTTGTCACATTCAGAGCATTAAAATGGCTTCTCTCCAGTGTGAACCCTCTGGTGTCTGATAACATCTGACTTCTTTGTAAAAGCTTTGTCACATTCAGAACATTGATATGGCTTCTCTCCAGTGCGAACCCTCTGGTGTATGATAAGATTTGATTTCTGTGTAAAAGATTTGCCACATTCAGAACACTGATATGGCTTCTCTCCAGTGTGAACCCTCTGGTGTACGATACGCTCTCCCTTGGTTATAAAAGATTTGCCACATTCAGAACACTGATATGACTTCTCTCCAGTGTGAACCCTCTGGTGTGTGATAAGATTTGCTTTCTGCCTAAAAGCTGTGCCATATTCAAAACACTGATATGACTTCTCTCCAATGTGAACCCTCTGGTGTTTGATAACACCTCACTTCTGTGTAAAAGCTTTGCCACATTCAGAACACTAGTATGGCTTCTCTTCAGTGTCAACTCTTTGGTGTGTGATAAGGTTTTTCTTGGTTGTAAAAGCTTTGCCACATTCAGAACACTGATATGGCTTCTCTCCAGTGTGAACCCTCTGATGTGTGATAAGATTTGACTTTGTTGTAAAACCTTTGCCACATTCAGAACACTGAAATGGTTTCTCCCCAGTGTGGACCCTCTGGTGTCTTATAAGGTCTTTCTTGGTTGTAAAAGCTTTGCCACATTCAGAACATTGGTATGGCTTCTCTCTGGTGTGAACCCTCTGGTGTGTGATAAGATTTGACTTTGTTGTAAAAGCTTTGCCACATTCAGGACACTGATATGGTTTCTCCCCAGTGTGGACCCTCTGGTGTGTGATAAGTTCTTTATTGGTTGTAAAAGCTTTGCCACATTCAGGACACTGATATGGTTTCTCTCCAGTGTGAACCTTCTGGTGTGTGATACGTTTTGCCTCCATTGTAAAACCTTTGTTGCGTTCCAAACAAGAAATATCTTCTGAAATGGCTCCTCTTATGTATACATGGGTTGGACTTTACTATAAAGCCATTGTCACTTGCAGAACACTGAAATGACTTCTCTCCTGTTGTCCTCTGAGGCTGGGTCAATGTTGAAGAGGATCCAATACATTTATGATATTTAGAACACGGATATGTCTTGAGTCCTTTGTGAATCCTCCAGTGATCTGCAATAAAAACTTTCAGTCACTTATAACACCCATATGGATCGTTTCCCATGTGACTTTGTTTTATTGATGAAGACCAGCATGACCAAAAACTTGGTTTATCAGTCCACCTGTACAGAAAAAAATAAAAGTCAGAATTCTTTAAAAAAGGGTTCAATAAAGTTACTTAATTTTTTAACATTCATTATTAACTGCTTCCCGCTCAGCCTATTGTAATATGACGGCCAGAAAGGAGCCATATTGTTCTGGGAGAACAGATCTTGTGCGGCCCTGCAGGACCAATCTCTGGCGCAGTCTGTCACCCGCTATGTCCAGTGGATGACTGATCAGTGTAGCAGCCCACTGCCGGTACCATGTGATCGCTGTGACCAATCACAGTAGATAACATGACAATTGTGAACAATGAATGGCTTTTATTCATGACAGTTACTGTGTGGTTGGTCACAGTGATCACATGGTACAGACAGGGCCAATCACAGCTAATCACAACAATATACACTGAATGAATCTATTTAGTTCAGTAAAAATGCTTGCTTATAGCAATAAAATTCACTGCTATAAACAATCACAGTGTGTAAAAAAAAAAAAGTTTAAAAAATTATTAAAAATACTTTTTGGCTTTTTTTTTACATATTGTTATTAGGGATGGTCCCGATGTTCGAGTCGCACGTAAGTGTGACTCGAACATCAGGTGTTTGCCTGTTCGCAGAATAGCGAATAATTTGGGGTGTTCGCGGCAAATTTCGAAAGCTGCGGAACACCCTTTAAAAGTCTATGGGAGAAATCAAAAGTGGTAATTTTAAAGGCTTATATGCAAGTTATTGTCATAAAAAATGTTTGGGGACCCGGGTCCTGCCCCAGGGCACATGTATCAATGCAAAAAAAGTTGTAAAAAATTCTGTTTTTTCAGGAGCAGTGATTTTTAATAATGCTTAAAGTGAAGCAATAAAAGTGTAATATTCCTTAAAATTTCATACCTGGGGGGTGTCTATAGTATGCCTGTAAAGGGGCGCATGTTTCCCGTGTTTAGAACAGTTTGAGAGCAAAATAACATTTCAAAGGAAAAAAAGTCATTTAAAACTACTCGCAGCTATTAATGAATTGTCGGTCGGTTTTCACAGTTTTTTTGTGAAATGGTAGGGGTACTTTTGCCCCCTTATCATTTCACACAGGGGGGAGGGCCAGGATCTGGGGGTCCCCTTGTCAAAGGGGGGTTCCAGATTCCGATAAGCCCCCCGCCCACAGACCCCCACAACCACCGGCCAGGGTTGTGGGGATGAGGCCCTTGTCCTCATCAACATGCTACCCCAAAGCACCCTCCCAATGTTGAGGGCATGTAGCCTGGTACGGTTCAGGAGGGGGGGCGCTCTCTCATCCCCCCTCTTTTCCTGCGGCCTGCCAGGTTGCATGCTCAGATAAGGGTCTGATATGGATTTGTGGGGGAACCCCACGCAAATTTTTTTTTTAAATTTTGGTGTGGGGTTCCCCTTAAAATCCATAGCAGACCTGAAGGGCCTGGTATTGAATTCAGGGGGACCCCCCACGTCATTTTTTTCAAATTTTGGTTCGGGGTTCCCCTGTGGGGAATTCCCATGCCGTTTTTATCAATTAACTTTTATGTGTATTGTCGGGAGACTCTGGACCGGCAATTCATTAATAGCCGCGAGTAGTTTTAAATGACTTTTTTTCCTTTGAAATGTCATTTTGCTGTCAGACTGTTCTAAACACGGGAAACATGCGCCCCTTTACAGGCATACTATAGACACCCCCCAGGTATGAAATTTAAAGGAATATTACACTTTTATTGTTTGACTTTAAGCATTTTTGAAATCACTGCTCCCGAAAAAACTGCCTTTTTTAAAACTTTTTTTGAATTGATACATGTCCCCTGGGGCAGGACCCGGGTCCCCAAACACTTTTTAGGACAATACCATGCAAATAAGCCTTTAAAATGAGCACTTTTGATTTCTCCCATAGACTTTTAAAGGGTGTTCCGCGGCTTTCGAATTTGCCGTGAACACCCCAAATTGTTCGCTGTTCAGCGAACTGGCGAACAGTCGATGTTTGAGTCAAACATGATTTCGACTCGAACTCGAAGCTCATCCCTAATGGTGAATCTCTATCCCCAGACACCAGTTATAGAGATAGGGGATTTAATAGAGTTTTCTGCTGAGGAAGAACAACCTGATGAGCCTCCAGCAGAAGAGCTGGTATTAGGGCCAAACTTCACTGTGCTCTGCCCAGCACCAACAGCAGTATCTGTGGAGTTACAAGGAACTTCCCCAGCTGAAGTGCTGGTCACCAGACAGAGGGTCCAAGACCTCTGCCCCACACCTGTGGCAGTTTCGGAGGCTCAGGGTGAGAAGGTGGCAATCACTTCCCAGCAGGAAATACTGTACAGGGGGAGAAGGGAGAGGTGTTCTTCGTCCCTCTCCAACATTTGGCCAGGGTAGAGGAAGTGGTCTTTCCTCCCCAGCAAAGATCCGTGCACCTGGGGGATAGTACCACAGACATGTCATTCCAGCAGCCAGATGAGGGAATGGAAAAGGAAGCAGCCGGTTCCCTTCCCAATGGCAGCTACACAGTTTGGGAGTGGAGGAAGCCAGCCTCCTGCCCCAACGGTTAGCCGGAGGGGAGGGTGTGAAGTCCCCAGCAGAAGTGCTGGCAATAGGGCAGAGTGCTAGCAACCTCTGCCCAGCACCGGCAACAACTGTGGAGATCCAGGGAGCTGGGGCAGTTGGCCCCTCTCTCCGATGACAAGCTGATGTAGTGGAGCTGCTACTCCCAATCGCTGGCAACAGAGCAGAGCACCGCTGGCCTCTGCCTAGCACCTAGTGTTCCTCTACAGTTTCAGGAAACTGGGGTGATCGGCCCCTCTGCCCAGCAGCAGACCGAGCCCAGGAATGTTAAATACCACCCAGCTGAAGTGTTGGCAGCCAGACAGAGAGTAAATGACTGCCCCACACCTACTGAGGTCAACTATTCCTTGCAGCCAAGAAAGGAAATCACGCGGGAAGACTATGTGAGTTCACTATGCCTGACTAAAGCATGTCCAGACCAGGTGGAGGTCTGGGACCTTGTTAGTCAACCTTTGATGGGGGAGAAATGTGACAGACTCACCCAGGACGGAGGCTATTGGAGGGGACTGAACACAAGCCTCTTGCCCACCGATTATGGGCCCTGGCATTTGGGGGAATGGTGCTCTTTGTGAGTTGAATGCCTGGGGACCCTTGAGGTGGTATTACTTTGGATTCGGGTCCTGATCCCCCAGGACACACAGACTCTGGGGACCCTGTGTATGCCATATGGGAAATGGTGACTTGGATGGTATGTCTTGGATTGCTTAAAATGGGACAGTAATATTTATCCCCAATATCTCCCAGGATGTATGTAGAGACTATTATTGGTTTGGTTGAATCTGAACGCAACATGTTAATTGTGTGAGCTGATCACATTGGCCTCCAGGACTGGCTAGGAGATGAACAGTCTACTCCTACTATAGTTTGGTGTTGACTAGGCTGAGAAGGGGGGGAGATCACTGTTTGTATTGTTAATTGTAATTAACTCCTGCTATTGTGAGAATACTACTGTGTGACGCTCGGTGACCACAAGTCTGTTCTAAAAGGTCATGTCTCTTAGTCACCTAGGCTAGATAAAGGATTAGATAATTAGCTCATGTTAATTAGGTTAGGTTTTAGTCATCCTGCTGTATATATTTGTGTGAGATCTCAAATAAAAAGTTAGCCCATGTTAGCATCTAAACAAGTGTCGCCTTGTTTTGTGCTTGGAAGCATTTGGAATATCTGATATCTGTATCCAGACTGGGAGGAAGTGGTATACTGACGGAAACACTCAAGCGGAGTGTGGGACGTTCCATGACATTTATTTTTTCACTTTAAGCATCATTAAAATCACTGCTCCCGAAAAAACATCCATTTTTAAAACGTTCTTTTGCATTGATACCTGTCCCTTGGGGCAGGACCCGGGTCCCCAAACCCTTTTTAGGACAATAACTTGCATATTAGCCGCTAAAATTAACACTATTGATTTTGAACGTTCTAGTCCCATAGACTTTAATGGGGTTCTAAAGTTTGCGCAAATTTTCGGTCCGTTCGCAGGTTCTGGTGCGAACCGAACAGGGGGGTGTTTGGCTCATGCCTACTCTTGAGCTGTTACACTGATATTAAGCATGATCAGAGGTGCATGTCCTTTGGACTATAAAGCATTCTCCTGTCTTGTTGAAATTATCGTAGATCTAATTACTATATTTACTTTTTGCTATACTAATGTATCATCATATTTAGATTTTAGACTATCTATGATTCTTTATAGAAAAATGACATAAGCCTCCAAAGAAGGACTACAAGGTCCGAAACATGTCATTTTCAGTATGTGCTCTTGCTAGCCCAACACTGTCTATAGGACAGCTGAGTTTCATATATATTTTTATCAAAGTACATTTTTCTACAAATTGTTTTATATAAATGTTTACAGCTCCTTTTTGCCATCTTGTATATGTACAATAAGATACTTTATTACATTACCTGGTCTGCCTATAAAATCCAGAGGGGTACTACCATCCCTTATCAGCACTAGGTTCTTTCCTTTTCCCCCCATTTCCATTGGATCAGTCAGACCAGGTGTCACACACACACACACACCGCCAATCCCTGCCTTATTATATTTACTAAATACCTTGGAATGTCTACTTTCCAAAAAGGGGTCATTTGATAGATATTTTACAGTCCTGGCATTTTTGGGCCTCAAGAAATGAGATCGCCCCTCAGTACATCAGGATTGATCGATCTTCAGATATATATCCCATAGTGTGTGGGAGGTGAAGAAGTTGAAGATGTTAAAGATAGGTGATCCCTGAAAACTGTTAAAGACAGATTAGAAGATAGTCAGACAGATTGAGGTAGAGAGTTCCAGAGGCTGGGAGAGGCTCTGAAGAAGTCCTGGAGGTGACGTGGGAGCTAGAGAGTAGGGGGTCTTGTGAGGAATGAAGAGAACGGTTTGGTTGATATTTTGGGACAAGGTTGGTGATGTAGCTGGGGGAAGAGTTGTGGAGGGCTTTGTAAGATGTTGTTAGTGTTTTGAATTTGTAATAGGTAAGGGATTGTCAAACAAAAGAGTTCCCCTGGCATGATTGCACCTCTAGCAGGTAAAAATTTAACTGGGGAAAATTTTATGCGAAAGTGAGGACTGTATACCATCTGGTCAAACGTTTATATCTGGACTCCTGGACAGTGCTGGAAAAGGAGGATTTGTGAGCAAAGAATAGGATATGATCTCTTTCTGTCTGGATGAACGTGTGACCCAAATCTCTTCCCATGTCAGATGGATTGGAGTTGTGAAATCTTCATTTTGATTGGTAAGGAAGTGATGATATGGAAATTGTGTGACCTGTCAGCTGATTTCATCTTTATTCAGACATCATGCAGGAATGCATCGTCACCTGACCTGGCTGTAACGTTCATCAATAAATGTCTCAATAAATGCATAATCCACTTGCCAAACACAATATGAATATACACGTTGCGGTTTTTATGTGGTTTCCACTGCTTATGGCTGAAGCCAGCAATTCTGTTTCTCATAAAAGTGATCAGAGCAGCTGATTAGCCACTGGATCGCCTTTAGAAGCAGCCAAAGAGGTCGTCCCCCCTCCCACTGCTCGCCGGTGTTTCTCGGGCTTACTGTACTTACCGGTTTTCAGGCCTTTTGGTATTAAAGTAGTGAGATTATAGATCCAGTATTTCTATGTACATAGTAAAACTTTATTGAAGTCTCCTCTCCTAGGGGATACATTTAGGGAAAAGATCCCCTTCACTTTCAGGCCATCTGTTTTTTTCCCCGCATGAATTTTCCTAATATGTTGTGCTAAGAGATTCTCTTTCTCTTTCTCATCTTTTCTAGGAGGTCCATTGATGTCCCTCAGATGTTCACAGATACGGATTTTCAATTGTTGCTTTGTTTTCCCTATATAGAATTTTTTACATGGACATTCCAACATGTAAATCACTTTGCTTGTAGAGCAATTCATAAATCTTTTCATTTTAAATGTTTCGTATCGATCTGAATCAGTGAATATCTGAGGAACATGTGAGGTACATTGAATGAAAGTACAAATGAGTGAATTAGTAGCTGGAGAATGTTGAAAAAGGGCAGACAAGTGACCCCTGATAGTGGTAAGGGTTAAATATTTTTCTACCCAGAATAAGCAAAGAGAAAAATAAATACGGTCAACTGAAAAGGCTTATGGGAAAACTCCCAAAGACTAAAACCAACAAAATTAAACCTTCTGCATGCGGTGATAAATCTTGCAGGAAATAGATTTCTTTCAATAGATTTTTATTATTAATAACAATTTAGACAAAACATTTGTAGCAAGCGGTACAAAGAATTAAGGTGTAAGGAAACATAAGGTACAAATAAATCCGAGGCAAAGCCTCGCAAAGCAGGATGTAAAAAAGAGAAAAATAAAACAACATTTTGTGCTACAACTTAAAACATATCAAGAGTTTAAGCTAGGATTGTCATGGGAGGAAATAGATTTAGGAGCTTTTATAGAAGAGCTCCAGACTCCTAAGAAGATTAAGAGTCAGCAGCTATAGCTGGTAATATAAGGACACTTACCTGTCCAGGGATCCAGTGATGTCCTCACCTGAACCAATTTTCAATGGTCTTTGGGTGAAGGCACCGGCATCTCAAGTAAGGTAACAGGAAGTGATGCCTTTCGTCTTCACAGTCAGTTTTCTACTGCGCATGAGGGAGCTGCTCTACACCTTGTGAATGGTCCTGTAGTCTCCTGGGACCTGTAATGTGTCCCAGAAGACTGCGGGGGGAAGAGAGGGGGATGAACTTCCACCTCAGACTGCAGTGATCTGAGCCGAAAGTGAGTGGGTACCCGTCAAAACCAGGTACCCCGCCCCCCTCTCTTAAAAAAAGTGCCAAATGTGTCAGTGGAGGGGGGAGGGTGGAAGTCCGCTTTTAGCATGGTTGTGATAACCAAATTTTCAATGCCTCTGTCTCTCAGAAATTGGGTTTTAGCAGCCAATCCATCAAAGCCAGTGACCGAGAAGTTCGGTGAAAAATCTGATCTTTAGATAACAAATCTGGTCCTTCTGGTGGAGGGGGATTTACTAAAGGGAAATAGGCTGTTCAAAGTAATTTCCCCCCAGAGATTAGTGAATGTGGTGAAATGTCACTTTGTAATGAATATCCAATCACGTGCACAGAAATAAAAAACATTGAATGTTACTTAGACATGATTGGATGATGGAAGTCAGCAGAGCTCCGCCTCCTTCACTGACCCCTTGTCTACCAATGTACATTCTTTATCCTTCTGGTATTCAAGAGGTTAATAGAGGAATGAGCTTTGTATTATTCTCAGCCAGTGATTGGCCGTCATGTAGAAGTGATCGGGGCAGCTGGAGAACCGGCCAATCACAATACAGAGAATGTGCCGCCCCTCTCCCCTGCTGGTGCCCCCTGATGTTCCCTGCCATGTTTCCACTGGGAGGTCAAAGTTGGTGGAACATCGATAAACCACTATAGATTGTTATGTAGGAGGAGCTTGGAGAACATCCCATCCCCCGATATCCTCTGCCATGAATGACCCCAGAAATGACCAGAATTGTGTCACCTCCGGGGTCACCCCTGTCATTCCAGACTACTGTAGCTGGTTTATGTCATGTACAACACAATATATAGAGTAGAGCGGTCAGCACTATTGTAATGTACAACACAATATATAGAGTAGAGAGGTCAGCACTATTGTAATGTACAACACAATATATAGATTAGAGAGGTCAGCACTATTGTAATGTACAACACAATATATAGAGTAGAGAGGTCAGCACTATTGTAATGTACAACACAATATATAGAGTAGAGCGGTCAGCACTATTGTAATGTACAACACAATATATAGAGTAGAGAGGTCAGCACTATTGTAATGTACAACACAATATATAGAGTAGAGAGATCAGCACTATTGTAATGTACAACACAATATATAGAGTAGAGAGGTCAGCACTATTGTAATGTACAACACAATATATAGAGTAGAGAGGTCAGCACTATTGTAATGTACAACACAATATATAGATTAGAGAGGTCAGCACTATTCTAATGTACAACACAATATATAGAGTAGAGAGGTCAGCACTATTGTAATGTACAACACAATATATAGAGTAGAGAGGTCAGCACTATTGTAATGTACAACACAATATATAGAGTAGAGAGGTCAGCACTATTGTAATGTACAACACAATATATAGAGTAGAGAGGTCAGCACTATTGTAATGTATAACACAATATATAGAGTAGAGAGGTCAGCACTATTGTAATGTACAACACAATATATAGAGTAGAGAGGTCAGCACAATATTATAGTCATAGTGCCCCTTATACTGCTGGTCAGGGGGGACAAATGATTTGGGTCTGTGGTCAGCAGGATGAAAACAATGTTCAGCCATAGTGGTCAGTGGGAGGAGAAATGTCCTCTATCTGTGGTTACAGACTATGGTATTGGGGTACAGGGATGAGGGGGGGTAGACATGGGAGCCGTTGTTTTGTTTTGTTCCGTATTAAAAAAAAATTGTATTTCGTAATTCGTGTCCGTACAACATATGAATTTATCATTATGAGGGGTTCTCGCCATCCCTGTGCTGAGTTCCCGGGTCTGTACACCCGCTGTGTCCATTATGAGGGGTTCCCGCCATCCCTGTGCTGAGTTCCCGGGTCTGTACACCCGCTGTGCCCATTATGAGGGGTTCCCGGGTCTGTACACCCGCTGTGCCCATTATGAGGGGTTCCCCCCATCCCTGTGCTGAGTTCCCGGGTCTGTACACCCGCTGTGCCCATTATGAGGGGTTCCCACCATCCCTGTGCTGAGTTCCCGGGTCTGTACTCCCGCTGTGCCCATTATGAGGGGTTCCCACCATCCCTGTGCTGAGTTCCCGGGTCTGTACTCCCGCTGTGCCCATTATGAGGGGTTCCCACCATCCCTGTGCTGAGTTCCCGGGTCTGTACTCCCGCTGTGCCCATTATGAGGGGTTCTCACCATCCCTGTGCTGTGCTGACTTCCTGGGGTTTTAAATTTTAGGTTCGTTAACTTTTCGTAACAATTACAAATGTTCATGTAGCGCTGACAAATTTTTGGTCAAGCGCTTATCTGTAAATTTAGTGGGTCGTCTGTTCTGTATATAGTTCAGATTTAATCTATGGCTAAATTAACCTCTGTTCCAGCATTGGCTATGTTGCATGCAGTTCCACTCCGTCACCTGTAGGCGTCATTGTCACTACAGGCCGGTGTTGAAAAGCAACAAGCTGAAGTATATTGAGTGCTCTTCTTTCTCAAAGGTAGCTCGGCAGAGGTTGTCCATTGCTATGCATTCTGGGAGAGGGTACTTAAGGTGCAGACGCCATTTTTGTGGGTTCTTTTTCACCTGCTGGCCCTCCTGGCCTGAAGGGCTGCGTTACTACGAGTAGGCCTAGAGGTCGTTCTGGGGATGCTCACTTTAAAGGTGGTCCTGTGCTGTCTGTCCTGCAGGAAGAAGCCAAGCAATTGAGAAGACCCAGGGGAGGACCCGTCTTGGAAGGGACCACGTGGAAGGCTGGTCTCAAGAGGGGCCCGGTGACTCGATTGGAGGAGGCATCTTAATCTAATCTACCACACAAGTACTGCCGGGTCGGCTTAAAGGTTCTGGTACTGTGTTGCTGTTCATCTAAAACTACTACGTCCTGTGGCAGAGGATCATACAACAAATTTGTTCATTTAAAGTCTGTGGCAGAGACTTCTTGTTCGTGCTCCATTCCGGCTGTTAGGTCAGTGAGATAGACCTATCCGGGTGGGCAAAGGGACTAGAGGTATATTTGTCCCTACGATGTCCCTTCCTCAGTGATCTGAAAAAGGTATTTGAACTTTCCTGCAACTCTCCTTCTACCTCTTTACTGCTACTTCCTTCCAAGTTCTTCATTAAAGCATTGGAAAAATACTAAAGTGACTGGTTCATACATTGTGGATACAAAGCTCAACATGGACTCTAGGTTACTAATGTGGTGAAAATACAGGTAAGGGGTAATGGCAACAGCCCAAATTAAATCAGCAGCTCCTAAGGGAGTTATTACTACATTTGTTATGAATTTGGATCCGAAATGTAGTTAGCGAGGTATAATTTATGAAGTGTAGGGGCCAACTTGATTCCTAAGTATGATAGCGTCTGTCCGTCTGCAGGAATGTCGAAATTAGAAAGGATCAAGGAAGTAATATTTTGGGGGAAGTTTACCGAAAGGGCAGAACATTTGGAGAGGTTAACCCCTAGGCCTGATATATCCTGAAAAACACATAAGGTGGAGATAAGGTTGTGAACTGAAAATATAGGGTCCGGCAAGAACAAGAGGACATCATCTGCGTATAAACTAAGTTTGAATTCTTGATCACCTTTCGTATAACCCTTGATGTTGGGGTCTAAGCAGATTGAACGGGCTAGCGGTTCGATGGCAAGGGCAAATAAAAGTGGCGACAAGGAGCACCCTTGTCTTGTTCCCCTGCCTAATGTGAAGCATTTGGAATTGCAACCCGAGAGTCTAATCTGAGTGCGCGTATGATGGTAAAGAGCCCGGAAACCGTGGGTGAAGGCCCCTGAAAAGCCACATTTTTCCAGGGTCTGTTCAAGGTATGGCCATAGAACGCTGTTGAATGCCTTGTGAATGTCAAGGCTTAAGAGTAGTACTCTGCGAGAATATAGGTCAGCGTCTTGGATGATGTTGGATGCAAGTCTAATATTGTCAGTGATTTGTCTGGTCGGGATAAAGCCAGTTTGGTCAGGGGCGATTAAGGAAGTGATGATATTCGAGAGTCTGTCGGCTAATATGCGACCAAAAATTTTCAAGTCGGCGTTAATGACCGAAATTGGTCTGTAGTTTTGGGAAAGGGAGTGGTCTTTGTTGGGTTTTGGGATCAGGGACATATTCGCTAAAAGCATGTCATCTGGGAATACATTGCCTTCGAGGACATGGTTAAAGAGGGATCTTAGGTATGGGAGTTATGTGCCCTGGAATTTTTTGAAATATGGGGCTGAGTATCCATCAGGACCTGGGGTTTTGGAGGGTTTTAAAGATTTGATAACCTTAATAATTTCAAGGTCCGAGTAGGGTGCATTCAACTCCTGGAGTTGTTCTTGAGAAAGGGCGGGGAGAGGTAGATCATCTATCCATGTTTTGAGGGCCGGGTCAGGGGGCGAGGAAGGAGGGGAGAGTAGTTCTGTATAAAATTTATAGAACATTTGAAGTGTCTCAAATGGGTGAGAAACTAGGTTACCATTAGGGTTTCTCAATTTGTATGTGTGAGGGGGTCGGAGGGATTGATTGAGCTTTCTCGCAAACATGGCTGAGGCCGAGTTGCTGTGTAAAAGGAATTTGGCTCTAGACCATCTCAAGGCTTTCGCTGTCTGTTCGGAGAGGATTTTGTCGAGATCTAGTCTGTGATTGTTAATTTGCTGTAGTAGATCTGGGGAGTGATTCTGTGTGTGTAGATGGTATAACCTGTCCAGTTCCGTGGTGAGACTGGTAATATTTATCTCTGTTTTTTCTTTCTGTGGCTAATTGGATCAAATGTCCCCTTATCACCACCTTATGGGCCGCCCATAGTATAGTAGGAGAGATATTGTTGGTATCATTCGTGGTAAAGTATTCTTCCATACATTTAGAAATCTGGGACACCAGGATTGGATCTGAGAGGAGAGATTCATTCAGTCTCCAGCCAGCAACGGAGGGTTTAAGGCCTATGTGGGATATGTCCAGGGAGACCATCTGGTGGTCTGACCAAGGGCAAGAATGTATAGCAGCAGTGGTAGAGTTTGCAAGGAGTATAGGGGAGCCAAACAGGTAATCCGATCTGGAATAGCTGTCATGGAGGTGGGAATAATACGTGTAGTCTCGGGCCCCTACGTTGTGTTGGCATTGGAGGCATTACCAACCCTGATTCTATCGAGGGCTGAATGTGCCACCAGGTTAAAGTCTCCTCCCAGTATTAAGTGTGGGGAGCTGTATTTGTCTAAAATCTGGGAAAAGGCCTTAAAAAAGGTAGCCTGGGAGTCATTAGGTGCGTACACGTTGGCAATCGTGACCTTCTTACCCTGCAGAAAGCCCTGCAAGATAATAAACCTGCTAGCTGGATCTTTGTAAGCGTTCTGGACATCTAATAATAAACCATTTTTAACAAATATTGCCACTCCTCGGGACCTGGACCCAAATTTTGTATAATACCCCACCCCTTAAGATCTGTTAAAGAAAGTGGGGTGATTATTTTTGGAGAAGTGAGACTCCTGTAAAAGTATAATGTCCGCCCGTAGGCGTTTGTATGTTTGGAAAGCTTTTTTGCGCTTCTGGGAGGTATTAAGCCCCCTAACATTATGGGAAATTAATGTAATACCCATTTTGAATTTGGGTGGTCATATAGGCATACAAGATCCGGGGGGGTCCCAAGGAGTAGGCCTCCGATGTCCACCACCATAAGGAGTTGGGGACAACCGGATTGACATGTAAGAGTACACAACCCATCATGTAGCTGTAAAAAGGAATGACCGTAAGGGTAATAGTATCAAAATTAGCATATATAGTGCATTTAAAGAAAAGTCCCGTAACCCAAAAAAATGAACTGTAAAATAAAGTAATACCATCCCGACTGTAGGATAATCAGCACTTTGTCAGGGGTAAAAACTTCCTGAACAATAGGACAGTAGTGTCCAATGCTCTTGGCGACCTGTTGGGAGATAGGAGAAGACAAAAACAAAAATCACAAAAGATGTGTCCGGGGAGAGAGAGAGAAAAACAAAAAAACAAAACAAAAAAAAAGTCTGTCTCCCTTCCCCTTCTTTCTCACTTTTCCTCCTCGTTCCCTTTACCTGTGGTGCATAGCAAGAGTGGGGGGACAACCAAGCCGGTGCTACTGTACGAAAGCACAGCGGGGAACAGTCAGATAGTTGTATGGTGCATCGAGGTGTAATCGAAAAGTGGGCGGGGGAGAGGCTCAAATAAAGAGGGGAGCCAGGTAGTTTTTGTTGTCCCAGTGAATGTCCATGGAAATCCTTGACCATCTGTTGGAGTCCCAGGTCCTGTGTTAAATTTCGGACAAGGAATCTGAAGAGAGGGGAAAGTTGTGGTCGATTAAATCATATGGCCCCTGAGTTCCTGCCTCTGTCTTCTGCGATCCCTCTGCGGTGAAGGGGTTGCCCAGGTGGCTGAAGGGCAGGGGGTGGAAGGCATCCCAGGGAGATCCTCCTTAGCCATATGGCCTAGCTTGACCAGGAGCTCCTTCCCCTCCTGTATTGTGATCACTGTATAAGTGGATCCACTATGAATAACTTGCAGTTTGAAGGGGAACCCCCATCTACAGCGGATCCTTGCTTCTTGGAGTGGTGTGGTGATCTCTTTAAGCTTGCAGCGTTTATCCAAGGTGGCGGGGGATATGTCCGGGTAAATTTGAATTCTTACACCATCTAAATAGATATTAGGGGTATTGCGGGATGCTCTGAGGATCTCCTCCTTTACAAGATAGTCCTTGAGGCATAGAATAATATCCCTGGGTGGTTTATCTTTGGGCGGTTTGGGGCGAAGGTCTCTGTGTAGCCTATCGCATGCAAAAGCAGCCACCGGGAAAGTGGGCAGCAAGGACTGGAACGACTTGTAAACGGCTGGGGTTAAATCAGTGACCACCTCAAGGACCCCTCTTATTCTCAAATTGTTCCGCCTGTTTCTATTGTCCAGGTCCTCCAAGTGGACCTGGAGCTGGGAGACAGATTCGGTGAGGGCTTCATGATCTCTGTGTAGGTCAGTGTATGCAAGCTGCAGCTCATCGTGCTCCATTTCAAGGAGATCAGTTCTGCCACCTAGAACAGCTATCTCCTGCTGCAGAGTGTTTGTGGAGTTCAGTCTGAAAATTCTCCGCAATCTTATTGTACATGGCTGTTAGGCTGTCATCTAAATCAGCCTGGGTGAGATGTAATGTGTACTCACCCTCTCCAGATGAATGTACTGGAGAGGCTGCCGGGCTGTGTGCAGGGGCTGAAGCATGTTGTGGCTCGGCGCCATCTTGGGGCTTCCCTGCCGTCTCATGGACCTAGAGGAGATAGTTTGTAAGGGGCCTTTGAGCTGGTTTCCTGCAACGGGACTTGGAGGACGGCATGCACCGATCTTTCCCCCGGGGGTGCAGGTAGTTTTTGAGTCAGTTGACAAAGTTTTATTGCCCCAGGGATGGGGCTGATGTCCCCGCTGTGTTAGAGCTACGATCAGAAGCGACCTTCCAGATGTGTGTCGGGCATGCGCCCCCAAAACTCTGATATTATTATATCTACCCCTGATCAGATTGAATATAAAAGCATGCTCTGAAGTGATTAAGCTGACTCTCAGTTCCTAGTTCCTTCCTATATTCATTGAGCTGCTCCATACTTCCCGTCTTTAACCACTTCCCACCCACCATATAGCAAAATGACAGCCAGGAAGTGGTTTCATTATCCTGACTGAGCGTCATGTGACATCTAGCAGAATAAGCCGCGATACACCGAATTCTGACACACCGCATCTGCGATCGAGGTAAAGAGCCTCTGATGGGGACTCTTTACCACGTGATCAGCAGTGTCCAATCACATCTAATCACAGTGTAAACAGGAAAAGCCGTGTATCGCACTGACAGGTGTGAGTAGAGGAGAGCCAATCGGCTGTTCTCCTAACAGGGGGGTCTGCGCTGATTGATTATCAGTGCAGCCCCCCGAAGATGCCCACCCAGGACCATCAGTTATGCCCACCCATGGCCACCAAGTAAGTCTACTAGAGCCCTGCAGGGGTGGAAATCATTGCTCATTAGGGATGGCACTCTGTGCCCATCAGTGATGCCTGCCAGCGCCTCTGATCAGTGCTGCTTATGCATGCCACCCATCAGTGCCGCCTCTACGTTCCCTCCAGTGCCACCTATCAGTGCTGTATATCAGTGCCGCTGATACGTGCCCTCCAGTGCCACCTATCAGTGCCGCCTCTACATGCCCTCCAGTGCTGTATATCAGTGCTGTGTATCAGTGCCGCTGATACGTGCCCTCCAGTGCCACCTATCAGTGCCCATCAGTGCCACCTATCAGTGCTGTATATCAGTGCTGCCCTCCAGTGCCACCTCTGAGTGCCCATCAGTGCTGCCTATCAGTGGTGCATATAATTGCCATCTCATCAGTGCCCATCAGTGAAAGAGAGAACGTACTTATTTAAAAACTTTTGTAACAGAAAATAAGAAAAACTTTTTTTTTAGTTCAAAATTATCGCTCTTTTTTTATTTGTAGCGCAAAAAATAAAATCCGCAGAGGTGATCAAATACCATAAAAAGAAATCTCTATTTGTGGGGGAAAAAATATTTGGGTACAGCGTCGCACGACCGCGCAATTGTCATTGAAAATGTGAGAGCGCTGAAAGCTGAAAATTGGTCTGGGCAGGAAGGTGTATAAGTGTCCGGGATTGAAGTGGTAAGAAAAAAACATCTCCTGACATTTAGGGGTCTCCTAGTAAAATCAGCACACAGTACACACATTACACATTGTTAGGCACATAGGTATCCCTTTCATTGCCCCTGGATGTTATCCCCTTCCCAGCCAGTGTCATTCGTACAGTGACAGTGTATAGTATTAGCACTGATCTCTGTATTAGTGTCACTGGTGATGTCAGTGTCAGCTAGTCAGTTCCCACCCAGCATCAGTTAGTGTCAGATTGTCCACCACACTATCACTGATCACCACCATTACCAGTATAATAAAAAAATAATAAAAAAAAAAATTCCAGTATATATCCCATAATTTGATGCTATAAAACTTTCATACAAGCCTACATATAAAATATAAATAAATATATATATATATACGCTATTTGCACAGCCCTAAATTAGAAAAAATGGCCTGGTCATGAAGGGGGGGGACCTTCCAGAGCTGAAGTGGTTAACAAAGTGATTTCCTATGATGGTCAGCTCCCTCTAGTGGCCATAATGAAGTATTTTTCGTAAAAGGCTTCACATTAGTAAAAATACAACAATACCGCACTGTGGTCACTAGAGGGAGCCAGTGATCATAGGAAATCAATGTATGAGATAAAATATGGACAACATTCCTCACAGCTGGGTGAATTCTTGTCATATTCATTCAACAATTAAAAAAATGAGAACACTAAGTGTTTGCAAAGCTTACATCACATATCAATGAAAGGCAATGACTCCATTTTTATATTTTAATCGTTTTTATTGGAAGTTCTCTTATTGAACAATCAGTTACAAAATACAAAGTGTTACAAATGACAAGTGACATTGTCCATCCTTGTTTAGATAGACATAGCACATTGACATGGAGTGATAAAACACAATATAAGTGGGATATTTGTGAGACAAGTCCTCCCTGTGTACGGGCCAATAATAAAGGACATCCAGGGACTCACACCCCCCTTCACACACTCACCACAAATATATCACCCTGCTTCTTATATGATGGAGATCAGCCATGGAGTATATCTGAGGTGTATATCAGGGTGTGCTTCTTCCCCACATGAGAGCAGTGATGTCCAGCAACATTCATATAGAAGACATTTCCCGCACTCAAGTCACTAATACACCTCGAGGGTTGTGTGGGATCCCTGATGTACAGGAAGACAGGACTTCAGTGAGGAACAATTCCCTCACTCAGGACAGGAATACGGCTTCTCCCCCGTGTGAGATCTCTGATGTGTGGAAAGATCGGACTTCCTTGAAAAACATTTCCCGCACTCAGAACAGGAATATGGCGTCTCCCCCGTGTGAGATCTCTGATGTGTGGAAAGATTGGACTTCTGTGAAAAACATTTCCCGCACTCAGAACAGGAATACGGCATCTCCCCCGTGTGAGATCTCTGATGTGTGGAAAGATCGGACTTCCTTGAAAAACATTTCCCGCACTCAGAACAGGAATATGGCTTTTCCCCCGTGTGAGATCTCTGATGTGTGGAAAGGTAGGACTTCTGTGAAAAACATTTCCCGCACTCAGGACAGGAATACGGCTTTTCCCCCGTGTGAGATCTCTGATGTGTGAAAAGATGGGACTTACGTGAAAAAGATTTCCCGCACTCAGAACAGGAATACAGTTTCTCCCCCGTGTGAGATCTCTGATGACTGGAAAGATCGGACTTATATGAAAAACATTTCCCACACTCAGAGCAGGAATACGGCTTTTCCCCCGTGTGAGATCTCTGATGTGTGGAAAAATTGGACTTATATGAAAAACATTTCCCGCACTCAGGACAGGAATATGGCTTCTCCCCTGTATGAGATCTTGTATGCTCATTAAGTTTGGATTTAGAAGGGAAACACTTCCCACACTCAGTACAGGAAAACCTCTTCTCTGTTAGAAGGACGGCCCCGTCCCGCACAGTCTGAGGTTCCTCAGGATAAGAGGAATACGATGGTCCGGCACCGTCCCGCACAGTCTGAGGTTCCTCAGGATAAGAGGAATACGATGGTCCATCTACACTGTGTGGTGCCGGATGGACATTTGAGGTAGTCGGGTTTTCTCCTGGACTATACTGTGTGATGTCCTCATCTTCTACTTTACAGTCTGGAGACAAAGTGAGACAATCCTCTGAGGTTTTCCTCATCTCCCGTCCATCTACTAAAATAGAAATACAAAGATTATTACTAGACATGAGCTGATTGGTTCCCCTAAACCAGGACTCCGCCCACATCAGGCAGCTTTGTCTCTGAGGATCTTACAATTCCCCCCTCAAGGTAACTAGTAAATGGGTCCTCTGATCTCCTACCAGTTCATTTCTTTATTCATGGACCTTAGTCAGAGAGTGAGGACACAACGAGAACTGTCTTTTATAGGAGTGACAGTGATGAGGGGATTATAGGACGAGTGTCCCCACCCCCTCTATCACTCATTGCCATCTTCCCAACACAAGAAGTCCTGAACTCCCTGATTTAGTCCATGATTTAGTCATGAATAACAGCGGGGCTGAGCCCCACCAGAGGTCAGAGAGTGAGGATGGGGGGAGAACAACCAAGATGAAGACTGGACTGATCCTGAAGACCACCATCATTGGGTTATTGGCTCCTCCCTCATTATCACTTTCTGTTTAAGGTTCCAAAGTTCAAGGATGTTATCACATTATTATCAACATGTAAAAGTCTGTGCTCCAATCACATCATCAGATATAAAATCAAACCACTATAATCTGATTCCACCCTGAAATGAAATAAGTAATCAGGAAGCTGCTCACATAATACCCAGATATGAGATATAACAGAATTCCTCCAAAATATGCAGCGCTGGCCCTTTAAATCATATACAAAAAACACACCACAGATGAGGTCATCAGGGGCTTGATCACTGATCCAATCCCTGATGTGATGATGTCAGTACATTGGGCGGAGCATAGCAATCTAACGTCATCACGCCCATTGCGGCTGGACCGAGCACCAAGGAGATACACTGTGCATGTCTACCGATGTGTGTGACAGATATTTCTATGTAATAAAGTGAGAGATGTTATAGATCTATACTATGTGGAGAGTTCTTCTTGTCTCGGGTCTGAGACTATACAGTGGGGTCAGCAACCTGTAGATCACGACTACGTGACTGGTAGATCTCGGTCTGGGCTTGCTGACCCGCCGATGTCTCCTCTGTAGTGCCACCTCCAGTGCCATATGGAGTGATACCAACTGCACTCCACCTCTAATCCCGGCTAGTGGTCTCCAGAGTGGTGCCAGCAGCAGAAGGAAGAGATCTTCAGGTCAATGTGAAGCAATACACCGAGCATATTAATATAGGGCTGCTTTCACAGTGATGTGCTGCGGTTTACCCACACCGGGGGGTGCAGTGTAGTGTACCTGCAGCTTTCCTGGGGGTTTGCTGCACTTATCCATAGACTTCTATTATATCCTGCGGGTTTGCTGCACTTATCTATAGACTTCTATTATATTCTGCAGGTTTGCTGCTCTTATCCATAGACTTCTATTATATCCTGCGGGTTTGCTGCACTTAGCCATAGACTTCTATTATATCCTGCGGGTTTGCTGCACTTATCCATAGACTTCTATTATATCCTGCGGGTTTGCTGCACTTTCTGAATGCAGGAGTTTTGATACGCTTTCAGGAAGTGCCCCAAACCTGCAGGATATAATAATCTATGGCAAAGCGCAGCTAACCCAGAAAAATTGCAGATGTACTGCGCTGTACCTGTGGGGCAGATAAACTGCAGCATATCAGTGTGAAAGCAGCCTTATAGGGGGCTCAGAACAGTAAGGGTTCATTTACATTTGTTTGTGGGGTGGTAAAACCCCATAGTAAAAATGTGTTTTTATCACCCCTGCCCCAACCACATCCCCTTTAGCTGCAGTGGCCAGGGGTGTACATATGTCATAGGCGCAGCAGGAGTTAAATGCATTGTCATGGTTGGTTGGTTTTATGGTTGGTGGGTGTCATGGTTGGTGGGTGTCATGGTTGGTGGGTGTCATGGTTGATGGATGTCATGGTTGGTGGGTGTCATGGTTGATGGGTGTCATGGTTGATGGGTGTCATGGTTGGCGGGTGTCATGGTTGATGGTTGGTGGGTATCATGGTTGATGGGTGTCATGGTTGATGGGTGTCATGGTTGATGGGTGTCATGGTTGATGGGTGTCATGGTTGGCGGGTGTCATGGTTGATGGTTGGTGGGTATCATGGTTGATGGGTGTCATGGTTGATGGGTGTCATGGTTGATGGGTGTCATGGTTGATGATTGGTGGGTATCATGGTTGGTGGGTGTCATGGTTGGCGGGTGTCATGGTTGATGATTGGTGGGTATCATGGTTGATGATTGGTGGGTGTCATGGTTAGTGGTTGGTGGGTGTCATGGTTGGTGGGTGTCATGGTTGATGGGTGCCATGGTTGGCGGGTGTCAAACCTACCAAGCACAACCCATTCAAGTGAATGAGGCAACTCTGCAAGTGCCCTGCAACCTTGTGCAGTACAGAAAATAAGGGGTTAAAGCAGGCAGCGTTGTTGCTTTCTCACCACCTGCTTTAACCCCTTGGACCTTATAGAAGCATGAAGTTGTGGGGCGCATGCAGAGTGCCCTTATTTACTTAAATGGGTTAAAATTGGCATGCGGTACACTGCTGCTCTTCTGAAAAGCGGTCCAAGTGTGTGTTGACAGGTGGTGAGGAGGTGATATGTTGCCTTCTCACCACCTGATTTGCATCCATGATTGCGGTGCAATGCACACTATTGTGACTCAGTAGTATGGCAATTAGAGGTTTAAATCAGGTTTGAGGAGGTGACACTGGGCAATACTGTGCCCGGTGATCTTTGACTTTTCCCATGTTGTTCAGGTAGATCTCCTCCTCGTTAAGGTTGCCTACCTCTGCTATACAGACATATCCCTCCACCCGGCACTGCCAGCAAACAACAGAACTAGTAACCCCGGGAGAATTCCTCTGTCAGAGATCTCGCTAGATCCGGGTATGGGACAGAATGTAAGACACATACCCCAGATGTCTAAGACAAGCAACACCTATAGAGAAAATCAATATTTTACTGCCAGCTGAACCCCCAGAATCTCCATAAATCCATCCTAGATACATGAACTGTGTCTGCAGCACAGAGAAGGAAGATTATCCGAGAGAAATACAGGACTACAGGACGGAGAACACAGCTCAGGAAAGTGACCAGGGGATTACAGGCTGATATAACCCAGTCCCTACCCTACTCTGGACCAATCAGTGAGCAGTATGGATGGAGGAATGTATTTAGTGGTAATGACCCACCTGTGCTGATCTCTGTAGGAGTGTTCTCCTCTATAAATGTCCCCGTTATTCCATCCTCCTCCATAGACTGCTGATCATCCCTCACATACATCTCTTCTTCTTCTGCTTTAACCTCAAATTCTATATCGATTGGATCTCCACTCTAAATCAAGAAAATGAGAGAAAATATCATCTGTAAGATATAAGCTTTATTACTGTGACATCACATATATAAAATCCACACATCCCCATCCATGTTCTAGATGCTCCATCCCACCAACCTTGTAATAATGATTGATGGTGTGATCTTCCTGTGTGGAATCCCAGGAATACAGAGGATGGGAACATCTCTCTGGGGGGTTCATGTAGCTGGATGGCTCCACCATGGTGTCCTGGTACAGATCTTTGTGTTCTTTTAGGAACTTTGACTCCTTCATTACCCCATCCGCCACATCATCCTCTTTTATTTCTTCTTTAACCACTTCAATACAGGGCATTTTCACCCCCTTCCTTCCCAGACCAATTTTTAGTTTTTAGTGCTGTCGCATTTTGAATGAAAATTGCGCGGTCATGCGACGTTGTACCCAAACAAAATTGATGTCCTTTTTTCACCACATATAGAGCGTTCTTTTGGTGGTATTTGATCACATCTGCGGTTTTTATTTTTTGCGCTATAAACAAAAGAAGAGCGACAATTTTGAAAAAAAAACACAATATTTTTTACTTTTTGTTATAATAAATATCCCCCAAAAATATATAAAAAATTGTTTTTTTCCTCAGTTTAGGCCGATACGTATTCTTCTACATATTTTTGGTAAAAAAAATTGCAATAAGCGTATATTGATTGGTTTGCGCAAAAGTTATGGCGTCTAAAAATACGAGATAGATTTATGGCATTTTTAACATTTTTAAATTTTTTAAAATTTTTTTACTGGTAATGACATCGATCTGTGATTTTTTTTGTGAATGCGACATTATGGTGGACACATTTTGACACATTTTTGGGACCATTGTCATTTATACAGCGATCAGTGCTATAAAATTGCACTGATTACTGTGTAAATGTGACAGGCAGGGAAGGGGTTAACCACTAGGGGGTGATCGAGGGGTTAATTAGGTTTCCTAAGGAGTGATTGTAACTGTAGGGTGAGGGGACTCACAAGGGGAGGAGACCGATCGGTGTTCCTCTGTACTGGGAACACAGATCGGTCTCCTCTCACCTGACAGGACGTGGATCTGTGTGTTTGCACACACAGATCCACGGTCCTGTTCGGTTAATGGGCAATTGCGGGTGCCCGGCGGACATCGCGGCCAATGGGCACACGCACCGGGTCCCGAGCAACCGGGTCCACTCCACTGGGCTCCCAGTCTCTCTCATTAGACTTGCTGATCCACTGCCACTGGATCCCCTGAGCTCTTCCAATATTCTCACACAGTATCTTTCTCAAGCGTCACCCCCGCCTCCCTGCTGGGTCCCTAGCTTGGCACTCACAGATACTCCTCAAGTGTCACCCCGCTTGCCGGCTCAGTCCCTGGCTTGACATTCAAGGCTTCTCTGCAAGCATCACCTCCGCTGGCTGGGTCCCTGGCTTGGCACCTGCTGAAGTTTCCCAATTCCTTACCGTCCCCGGTTGGTGAGAATGCTACTCTGGTACTTGCTTCAGCTACTCACTGTGGTCCCTGGTAATAAGGTGAATGGTCCCTTAGTGGCGACAGCTTCCCCTCTACCTCCGTCCACGACTGGTTCTCTGGCCGGCAGAGCCGCAGTCCCAACCCTATGCTGCTCTCTTGATTCTGGATAGGCTCTCAGACAACCTAGCAGCCAGACGTCCCTGAGATAGGCCTCAGGCTCTGGCCTAGCAGCCCGGGGCAGCACAACACACATCCACCCAGACAGCCGCCCAGGTGGCACAGAACACCGATCACCTGACCTCACCCAAATAAATAGGCTCTCCCAGCAGGCCAAGGGATTCAAGAAAATCCCTGCCTATTGGCTGAGACACCCCATCTATTCCTAATTTTTCCTTGCAATGCCCTTGTCTTATCTAATGTCACCAGATACCCGGCCATCTAGTGCCAGAAGAGAGAAGTGCAGCAATTTCAGAATTAGGGTGAGATCAATTGACCCCTAAAAATTGGCCAAGGCAACTATAACTCGGCAAATAAATTTAGGACAACCCTTCCTAAACATCAGGGTGCTACATCCTCCCCCTGCCTAGGAAACTACATCTCGTAGTTTGCAGAAAAAAATAATAATTTGAGCCCTCAAGCCTGAGAGTGAATGTCCTGGCAAAAACTGGGATGGGTGGGGAAACAAGGAAAGGAATAATCATAACAGTAATACAAGGGGCGTACCACATGAAATAAACATATGTAGCATATACATAAGCTATTGGTAGTTCTCAAAAGGCAGATAAATATCAGACATTATGTACAATTTATGTGTGGTATACCACCAAAACAATTGAGGAAGTTTTGCGAACAGGCAAAAGTCTATGGGAGCCGAAAATGAAAAATCGAAAGTGCTCATTTTAAAGGCTTATATGTAAGTTATTGTCATAAAAAGTGTTTGGGGACCCGGGTCCTGCCCCAGGGGACATGTAACAACGCAAAAAAAAAGTTTTTTTTCAGGAGCAGTGATTTTAATAATGCCTAAAGTGAAACAATTAAAATTAAATATTCCTTTAAATATTGTGCCTGGGGGGTGTCCTTAGTCTGCCTGTAAAGTAGCGCATCTTTCCCGTGTTTATAACAGTACCACAGCAAAATGTCATTTCTAAAGGAAAAAATTTTATTCAAAATTGCTCGCGACTGTAATGTATTGTCAGGTCCCAGCAATATGCATAAAAATCATCCCCCCCAGTCCATTACCAGGCCCTTTGGGTCTGGTATGAATATTAAGGGAACCCTGCACCAAAATTTTAAAAAAATTGCGTGGGGGACTCCCCAAAATCCATACCAGGCCCTTCAGGTCTGGTATGGATTTTAAGGAGAACCCCACGCCAAAATTTTAAAAAAAGAAAAATGAAGTGGGAATCCCCCCAAAAGCCATACCAGACCCTTATCCGAGCATGCAACCCGAGAGGCCACAGGAAAAAGGCGGCGAGAGAGCGCCCCCCTCCTGAACCGTACCAGGCCACATGCCCTAAACATGGGAGGGTGCTTTGGGGTCATCCCCAAAAGCACCTGGTTGTGGGGGTCTGCCCAGTGGTTGTGGGATTCTGCGGGTGGGGGCTCTTCAGAATCTGAAAGCATCCTTTAACAAGGGGACCCCCAGATTCTGCGCCCCCTAAGTGAATGGGTATCGGGTACATTGTACTCCTACACATTCACCAAAAAAGTGTCAAAAAAGGAAAAACGATAGTGAACAGTTTTGGACAATTCCTTTATTAAACAAAAAAAAAATGTCCCGCGATGTAGATCCATCTTCGATCACAGCGCCGACGACTCGAGAAAAAAAAAACGGAAAAACTCCACCTCAATGGGAGGCTCCCGCTGACTGCAACCTTTTTGCACTGACAGCTGTTATATAGCTGAGGGTGGGGCCACCTGGTGACATAAGCGGGTGACCACACCCCCTTCTGACGTGATGTGACATCACGTAACATCAGAGGCGGGCGGGGTCAGCTGTTCACGTCACCGGGTGTCCCCGCCCTCAGATATATAACAGCTGTCATCGCAAAAAGGCTGCAGACACGGGGGCGCCTCCCATGGAGGTGGAGTTTTTTAGTTTTATGTTTTTCTCAGGGTGTCGGCGCTGTGATTGAATGTTACCCTATGGTATGTGGAGATTGCCCACACTGCCCTGGGCTGGAAGGTGCCTTAACCTGCCCACTAGGCCTTCTCACACCTAAGAGCTCACACCTCTGTTGTACATAGTTGCGTGTGGAATGTGTTCATTAGTTTTAATTTTGCCAATGAAAGCAGCCACACTCATGAGGGTTTTTACTGGTTGAATTGGATATACCTTAGATATCAACTCATTCCCTTCACTATCAAACCCCAAAAGTGTTTGATTTCCTTCAGGAGAGGAGAGGGTCTGGATCCTACCCATGATGAGGAACTTGTCTTGCTCCTCATTTGTGGATAGCTGGTCCCAATTGTCTAGTGGGTCTGTGACCATGGTGCATTCTCGGTCCTCCTGTGGCTTTGCGATTTCTCCCATCGCCACAGGAAAAGTAGAATTAGGACCCATATCTTCACCTCCCCAATACTCTTCATATTCCTCTGTGTCCCCAATTTCATAGACACAAGTAGGTGCCGTAGCATTAGCATGTTCACATCTGCTAGCCACAACCGCCTGTCCTTTAAGAATCAAAATTGTTTCTAGCAACTGTGACTCTGTTTGTGTGCAATGTGTGTGATCTATACATTTTCCTTTCTTAGTTTCCTGTAACTGATTTTGGATCACTTTGTATGCACTGGTTATGTGGTCCAGTTCAGTCTCAACTTTGGTTAGCATGTTTTCATATTGTATAGGGATGATCCGAACACCCCCCGGTTCGGTTCGCACCAGAACCTGCGAACGGACCAAAAATTTGCACGAACGTTAGAACCCCATTGACGTCTATGGGACTCGAACATTTGAAATCAAAAGTGCTAATTTTAAAGGCTAATTTGCATGGTATTGTCCTAAAAAGGGTTTGGGGACCCGGGTCCTGACCTAGGAGACATGTATCAATGAAACAAAAAGTTTAAAAAACTGACGGAGCAGTGATTTAATTGATGCTTAAAGTAAAAAAAAAGTGAAATTTAAATATCGTACCTGGAGGGTGTCTATAGTATGCCTGTAAAGTGGCACGTGTTTCCCGTGCTTAGAACAGTCCCTGCACAAAATGCCATTTTTAAAGTAATAAAAGTCATTTAAAACTGCTTGCGGCTTTAATGTAATGTTGGGTCCCGGCAATATGGATGAAAATCAGTGAGACAAACGGCATGGGTACCCCCCAGTCCATTACCAGGCCCTTTGGGTCTTGTATGGATATTAAGGGGAACCCCACACCTAAATTAAAAAAAGGAAAGACGTGGGGCCCCAGGCCCTCTGAACAGCAGTATACAGGCGGTGCAAACAAGACAGGGACTATAGGTTTGTTGTTAAGTAGAATCTGTTTGTAATTTTGAACTGGTACATTTTTAAAGTGTAGCTCCAGCCAATGTTTTTTGGAAAACATAGGGAAGGGTTATCACCCCTGTGACATTTGTTTTGCTGTCTGTGCTCCTCTTCAGAAGATTTCACCTCACTTTCTGTTACAATGACAAATGTTTTTTTGAAAATTTGTTTTTTTAGTGAAACAAAGATTGGTGATAAAGCATCAGTGGAAAGGGTCAAAGTTTTTCCCATATTAACTCTTACAGGAGAGAATTTCCGTTCCTAGGGGTGGATTTCATCTCACTTCCTGTTGTCTCCTTCCGTTTGCAAGTAGGAGTCGTTTGTAAGTTGGATGTTTGAAAGTAGGGGCCTGCCCTATATACTCTGCAGAAATTTGGGCCTTAGGTGTTGTTGTGGCCACAACACTGTAAGCCCTCACAGGGCCCTGCTGTGAAATTTTAGATCAAAAATTGTAATTACATGCCTCTGTTGAACAGGGCCAGAAAATTGGGCCTTTGGGGATGGTGGTGGTGCTGGTGCCACAACACTGTAAGTCCTCACAGTTACTCTTGGTGGGCGCTCGAACGGGCCCTGCTGTGACATATTAAATCAAGAATTGTAAATGACATGCCCCTGTTGAACAGGGGCAGAAAAATTGGGCCTTAGGCACTGGTGCCACAACACTGCAACCCCTCACAGATACTCTAGTTGGAACGCAGGAACGAGCCATGCTGCAAAGAATTGCATCAAGAATTGTAATTACACGCCCCTGTTAAACAGGGGCTGAAAAATTGGGCCTTAGGCACTGGTGGCGGCGCCCAGAACCAAAAATGTTCTTACAAGCTATCAGCATGATCATTTAGGAGAAAGAGGATAATTATTCAGCATAACAGGATAGTCACTCAGCATCAGCATAGGCAGTCTTTGAAGGGATCTGAGATTTCAAAAAAAAATATTCGGTTACATCAGCATCAGGTGCTTGGTAGCTGGTGGTGATCCAAGATTGATTCATTTTTAGGAAGGTCAGTCGATCCACCGAGTCAGTGGACAGACGCACCCTGTGATTGGTTACAAAGCCTCCAGCAGCACTGAATGTGCTTTCTGAAAGAACGCTGGATGCAGGACAGGCCAGTAGCTCAATTGCATACTGTGCAAGCTCTGGCCAGTGATCCATCCTCAAGACACAGTAACCCAGAGGATTTTCGGTGGGAAAGGTGTCCAAGTCAGATCTTGCCCCTAGGTATTCCTGCACCATGTAAAACAGACACTGGCGATGGTTGCTGGAACCAATCATACATTGGGGCTGTGGACTAAAAAATTGTCTGAATGCATCGGTCAGACGGCCACCTTCTCCACCGCTCCTTCTTTGACTGACCGAAGCCTCAGCAACACGTTGTCCAGGAACAGGAGTTTGTAACCTCCCTGGGAACGCGTTGCACAGACCTTTCTGCAAGGCCTCCCAAAGATGTTTCATCATCTGCTCCCTCTGCGATGGCAAGATAAGGTCCGCAACCTTACCATTGTAACGTGGATCAAGGAGGGTTGCCAGCCAGTATTGATCCCTCTCCTTGATACCACGAATACGAGGATCCTTCCGCAGGCTTTGCAAGATCATTGAGGCCATGCAGTGTAGGTTTGCTGAGGTATTCGGTCTGGAGTCTGTCTCAGGTGCCCTGTCCATTATTCCACACAGCGTGTGCTCCAACAAGTGGACAAGGGGGACATTGTCACTGAT